>CM053399.1:17894103-18004111 GCA_028644305.1 Xerus rutilus
CCCGAGTTTTGAATCTTGCTCTACTGGAGGAACACTTCTCTCAGGAATAGTCATAAAAATCAGCCAAAACCGCGCGAGTGAAATTTCCTTCTGTGCTGTCCAAAAGCCTGGTGGGAGAAGGTTGTACCGCAGTTTCTGGTCTTTTGTTTGGGGAGACTGGTAGCTGCGTCCCTCTAAGCTGCCATCTTGCCGGAAGTCCCCATCTCTAATTTTATTAATTTGAGTCTTTCATTTTCTTTTGGTTGGTTTGGCTAAGGGCTTATCAGTCTTGTTTTTGTTTTCAAAAATCCACTTCTTCATTTCACTGATCCTTTGTATTCTTTCTTATTCTTAATTTCATTGATTTTGACTTGATCTTAACTATTTCCTCCCTTCTAATAGTTTTGGAATTGGTTTGTTTTTGCTTTTTGAAGGCCTTGATATGCATCGTTAGGTTCATTATTTGGAATCTTTTTTGCTTTCTTATGTAGGCACTCATAAACTTTCCTTTTAGAACTGCCTTTATAGTATTCCAGAGGTTCTAATATGTTGTGTCATTATTCTCATTTGAGTCTTAAGAATTTTTAAATTTTTTTCCTAATTTTTTCATCATCTGTTCATCATTTAAAAGTGTATTATTCAATCTTCATGTATTTATATAGTTCTGAGGGTTTTTTGGTATTGATTTTTAATTTCATTCCATTATGATCTGATAAGATGCAAGGAATTGTATCAGGTTTTTATGGTGGTTGTTTTTGTATTTGCCAAGAGTTTCTTTGTGGCCTAAAATATGGTTATCTTTTAAAAGGCTCCATGAGCCCCTGAGAAGAATGTATATTCAGCTTGAATGAAACATTGTATAGATGTCTCAGATTCATTTGATTTATAATATTTTTCAGGTCTAAAGAATCTTTCCTGCCGGGCTCGGTGGCTCAAGCCTGTAATCCCAGCACTTAGGGAGGCTGAGACAGGAGAATCGCGAGTTCAAAGCCAGCCTCAGCAACAGCGAGGTGCTAAGCAACTCAGTGAGACCCTGTCTCTACATAAAAAAAACACAAAATAGGGCTGGGGATGTGGCTTAGTGGTCGAGTGCCCCTGAGTTCAATCCCCAGTACCAAAAAAAAAAAAAGAATCTTTCCTGAGTTTATGTCTGGATGACTTAGTGCATTTTGAGAGAGAAAATCATCCAGTATTATTGTACTGGGGTCCCTCTGAGGCTTTAATTCAAGTAGTGTCTTTTTTATGTAATTAATTAGTTACACCCATGTTTGAGGCATAAATATTATCATCATATATTCATGTTGGATTATTCCGTTTACCAGTATAGTGACCTTCTTTGTCTCTTCTGATTAATTTTGTCTTGAAGTCTGCTTTGTCAGATATGAGAGCAGCTACTCCTGCTTGTTTTAAGGCTCCACTCACATGGTATATCCATTTTCATCCTTTTACTTTCAACCTGTGGCTGTCTTTGCCTATAAAGTGAGTCTCTTGCAAACAACACATAGTTAGGTCTTTATTTTAAATCTGTTCTGCCACCCTGTCTTTTTTTTTTTTTTTTTTTTGGAGTGGTGCTGGGGATTGAACCCAGGGCCTTGTGCATACAAGGCAAGCACTCTACCAACTGAGCTATATCCCCTGCCCCAGCCTGTCTTTTAATTGGAGAGTTGAGACCATTTGCACTCAGTGTTATTATAGAAAGATGTTTATTATGATTTTTGAGACCTTTTGATGTTATGTTTGTAGGATTAAAGTCTTGACTCCTGCCAATCAATGAGATAATTTGATCCTAATTTAATTACTTGTAGTTACCATACAAAAAGACCATTTCATCCAAAGTTTATTTCAGTTTCGAAAAACTAAATTAGGTTTGTATTTACAGTTTTATATCCATTGTTCTAAAATAATTTGAGTATTTACAGAACTTCATAAAATGGATTATCCATTAGGTTATGGGGAGAATAGTAATACAGTCTCAGGCTGCCAGTATGCTACTACCATTTGTGTTTAAAGATAGTCATGAAACTGGCATTTCTAACGTTTAAGTGGATGTCTCTAGAAGTAGTTGGGCGTATTCTGGACTTCAGCCCTTGTTGAAGGTGGCCCTTCCTTAGTAATTGGCTTTCTCCTCTAATGGATAGTATAGGCAGGTTTTAAATATCCCAAGTAAAGGTAGTTCTTCGATCTGTCTAGATTATGATTGGAATTATTCTGAAGAAGAGCATGTATATAGGACGTTTCTGACATTCAGATCCTGAGCAAGCTGTAGTCTAGAGCTTGGCCCGTAGGTAGTGACAACGGGCTTGCTTCTGGGAAGCTACCTGCACATCCTGCAGTGCTTTGAAATCAGAGCAGCTGGTACTTCATTTTATACATGGGAATTGTACCATGGATTTTTCTTTTTGTGTAATTTAGACTATTTTATTTGCAGATTCATATTTACTCTAGTTATACAGTCTAATATCTTCAGCTGGGTCTTCACATTTTACCCCCAATGAAATCTGTGCTGTGAACTCCTCTATTAATATGTTCCAGATTTGAGCATGTTCTTTTCTTCAGCTGTCTTTAACAGTTAAATTACTGTTTTGATTTCATTCTTTTAATTAAATGAATTCTGAATTTTCATTGAATTTTTCTCCCCTAGACAGTTAAATCCCACACAGAAACAGATGAAAAACAAACAGAGAGCCGTACCATCACCCCACCTGCTGCACCTAAACCAAAACGGGAAGAGAACCCTCAGGTAGGTCCATCTTTCTGGAGGCATGGCTCGGCCCATGATGTGTGGTTCATTCCCACATAAAGCAGGAGGGATACCTGCTTTCTGAATCACTCAGTGATCTCTTTCTTGTGCTTTCTTTTATTCAACAATATTATTTCCAAGTCAGGTTGGTGAGGGAAATGTGTTGAAATCACCCAGTATTATTGTCCTGGGTCTGTCTGAGGCGTTACTTTGAGTAGTGTCTCTTTTTTGTATTTAGTTGCACCCATGTTTGGGGCATAAATGTTCATTCAAATCATAATCAGAAAGAGTTATGTAACATTTGGGGCAGATTTGAGTGTGGCCCTAAGGATCTATGCACAGGCACTTAAGTATTTTGGTGTTTCAAAGGAAAAGTTTTGAAATGATGATGTTCAAATACATGTTACAGCTATATTGTTACATTCCAAATTATTATTATGTTCTGTTTGTCTCAGGCATTTATGAGATGTCCAGTTCACTCAGCTAATGTCTGTTTACATTATCAATTTCATTTGTTAAATGTGTATTTTTATTACCTTTTTATTGCATTAAAACCCCAAATCCCAAATGAACTTGGTAGTGTAAAAATAGTTCATTGAAGCATAAAAGAAATGAAAAGGATGAAAATAGTAACTTATAGTACAAACTTAGGAGAGAATTACAAATATAGGTAGCCAGCAAGACCCTGATACAAATACAGAATGTGAATCTGTATGTTCTCAGGCAGGAGACTATCTTACTTGGATGCTTTTGTATAGTCAGCTATGAAAGAAAAATAGAGACAGATAGTATGATGAATCTCTGATAGTTGGATTTTATTAGACTAGTAATCCATTTCTCTCTATCCTCCATGCATTCTTAATGTAACCATGTCAGATAGTGGTATAAAGCCCTCAAAACTTCATGTCTTTTTTTAACATATAAAAAATCAGTGATTTATTGAACTAACCCAGGTTTTTCTAAAACAAGCACCAAATGTAATTTTTTATGATATGATATGAATGAATTTTTAATTTTCTCTTTAAAGAAAGGAACAAGGGTTGGGTATAACTCAGTGGTAGAACAATTGCCTAGCATGCATGAGGTCCTGGGTTTGATCCTCAACGCTGAAAAAGAAAAAGAAAGAAAGAGAAGACCAAAACTTGAGCCACAGAAAAGTACTAGTTACACAAATTGCTGAGAAACTTGTAAGATTGTCCACAAAATTACTGAAAAGTTTTGTACTTGGTGGAGGAAAAAAAAACTGTTAGCAAAATTTCTTTACCAAAAGAAACTGAAGAACATCTCAGGTCAGTGGCACAGTGTGAGCAATCAGATGCCATGTGTGTCATAGCGGGTATTTCACCTAGTTGGACAGAATTACTGCCATAAGGAAGGTAGATTAGCTCTTGGTAAACATACATATATGATATGTATGTGGTTACACGTGTGTGTGTGTGTGTGTGTGTGTACACTTGGTAAAACTTCTTGAAACCTTTTGTTCTATCACTGAAATACTCTTCCACAAGAGAGGAGATCTTTTTCCTTTAATAGTTTTGTGAGCTTGACCTAGACTGGCAAAGATGAGCTGGATGTAAGTGGCCCAAGATTAAAAATACATCTGCATGTCAGTCTAAACACTACTTTATTAGCAGAGAATGTGGGTGGACAGCCTTCTAATCTTTTTTGTTTGTATGTGATACTGGGGATCAAAGCCAGGGCCTCGTATATGCTAGGCAACTGTCCTACCACCTAACTACATCCCCATCCCTTCTTATTTTTTGAGACAAGATCTTGTTATGTTGCTGTGGCTGCCTGCCCTCAAACTCATGATCCTCCTGCCTCAGCCTCCCGAATAGCTGGGATTACAGGTTGTACGCCACTACACCCAGCTGACATCCTTTCTTTCTTTCTTTCTTTCCTTCCTTCCTTCCTTCCTTCCTTCCTTCCTTCCTTCCTTCCTTCCTTCCTTCCTTCCTTCCTTCCTTCCTTCCTTCCTTCCTTCCTTCCTTCCTTCCTTCCTTTCGTTCTTTCTTTCGTTCTTTCTTTCTTTCTTTCGTTCTTTCTTTCTTTCTTTCTTTCGTTCTTTCGTTCTTTCTTGCCAAGCATTGAACCCGGGGTGGTTTATCACTGAGCCACATCGCCAGCCATTTTATTTTGAGACAGGGTCTCACAGAGTTGCTTAGGGCCTTGCTAAGTTGCTGAGGCTGGCTTCAAACCTGCAATCCTCCTGCCTCAGCCTCCAAGCCGCTGGGATTATAAGCGTACACCACCACACCCGGCCTCAGCTGACAGCCTTCTAATCTTGATTTTATTTTAAAGAAATAGTGAAAATTAGGAATGTAGTTATTGGCAACCACAAATGAATGCCATTTCAATGTGCAGCATAGGAAATGGGCTGTGAGTTTGGCAATACTGCTTCTTACCAGCTGTGGAGGGGATAGGTGTCCACCAAAGGTTTGAAATAGGAAGTTAAATTAAAACATTTTTTTCAGGACTCTAAAGATACCTGTAAAAACATTCCTCTGTTCTCAAGGAATGCATCTTGAATAATTTGAACCTTTCACTTCCAGACAAAGTGTCATAATATTTAAAACTGAGAAGAGGTCAAGAATTTTAAAGACCAAACCATGGTATTAATAACTCTATAGGATTTGCTAACAATTAATGATGTTATTTATTTGAGAAAGAAATTGTTGACATATTATTTGACATATTCAGAAAACATGTAGTGGTTTCTAAAGTCAAACTTTGCAGACCACAAACAACCAAAGAGAAGAATAAAATTCAGCCTGTTGGGGCTGGGGCTGGGGCTGGAGCTGGGGCTGGAGCTGGGGCTGGAGCTTAGTGGCAGAGCGTTTGCCTAGCACGTGTAAGGCACTAGGTTCAATCCTTAGCACCACATAAAAATAAACAAAATAAAGGCATGCTGTCCATCTACAACTACAAAAAAAAATTTTTTTTAAATCAGTTGCTCTCTTCAGCTTGAAGTATCTTAATATTCCATCTTTGGGAATTCTAATCATCCTTGTTTCTGATGGAGCCCTAACAGTGGTCTTCAGAGAGAAATTGCTCTGTGATTTTTAGGTCCATGTTTTATTTAAAAAATTCAGTATCACCCAGGTGCAGTGGCACAAGCCTATAATTCCAACAGCTCAGGAGGCTGAAACAAGAGGATCATGAGTTGAACCCTAGCCTCAGCAACTTAGTGAGGCCCTAAGCAACTTGGCGAGATCCCATCTCCAAAATAAAATATGAAAAAGGGGGCCTGGGATTGTGGCTCAGTGGTAGAGCGCTTGCCTTGCATGTGTAAGGCACTGGGTTTGATCCTCAGCACCACATAAAATAAATAAAATAAAGATATTGTGTCCGTCTACAACTTAAAAAAAAAATTTAAAAAAAATATATGAAAAAGGGCTGGGGATGTGGCTTAGTGGTTAAGTGCCCCTGGGTTCAATCCCAAGGTACCAGAATACCAAAATAAGTAAATGAATAAATCAATAAATAACAGTATGAAACAGAACCTGCTGTAATCCTTGAAAATCATTTTAGCTTTGAGGTAGCAAATTACCTCCTATAATTCTTGAAAATTATTTCAGCTTTGAGGTAGCATTCTCTGTTGGCAGTAAAAATGTGAGAAACCCCAACTAATCTTGACAAGTGAAGTGCTTGGAATTTGGAGCCTGTTGCATGGAAGGCTATTTAAATTCTTTGTGTGTTTGTGAGTATAAAATTCTCTTCCCTTTAAGAATATTTTTTTGAAAAAACTCAGGTCACTCAAGATGCGGGTTTGTGACGTTGAGAAAGTGAAAGATCTAGATCCCAGTCCTTCTTTTTTGGCCCTGTTAGATCAGAATGCTTCTAGAGTGGCTCCAGTGCTTTCCGGGGTGGCAGAGATCTGCTCTTGGTTCCTCTAAACCCAGGCTCCATCAAGCAACCAGCCCACTGGGCTTTCCCTGGTGTCTTACTAGGAACCTGCAATTGGCTTTGTAAGAACCCAGACTGAAGTATATTCTTCTTTTGTTTCTCTGGCACAGAAACTTGCCTTCATGGTGTCTCTAGGGTTGGTAACACATGACCATCTAGAAGGTAAGAGAAAAGATATTCTTGGCACTACCTTCTTCCTGGCCCACAGCTTTGTCCCTGAAAGTGGTGTTTGAATTCCTAGAATAGAAAATTGGAACACAAGTAGAATATGATTCAGCCATTATGGACTTCATTTCCTTTAGAGGAAACATTGCCTCCCCTCTAATGTTCAGGGCCTTCCCTTCCTAGCATCATCCATACTACAGTCCTGGGAAACCTCCCCAGCTGCCTAAATAAGGTGACTTCTGCTCACTGTGGAGGATGCTTTTTCATTTTGACAGCAAAGTAGCAAGTGCTCTTCTAACAAGTCCTTGTCCATATTTTCCAGTCACTCTCTATTATCATAATCTTAAGGCCTTGCAAAATTATGCCTGTCTTGGTTATTTGATTCAAGAATGATTGATTCAAGAACACAAATTTTGGTTACTTAGTGTAAGTTTATGGAGAAAGCTCATCCAGACCTATGTGCACAGCAGTCTAAAAATGAATCAGGACAGCTTGTTTGTAAGTGTGGTGTACTGTGAGCTCCCAGTCCCAGGGCCACGCTGTGGGACAGTGCAGTCTTGCTTTCTGAGAGGAGAGCAGGTGATCCAACATGTTTGCTTCTGATAGCGGGCTTGCCTCTGCTGAGGCTCCAGTGAAGTGGAGACTTGCCCCATTCCTGATTTGTTACAGGAAAACCAGTAGATAAACAGCCAAGTTCAGTTTTTCAGTGTGTCCATGCCTGTCTTCTAATCCAAGCCTTCTCTTTTCCCAAGAAATCCAAAGCAAGAGGCAAGAGCGAAAAAGAAGAACAACAGCAAATCCAGTGTACAGCGGAGCAGTCTTTGAACCGGAGGTACTCCTGGCTTGCGTTGGCCCTTTCCTTACAGTTCCAGTTTTATTTGTGACTCGTTCAGCATCTCCCATCTGAAAACCTGCTTAAGAGCAGCATCTGGTTGTACTTGGCCAGCTCTGTGAAATGATGGGTTTTACTCTGGCTCATCACATTATTTCATTTTTATTATTCACTGCTTACCCCTTAGGGGTTTTCCCCCACTAAGTTTGAGCAGATACAAACCTGCCTGAAATTTTTAATTTGTCCTGACTTTACCACAGCCATCATCTGAAACAGAAGCAGAACTCTAGCATAGTTTCTGCGGACCAAGTACTCATAATAAAACCCGTTAGCACTGAGACCTTGGGGATGATTGGTGCTAACTAGTTAGCGTGTGACAGGCATGTTGTGCATGTCTTTAGTTTGTACCAGTGTTAGTAATAACCATGCTACTCAGCCAGTCACCTTTCCTTCTTCAATCCCCAAAGCGTAAGAAGAGTGCCGTCACATACCTAAACAGCACAATGCATCCTGGGACCCGGAAGAGAGGTGAGTGCATTTTTGAACCTACCTTGCTGTTGCTTTTGCTTTCTGTGTTGTGTTTCTTTTCTCTCCTTCTCCCTCCTAGAACCTGACCCCTCTGTCCCTTGAAAATAGTTTGTTGTGGTTCTCTGAGAACAGGAGGAAAAAAGAATGAGATTTCTTGTCAGACTTGTATGTGCGGAATCAAAAGCTGACTTTTCTGGGTCTGGCAAAGCTGACTCAGGTAAATGGCTCAATGTAGCATTTCTGCCCGGAGCCTTCCAGGCTGGCCAAGAATAGCACAGTGAACAGAGCATCATGTGAAAGGTCAGCATCGTTAAGCAGAGCAGAGCCCTGCTGTTGCCAGGGTGTTCTCAACAGTGAGTGTCTCAGTCATCCCGCTGCCAGCGAGGCTAGAACGTGACTCTTAAATTTCTGTGAGCTACCGACTTTCCAGGAAGGAGCGAGTTTAGAATCCTTGAGAAGAGGGCATATCCACTTAAAGAAGAAAAGGCCACTGTCAAAACAGACTCCCCAAAGCAGAAACTCCTGAAGAGCTCTATTCCCACCCTTCAGACTCCCATGAGCATTCCACCTTCGTCTTAGGGCAGAAAAGTAGCAGCAGTAGCAGCAGCAGCAGCAGCTCTCCCTGCGTAGGTCTAAATAGGTCTTAATAGCTCAGGTCTGGGCTCATAAACAAGGTACTGAAATTGTTCTTTGATGTCAGTAATACATCCCAAGGTCCCTTTCTCCACATGGTAATGTGTCCCTGAGTTATAGTTCCAGGCTAGAAAGGTCGCAGAGTGAGTGGCCTAGCATACTAATGTTTGCGTGTGCGCACACTAACTCAGAGCTCCAGCAAGCTGAGGAGGTCACCTCGACCCTTTTTCTGCCTTAGGCAGGACTACAACTATATCATTACTTTCCCCTCCCCCAGAAGAGGGATACTGACCCTTAGTGACCCATTCCAGTGTTTTACCAGTCCTGTCCTTCAAGTTACTAAAAATACTTACATGGGAAATCCTAAGTTGCTGCTTTAGATTGATTCCTGGGCCTCAGTAGCCAGTGCTAGTAAGTTATTTTTTGTTGTTTTGTGTTCAACTATTTTTTAGTGACCTCTGACACAGTTCTCAGAAAGGAGGTCCCCCTGCCTGAGGCCACAGTTAATTGGTCTGCTGGTGGGCAGTATCTGCTTAGAGGATAGGAATTAAATGAGCCAGAAAGACCTTGACACCTCTTGCCAAGGTCGGAGGATAAAACCCTGCATTCACAATACCTAGTATATGCCTTCCATGGGTAAACAAAGAGCATGCACCTTCACTTCCCCTGCTTACAGCACTGAATACCCTAGAATAGACAACCCAGCAGATCTGTCTGGACTATGGACATTGCCAGTTTAGCACAGGTAATATTTGTGTAATGCCTGACAGAATCGTGACCCCGTGCACAATCCTAGCATGAGCTGTGACTGTGGGCAAAGTCATGATTCCACATGCACTGGTCATAGTGCTGATAAGCAGTTCTGGGCCTCTCTGGCTGGTTTTTGTTTTTTGAGTTTTTTCCCTCCTTTGGTGTGCTGAGCTCATGATCACTCACAGCTTAGAAGCTATGGCCCTGGCTCTTAGAGGACAAGGGCCCTGACTTTGCTATGTGGTAAGACAAGAGTGGCTTCACTGGACTTCCTGCACCCCTACAGCTCCTTTATAGATTACTTATAGTATGAGGTTTGATTCAAAGTGCTCTGCCTCAAATCAGTTCTTTAGGAGTGCTGGGGATAGGGTCTTCTATGGGACTTTGGCACAGCCCCAGTTCTTAGATGTGTAGGTCACCAGAGTGTTTGTGACATAAACCAAGGAGATAAATCTCAGTCTACTGGGGAGAGTATCGAGAGCCAGCATGACTAAATTCATCATTAAGCCCAAAGCCTCTTGTTACTCGTAGGTTCCAGATGCTCCCAAACCTATCTCTGAATGCTTCTAACAGCAAGGGATGAGAGCAGTTGACTTGAAGTTTGTCTCCTTGCTTGGCTTTTCTTTTGCCACCCTCACCAGCAGTAGGACTACCAAAGTGTAGACAGGAGAGAAATAGAAAAGCAAAAATGCTAAATAAGTCTATTTTGGGGAACTTTAAAATCATTACTGTTATTGTAAGAAGAATAATTGCAGAGAAACCTTAAAGAACAATATGCAAAAAGCATGAAAGAATAAAATAAATCCCATTCCTTGCCTTGGCTGCCATTGGACATTTTGGTTCCTGCACTGGAGATCTCAAACTGTGAGTCTAGGGAGGTCACTGTATTCTGCCCAGGATGAGGTCTTCTTCCCTAAGCCAGCACCTCCTCTTCTCCCTTTTTGGGATTCATGCAGTTGTTTCTAATGACGTTTAAGTCTCTGCTTCTCTTCCTTCCTTTGGGACTGTTGTATTAACCTTCTGTCTGCTACCTCACTTCCTTTTCCATGCTAGCCAATGAGGAACACTGGCCAAAGGTATGTAAGATCGTTTTCCCCTTCTCTTTCCCTCCCCGTTTCCCCTTTTGTTCCCTTCTCTTGGTATATAGGTCGTCCTCCAAAATACAATGCAGTGCTGGGGTTTGGAGCCCTTACCCCAACATCCCCCCCATCCAGTCATCCCGACTCCCCTGAAAGTGAAAAGACAGAGACCACATTCACTTTCCCTGCACCTGTGCAGCCTGTGTCCCTGCCCAGCCCCACCTCCACAGACGTAAGTAACTTGGGGGAATCGCGCTCTCGTTCTGAGAGCTCACATGGGAAAACCAGTGTCCTGTGTTGTCTCCTTGCCACCTTGCAGCTTCTTGACTACCCCTGGAACAGCAGCATACCCTGCAGGACACTGCGTGTCACATAGGCAGCTCTCTTCTCTGGTCCCAGGCCTTCCATGTCCTTGAGAGTCGGGTTAACGTAGCATGAGGGGGCTCAGGGTTTTTAGAGTCTGGATTTGATCTGCTGCAAATAAATTCTCAGAAAAGGGCACAGTGGGACAATCAGTTCGTACAGTTGAGCTATTCAGGTCTTTGTCACCAGCGTGTTCAGGGTAGGGAACATGAACAAAACGTGGCCCCTACCAGCCCTGTTTCCTGCTTTGAGCACAATTCCACAAGTGGAAAGTTGTCTGTGGAGCAACTTTATTCTGCAGAGTTGTTCAGAAACAGAGTCCTTAAAAAGTGTCGGACATTTAGTAACTCTTTACCAGAAACTTCAGGAGTGTGAACTACATTTTAACATTTTAAATGAGCATGTATAAAACAGTGAGTTCACTCAGCAGATACTTAACTGAGCACTAGTCTGTCCAGCAAGTGCTCTTCCTGATGCTGGGGACACAGCAAGGAGCAAAACCATCTACCTCCTCAAGGAGCTCATGTGCCGTGGGAAGAGGTAGATGACAAGTAGGCAGATATATGATCTGTCAGGTAGAGATACGTGATGCCAGGAAAACTGGAACAGACGGAGGCGTTGGTGTAATGGCAGGAAGTTACTATCTTACTGAGAGTAGTAAGGGAAAGCCTCTCTGACAGGAAGTGAGGAGTGATCCACGGGAAAACTGGGGAAGACCGTTCCATGCCCAGCAAGCAGTGCAGAAGCCCTGGGAGTGTCTATGAGTGGCATGTTGAAAGATAACCATGAAGGACAGGACTGCAGGAGCAGAGGAAGGGGGCCAGAGCAGTGGACAGGAAGGCCCCTGAGGGCTGGTTGTCTAAGAAAAATGGGAGCCCATTGGAGGAGTTTAAGTGGAGACATGATGTAATTTTTCAGTTCATATATATATATAAACATATATATATGGTTTTATATTGAAAAATTTTAAATCTACAACAAAGTTGCAATAATGGTACAAGGAGCAAATACATACATTCTTCACATAGATTTGTCACCAATTGTTAACATTTTGCCACGTTTCTCCTATATACACATGTGTGCTCCTGACACACACATATTCTCTCATACTGTTTTTGCTGAGCTGGTTAAGAAGTTGTAGACTGAGGGGCTGGGGTTGTGGCTCAGTGGCAGAGCACTTGCCTTGCATGTGTGGGGCACTGGGTTCGATTCTCAGCACCACATATAAATAAATAAAATAAAGATCCATTGGCAACTAAAAAAAATATTTAAAAAAAAAGAAGTTGTAGACTGAGTATTCACCCCAAAATATTTCAGCATATATCTCCTAAGAACAAAGGTGTTCTGTTATGTAGCCATAATGTATTTATCAAATTGAGGGAATTTAACATTGATGAAAAACTTCAGTGTACATATGCAGTTCATATTCAGATTTCTCTAAATGTCCCAAAAATTGCCTTCATATCTTTTTTTGTTTTGCTCCAGGGTTTGATCCAACATTACTCCTGATATTTATAGAAGGGGTATTATCTCTTTAGTCTCCTTGATTCTGACAGTTTTTTAGTCTTTGTCTTTCATATCATTAGCAGTTTTTAAAAGGCCAGTTGCTATGTAGAGTTCTGCTTCATTTAGATTGTCTGATCCCTCTAGAGTAGATTGAAGGTATACATTTTTCAGGAAGACTAAGTGATGATGGGTCCTTCTCAGTGCTTCACATGGAGGCGCCTGTCCCGTTACTGGTGATGTTAACTTTCCTCTCCTGAGATAGTTTTATTAAATTTTTTTACTTGTAAATGTTCCTTTTCCTTCTGTTGGAAATAGCCTTGAGTCTATATAAATAGTAAACATCCAGGTGCCCAACAAACTGTTCCCAGTGACTTTAGCATCCTTTGATGGTTCTTGCCTACATTTACTGTTTTTTAAGGTGTTTATAAAATCGGCTTTGAAGCTGGGTGTGGTGGCTCACGCCTGTAATTCCAGCACTTTGGGAGGTTGAGACAGGAGAATCAGGAGTTCAAAGCCAGCCTCAGCAATGGCGAGGTGCTAAGCAACTCAGTGAGACCCTGTCTCTACATAAAACACAAAACAGGGCTGGGGATGTGGCTCAGTGGTCAAGTGCCCCTGGGTTCAATCTCCAGTGCCCCCCATAAAATAAAATCATCTGTGATTTTAGGAGTGTTGTGTCTGAAATACAGAGAAGGGACTCTGGGGAGAATGGGTTGGGAGTAGGAAGATCAGTTAGGTGACCCTTGCAGTCTTCCAGGAGAGAGGTGATGGTGGTGGCTTGGCCTGGTAGCAAGGTATAGGTAGAGATGGAGAAAGGTGACCAAGTCTGCAGAGGTGCTCAAGAGCCAGCAGGATTGAATATGGGGTGTGAGCAAAAGGGAATAGTTAAGATGCATCCAGCTCGAAGGGTGGAGCTGCCATTTACTGAAGATGATGAGAGCAAGTTTGAGGAGAAAACTAAGGATTTGATTTGTACATGTACCAGTTCTTTTGTAGAGCAGTTTGCTGTTTACCATGTTCATCATGTTCTTTGGACTTGAAGTTTTCAGAACTTACTCTGCAAGAGAGTTGTGTGTGAAACATTCTGAGTTAAAATTCCAGGAGCAACAAACTAAGTGTTGTCCTTGGAGAACTGGGGTCATAGGGAGTTCTGTTCTTTGGCAGGTTCCCTTCCCTGGACACAGCTGATGGCTACATACATCACAGCTCCGAAGACTGAGTGCTTCTGCAGCACTTCTGGCATCAGTGATTGATGCAGGCTTTCTAACCATCCTATTCATGAGTGCCAGGAGTCCCTGTCAGAAACCTCACTTTCTGGCACCAAAGATTATCCTAGCTCTTCCTCAAAGTACTGCAAAAGGGATCACCAGCTCCGCTTACCAGCTTCTTGGTGGAGCCCTCCCTCTGGGTTGATGCACAAATGCTGGGGGACAGCTAGCTGATTTTTGTGGTTCTCCATGTGAGTCTTCTTCCTAAATGGTGTTACCTTAGTTTTGGGTTTTTTGGTTGAGAGGGTTTATGATTTTCTTTGAGAGACTAGACCCAAAGGATCCACTCAGATCAAATCACAAACTAAAACCTTCTGGCAGGTTTCATCTTAAAATGTAAACATTGTTCTTTTCAGAAATCTAAAGGTAAAATAAAGCTTTTCTAACACCACTAAATATGTTCCGCACTTCCTAAGTTAAACCCAGTGGAATAGATTAAAAAAAAAAAAAAAGATAATTGACTTCTGCTTTTACAGTATCCCAACAGCAGCAGTGATTAAAATCAACACACAGGGTTCTGTGTGTTTGCTGCTGGGTAGCATGAGCCTCGACAACATTAATTAAACAATAACAGTTGAGAGGCAAGCATTTCCTGGGGATCAATAACCATCTAGAAGGACTTGGTAATACAAGACCCAGCCAGACACTAATCCTCAGGATGTACCTTGTTGCTGCTATCATCATTTTATGAGAAGGAAGATATGTTGACATAATTATAAAATTTTTTAGCACACAGTCAAGTTGATAGAGACAGCACGTTTCCTGAAAACATGTCCTCAGTTCCCGGCAAAGAATTATGAGTCACTTGTCTTTGCCTGCCATTTGGCTATAGTAAATTTGATCAGTCACCAAAGCTAAACCTTTTGACCCCAGAGCAGTGCTTTCCTGGGACTTCACCACTCTCTTCAGGCAAAGAACCTATTCTGTGTTGTTGCAATGCCTTGGCATTTTATATTCATTTATACTGGATAGCAATTCTCAAAATGTGGTCTAGGGTCCTTGAGACTCTTTCAGGGGCTTATGAAATGAAAAAATTATTTTCTTCATGCTACTAAAACAACACTTGCCATTTCTTCTCTTATTTTCTCAATCCTGGGCAGCGAAGTTTTA
The DNA here is from genome assembly GCA_028644305.1 of Xerus rutilus. Taxonomy (NCBI): domain Eukaryota; kingdom Metazoa; phylum Chordata; class Mammalia; order Rodentia; family Sciuridae; genus Xerus; species Xerus rutilus. The sequence goes on from CM053399.1 coordinate 17,908,963, forward strand.
CAGATATTATACTATGTATGGTGTGACAGCTAATGGAAGAAATACTTGTGTATTCTTGAGCTTTTGAATTTTTCAATATATTGTTTTTGTAACTTTCTGTGATTCTGTAATTATTTCAAAGTTAAACATTTTAAAGCTTCTAGTACAAAAATATCAGTAAATATAATTCACATAATCTAAAGCTCTCTAGAGTCCTCGGTAATTTTAGAGTATAAAGGAATACTGACACCAAAAACATAAGGAACTACTGCTTTATGATATGTAAATAAGATAGGGAATTTTCTTTCTTTAGAAACTTGAAAGAAATTAACTTTTATTTTCTGTATTCTCTGCCTTCTACTTTGTGGTGTTCTCCTTACTCAGGAGCAAAGAAGAGTGGGCAGAACTCTATTTACCCTAACAAGTCCTCTTGAGTAAGATGTCTAGTTTATCTCACTTCGCCACTGATAATTTTATCTATGGTTCATATAAAACAGTCTTTTAAAAAATTTTTTCGTGGCTCTGGATTCAGTCCAGAGCCTTGCACATGCTAAGCAAGCACTCTATCACTGAGCTACATTCCCAACCCTTTTAAAATTTATCTTAAGACAGGGTCTCAATAAATTGCCTGGAGTGACCCCAGACTTGGAATTCTCCTGTCTCAGCCTCCCTAGTCACTGGGATACAAGAGTGCACTACCTCATTCTGCATACATTTGTTATGGATTTCATAAAGATGCAGACTTACAACTGGGGCTAAAGGTCAAAAAAAACTAACTTTCCAGAGGAGAAAAACACCACTCAGCCTGACTGTAGGAATGAAGGATGAAAATCATGGTTAATCCAGGGGTGCAACCTCTGTGGGGGCCCAGACTTAAACTCAGCTGCATGCCTCATGTAATATTTTTGCACATGTACTGAGTATCTTTTTTACTTCAGAAGTAACCTTTTCTTATTAAGAAAGAAAAAAAATCTGTCCACACCATGGTATATATTATAATGTTTTCCTGAGCTGCCAGATACCCTAGTGAATTACAGAGAAAGTGTCCTTTAAAGAGAAACAGTGAAGATGCATTCTTTCACTGATGTGGTGATGGACAGGTTAGACCACAAAAGGAGGGGCTAGGCGTTGCTCTCTGTGTCATTGCTTCCTGTGCATAAGTTCTGTATTTATGCCTTTAGCAGAATAGCTTAGAAATCTTAAAGCGACGCTGACTTGCTGAGTGTCCTGTGCCTTGTCCCTTCAGCTTTCTGTTCGCTGGCATCTCAATAGTCAGCAGCATTAATCCTGCCCAGAGAACAGGCTGGGCATTGGCTTGCTGAAGAATACCTCTTTAAGAACACTCTTTTTTTTTTTTTATCCCTGTGTTCTCCTTTTCAAATTTTAAATAGATCTGCTGCTTTGCTGATGGTACCTTCTGTTCATAGGGCTCCAGCAGACTCACCTGAGTACTAAAACTGTCACAATGAGGGGGCAGAGAAGACTAGGGCTGCTTGTCTTTTTCCATCTGGTGAAGTATTTTATAGGGAGGAATAAAGATTCCCACAGTAGAATGGTTCATTGAACCACAATTGCGGAATACTGATTTTAAGGGAGGATGGTCAAGTTTGGCACTGGGGTGCACACTTGTAATTGCAGCTACTCAGGAGGCTAAGAGAGGAGGATTGCAAGTTCAAGGCCAGCCTCGGCAACTTGGCAAAACCGTGTCCCAGGATAAAAAATGAAAAGGTTTGAGGATGTAGCTCAGTAGTAAATCACCTCCAGTACCAAAGAGAGAGAGAGATTGAAATGTGGTCAACCATTGCTTTGGCTTCTTAAATCCTTTGTGTTAGGAAGCTGATGAGTTTAATTCTCTCCTGACTTAATCTTTTCCCATTTGGACTTTCGCTGTATTCTTCCTCCTGAATAAGCAAGGAGTTAAGTAAAAATTTCTTATCTCTTTCCTAATCCTTCTAAACTCTGCCAAAATGATAGATAATGAAGATTGATTGTATCATATTGTGAGACACTTTGGTGATTGGATTTCAGTGCCTGTAAAATTTCTTGCTTGAGGGTTCCTGGACTCAACATCATAAATGCTGAGCTGTCACTTGCAAAGTTAATTTTGACCTAGGCAACTACAAAACTTTCCTGTAAACTCTGATTTCTAAAGTAAAGAATACTGTCCCCACCTGGGGAACCTCAGCTATGTGGAGCAGGTAGGGACTTATGCAACTGGCAGTTCAAACTTTTTTTAAACACTAAAGTTTTAGAGGGGCAGGCACTGTGACATATCAACATCTTGTCCTAAGACATTGATATGCATCCAGGAAGTACATGTTAACATGAAAAATTTACCTTTTTTGTACTTTTTCTTACCTTTCCTCTCAATTTCATAGGGTGATATCCATGAGGATTTTTGCAGTGTTTGCAGAAAAAGTGGCCAGTTGCTGATGTGCGACACTTGTTCCCGTGTGTATCACCTGGACTGCTTAGACCCACCTCTGAAAACAATTCCCAAGGGCATGTGGATCTGTCCAAGATGTCAGGACCAGGTACCAGTGCAGGGCCAAGGGGAGAAGACGGTGCCATCAGGAATGCCTTTCTCCTCTACTCCTGGGAACAGGCGTGCGCCACCTCGCAACTTACCTTTTCTCTCTGCCAGTTATTCCTCCTCATTCATGGCACAGCACTCAGCAGACACCTCATTCCCTCAGAAGTTCTCCATCCTGTTGACCAACAGGAAGGGACTCCAACTACCACCTTGTTACCTTGTTTGAAGTGACTTATCTTTTCTTTTCTGGTACCAGGACTTGAACTCAAGGGTACTTGACCACTGAGCCACATCCCCAGCCCTATTTTGTGTTTGTTTTTGTTTTTTTTGTTTTTGTTTTTTGGTTTTTGGTTTTTTTGGTACTGGGGATTGAACTCAGGGGCACTCGACCACTGAGCCACATCTCCAGCCCTATTTTATGTTTTATGTAGAGACAGGATCTCACTGAGTTGCTTAGCACCTTGCCGTTGCTGAGGCTGGCTTTGAACTCCTGATTCTCCTGTCTCAGCCTCCCTAAGTGCTGGGATTACAGGCTTGCGCCACCATGCCCAGCTCCTATTTTGTGTTTTATGTAGAGACAGGGTCTCACTGAGTTGCTTAGCGCCTCGCCATTGCTGAGGCTGGCTTTGAACTCCTGATTCTCCTGTCTCAGCCTCCCAAAGTGCTGGGATTACAGGCGTGCACCACCATGCAACTTATCTTTTCTTTAAAAGCCAAGACCCTTAAAAGTTCATTCTACCTTATTCTCTGAGTATGCTCCAAGCCTAGTATATGGTTTGGAATTCTTCTTTGGAAATAAAATCCTCAGGGAGGTGCCCAGTTGATTAATTCAAATCGGAACCAACCATTTCATTTTTAAACTGTTGTCTTTGGGCTCAGAAAACTCACTGTGAAGTATGTCTTGGTATTTCAGACTTCACAGGCACACATATTAGTAACTGACGTCCTCTCCTCTCTCCTTTGTTTTGTTCCTGGTCTCATTTTCTCAGCCATCCGTGTATCTTTATGTCTTTATAAAAAAATTATTATAAGCCATCCTGAGTGTTTTGGAAGTAAGCAAGATATAAATAATAAATAAGCCCAGTAGCCCACCATACATCAGGATTCTGCTCAGTTCTTCAGAATGTGCTGATTTGAGAGGGTTCCGGTTTTACTCTTGACCCTTGTCCCACTGTTTGCAGCATAGAGGAGCCACCCTCTCTGCCTTTGTGACCCTCTGATAATCTTCTACAGAAGGTCTAGATTATACTCGAGTACTTGGAACCAGTATGTAATTTCCTTGGTCAAGATGTCTTTGAGGGATGTATTAAGGCAAAACTGAGACAAGCAGCCCACATCAGATCCAGAACAAACCACCTGTGGCAGCTGCCATGCTTGTGGGCAACTTTTGCGCTGGTGTCCCGGCTATTGAGAGTGGAGTGGGAGGTCATGTGGCTTGTGTGAAAAGAATGCTCAGCCAAGTGTCAGCCTCTTTCTAAGCCTGGGCATGTGTGGGGAACTTCATAGTCCAGAACCGTTAGACCATGGGCTTGCGACAGTGCTCCTGGAAACCCTTCCTGGATTCTGTCTGCCAGTAGCCACAGACCCCATTGTGTGCTTTTACCTGGAGGATGTGTATTTCTATCTCCTTCTCAAGGTAAAACTCTGCAATTCTTTTCAGATGCTGAAGAAGGAAGAAGCAATTCCATGGCCTGGAACTTTAGCGATCGTTCATTCCTATATTGCCTACAAAGCAGGTAAAGGTCACTCATGCTCATTGCTTGGTAAGGCCCGCCTTCTTCGAAAACATTATGGGAAGGAAGTATTTTTTTCCTAAAGTTAAATTAAATATGAAAACCTTTTAGTAAATGAAGTGGAAAGTTTGTGTACCTCATTCTTGGGAAGGAGAAATGAGAAGCATGATGTCGTACATACGTGAAGCCCAGCCCAAGCCACAGACAATCTTTTTAGCTCTCCTGGACATAGAACAAGGAAAAGTCCAGGCAGGCAGGTTCTGTGCTGTAGCCGTGACACTGGGCAACGGGAGCACTTGGGGGGAAATATCTTCTTCAGCAAGCATTCTGAGCACAGTGGCTTTTCAGAGAATTCATTATTTAAAAGTTTCCATTGTTTCTATTTATTTTTTCCCAGCTAAAGAAGAAGAGAAACAGAAATTACTTAAATGGAGTTCAGATTTAAAACAAGAACGAGAACAATTAGAGCAGAAGGTGAAACAACTCAGCAATTCTATAAGTGTAAGTCAGCCTCCCGCCTGCAGCGACACAGATGCACAGGTGTGGACCCTTCCACATACCTAACAGGACACGTGGACCCAAGGGCTGGTTCAGGTCCTTCCGCTTATTAACATGATTAACTCCACAGGTGTGAAGTGAAGCTTGCCTTCCAGTTAGAGCTCAGCCCTGGATCCAGGTGTCCAGCTGGCATGTGGTGCCCTACCCTGGCTCTCGAGCATCCTCTTGACTTTAACCTGAGAGGATTTTCAGTCTCCATGCTAAAGGGATAAGCAGCAGCTGTGACAGTAGAGCCACCACCCTGCATACTCTTGACAGTGCAGGGGGCGGGGGGAGTGTAGAGCTTCACCTGACCCTGAGCAGAAACAGAGCGGGTGCCTCCACGTAACTCCTGCTGGTCCGTCCACGTGGCCCTTCGCTCCCTTCCACACCATGCTGACTGCATTTTCTGGTTTTCCTGATCAGTGTGGGAAGAGGAGTTTCTGTAACCAACTACTAGAAGTAAGCACTGGCCAGAAGTAAGCCAGTCCTGTCCAGGTGAGAAAGAGGGCTGTATTAGCTGCAGGGGCACTGAACCTTCCTGCAGGAACAAGTTCTTTTCCATTAAGGTGGCCTCAGCGCTCAAACTCCAGGTGGCGCCTTGGCTTGGTGGCAGTCAAGCTCTACCACTCACCTCCCTTTCTCCTCATAGTATCTACCTGTGTTGTGCAGGTTGACCACCTTTCCCTGCCTACAGCAGAAGCCAGCACTGTGGGTGGCCAAGGGCTAAAGGGCAAAAGACCACAAATCCCTAAACAACAAGGCGGAGGTCTGTTGGTCACAGTCCTCGGGCCTCAAGTGCTCCGCCTGGCCCTACTTCTAGACCCCTGCTGGTTCCCCACAGGCCCTCAGCTGAACCACATCACTGTCTTGTTTTCTCCCCTGGACAGCTCAGTCCAGATCTGAAGGCCACTCTCAGCATGACAGAAGCACACCAGCTCCTGCCCAGGCCACTTTAGAGCAGCTGTGGGAGATGTTTTTAATGACTTTTATTTCCTAGTGTTTTGGTGGGAGTGAAGTCTAGTTGCCCATGCATCTGCCCGCCCTCCTTAGGCAGCCCTGCCCACACCAGGTGGAACAGAACAAGTTCTAGGGGCTGCACAGCAGCCCACAGGGGTTCTTTTATTGAGCGGGCTCCTCTCTTCTGAGGCTTCCAGACCCCTTAGAAAAGCAGGATGCTCAGTGCCCCCTGTTCTCATTTGCTGCAGAAATGCATGGAAATGAAGAACGCCATCCTCGCCCGGCAGAAGGAGATGCATAGCTCCCTGGAGAAGGTAAAACAGCTGATCCGCCTCATCCACGGCATCGACCTCTCCAGACCTGTGGACTCTGAGACGGCTGTGGGGGCCATCTCCAACGGCCCGGACTGCACTCCCCCTGCCAGCGCTGCCATCTCCACGCCAGCCCCTTCCCCCTCCTCCCAGAGCTGCACAGCGAACTGTAGCCAGGGGGAAGAGACTAAATAACAGAGCCCTCAAAGGAGAAGCCACGGGATCCCGGCGGCAAGGAGAAAAACAACACTGAAGACTCTAGAAAAGCAAGGCCAGATTTCTTCTGGAAAGTACAGGATTCTTTTGGTTCTTTGGTTCCAGAGAGAGGGAAGATGCTTGTGCCAGGTGGCACCCGAGTTTGCCAATTGATCCTTCTTATTCTGTGTGTACACGCGAAGATTGGACCACGTTACATGAAATAGTGCCAGCTGGAGGTTCTTTGCCAGCACCATGCCAAGTGAAATAATATATTTACTCTCTCTATTATACACCAGTGTGTGCCTGCAGCAGCCTCCACAGCCACGATGGGTTTGTTTTTGTTTTGTTGGGTGGGGAGCAGGGATGGGCGGAGGGAGGAGAGCAGGTTTCAGATCCTTATTTGCCGAGCATTTGTCTAGGTACAGAAGACAAGTCCAAAGAGTGTGTGGGCTTTCCTGTTTCTAAACTTTCACTATCAAACCAAAAAATGGAAATCGAGATTTAACCAACCCCAGTGCCCAGAAGAGGGACAGGGAGGGGCCGGGAGGGAGAAGGGGTGGGAAAGTGTATCAGAGAAGCAGTATTTAACACTGGGGGGCCTGGTGGAGGAGCCGGTCGCCAAGCCCCACTGGGCTCTCCCCCCAGCGCTCCTGTGCTCCCCACGCCCCACCTCCCTCCTCCCTGCCTGGTGCCTCCACCTCCCAGGCGACCCCCTCAGTCCCTCTGGAGACCAAGGCAAGCCCAGCCAGGGGCCTGCTGACCGTGCCCAAGGCAGGGAAGAAGGGTGTGTGTGGTCCAGCGAAGAAAAAAGGTGAATCAGTGATTTTACTTGAAAACAAGCTCCATCCCTTTTCTATATTTATAAGAAGAGCAGATCCTGAGTGAAGCAGTCGCCACCCAGGTGGGTGAGAATCGAATGGAGACATTGCTTTCCTCTTGTTTTTATTTTTGTTTTTGTTCTTTTTTCCTTTAAACAAAGTTTTATTTTGTTTTTTATTTTACTTTTTTTGTAACAAAAACTAAAATAAGGAATAGAAAAGCTGTTTTTCAGGCTGACAGTCCAATTAAGGGTAGTCGAGACCTTGCATGGTAGAATAGGAACCATAGTGTCGGTGAGGTCCTGTGAGTCTGTGTGAGTCCTTGTGTCATCGTTCGGGCACTGTTTTTTTATGCAAGGGCAAAAAATCTTTGTATCTGGGGAAAACAACAACAACTTTTTTTTAAATTAAAAAGGAAAATAAAAGATATTGAGGTCTTCCTAGTGTTACTTAAATTAAGATCAAGGTAAGAAACATTGTACAAAAGAAATTACAAAAGTGCTATTTGTTTCCTAAAAACAGTGATTTCTATTAAAAAGGTGTCAGAACTGGAGAAAACGCCGTGTAGTTATAATTTTTTAGCACAGAACCTGCTGATCATGATGACATTTTGCTGTGTTTGTGTCTCTGGACTGGTGGCCAGTCTCCACGAAGGGCTGGGTGGGGCTCTCCCCACTCCCTCCCCTTCTCAGACAGGACTGGCCTCTCTTCCTGGTGCAGGGACCTTGTCTCCTGGTTCTGAAGCCCAGATGGAGTGTGCGTGGTATAGGGCCCTTCCCATGGTCTCCTCGGGTTCGCTAGAGCACAGGCTGGTGCCTAATAAGACCTCTTCCTTTGGTGCTGCTCTCAGTCTTTCAGCCACCAGCATTACGAGTGCCTGGGGGGCACCCCTGAGGGGAAAGGCCACTGAGGCTCCTTGGTGCCCATGCACCCTGGCCTCAGGGAGGACGCAGGAGTGCAGGCTGGCTGCATCAGCCCTTGGTGCTTAGAGAGAACAAAGGAGGAGGGAGATAGATGTCTTGTGGGTGCATGTGTCTCTGAGATGGAGCCCGATGGCCCTCAAGTCTGTCTTGCTTTTGAAGAGAGGTCTGAAGCTCCAGCCACTTCCTCTGCTTGCTGGCTCCAGGCACCACAGTGTGCTCCACTCCACCCACCCACATGCCTCCTGGGTGACTCTGGGCTAGAATCGCTGTGCTTGCCTCGCTTGGCCTGTTGTGTCCTCTCTTTCTTGGAAAACCAGATCTCTGAAAGGCTTCATTTCTGTCATCATGGTGCAGTGGGAAATTGTGTTGGATGCATGCTCTTTCTGAAGACCTTTGTCCCTGGCATGTCCCAGGCTGAAGGGACAGAGGCAGAGGCTCTGCCCTGCCTCCACTACAGCATCTCTTCTGAGCCCACCCCAGATCTTGTAATGCCAGAGTCTAGCAGTGGCAGAAAAGGCCTTTTAGCTTCTCCCTCACCTAGCTAGGCCCAGACAGAGTGAGATCCTGAAAGCAAGGGCAGCAGAGAAGAGGTGCTTCTTGGAATGAATTGAGTCTCATCCATACTGGCCACATCCATTCATCTTTCCAGGGTGTCAGGAGAGGAAACTGTCCATCTGCACAGGTCTCAGGGTCAGGCCCTGGCTGCCAGGTTGGTTCAGGAAAACAGAGAAGCGCTCCCCTTTCCATGCAGAAACCAAGGTGCTACATCTAGTCAGGGAGCTGTGGAGCTGCCTGGACTAGTTGGAGGAATCGTTGGCGGTGGATCAGAGATCCGCAGCAGGCTCTGCGCCCTGTCTCGGCTCTCTCATTTGACTTGTCTGGGCCCATTTCCTTTTCTAAAAAGCAGTTGGGAGCCGTCATCACTGGAGGCCTTTGCTCTGAGGAGAGCTGCCTGAAGAGTCACAGGCCAGGGGGCCCGGCCAAGAACTGACCAGTGTTTTGCCCGCTTCTGTGAGCAGTGTCACCTGCCTTCTGACCTCACCTAATGTCAGGGGGTGGCTTTTTCCTTGAGTTCAGTGGGTCAGCTGGCGTGGAGTACAGAACACAACCTGCCACAAGCCTCCATTGTTCTCAAACTCTTCACTATAAAGAAAGGGTCCTGGTCACTCAGTCTTCACAGTCATGCCAAGGAAAGAGCTCCTCTCTTCCCCAGACAGGTGCCGCGACCACCTGGGACACACACTCATCCCCATCTGAGCTGCTTCGCCGCCGCCTCCCTCCTCTGCTTCCCCTGGCCACCGTGTAGCTGCTCTGATGTCACACAGTGACCAACTAGCTTTGCAGTCACTTCAGCGGGCCCTGGCCTGGTGTTTCTTGTCAGTCCCTGTCCAGCCGCCGTCCTGGAGGTGGGGAGGTCGGTCGTGCTGCTTCCCCACCTTCTGCATTCTTGGCGCCTGCAGGTCCCTTTCCTTGCTGGAGCCTGCTAGGGCTTGTCTCGCCTTGGCTGAGCCCGTCCAGCTCCCAAGTTCTTCCTTATCAGGCCCTTTGGGGCAAGCCTGCTGGTGGTGCCTGACAGAGAGGACCCAGCTAGGGACGGTCCCTGGCAGGGCCATGCCTGTGTGGGGCCTGTCTCTGGAGCCTGCGATAGGGCCAGTGCACCTGCAGCTGGCATCATGTGGGTGCCCAGTTTCCCTGCAGGCCTGCCCCGTCCCTGCTGCTGCTTGGCCCCGGCAGCAGGCGGTGGGAACCGGTGCACTTGCACGCAGCACTTCCCCGGAGTGCCACGTTGCCAGTCGCCTGGGTCTCCACACGGTCAGCTGGCTGCCTCTGCACCACCCCTGATGGTTCCTCTCTGGGGCCATCAGAGCCGCTTGGGCTCCCATCACCAAGGCCACAGCTCACACACTCTTAGTGGTCTCTTCCCTTCTCTCCCTTCTTGGGTGTGGTCCTTATTTATCTAAAGGGCTGAATTTAGGAGACTTTCACCCAGGGGCAGAAGGCTTCTGGGGTGGCAGGATGGATAGGGCCCAGGAACATGTTCCAGGTCCTGGGTTCTCCACTCCCATGGCTTCTGTGGAGGGAGGCAGCGTGGCTGTGTAAGTGACTGGACTGGACCGCACCCCACCCCTCAGCCAGCACCCTTGGCAGGAAACAGGAGTCCCATTCTCACCCCAGCTTAACAGCCTATTCCCCATGTCAGCTCCTCTCCAGGAAGGAGGTGGTGGCCCCTGGGGAGGCTCCCCTGGCCCTCTCACCAGGGAGAAGGGGAGGAAGCTGGGGCTACCCCACCAGAGAGCCAGAGTGGGAACTCTTTTAAGTTTGAACAGCTCTTGTAAAAGAAGGGCAGGGCTCACAAATTCCACTTGGCACCCCCTCTCCCAAGGCTCTTCCTCCCTGAGGACCCCCACCCTGCGGCAGCCATTGGGCCCTGCGCCTCTCTCCAGCCGCCTCGGTTCTCAGCCCAGGGCGAGCTGCAGTCAGGCGGGGCGGGACGGGCAGGCCAGAGGTCAGCAAGCTCCGCGCAGAGGAGAGCCAGCCAGACCCCAATCCTGTCTCTTGTCCATGCCCTTTGTGATTTCAGTCTTGGTAGAACTTGTATTTGGAGTTTTGTGCTTCAAAGTTTTTGTTTTTGTTTGTTTGACTTTTGTTTTGAGGGGGTGGGGGGGAAACAGAGCAGCTGATCAATTTGTATTTATTTATTTTAACATTTTACTAAATAAAGCCAAATAAAGTCTCTCAGCCTCATTGTATTGGGTTTGGGCCGGGGGAGGGTGGGCAAGACACACTCAGGTTCCAGCCTCTGCCCTCCCTGGAACTCTCAGTGCCTGGGAGGGACCCAGCTGCACGGCTGCCCTTGAGCCCTCTGGCCAGGCTGTGACTGCAGCCACGGTAGCACACCCCTGTCCACGGAAGCCCTCAGGCCCTAGACAGCCTATGATTCCCCCCAAACCAAAAGGAACATGAAAATAACTTTTTCAAACTTTAATTATGAAAAAAGGATGTAAAATTGAGGATGGGGGAACCAGCCCCAAACCAGCTGGGGCAAAGGCAGGCCAGACCCCAGCTGTGGAACAGCAGCAGGGGAGGAACCCTGGGTCGGCCCACACGAGGTCCACCTAGCCACTCCCACAGAGACCTTAAATAATTTAAATAGCAGTGATGGTGGGAGGGGCTCCAGTGTCAGCAGGGAGGGTGAGAGCTGAAGCAAGGGCCAGCCCAGTGGGGCCCAAGGGCTGGGGCTGGGCCCTGGGCAGGCGGCTCAGGCTGGGCTTCGAGGCTGCTGCAGAGCAGTGAGGTATTTGAGGGCAGCAGCCCCATAGCGTCGTGACAAGTCCTGATGGAACTCCTCCTTGAGGGCCTGGAGGCAGTCACGATAGGTAGAGCTGGAGCGGAAGCGGGAGATGTCGAGGCTTGGAGCGTGGGGCAGGTGGATGGTGAAGGCATCGGGCAGCACGAGGAGCTCAAATTCCTGCAGGGGGTGAGGGCCAGGGACAGGCTGGGCTGCAGCTCGAGGGACAGGCTTAGGAAGCAGCCCTAAGAACTAAGGCGAGGACCCAAGGGCAGACTGGCGGTCCTGCCTAACGGTGCAGCCACCAGGCAGAGGCGCTTGAGTGCTGGACCTGTTCAGATGGAAACGAGGCAGCAAGGTGCCCTCCTCACCTGCGCATCCAGCTCCACGATGTGGGCCACCTTGTTCCAGCCAAAGCCCACAAAGCGAGGGTCATAACGGGGACAGTCACGCGGCACCACCACGTAGGGCTCATAGTCAGCTGCCCATTGCACCCGGTATGGCGCCTGAGCCTCCCGCCAGCGGGCATAGTCCGTGGGCGCGTGCCCCTGGGGCCACTCGTGGTACCTGTGCAGCAGTATCGGGCGGGAGCCAGGCTGAGGCTCGGAGCTCATTGGTGCAGGTGGGCACAGCTGGGCAGAGCAGCAGCCTCCTACCTGAAGGTGTAGAGTGAGCCGGAATCCAGCAAGGCCAGCAACTCTGCCTTGGAACTGGGAAAACTGAAGCGGTAGTGCAGAGTCTCAAATGCAGGCACCACCAGAGCTGCCTTCCTCCTGCTGCCCAGCTCCAGCTGCTCAATGGAGGCCCTAGGAAAAGCACCCATGAACGGCAGGGAAGGGCCTCTGTCTGGAGAACCAGGCTCAGAGCCCTCATAGCTCAGCCACAGGACTTGCCTTTCAAAGGGCAGCTAACCTTGGAGCCCCCAGTAGACATAAGACACAGAGCAACTTCTCAGCCTGTGAAGTTAGTCCCAGCCTCCCTGACTCTAATGGCAGCCCAGAGAAACACCCTAATACAAACCCCATTGTGCAGAGCACACTGAGACCCAGAAAGGAGAAGGACATGGCCTGGAGTCCTATAGGGATCCCAACCCTGGGAATATCCATTCTAAATACAGTGCCTCTCACCCTCTGGGCTCACCTGAGGTAGTCGTAGAGAGAGTAAGCAGGCAGGAAGTCAATGTCACTGAGGAAGACATAAGGTGTGAGGGCCTGGGCTAAGGCCACATTGCGGAGCTGGTTGACAGGGTAGAGAGGGCCCTCACGGTACACCACATGGTAAGCCACATCCTGCCGGGCAGAGAGCACTGGCGAGGCCTCGACGAAATGCAGGAACTGCTGGGCCTCTGCATCTGTCAGGTACAAGGCCAGGCTCATGGGGCCCGGCCAGTGCCTGCACAGGGCTTCCAGCATCTGCAGCCTGAGGTGAGGCGGGGGGGGGTGTCAGCCTCTTGCACAGAAGCCCAGGGAAAGACTGGAAAACCTCCCCCAAATGAGCCGCTGTGGACACCCCCTTCCCATCCCCTTCCAATCTGAGCCAGTCTTAATATTCACAACCACCCCACAAGTGGAGCTTCTGCATTTGACAAATGAGAAAAAGTAGCTAAGGACCTGAGATGTTAGGACCTGTCTGTCCATGGTCCCACACCCGCTGAATGGCAGGACAGTTCGAGGCATTTGAAGCTCAAGCTCTTTCCACCAGACCCAAAGTCTCCAACTTCTGGAGCTCCTCCAGGGACAAGGCTCACTACCACACACTGAGCTGCCTCTCTGAAACCCCCAGGCCCAGCCAGGAAGTGCTCCCTGGCGCTGCCTCCAGCACCCTCACCGGTCCATGGAGAGCTGGGCCACCAGGGTGACATCGTGTGGCCGGGGAGTTGGTGGTCTATGGGGCAGGAAGGTGATGTGCACACGGTGCACGGTGAGCTGCTGCTGCCGGAATTCAAAGCAGGCGTCTTCCTCATCGAGCTGCGCCAGGGCCCGCTGCAACTGAGGGGCCAGAGAGAAGGAAGGGCTGGGATCCACCAGAACAGAAAGGAGCAGGGCCTCCCCCAGGGCAGGGAGGGTGGCTCCCTCTCACCTGCTCAGCCTCAGGTGGGGGCTGGCTGGGGCACCCGAAGAGCTCTCTCCGCAGCAGGTTCCCATCATACCCCAGGAAGGTCAAGTAGAAGTTGCGGAAGAATTCTGCATGCTTGTTCTTCACCCTCACCTTCTTTGGCGAGTTCCAGTGGATCACCTAAGACCCAGGAGGGTATGAGTAGGAGTCCCCATCCTTGTCCCCCTCCTCCACTAGCCCCCTGCCCCACTTGCCTTGAGGTCAGCCGCCTCAGAGTAGCAGTGCTCTGCCAGTGTGTGGTCAGACAGCTGCACGTTCCAGACGCAGGGCAGGGGCTGCACCAGCTCTGGGTGCTCCTTGATGACAGCATTGAAGATGTCCTGGGCAGAGACAGCCATCACACCTCAGCCCCCTGCCTGCCCCACCCACCCCAAGGTTCTCCCAGACCTGGTCAGCCAGGGAGGTAGCAGTCAGGGTGAGGAGTTCTCGCCTAGCCGTCTGCTTCCACATCTGCTCCCAGCCCACTTGCCGAAGCCGGTCCAGCCACAGCAGGATCACACCTACCAATGAGGAGAGGCTGTCATGACCACCAGGGACAAGTTCCTGGGGGTTGGGGCCAGGAAAGTATCATTTCAATGCTTATTTTTTTGATTGATTGATACAGTCCTGTGCTGTATAACATTATAGTCAACGACAGACGGCATATTCAACAGGGTCCTCCTCTCCTAAGATTTAGGGGTGGCGCACGCCTGTAATCCCAGCAGCTCAGGAGGCTGAGGCAGGAGGATCACAAATTCAAGGCCAGTCTCAGTAATTTAGCAAGACCCTAAGACACTTAGCGAGACACTGTCTCTAAGTAAAATATAAAAAGGGTTGGGGATGTGGCTCAGTCGTTGAGCACTCCTTCATTCAATTCCTGGCACCAAAAAGAAAGATGATTTGGAGCTGAAAAGTTCCTAGCGCCTGGCATTTTCACTATACTCTTTCTGTGTTTAGACACAAGCACTCACCACTGTCACAGCTGCCTACAAAATTCGGCACGGTAACACACGGCACAGGTGTGTCACCTAAGGGGACAGGGCCGCACCACACAGCCTGGGTGTGTAGGCTGTTCCATCTAGATTTGTGTAAGTGGACTCCAGGATGTTTGTGCAACAACAAATTGCCTAACGACCATTTCTCGAAATGTATCCCCATTGATAATGCAGGACCGTGTTTTCTGCTAGTTCAGATGTAACCATGGGCTGTCGATCACCAAGTCCTCTGTGGGCAGAGTGGAGGTCCTGAACTCTACACAACTTTCAGAGCACCCCACAGCCACCGTCTAACACTGGATGATGCCAGTGTTATTCAAACTTCTTCCATTTTTATTTATTTATTTTGGTACTGGAAATTGAACTCAGGGGCACTTGACCACTGAGCCACATCCCCAGCCCTATTTTGTGTTTTATGTAGAGACAGGGTCTCACTGAGTTGCTTAGCGCCTCACTGTTGCTGAGGCTGGCTTTGAACTCGCGATTCTCCTGTCTGAGCCTCCCTAAGTGCTGGGATTACAGGCTTGCACCACTGTGCCGAGCTTTCAAACTTCTTCCATTTAGTGAGAAAAAAGAGGGACCAGGAGAGCCAGCTGCGGTCACCTAGCACGTAGAGCCAAGGTTAAACTGTTTTCGGGGTCTTCATCCCATGTTTCTTCCATCCTGGGGGGCTTCCTAGCACTCTGTGCCCTGCCCAGCCCCTGGGGCCCAGCAGCCCACCCCTACCTCCCCACCACTATCCCCACCTGTGTTAAATCCCCGGCCCAGGGCAGGCCAGGGCCTGTGGTTCTTCCAGAGGTTGCCCAGGTACCAGTCACTCTGGTTCTCCACGAGCCCGATCACCTGCTTGTCTGGGAGGGGAGGGCATGAGGGAGCTGCCCAAGGACCTGTGCTGGGGCTAGACCACAGGGGGTCCTGGGCAAGCCAGGGAAGTGGGCTGGCAAGGAAAGGCAAGGGCCCAGGCCTCTCACCAGAAAAGTGAGCAAAGAGCGCCCAGAGCTCCACAATGTCCGAGGCGAAGGTGACGTCCGTGTCCAGGACAATGACTCGGTCCAGGCCAGGGGGCAGGACACCCAGCAGCACTAGCTTCATTAGCCCATAGAGGCCAGAGTAGTGCTTGTTGGGGATCCAGGAGATCTGTGGCTGTAGGGGGGAAGGGCGGGGCATGAGCTGGCAGAGGAAGAGTCATGGATGCCTGGACATACTCAGTGACACAGTGGGAAGAAGGGATGGACCTCAAAAGAGTGAGGGATGTGGACTTCAGCAGGTGTGCTGGGACAGGGGACAGGGACTCTCCTCCCCCATATCACCAAGTGGAGGGAGTGAGGAGCAGTATGGACGCAGGTGGGCAGGAGAGGGCGGGGTTCCTGCCTTGAGCTGGTCAGCATCATAGAAGCTGACCCCTAGAGCAGGCACCATCCACGTGCGGAAAAGCGTCTCCAGGATGTTTCTGGCCACAGCATCAGTCACCAAGTGGAGATGCAGCGGGTTTTTCCTTTAGGATCAACAGAGGGAAGTCCTGAGAAGCCCCAGAAGAAACAAGATGGGGAGACTCCCACCTCCAGGGGCTCAGAGGGGGAAGCTCGGCCTTCAGCAAGAGCTTCCCATGGCCTGCTCAGGGTGTTCTTGCAGCCATCCCTCTAGGGAGGAGAGGATGCCATCCCCGCGTCACAGATGAGGAAGCTGAAGCCCAAAGACCAGTAACCTGCCAAGATTTTGTCCCCTTTCCGACTCCTGACCCTCCTCCAAGGACAAGTGGCTGTACCTGTAGAAGAGCACGGACTTCACGAGGGTGGTGACCTCTCGGCTGGAGTTATGTCCGGCACACACGATGGCCACATGTAAGAGCTGAGGAGGGGACACTCAGGTCATACATCAGTAGTCCCCGGCCTCCCCTGGTGGGCGTCGCCCAACCTGGCATCAGAGTTGGGGAATAGTGTGTGGCCAAGCAGCCCCTGCATTTCACAAATGGGGAAATTGAGGCCAGGAGCCGAAAAGATGTGCACTCCAGGCTCCCTCAGCTGGGTGTTCAGTGCCAGGTCAGATGCCAGATGTAATTTCCACAGGTGTCCAGGGGGCCCTGCGGGGCGTGGGCCCTAGGATCACAGCCCCTAGAGGCCGAGGGCACCTACCTCGCACTTGGGCGGCAGCTGCGGCCGCGGGTCGCAGGCCGAGCGGTTGTGGACCCCCTGGCCCGCCAGTGGGTCTCCATCGAGGGCAGAAGCTCCTGGCAGCCTCCCGTCTGAGGGGACACGTGGCGTGAGCAGGCAGCGGGGACATCCCAGGTCCCCAGCTCTCCCGTCTGGTTCGAGGCGCTCACACTCCGGGTCCCCGCCCAAGAGAAAGAACCCGATTAGGAGGAGCAGCAGCAACAGCAGCGCGGCGGCCCCCAGCGCCCGGGGGCGCCCTCGGGGCAGCATGGCCTGATGCGGGGCGCTCAGGGCGGGGCGCGACCCGGGGCTGCCGGCTCCATTGCGGGCCCTGCGGACCAAGGAGAGGAGGCTTAGGCCTGGGCTGCGCGGCCCGACGGGCGCCCAGTTGCCCTTGGCGTCGCCGCCCTCACCTGCTCCAGCGGCTCCGGGGCTGGCCCAGCTCTTCCAGCCGCCGGCCCGGGTGCGGGAAAGAGGGGAGAGGCGCGGGCCAGCCCCGCCCCCAACCTGGGTTCAGGTTTCACCTCCGCTTGGCTGAGCTCGAAGGGGCGGGGAGACCC
Organism: Xerus rutilus; assembly: GCA_028644305.1. Lineage (NCBI taxonomy): Eukaryota > Metazoa > Chordata > Mammalia > Rodentia > Sciuridae > Xerus > Xerus rutilus. The sequence goes on from CM053399.1 coordinate 17,926,043, forward strand.
CCAGGGCCTGGCCCCGCCCCTGCCCCGCCACCGATTGCCCCCCAGCCGGCTAAGCACTGGGAACCCCCTTTCTGGGCAGAGTTTTCTACCAGCCGCGGGGAGTGCTGCAGCGAGTGGGGTCAGCCACCCAGGAAGGCCCAGTTCTCGCTACCTGCTCCGAGCCCATCCCCCTCATCCCTGCTCAGGGGCCCCATCTCCTCCGCTTAACCTTCCCAAGGGGAGGGGCCGGTGACCCGGGACTCGGGATCAAAGGGCCAGCAGGAGACCCGGCCGGAGTAAAAGGGAAGAGACCGGAATGTTGGGCTGCGGAGTAGGCGACACCTGCTCTGGGGACAGGAGGCGGGGCCTGCCAGTACTTGTCCCGGAGCAACCGAGCACCTGGATCCTCCGCCTTCTTCCCCGTACCCGCAGTCCAGGTGGCTGGTTGGCCCAACGGCGGCTTGAAGCGGCCGGGACAAAGCGCCCTTTTGAAGGCCGTCTCCTGCCCAGGAGCTGGCGAGGGGCCTCAGTGCCTTCTGCGCAGGGCCGAATATCCCTCACCCTTGCTACATTGTCGTGATTGCGGCCGGCACAGTGATCTGGATCTCTCCCCTTCTGCTTCTTCACCCTGAAGCAGGCCTCCGCCTAGCCTGTGGCCCTGGAGGGGCTGCTGGGCTCTCTGGGCTGAAACTGCGGTTGGCTGCGCGCACACTGCGTGCCAGGCCCTGTGCTAAGGGTCTGGACAAGCCTCATCTCAGTTAATTCTCACTTAAGTTCGAGGGCACAGCATGACTCTCCGGAGAGTTCAAGTGACCTATTAGACAAGGACACCTCGGGTCCCTTCCTGATTCGGGCAGTTCCTCTCCTGCCCCTCCCCCAGACTCCGTGCTGCACCGGGAGTCTCTCCCTCTTCTTCACTGAGAGTCTCCTGCCCCAGGATTTGCCTTTGGCCGGTTCCTTCTGCCTGGAATGCAGATCCTCATTCCTCAATCCTTTATTTTCTTCCTAGCACTCGGGGAAAGTTGAAGTTGTTTGCTTATTTATAACCTGTCTCCCTTCTAGAATGCAAGCTGCTGGAGGGCCTATGCTGGGCCTGAGGGTGGGTAGGAATGAGAATCGCGCCTCCACAGACTCCACAGGGCCTCACTGAGACCTGGAAAGGGGCTCAGGCCGGATCCTTTAGCCCAATGTAAAAAGTGAGGTAGATCCTAAAGCAGCAGTCCAGCCTGAGACTCAGTCCTCCTGGGTGAGACCAGGATGCCTTTCTCGAGGAGATGGAGATCAGCCTTTGGAGATCAGGGGTGATGACTGCTGTGGAGACAGATGGCAGCTCCTTGTACATCTGGAAGTTGAGAGAAGGTCAGCAGGGGATACAGGGGGCCACTGAAGCACCCAGAGCTTGGAGTTTCAGTCCTCATCTCTAGCTGGGGTGGAGGTGATGGATTCCCTCCCCACAGTTCTCAGCAAAGACTCTGTGGGGGTTAAATGGGAGGAAGCAGGTAAGGCACACAGGGCTTCTGGCCCAGGATGTCTTCCATAAAGTGATGGGGAGTTAGTGGAGGACGCGGGGACTGCAGAGCTCGCTGTGGCATTCATAATGCTGTTCTTCCTCTCATTCAGCCTTAATGCTCTGGGGGAAAGGAAGGGCAAGGGTGTCTCTGGACCTCCGAGGTGTGGTTCTGGGAGTGTGCTGAGGGAAAGGCAGACAAGTGCAGGCATATGAAATGGTGCTGGTCCTCCCGGCCTGAGACCTGATTTGGCCCAGGTCTACCTAGGACTTTGTTGTGTGACCTTGGACTCGCCAGTTCCTCCAGGCTTTTGTGTCTTCAGTACCTGCTGGACTGGTCTGTCTCTCTTCCCTTGTGACTTGAGGCAGACTGGAGGGAGAATCCAGCCCAACATGCCCAGAGGCTCTTCTAGCCAAGCCAGGTAGCCTGGTCCAGGCAGGGGTCCAAGCAGGGAGGCCTTGGGCACATGGCCACTCTTTGTTTCTGAGGCCTAATCAGATTCAGGATTTAGAGAGGAAATTCAGGTAGCCCTGCTGCAGCCAACTGGGCTGGGCCCATGCCGCCCCTCCCTGAAGGTAAGGAGGGAAAACAGACTCCAACCCCAGCACCTGGGGTGGGTACTACTCCTTTGTCCTCCATGCCTCTCTCTTCTCCCCAGAGCACAGGACCACTAGCCCTGGAGAAGGTGCTGAAGTAATCTTGTATGCAGACCTTTCTTACTTTCCATGGCTGCAGGAGAGGACTGGAGGAGTGACCAAATGGTTCATTAAGATCATGAGATGAAGGAAGGAAAAGAAAGAGTCACACACTGCCCAGATTCTATTCCCAGTTGCCAACTTGGCCCCTGACCAAGGAGCCTCAACATGTCACTACTCCTCCTGGGCTGTGTCCTCCTGGACAGTAGGCAAGAGGACACTGTTGGGAGCCCCTTTGGTCAGTGACTTGCTGTGCCAAGTCTTTACCCTTCCTTGGTCCTCTAATTCTCATCTGCCAAAGGGAGGACGTGAGTGAGCATGGCACCCAGGAGGTGACCACAAATGACCTCGAAGATGCGATGACGGTCTCGTAGGAGTTCTCCAAGACTGTTGCCTCTTCTGAGGCTCCCTGCCACCTTTCCCCAGTCTTCCTGATTTCTCGCACTAATAGGGAGGGCTGCTCTAACTCCCCACACAGGGTCGGGCAGGAAGGAGTGGAAGGAAGGTTGTGGCTTCCAGGCGGGTGTGATGCTTTTTTCAAAGGCCGAGACAGTCGTTCTTAAGTAGACTCTTTCCTTGTCTGGATTTAGTATCTGGAAAGGACCTGGAATAATAATGTATTACTGTTCCCAGGGGTGCCATAAATCCGCGGGCCGCGTACCCAATGGCGCAGCCATGCCACGCCCCTTGCCCCACAGCCAATCAGCTCCCTCTCCGGAACGCCGCTCGGCTGCCGCCGCCCCTCGCAGAGCAACTGCTCGGTTTGGGAAGGCACCTCCAGGAGTTACTCCCGTTCGTTGGGACACAGCTGAGGGCCACGGAGGGCTCTGAGATTGATCCCGTGTTCAAGGACCAAGTCTGTTCTCTAACCATTTTATAGATAGGAAAACCTGAGGTCCAGAAAAGGGACACTACAGCCCAAGGTCACCCCGAGCTGGATGCAGAAGCCTGGCCAGGTTTTTTTTTTCCTCTCGGCGAAGATGGGCGTCCAGATACGCGCTCTTAGGATGCACAGTTCTTGAGGGATCTGAGGTCAAAGCCAGGGCACTAAGTCAGCTAGCTAGGGGAATGAGATTGCACTGGGAGGCTGGCCTCCTTCCTCTCTGCTTCCGTTTTCCAAGCACTGCCTCCTGTGGGGGACTGGGAACGGGGCAACTGGCTAAATGCGCACCTCCTGAAACACAATCTGACTGTTTTTAGGCTCTCTGAACCTCCCCAAGTCTGATCGAAGCTCCTCTCCGCACGCTACCTCCCAGCCCCTTAGAACTCGGTCTTCGCGTTCGAACCTCTCGGCGCTCTATTGCAAAGACTCAGGGTTCATACTCCCTTCTCTAGAATGAACTGCCCAGACTGCCGCTGAGCTTCAACTGCGCAGGCGCAAGCGCAGCCAACCAAGAAGGCCCTAGAGCCGGGTCGCGACGGCTTCGGGTGAGTCGGGGGCGGAGAGTGTGTTAGCCAATGACTTGAAGGACGAGGGAGGCGGGTTTAGGCCCGCAGTTACTAAGCGCTATCCGAGTGGGAGGTGACTTCAGAGATCGGGTGAAAGGTGGTTCAAAGGCTCTTCGCGTCACCGTCCTCCGGGCCCGCGGAAGTTAAGCAACCGGGAGGCGGGCCCAGTACCGGAAGCAGGAAGGAGGGCGCAGGAAGCAGGGCGCCGCAGCCAGTTGTTCTGTCGGTCCGTGGCTCTGTTGGTGCTGAGGGCAGGATGGAGAAACTGCGGCTCCTGGGCCTCCGCTACCAGGAGTACGTGACTCGTCACCCGGCCGCCACGGCTCAGCTGGAGACGGCAGTGCGGGGCCTCAGTTACCTGCTGGCAGGTGCCATCCTGACCTTTGACCCATTCCTTCAGGGCCCTGACCTTTGACCCCAATGGCTCCCTTTCTTGCGGACTCAGAGTAATAATCTCTGTGCTTGAGAAGTCCCGTCCAGGTTCCCGTAGGGCGTAGGGAGGGGAAGACCGGGGACGCGAAGCTGCTGGGTGAGGCCCACGCTCACCGACGCCTCCTGTACCGTCTCCCCAGGTCGCTTCTCTGATTCGCACGAGCTGTCAGAGCTGGGTGAGTCGGGCTCTGGGAGGGGAGGGACAGCCTGGGCCTGCGAGGGCCCCCGTCGGCGCGATCACACAGGCCTGAGGTCCTGGCTGTCCATAAGATCATTCTGTGCTCTGATTGAATCCGACTGAGGTCCAGTGTCCACTGGCCGGGGCCTTCTGTCCTCGTAGTTGGGTGACACGTGGGAGGACTTTGAGTGTTAGCTGCTGTTTATGCCCTGGGTTGAGCACCTTTCCCGCTTATGCCAGTTAGGCCTCCCTGCAGTGATGAGGTGCGCACTGTTGTCCTCAAGGTCCAATTGAAGGACCAGAAGTTCAGGAGGTTAGGGAACATCTCCTCATGATGCCCGAATCAAGATTCAAATCCAGATCGCCCAGACTCCAGTATTCCCGAACTATGCGTGCCTCAGTAGTGTTTGCCAAACAAGCGCTGGAGGTGTCAGTCTTGAAAGGTGGGGTGGCTTTTAACAGGTACAAATGGTGTAGACTTCAGGGGCAGACTAGAGAGAGGGCAAGGGTGAAGGGCTGGAGCCCCACGCTGGTGGTTGTTGGGCGTTATTTGTGAGGAGCTGGATGACCAGTGCTGTCCAGAAGTTCAGGAGCAGGTTTGTCTCTGAGATTAACCTCTCTCTTATTGGTCCCACCACTCATCCAAGGTCTTATTAGGGAGTGTGAGCTGCGTGGAACAGGGCCAGGGCGGAGAGGCAGGTTGATTTCCACATAGTCTGTGGGAGGCCAAACACAGCAGGTGACAAGTCATCCCTGGAGCTCTGAAGAGGTGAGAGGGGCGGAGCTGTAGACCAGCCTCCTGAGGCCACACTCTTCCCCTCAGTGTACTCTGCTTCTAACCTGCTTGTGCTGCTCAATGACGGAATCCTTCGGAAGGAACTGCGGAAAAAGTTGCCTGTGGTGAGAATTCTGCCAGACGCTGAGGGTGGGGAGTACAGGGACTCAGGAACCAGTAGTAATGACCAGCACGTGTGTGCCACACGTGTTACTCTCTTAGTGCGAGAAGACCTGCATCCACCTGAGTCTCAAACCAAGTGTTAGTGTCGCATCTCAGATAAAGAGGCGGTTTCAGAGAGGTGATGGAATCCATCCCTGATTACCCAGCCTGTTAGTGGTGGAACTGGTGTTTGAACTTAGGCTTATGTACTCAAGTTTGACAAGGGGAAAGTCTGTGCTCTGTCCCCCCTCAGGAGGAGGGCTTGGGGCTGGGGCAGTCTCCTGACCTCTTGCCCTGGGATTCTTGCAGTCACTGTCCCAGCAGAAGCTGCTGACATGGCTGAGCGTGCTGGAGTGCGTGGAGGTGTTCATGGAGATGGGGGCTGCCAAGGTGTGGGGCGAGGTGGGCCGCTGGCTCGTCATCGCCCTCATCCAGCTGGCCAAGTAGGTTGGGCTGTGGAGGGCAGAACCTGGGCGGGGTGACCCGGGCCAGCTGTAAGATGGTGCTCAGCAGAGCACTCCTGTCCCCTGCTTGGCTAGCCACCTCCCCCCAGCCCTGCTATACTCCCCAACCCAGGGCTGTCTTGCGGATGTTCCTGCTGATCTGGTTCAAGGCTGGCCTCCAGACCTCACCCCCCATTGTTCCGCTGGACAGGGAGACCCAGGCACAGCCCTCGGGTAAGCTGCTTCCTGGCTCTGGAGTGGAATGGGCATGGGGCTGGTCTGTGGACTTAGAGCCCACAAACATGAGTACATTATTATCCATTAATGGAGCACATTTAGCCCCTCAGCTCATTTTGTTCTCATCACCCTATATTCTACAGAGAAGGAAAAAAAAGATTGGGAACAAATCAAAACTTGAACTTGGGACTTTTTTTTTTTCAGTGTTGGTGATTGAACCCAGGGCCTTGGGCATGCTAGCTGTGCTAGGCAAGTGTACCACTGAGCTACATCCCCAGCCCTGAACTTGGGACTTCTGATTCCAGAGTCCTTGGTCGTTTTTTGTGAGCTTCAGGAGGAAGGAACAGAGCATCAGCAGGAGCTGGGTGTCCTGCCAGCCTCGCCTCTGGGCCTGGTTCTGTCAAGAGCCAGAGGCAGGGCAACTGCAGCTCTGTCCTTTCAGGGCTTTCAGTCACCATCTGTCAGGCTCAGCCCTTTTCTCCCACCTGGAGTGGACGCAGTGCTTTGCTCTTCATCATGGCCACGTTGAAAGTAGACGACTGAGGGATATGTGGTGCGGTGGTCCCAGGGATGCGGTTGGGCTCGGCCCTCCCAGCCTTGCTCTAATGCCCGGCAAGCCCGAGTTCTTGGCTGGTTTTGACCACAGGTCATGCTGACCTTTTCCCTGGACAGGGAGGCTACAGAGTGCTTCTCCCCATGGACAGGTGCAGAGAGGAACCACAGCGCCTGGCTCCAGTTTCCTTGACTTGGCTGCTGCCTTAGTGCAAACCCCTCACGTCCTCTCTCTGGCCCCGCCATTCGTTGCACATGTGTTCTTTGCAGGCTCTACATGAACATGTCTCTGACAGTACAGCTTTCTGTTTGTCCCTGCTAGATGGTGACCACAACCCAGGAAGCCAGGAGCAGTCCTATGTGGGGAAGCGGTCAAACCGAGTGGTGCGAACCCTCCAGAACAGTAAGTGGAAGATGTGGCTGGACCGGGCATCTGGGTGTTGAGGTCAGTCTGGACCTGAGGGACTAGCTTCTGTCAGTGCCACCTTCCTCTGCCCTCACCTGGCTCTGTCATCTGCTGTCCTTGTGTTCTAGCCCCGTCCCTGCATTCAAGGCACTGGGGAGCCCCTCAGCAACGGGAGCGGCGGCAGCAGCAGCATGAGGAGCTGAGCCTCACCCCCACCCCCCTGGGGCTGCAGGAAACCATTGCAGAGACCTTGTACATCACCCGGCCCCTGCTGCACCGTATCCTTAGCCCGGGCTGGCCCTGTGGGCTGGTGGTAGATCCTGGAGTGGGTGGAGTCAGGCCCTGTGCTGGAGACGTCCTTGACACCTGGGCCGTCAGTGCTCAGCCTGGGCCTGTGGGGTCAGCGGTCGTGGACGCCCTGGCTCCTGTCTGCTGTTGTGGATGTGACCAGGTGAGCCTGGATCTTCCTGGGGGCTCCACTGTCTCCACAGGGCTTTCCACTGCCAGCCTGGCCTCACCTGGACAGGCAGTGGTCCCTGCTTCCCATGTTGCCACCCTGTGACTCCTGGCCTGCGGCTCCTTCCTTCTCATGGGTGCCGATTGGGCTCAGCCTTAACTGCACCCTCTCCCACCCCCAGCTTGAGCCTGCTGAGTGACAGGAAGGGCCTGACCCGCAGGGAACGGCTAGAGCTGCGGCGCCGTACCATCGTGCTGCTCTTCTACCTTCTGCGGTCCCCGTTCTATGACCGCTTTTCTGAGTAAGGTTCTCACCCTGCCAGAACAGCCTGAGTGGCCCAGGGGCCAGGGCAGTGATGCTGCACCCCTGTAGGTGCCTTCCCATTCTCCTTCCCCCGTGTGGGTTCACTGAGCACCCACCATGTTCTGTCCAGGAAGCAACCACCAAATGCCAACCCAGCTGCCCTCAGCTCTCAGGCTGTCAGCGCATGCCTACGTGAGCTTCCATACTTGACAGGAGAGACACCCAGGGCAAGCTAGAGGACATTGTAAGGGGCACCTACTACCAGTGGCAGGTGCAGGATTTCCATACCCTCTGGTTAATTCCTACATCTTGGAGCCCAAGAGATTGGGTTATTCCACTCCTCAGAGGAAGCACCTGAGGTTCAAAGAGGTCTGGCAACTGAAAGACGCACACCTGTAATCTCAGCAACTCGGGAGACTGAGGCAGGAGGATTGAAAGTTTAAGGCCAGTTTCAGCAACTTAGTGAGACTCTGACTCAAAATTTGTTTTTAAATATTTTTTTTTTAGTTGTAGGTGGACACGATATCTTTATTTATTTATTTTTATGTGGTGCTGAGGATTAAATCCAGTGCCTCATGCATGCAAGGCAAGCGCTCTACCACTGAGCTACAATCCCAGCCCCCTTGACTCAATATTTTATAAAAATAAAAAGGGTTGGGATGTGACTCAGTGTAGAGTACCCCTGGGCTAAATCCCTGGTACCACAAAAATAATAATATAACCATCCAATCCTTGTTTTTTCCTGAGACAGTAGAGAGCAAACTTATGTCACATTTAATATCACCTCACTGTTTTCAAATAAATTTGAAAGCTTATGGGGGACTAAAGCAAAATCTTCTTCCATGCTCAGGAAAAAAACATTCCAGATACTAGCATGACCCTCCCTCATGCTTGCACTGTATAGTGGGAACATAACAGTCCAAGTCTCTCCTTGAACTGAGGGATTCTGAGGTGACAGTAACTGCAGAGGTGGCTCCCTGGGCTGCAAGCCCTCTCCTTTGGCTCTCTCTTCTCCTAACCCAGTCAGCCTAGGACCCCCAGAGCAATGGTCCAAACTGAGACATGTCTAGAAATCTGTCACAGAAACTTCTTGTTTTCCCAAGGGATAGGGAGCAGGAGCCCTAGAGGGGCCCTGGGATGCAGTCTGCAAGGGGCAGTCTTATTTCCTCTTCTCCACAGTTTGTCCAGTAGTTTCTCGAGCCAGCCTACCTCCTGGTTGTGTGGCCTTGAGCCACTTCCTTGACCTCTCTGTGCCACGTTTCCTGGTTTGTAAAATGGGGACGATGACAGCCCTCACCTCACGAGATTGCTGTAGGGGCCAAATGACTCAATACATAGGGTCATGGTCATGCCAGGTATGTAATGAGCATTTGACAAATGTTATGGTCTTGGCTCCCCACCCACCCCGCTTTTTTTCTGTGGTGCTGGGAATTGAACCCACGGCTGGGTATGTGCCTGATCAGTGAGCCACACCCCGGCCCATAAATGTTAGGCCTCATCATTCTTAGCATTACCTTCAACATCATCATCCTCTCACCTCAAGTTCCCCTGTGGGAAATTTTCATCTCTTAGAAAACAGGCTTCTGCCCCTTCGTGTGAGCCAGACTGCTCTCTTCAGCACTGTGTCCCCTTCCCGGGCCCTGCCTGCTCTCAGTGTTGGCTTGTAAGATTTCTTTTCTTTTTTTTTTGGTACTGGAGATTGAACTCGGGGGTACTCGACCACTGGGCCACATCCCCAGTCCTATTTTGTGGGTTTTTTTTTTTTTAAATATTTTTTTAGTTGCAGATGGACACAATGTCTTTATTTTATTGCTTTGTATGTGGTGCTGAGGATCGAACCCAGGGCCTCACGCATGCGAGGCAAACGCTCTACCACTGAGCTACAATCCCAGCCCATATTTTGTGTTTTATGTAGAGACAGGGTCTCACTGAGTTGCTTAGCGCCTCGCCATCGCTGAGGCTGGCTTTGAACTCACAATTCTCCTGTCTCAGCCTCCCAAAGTGCTGGGATTACAGGCTTGAGCCACCGCGCCCGGCTGGCTTGTGAGATTTCTGTGTAGCCCAGCCCTTCTGATGGAGGGAGGCTTCTGGGGACAGTGGGGTATCCTCTTTACCTCAGAGCCTAGCAGCCTATTGCCCAAGCCCTGCTACAGTAGGACCCTCTGGAAACTTCTATTGTTGAATAGCAATGAAAATAAGGAGCAAAAAAAGGAAAGGAAGACCCAGAGGCAGGCATCTGTGAGGTGATGTGCACCAACTGCCAGCCTGAAGCGGAGCTTTCAGGAGAACGTGGCGGGAGAGGGCGGAGACCAGGGCCAGCGCAACGCCTCCTTTTTCTTTCTGGGTCTTCCCTGTTCCTTGTCTTTTGGGCGGTGCTGTTGCGCAGTGGTCAGTGAAGACTTGCTAGGGAAAGCCCCACCCCTACTTAGCCTGTTCCCTGTTTCTCTGTCCAGGGCCAAAATCCTTTTCCTGCTGCAGTTGCTGGCAGACCACGTGCCCGGTGTCGGCCTGGTTGCAAGTAAGCATGGGCAGGAGCATGTGGCTCTGGAGTGAGGGACTCATGTGCTGCCCCATCTCCCTGTTTGCTCTTTTCTTGATCATTTGATCCCTGACACACTCAGGAGAGGGAGCCCAAAGGCAAGATTGGGTGGGTGACAGTTGATAGGCCTGAGCCAGGGGTGACAGCAGGGTGTCCAGCAGGGTGGGAGATGGCCAGGCCACATCGCGCTGTCAGCCTTCCCCCGTCTCCACATCCTAGAGAAATGCAAGACCATCTCACCTGGGCAGAGGACTCCCTGGTAGGGAAAGGGCCTTCTGTTCTGTCCAGATACCCCACCTCAGCGGAGGGCAGCATGGCTTGGACTCGGCCCTGTCAGCGCCTGCAGATGGCTAAGCCATTTGGCTGCCCTGAGCCTGAGGGTCCTTGTCTGTAAATGACGACAAGAGATCCCTGCAGATGCTGCCTCCCTGGGGTGAAGAGGGGTTCATGGTGCTGGCTGCTGGCAGTGGGCTGAGAAGGGCCTGGGTGCAGCAGGCTCCTGACTTGCCCCCCTCTCGTTGCAGGGCCACTCATGGATTACTTGCCTACCTGGCAGAAAATTTATTTCTACAGTTGGGGCTGACAGACATCTTGGGAGTGGGGTGTGGGATCAGGATGACATGCTCTACCATCTGGTCAGGGCCTGCCTCAGCCCTCAGTCTCCACACCCCTGTCCCTCTTCCCTAATAAAACTGACTCTGGCACCATCCAAGCATGTGGCTTCTCCGTGCCTACTGCCTGACACCTCCCTGTTCTGGCCAGGCTCTGTACACAGCCCTGGAGAACCTTGACTGACGGCATCCTCCTGTGATGGAGCCCTGCAGCTCGCTCCTGCTGGGCCTAGGATCCAGGTTCCTCTAGCCACAGAAAGTTGCACTTGCGCCTCCTGGAGCTGGGCAGCTGTGTGCCTTGCAGCTGTGGGACTAACTGCTCACTGTCCCTGGAGAAGACAGACCTGCTGAACCAACCCCACAGTGGATGACAGCCGCCGCCCGTGCTCTTGGCCACGGCACCTCTGGACTCCTGTGACCGCCTGGTGAATGGCGTGAGAATGCTCTGCAGATCCCAGCTCTGTAGTTGAGAGTCGAAGCCGTTTGCTATGGGAGAGATGCCAGGCACCAGGCAGCGCTGGGCTGGGGCAGCGGGGAGGAGCCTGAGCCTCTGAGAGAAAGCTGGGCAAGTTCAACGGTATGAGCCGCAGTCTCCTGCACACTTGCCCTGCTGGCTCCCAGCTGGCCGGGTCTGCCTGGGGCCATGCAGCCTGTGGTGGAGGGGAAGGGGCCTTGACCACATGGGCCTGACCTCTCCTGTTCTTGATACTGCCTGGTCCCTTTGCTTTGTGGAGGAGCCAGCCCTCCTGTTGGCATTGTCGGGCCTGGGCAGCCCCATAGGTGCTGGAGGCTCCACCTGCACCTGTGTCCTCAGCTCACCTCCTGAGGCTGCCCTGGCTGGAGAACTGCCCTGGGAGGGGTAGCCTCACACTGACGTGGCTCTCCCCAAGTGGCCCTGAGAAGTGCCCTGGGGCCCATGCTGGGGCATTGACGCCCAGGCCTTGGCTAGGGGAGAGGGCAGCCCGTCAGTCTGGCAGCTCTGGCTCTGGTGACCTTCAGTTTAGTATAACAAGTGTTCCTGGCAGTGGCTCCCTCCCAGGCTCTGTCATGTGCTGTGTGGTCAGAAGTGCAGAGCCTGGCTCCCCGCCTCCAGCTCCCCAGTAGTGAAGCAGACGTGTACATGTGCCACACTAGGGTCCTTGGAACAAGTGGAGGTGTGTGTGGTCAGCTGGGGGTAACAGTGCCAGAGCTGGTGTCCCAGTGGTGACTGGGAGTGAGCAGTGCCTTCAGGCAAGCTGCCAACTGTTACAGCTGCTATCGGTTTGGTGGTGGTTCTGGAGTTTGGTGCTGGGAATCAAGCCCAGGATCTCCCAGCCCGTAGTCTTCAGTTTTTTGACAGAGACTTGGGGGAGGAGGCCATGTGCAGAAAATGACCGGTGTCACAGTGCTGTGGAACAGCGAAGCACCGTTGTCACGAGGGCAGAGGGTGGAGGGCATGGTCCAGGCCAAGCTGCTTGGGTCATCAAGGGGCCAGGCGAGGGAGCAGGACTCTGTCTGTGCTGGCCCGTGGGGAAGGGCGTGCTGGCAGACATCATCCCAGCATCTTGTGGAGAGAGGGCAGAGGCAGGATGAGAGGAGGCAGTGGGAGTGGGGACTAGGTGCGGCCCCAGAAGGCCCTGGGGCTGCTGTAGATGGAGCGGGAGGAGCATGACAAATGAGGGGCTTGAAGTTGACGGAGTAAGTGGGATTCCAGGTCCCTGAGCACCTTGCTGGGGACACACAATGCCAAAGCAGATCTGCGGAAGAGGTGGTGTCCGTAGGACAAAAGGGAGGTGTGGGCTCAGGGCCTAGGGGTGAGGGTGCTGGAAAACCCCAGCACTTGTCTTCCTCAGGGATGCCTGGGACCAAGAGCCAGGGTTGGAAACAAGGGACATCCCTCTCTGGGTCTTGGGTCCTCAGCAGTTTAGGGCTGACAGGCCTGTTGTCTCAGGAGTAACTGGGTTCCCAAAGCTCCTGCCCCGAAGCCCTGCACTCTGGGCACCAGCACTGAGCGCATGGGGGAGCAGGCATGGCCAGCCAGCCTCCTATGCAGTGATGAGGGGGCCAGGCACCAGAAAGGACCTTGCTGTGGTGGCCACCACTCTGCCTCTGGCCTGCAGAGGCCTTTGGTGTCTTGTGTCCTCTCATGACACAAATGCCCATTCCAAAATCCTCACTGAGCACCCACCAGACATCAGGAGCTGGGATTGCACAGTGAGCCAGTCCCTGCCCTCCCTCCTGCAGCTAGCACTCTAGGGAACAGGTCCAAAGCTTTGTCCCCTCTCTTGGAAACCCTATATCCAAGGCCAGGGCCAGTGTCTGTGGAGTCCCTGGATCTGTTTATGCCACAGAAAGCATAAACAGATGGACAAGAACCCCAGAGTGCACTGCGAGGAGCTGCATGCTCACCCCAAGGACTCCAGGCCATTAGGGCTGAGTGACCCACTGGCTTCTTTAGCCAACTGGACCTTCAAGAGGCGGGTGGGGAAGTAGGGGGGCATAGTCAGATTCTGGTCAGGGAGCCTTCAGTAACCTCTGGATGGTGTGTCTGCTGGACTCTGGGCACTCTACAAATGTTACCTCACAGAAGAGACAACTAAGGCAGAGATTAAGTGACTTGACAGGGTTGAACAGGCACCAAGGTCTGTTCTCCTAACCCTTGGGCACTTACACTAGATTTGGTTTGGGACCTGCTGGCCCACAGTGTCAGTAAAACTGAACATGCCCCACTGTGGAAGTTTCTGGCCTTGCCTCCAAGCAAGTGCTGACACTGAGCCCCGGAACTATTGTCCTTTGTGAGGTGGCCCTGGGAGCTGGCAACGGATTCTATCCTGGGGGAGGGGTGGGCAGAAGCCTGATCAGGGCCTGTGTAGGAGATGGTTCTCGCCATGCTGGGGGCTCTATACCCCAGGGCTGGGCTCAGTCTCTTCCTCTTCTACCTCATCCTGGCGGCGGCTCTCCTTCGCCCCCAGCCCCTGAGGTAAGGCCAGGCCCAGGGACCTGGAGCTGGTGCTGCTCCTGCCCTGCCCAGGACGCTGGCCCTGTTATCCTGGGGCTCAGGAGCTTGCCAGCTCCCTCACTCTGGGCCATCTCCCATTCACAGGGAGGTGGCAGTGGCCTTTGGGGTCAGGCTGAGCACCCCCAAATCTCCCACAGGTCTCAGCGGTCTGTTCCTGAGGAATTTTCCGCCCCGCTGGAACTGTCACAGCCACTTTCCGGACTGGTGGATGGTAGTCCTTCTCCTTCCCTGCCCACCCTCGGCTCCCCCAGGGAAGGGTCCCCCAAGAGAAGGCCCCCAGGGCCAGCCCTCAGGGTCTCTCCACTCTGCAGCCTCTGTTCAAGGCTGACCACATCCCACCCCAAATCAGCAGCTCTCCCCTCCCCTCTTCTCTCCTTAGACTATGGGGTCCGACCCAAGCACCCGTGGCCACGAGGGCCTCGACCCCTCCTCTCCCAGGCCCAGCAGCGCAAGCGGGACGGGCCAGACATGGCTGAGTATTACTATGATGCACACCTGTGACGGGAAGCCCGCATAAAGATATTCTGCGCAGCTATGGCTCGGCTTTCGTGCAGTGTGAGAGAGACGTATGGGGCGGGGGTCCACGTGGATACACTCGCTGTGGTCCAGACAGGAAATGGCACTTTAATTATTGTGGCCAGGGTGACAAGACCATGACAAGCTGGCCTGGGCATTGGGAGGTCTGCCCTTGCTGGGCAGGGCCTGCTGGAGGCTGCTGTTGCCCTGGGAGCTCCCAAGCCTGCCAGGGACTGGCGTACTAGTGAGGTCGGAGGTGGAAGCCACCCAGAGGCCCCACAGCCACAGCTGGGAACAGGGACTTCACCTCCAGCTGCTGCCATTTCCTTACTAGAGAGTCCTTGGGAGGTGGCCGGGCTCAGCCTGAGCTCAGGGCGCTTGATGGGGGTTGGGGTCAGGGGAAAGTGGGCGTTTGCAGGTGGCATGGGCTTCGTGAAGGCAGAAGCCACCCCTGGCAGAGGAGGTAAGGCCCAGGTCGGGGCATAGCCTCTGCTCCTGGAAGGTACATCCTTCACAGCCCGAGGCCTAACACCCCAGCCCTGCCCCCCCAATCCCCGGGCAGCCCGCTCTGTCCTCTATAGATGAATCTAACCCCATATATTACAATAAACTGCATCTGCCTCTCCTTATAACCCCTGCCCTCCCCACCCTGGGCCGAGAGCCCCCCCTTCCCCATCCTCTGGTGGCAATCCTCCTCCTGAGCAGTGCCATGTCCTGTCAGCAGCGAGTTGTCCTGGCTTGAGGGCCCAGGGGACACAGAAGGCAGGGTGGCGCTGCTACTCCAGGTAGATGTCCTCTGTGGGGCAGGTGTACTCCACAAACTGCTTGTAGAACTGCTGGAAGGCTCGCCTAGGAGGCAGGGCCACAGATGGCTAGGCAGCCTCACGCTGGAGGCACAAGACCTCCACCTGGGGTTTCCAGGGGGGAGCCTCGGAGCTCTGGGAGGACTCTGGTTCCCCATGCTGGAGCCACTCAGCTCTGTTCTCTGTGGAACAGGCTTCCTAAGTAACTTGACATTGAAGAAAAGGCTGAGCAGCTGACAAGCTTGGAAACCACCCCTGGACCACCCGGCCCTCCCTCCAGGCCATGGCGCTGGGGTCTAGAGACAGGTTTACAAAGCTGCAGAGCGCACTGAGGGGCGACACTGAGCCTGGGGGAGAAGGTCCCAGGCCTGCAACCAGGGCCTACTCCTCGGTGGGAATCAGCAGGACACATGCACACATACCCCACGGATTCTGCCAGGGCTTTGGTGGAGTCTTCAGACACAAAGACATGGCAGGCAAACCGGTGGTCGGCAGGGTGCTTGGTGATGAACCCAAAGTACCTGTGGAAGGGGTCCGAGGGAGTTCACCAGCTCGCACCCCAGCCCCAGCCTGGCTCCAGCCACCACCTGGCACTCACCTCTCCCCCTGCCCTTCCCACTTACTTGTTGTTCTTTGGATGGTATCCACAGAAAGAGATGTTCTTTAGCTGGAAAAAGTGGCTACATTTATTCCCCTACAGGAGGGAGAGAGAAGCGAAGGGCGGTCATCTAGGCCGCAGCGCAGCAGCACATCTGCCACTGGTGTAGTGGGAGGGCTGGGGGCTTGAGGAAGGGAGGGCGCAGCTCAGAAGTCACCTTGGCCTCCTGGGAGTCATCGGCCTTGACACCTATCTTCACACCCCTAACGCTGATCTCAAGGACGCAGCTGGAGGGTGGGTTAAAGTGCACGGTGAGCCGGCGGGTGGTGGCAATCTGGGTGAGAGACAGGGACATGTCAGCCAGGTGCTGTCTGTGCCCTGACCCCGGGCCTGGGCCTGGGCCTGGGCCTGGGTGGCTTTTACTGCCTCTAGAGCCCAGTGTCTTTTTCCCCAAGAGACAGCGTGGACTGGGCTGAAGGTGGTGCCCACAAAGGAAGCAGGACCCAGGTACCTTTTGCATAGCGGCGCACAGGACATCATTGCCCTTGTGATAGGGAACCTGGACTGAGCCCAGGAACTTCACCCGGAACTGGTCCACCCAGTCGCTGTTTTTGGCCAGGGCTGGAAAGCAAACAGGAAGACAGGAGTGGCGGTGTGAGCGGGAGCAGGCTGCAGAGGGGGGAGCTGTGCCGCGTGACACGGCCAGCAGGGGTGCCACGACCTCAGAAGCCCCAACTTGGCTAGGCCTTACTCTGAATTACGAGAGACCTGAAATCACCCAGGCTCGTCCCTTCCCTGGCTGGCTGAGATCTGGGGCATACGTTCACCTGGCAGCAAGGCAGGCAGGCAGATGCCAGGGCTGGTGTCACCAAGTGGGAGAGGGAGACTACCTGCCATGTGCTCAGGCTCCTTGGTGACCTCAATGGCGTAGTAGGCAGGAAAGACGCCTCGGGCACCGGTGCGCATGTTGTAGGCCTCGTACCAATAGTCCTCAGCCTGCAGCTCCACCAGCAGAGGGTCGTCCACTTCCAGCTCAAGTTCGTCTTCATGTCGAGGCACAAACCTGTCCCCGACAAGGGCACATGAATTCCTCAGAGGATGTCTCCAGCCGCTGGCATCATTAGTTCAATAAACATTTGCAAAGTATCACGCATGCCTGTCACAGTGCAGGCTCCTGGAGGGACTAACACCATTTAGACCCCATCTTCCCATCTAGGAAGCCAGGGCTCTGATGAAAGGTCGTGGGAGGGAAGCACCGGGCCTGGAGGCGGCTGGGGGGCGGGCGTGAGGGGATGCGTCCTTCTGGTCTCCCTCCAGGACACCTTGTCGTGGCCAGGGGAAGTATCCAAGTCCTGGCTTCCTCACGGCACCTCAGCACTTGGTCACCATGTTCTGAGTTCCTGGGAGCTGGACCCTGAGCCCTGAGCCTGAGCAGATGCCAACCGCAGGGGTGTGCATGGCAAAGGCAGGGAGCAGTGCAGCCTCACCTGAATATGGCCCGGTGGGTCTGCTCCTGCTCCTCCCCATTGATGACACAGGAGAACAGGCCGAAGGACTCTGCACCTGCAGGGGAGGGGACCAGGCTAGAGGAAGGTGGCTCCAGCTCAGACTGAGGCTGAAGAGGGCAGGCAGAGTTCTGTGCTCTTAGTCCAACCAGGATGCAGCCATCTTGGCTTTCCCCACCCGGCTGCCCCCACCGCTCCCCTGCTCACTCACTGGAGGAGCGAGAGCGGCCACTCATGAAGACGTTCAGGAACTTCTTAGAGAAGTGGACATTAGGTTCGTCAGGTGTGGAGTCCTCTGAGAGGCAGGTGGAGGGCCGAGGCCTGGGGGCCTCCTCATATTCCTCCCCAATGGCCGATTCATAGGGCGAGGAGGCGGAGGCACAGTTGTCGTAGACAGTGGCTGAGTCGCTCTCGTCGCTGTAGTCTCCGAAGCAAGGCCTCAGGCTCACCAGCTCCAGCTGCGCATGCTCATCCACCACCAGTGTGTACTTGACCGAGTCGTAGGACAGGGCGCTAGTGTCGGAGCTCAACGAGGCCCTTGGAGGTGGTGGGGGCTCCCCTAGGCTCCCTCGCCATCCTCCACCTGGTGGCTCAGCACGCTCCGGGGATGACAGGCAGTCAAAGCCCTCATCCTCTTCGCTAATGGAGGGGTGTGGCCGCCCTGCGGTTGAAGGGTAGGCAGCAGGGTCTGGATCGGAGCTGACTGACATCCGGCTCTCAGCAGGCGGCAAGAAAGCAGAGGTGGGCTCTGCAGGGTCTGCAGGCCTCTGCACTGGCGTCAGGTAGATCTCCTCAGTGGCCTCTAGCCGCACGTCCGCCTGGTAGTGGATTCGGTCTCGATGGGAGTGGCCCGGGCCACCAGGTGCGGCAGCGGGGGGGCCACCTGGAGGTGCCATCTGGGTGGCAGCACTGCGGCGACAAGGGCTGTCAGTGGAGGTGCCTCGATCCTTGGTGGGGGCAGGGCTGCCCTGAGGTGGCAGCTCATCGCTCAGGCAGATGTGTTCATGTGGCGGTGTCTGTTCCCCTGGAGGGCAGGCAGGTTGGTGCTGAGGGCAGGACTCCAGGCCACCTGCTCCCTCTACACCAACTTGTCCACGCAGACACTGAGAAAAAGCCTCCCCAGGCACTAGGCCCTTGGCAGGCTCTGGGGCCACCTGACTCGCTCATGTCACAGCTGACCTCAGCTCCCAGCTGGGCTTGTTGAGCGGACTGGGTGGGCAGTCGACCTGCACTCAGCAAGGTGGAGACCACTGGGTCTGCTCCCAGCAGCCGGGACTGAGTCAGGGCAGGCTGAGGTCCAGCTCACAGAGAGGGTCTCAACTCACCTGTCTTCAGGGGTGAGGACGATCGAGACACCCGATCCTGCCAACTGTGCTTTTTGCCAAGAGAATTATTATTCAGTGTGTCCTGTGCAGGGAACAAAAGGCCCTTGTGAAGAAGCAGTCGGCAGTGCCCGGCACGGGGAGGCCCTGCCCCTGCCCCCGTCAGGCCATCCCCAAGCTGTGTGCTGGGCCCACCAGCCTCCCCTTGCCAAGGCCTCTCTCCTAACCCTCCTCTGGAGCAGGCAGCGGGGGGTGGGGGGTGAGGGTGGCAAGGAACAGCCGTGACCACCAGCCTGTTGGCGCTGGATGGCCTTTCCTCTTGGCTCAGGGATACTGGCCAGTCCTCAGGGAGATGCCCTCATCAGCCTCAGCAAAGTGGCAATGGCCAGTGTATGTGCTGTCTGGGGGAGGCTGAGGGGGACAAAAAGGGGCTCCCTAGAGACAGTCAGCTCCAGACCTTAGACATGAAGGGGTTTCACGTAAGACACTTAAATCTAGCCCTAGTGGAGGACAAGGGGACTACCTGCCCTGGGGCTCAGGAAGCTATAGTCTAGGAAGGGGCAGGGACATCCTGGTAGTGCCTGAAAAAAGCACAAAGAAGGGTCTCCCCAGCAGCTGGCCTGGGGGACTGGAATGAATCTGAATGATGACTCCATAACATGGCCCCTCCCCACAGTTGCACATGACTGAAGAAGGACAGATGTAGATGTCAGCAGCCTCCCTCCAGGATCTCCTGTCTGCCGGTCCACATGCTCAGCCCCTTGGGACCTCCAGTGCCCACATACAAGGCTCCCCACACACAACTTAGACTCCCTCCCTGAGAACACCCTCAGGAGCCCACACATTCACAGGCGGAGCTGCCAAAAGCCATGCCGGAGGATGCTGGGAAAAGGACCAACCCTTTCCTTGCAGCCCCTGCACCATCCACCAGCAGCCCACTTCCCAGCTCTCTTGACTAGGCCTGAAGACAAAGGGCAACAGCTAGCTCTCCCCACCCTATTCAACTCACCTTGGCATCCAGCCACCCGCCAGGGGCCCTAGGCCCCCAACTCAGCCAAGCAGCTCCATCCCTCATTACTCTCCCCAGCCTTCTGAAATTCCCAGCTGTCCAGATTTCAAACTGGCTGCTGCCTGGACTCCCTCATCCACACCTTGCCACAAGTTCCCTTGACCTCCCCCATACACACCGTTTCCAATGGCCTTTCCTCCAGATCCTGCCTCTGCCCCGTCTAGACCAAGAACCCCATAATCTAAATGGAAACCCCGTCATAGCCAGAGGTCCCAAACTCCTTCCATACTCTCAAAGCCCTGTTCTTTGGACCCACTACCTCTCTCTTCACTCCAGTCCTTCCACCCTTTCTCAAGGCTCCACCCAGTCGGCTGGCCTCAACCCCTGTCCCTTAGGGTAGACCTACTCGCCCCTCAGAGTACCCCTTCCTGCCCTCGCGCTGCAGCCCACCAAGCTCTGGGCTCGGCAGGCCGGGCCTGGGCCCTGCAGGCCCTCAGCGCCCCCTGCACCCTCCAGGACGGCCCCAGGCACCGCCCCCTCAGCCCCCAACCCCCACCGCTGGCGCCTCACCTGAGATCGCGGCACCTGCGGGAAGAGGTTGAGCGTGGTAGGCCGCTTGGGCCGGTACGTGTCCCCGCTGCCCGGGCCTTGGCTCTGGCCCTGGCCGCGGGGCGCTGGCTCCTGGCCGGACTCGGCCTCGGGCGGTCCCGCTCCCGGCCGCCGCGCCGCGCGATCCTCATCGTCCTCCTCCTCGTCGTCTTCCGCGCCAGGAGTGTCCCCCGCCGCGTCGATCAGGTCCATCTGCAGCATCTCGGCCTGCAGCCGGCTCCCCGCGCTGCAGCCGCCTGCAGACAGCAGACCGGCGCGCGGGGGCTGCGCGGCGCGGACGGAGGGGCGTCAGGGGGCGGGGCCGCTCCGGGGGCGGGGCCGAGGCCGCCGCGCCCCGCCCCCCGCCGGGCGAGTCCATTCCGTAGCCGCGAGGGGGGATTCGAGGGAGAGCGGCCGGTGCAGGCAGAGAGGGCCGCTCCCGCCCGCCGCCTGCGAGGAAGCGCAGGCGTCCTCCTCCCACGCTAGTGGGCGCCTCGCTCCGCACCTCTCCACTCCCCACGGGCCACCCCTTCTGACTCCTTGCGCCTTCCCGTTCCCTTGGCAACGGCTGGTGACCTCACCCGGGTTGTAAGCCGAGCCCAGAGTGAAATCACCACTGTTGCCATGGGAACGCAGGGGTCGCCAAGTAGTTCCGGGCCCGCCAGGAATTGGTAGCTGAGCTGGGGGCGATTAGTATTTGAAGGGGGCCGTGAGGAAACTGGGATAACAGACTCCCTCAGGGCGAGGAGGACTGCGGGAGGGCCGCAGTGCGGAACGGAGAACCCGACAGCGACGGAAGAGGGACGCGCGGGCGGGGGCGGGGGCAGCAGGCGACACCTGGAACCCAGGAGATGGCATCCCCGGTCCTATGCCTTCTCTCCTAGGCCCAAGGCCTGGCCCCTCCAACCTGACGTAGTCCCTCAGTTAACCCTGCCTCGGTAGTCCCGAACCCCAAGCCTGTTCCAGCTCGGCTACTGACTGCCTGGCACCTTGGACACATCCCCTAGCCCCCTCCATCCCCCACTGGTTGATTGGGCACAACACTACCCGTCGCCTGGCCCAACTTCCCACAGATGTGGGGGCCCTGCACACAATATGAAAGCCTCCGAGAGCTTGTCTAAGGCCCATGGGGGTACACGCCTAGCAAGCACTGCCTCGGGGTCGTGGCTTGTGCACGTTGGGGGAGAGGATGGTGTCCGAATCCAGAACAGGTATAGGACCTTAGAGACGCCATGCCAGAACCCTGGGACCACTCCCCACCTCCAGAGTACTTGGCTTCTGCCTCCATCCCCTCCTGGCCTGGCCCGAGGGTGGAGGGTTGGGGTATGGGAAATGGAACATTCTCTTCAGCCCTTGGGGTAGCAGGAAATTAACACAGATTCGGTCACCCCCTCCACAACTCATACTGCAGTTCTCCCAACACCACATCTTGCTACCACCCTCCTCGGGCAGAGAAGTGCTTTGAAACCTAGCCCTGACTGAGTGTGGTGGCTCCCGCCTGTAATCCCACAGGCTTGGGAGGCTCAGGAAGGAGAATCGCGAGTTCAAAGCCAGCCTCAGCAACAGTGAGGCACTAAGCAACTCAGTGAGACCCTGTCTCTACATAAAACACAAAATATGGCTGTGGATGTGGCTCAGTGGTAGAGTGCCCTGAGTTCAATCTCCAGTACCAAAAAAACCCAAAACATACATATATATATATAAATATATATATATATATATATATATATATATATATATATATATATGGGGCTGAGGATGGGGCGGTTAAGCCCCGCTGGGTTCAATGCCTGGTACCAAAAAGTAAATAAAAGAAAACCTAGCCCTGTACTTTGCCTTCCACTTCCTGGCTAACTGGCCCCATCTTTCTGTTCTGAAAAGACATAATGGGGATCCCCATCTGATCAGGCTCCCCAGCTGCTGAGAACCTGGTAGCATTGAGCTCTTTAGGGATAAGAGACAGCCATCTTTCTATGGCAAAGCCAAGGCACTCAGTAGCAGCAGTGCTGGACCAGGCCTTCAGTGGGGACAGAGAGAGCCCAGGAGGCGGCATGGTGTGGTGGGTCTGGTGCAGTGATGGCCAGCAGCCATGGGAGTTCGCCAGCAGTCCTTGGCTCTTCTGTCTTCCCCCAGAGCACTGCAGAATCCACTGGACTCCACCCTGTGCTGCCTCAGGCCCTCTGCCAGGGCTGCTCCTCAAAGGGCCTTCCCTTAACTCATGCCATTGCCCTAGATCTCAAGACCTCCTGCCCTGCCTTCCCAAGGGCACCTGAAGGAGCTACGTTCCGCCTCAGCCTTGGCAAATAAATGAATACTTTAAAAATGTTCTGGAAATTCTGATGGAGCACCCAAGACGTGCCAAGCATTTGCTAATGTTTCTGCATGCTGCTTCACTCCACGAGGCTGCCATGCCGACCTGAAAGCACCTTTGCAGCTAGGGGGATGCCCTCACTCCTGTCCCTACCCAACCTGCCACCCTACTTGGGCTCCCAGGAACTGGCCCTTACCCGTAAGGAAAGGGTGTCTTTGCACTGCAGGCTGATGCCACACTCGTCAGTGATCTCAGAAAGGTCTTCATCCTCAAACTCCTCCAGGCTGATGTCATGGGTGAGCCTGGTGGGGACAAGAAGCCAGAGTTACACCCCAGGGAACTGCTAAGCCTATTGACCTTTCTGAGGGGCAGCCTCTGGAAGGCAGGTTACAGCCCCCAGAGGATGGGAGTGGGTCCATCTGCACCAATCCAGTGGGTAGCCACAGGCAGGGAAAGAAGGTGGGGCTCATGCTAAAAGGCAGTCTCCTAGAGTGGCAGAGGAAGTGGCCATTCTGCTGCCAGCCAGGAGGCAGTGCCTAGAAGGCCCAACTGGTTAGAACTTGGCCTCCCAGGGTCAAGACAGGTGCCAAGGCCAGTTCACCCATAGAATGCAGAGTCAAGAAGAGACTCCAAGAGCTGCCTGGAGTAGGGGCCCTATGCAGGTCACAGGAATAAGATCCCAGGCGCTGGGCAGAGGGCACAACAGCCTTAGAGGAGTACCCCATGTCCCTAGCCCAGGAAGACGCACGCCTGTGAGCCCTAGGAACAAGTGGAGGAAATCTGGTGTCGATGTGGGTTCTTTCAGCCCATTCCAGGAGAGACCATGCCCCCGTGTGCCTTCTCCAACCTGGACATCTTGCCCACTATCAGGACCCTGCATGTGGAGTCAGGAAAAGCCTGGGGCTGGGACTGGAGGTGCCGTAAGCTCAGGAGATAAACCAGACAGAGCACTGGACACAGGAACACCAACCAGCCCCAGGGGATTGCCAGGCCAGCTCTGTGCACCCACCTCCGAGGGCAGGGCTGGGTCGGCCACTGCAGCGCCTGCCTGGCCCCTCGCTGCTCCCCTAACCCTGGCACTCCGCCTGGTTTGGGGTGAGTGGAACATCTGGGAAGTTGAGGGGGAATGTCTGACCCTTTCCCCAAAGACTAGGAGACTGAGGCATGGAGCAAGGGAACCACTGGTCCAAGGTCACCCAGGAGGGGGGTGGCCCAGTCCCCGGGGGACCCTAGGAGGTCCACACTCTGTCTCTTACCTCGATCACACCAAACAGGGACCCTGAGCTCAAAGGAGCTCCCCCCAAGCACCTCCCAGCCCCCAGCCACCCCCCCTCCCCCCGGCCCCTACCAGTGTTCCCACTGATCCTCCAACCAGCTGTCATTGTCTGGGCTCGAATCCATCTTCAGCACCAGCTGCATGGAGAGCCCTGCCCGGCCGGGGGGCTGCAGGGCCCCAGGGCTGCCCTCTCATGCCCAGAAGGGTGGGGGGGCCAGGGCTCAAGGCAGGACTGGGGCCTGCAGCCTCCACTGCCTGGGCCTGCCTTCCTGCGTCCTGACCGCTGCAGAAGCCCGGGGAGCTCATTAAAAATAGATGATGGGAGAGAGGCAGCAGCTGCCCACCGGCCCCAGCCCCGCTCCTCCAGCCCAGCCCTCAGCGGCAGGCAGCTTCCTCCCAAGGCCGTCGCTGCTGCTGCCGCTGCCACTGTCACCGCCTCCCCCCCGCGGATCAGGTTACTGCAATCAATGCCACAGGCTCCACCTGCCCTTCCAATGCCCCTGTTGGGGGCTGGGGTGACCCCCCTCCCTGGCCCAGGCTTGTAAGCAGATGGCAGAAATCTAGGATGTTTCCCCCAAAAGCCAGCCCCTGATCTGTGTTAAAGGGCCAGCACCATTCTTAGGGCGCCAGGTAGAAAGATGGAGTAGCTTCCAAAACTCCCCAGGAATGGACACCCTGTCCTCACAGCCACACACTCAGCCCCCACACCTCAGCAGGGAAGCTGCATGGACCCAGGGCAAGTTTAGAGGGTCCAGGCTGGGGGGATCCACCTCCTTCCCTCCCCGGGCAGGGCTCAATACTTGAGGACCCAGGAGGCAAGGGTTTATGGGTGCAGGCGGCTCCAGAACCAAGGGTAGGCCAGCATCTGGACCCCTGGGAGCAGGGCTGGAAGAGCAGCTGGGTGGTCATGAACTTCCTGTTTTAGAGGGACTTTCTTTTAGCCTGGAGGCCCCGGATGGAACAACAGGGGACCCTGTCAAGGGAGAGACGCTACTAAGGCCTCTCTCACCTGTAGCTGAGGGTAGTGGGTTCCCAGCCATGGCAGGTGGCAGTGAGCTGGGGAGGGGGCTCCACCCAGAAGCCAGGGCTTCGTCCAGGCTGCCAGGGCAGGAAGGCCTCTGGGCTCAGGACAAGAACCTGGTGGCCAGCATTAAGTGCCCCCTGGAAGGTCATTAGGAAGGCCGAAGGTGCAAGGGGAGCCCCTGGGACTCAGCCAGCAACTGGGAGCTGCAGGAACACTGGGTACCCCACCTGGGGTGCCCTCAGAAGAAGCCCCCGCTCTGCCAGTCCCTGCACACAGCTGTCTCCTCATTTCCATGCCCTGGTCCAGGCCGGCATCTGCCCTCCCAGATCCCCCACCACCACGGAGCCTGCTTGCCCCAGGCTCCCTATCCCTGTGCTGCCCTGCTCCACAGGCCTCTCTTAGGCAAAACTGATGAAAACCTGCCATCCTTTCTGCCCCCAAATGCTCCAAGGCTCTCAGCTAGGGCTGCACCCCTGTGCTTGGCATTCAAGGCCTCAGTTGCATGGGTAATCGCCTGTTTACTGATCTGTGTCCTCGAGGGTGAACCCTAAGCCTCCCCAGTGCCTAACCCAGGGTTTGGATGGAGCACATGGTAGGCTCTCTAACCATGCATGCCAGAGGAGTGCTCAAGGGAGCCCCTCCTCCAGGAAGCCCTCCTGGCCTTCCATGTGGCTGGTGAAACCATCTACCTAGATGTAAGGCAGGATGACAAAGCAGTCAGGACCAGGCCTCCATCAGAGACACTCCATCCCACCCCACACGGCTCCAAAAGATACTTGCATCTCCTACTCTGTATCCACAAGGTGATCAATATACTCCTCCCTCCCAGCTCCTGTCTGGCCTGGATGCTCCTGGCGAGCAGAGCTGCTGAGAGAAGCCTACATCCACCAGGTACCCAGGACCTGCGGCTGGCTAGCTGTTTGTCAGAAGGTGTCCTCGGTGTCCGCCCCTCCTCCCTGAAGCGTTCAGAGAAGGTGGCAGGGCCTGGCTTGGACTGGATGGGAGCTGTCTTTGATCTCAGCATCCTCTGGGGTGCTCACTCCCCTGGGCAGCAGCACTGACGGCAGGGCTGAGCCTAATCGTTCTTTGTAGATGAGGGAACTGGGCTTGCCCGGGAATGCCAGGAAGAGCTGGGCTGCGAGTCAGGGGGCTGTGCCTGACCCCAGCTCCACTGAGCAGGGGGTGCTATCCTCACCCTCTCCCTGAACCCAGCCCAAGAACCAAGTACCAAGAGGTGGCCCCGACTTGGGGTCGCAAGGTGCTTGTCTGTTTAGACACTGTGATGACTCATGCACCTCTTACTTTGGAGTGCTTCTCCTGGGCAGGGAGGCACAGCAGAACATCCTGCATCAGGCTTGGAAGCAGGTGGCCCCAGGACGTAGCCTGACTCCTACCCACGAGCTGCTGTCTGAGCTGGCTGCCAAGCTCCATATGGCTATGCATCCTTGAATCCTCATCATGACCTCAGGAGGGGGCTCTATTCACCCACTTTACAGAGGAGAAGTATTAAGGCCCAGACATGGGCCTTAGGCCTCAGTTTCCCACATAGAAAGAGGCTGCCAGTCCCAGCCCTGGGATGCTAGGGAGGATGAACAGAGCAGGTATTTGTGAGCTGCAGGGTGCTGTGAGGTCCCTGCCCAAGATCCAGCAGCCACAACAGCTCAGAATCCCCTCTACAAGTTGCCCCCCAGGCCCTGCCCTTTCCTCTCTTCTCTAGGCACCACCAGGTTTCCCAGCCCAAACCCTCCAGGTTCATGGGTAACAGCTGTTGGGGCGGGGGGCAGGGGATGGAGAGGGTGATTCCTTCCTGGTCCTGCCTGGTCCACATTCTGGGAAAGCTGAGGCTGGGCACCAGGAGGCCACCCCAGCTGCAGGACAGGACTCTCCTTCACAGATGGGCAGCCCTCCCTTCTGGGCCTGGGGACTTGAGTGGCCCCCAGCTGGAGCAGCCACTGTGGCTCAACCTGAGCAGCGTGTGCTTTTCAGTCAGGATGGACAGTCTTCTGTCTTAGCGTTTGGTGTCATGAGTTTGGTCTCTGGATGCCTCCCTGGCTCCTGGGCCTCCCTTCCAAGCTAAGGCCCCTCTGCTGCATTAACCTCCCCTCCTCCACCAGGTGCTCTGGCCCTTCTACCGCCAAGCTGGCACGTGGCTTGCTGTCCTGGCCATGCTGTGGACCCACGCTCCCCAGACCCCGAGCCGGGCACCCCTCGATGGCCCTGAGCAATCACGCTCACGTCCCCTTGTTGCTTTTGTGGCCTTTCCCCCTTGCTGTGTGAGGTCACATTTCTCTGTTGTCCCCGTTCCCCAACAGCAGTCCCATCCCTTTCTAATTTACCGTATCAACCCAGGGGCAGGCTAGTTTGATGGACGTGCCCCTTAAGGGCTGAGTGGAGGGTGGGAGGCTTTTGCTGAGCTGGGCAGATGAAGCCAGGCGGTTGGCTGTCCAGAAGCCACTCGGGAGCCTCCCGGCTGGGTGCTATAATAAGGCAAGGATGCCAGCTGGGTGACCTTGGGTCCCAGCCATGGTGTCCTGTGAGCCTCTCTTGACAACGCACTGTGGTTGGGGGGCCTGGCTGTCCCTGCAGCCCTCTGAGTGCTGAGCACAGGGTTGGCTCCCAGGGGTCCTGGGATGCGTGGCTGTTGCTCAGCTCTGAGAGGCTCCCCATTGCCCTCTGGCCTCTCTACAGGCCACTGTCCACCAGGCAGCCGAACCCAACCAACTTGGAGACGCAAGTCTGATCCTGCCACTCCTCCCCTACCCAGAGCCCCTCAAAGGCTCCCTGAGCCAGGGAGAGGGGCAAACCCTCTCGCCTGTGCCCAAAGGCCTCCCCAGGGCCCTCCTTTGCCTGCAGCCTGCAGGATCCCCCTCCTCTCCCACACTTTGTGCCACCCTCCTGTGCCCCCTCAAGTGGCTTCTCTGACCCATGGACTTTGCTGTTGGCGCTCCTGGTCCCTCTTGCTGGTAGTTCTGGAGTGGCGAATTTTTCCTTTGAGTCATGTGACCTAGTGGCCAGGATCATGTCTTTCTCCACTTCCAGGAATGGCTTTCCTGTCGCCTAACAGGCACTTAACAAAAGCTGAGGGTTCCTAGGTCTTTCTCTAAGTCGGTCCCTACCTGGACTCAACTTCCTCTGTCCTGCCCACACCCAGGGCCTGGGGCTGGCTGCGGGGGATTCTGGGAGGATGGTCCTGGCTGAAACAGTGGGGTGGGGTAAGCCAGGCCCAGCCTCCCTCAGGACCGTTCTTATCCACATCCTGCTCGGGGTGGACACTGAAGTCAAGCTGGAATTCCCTTCTCCACTACGTCCACGCTGTCACCCCATCCCCGGACAGATGGACAACCACACACACAGTAGGGACGAGCACAGGCATGGCTATGACCTGGGGACCTTTCCTCCTGCGCTCTCCTGGGTGAACTTCCAGCACTGCTCACACCACCCAGCGCCCCCGAGCTGCCGTGGGTACCAGAGCTGCACTCCAGGACAGCCCAGGGTCTCAGCCTGGACAACTCCCACCCTGCTCCAGCCCAGGGCTTGCCACGCGGGCACTAAATACCTGCCTGGCACAGGAGGTGCTGGCGGCTGCGTCACAGCGGGAC
Organism: Xerus rutilus; assembly: GCA_028644305.1. Taxonomy (NCBI): domain Eukaryota; kingdom Metazoa; phylum Chordata; class Mammalia; order Rodentia; family Sciuridae; genus Xerus; species Xerus rutilus. The sequence goes on from CM053399.1 coordinate 17,954,318, forward strand.
TCTCCAGAGACAAGGCCAGGCCTGTGGACGCCCCTGCCAGTGCGAGTGAGTCAGTCCTGGGGATGAGGGGCATTCTAGAATGCGTGGGACCTCCCGTGGGGATGGCGGTGGTCACCCAGTTTGTGGGAACCATTGGGCCCAAGCAAGAACTGAGTTGAGGCCACTCCCAGGAATCCAGAGACAACTGAAGGCTGTGACGTCAGAGCCCTGGGGCTGAACCCTGGCTGCCCAGGGCCATCGCCCGCCCCACAGACAGCAGCGGCCATTCTTCCTCCCACCACCACCAGAGCACGGTGGCTGCACAGCGGGGTCACCAGGCCCTGTCCCTTCCCTCTGCCCAGTCTCCTGGGTGGGGAGGTTCTCCTGAGGCGACAGTGGCCATCTCTACATGGGACATTCACAAAGGCTTTGGCCCCAGCCCAATCCTCCCCGAAGCTCCAGACCCAAAAACACTGGCTGCCTGACTCCTCTGACTAGGTCCCCAGGGACTACCGCTCTGGAATTCAGCAAGTGGCCACATGCCCTGACCACCCAGGCCACCAGCCCTCTCGTCTCGCCTCAAGAGCCCAGGACAATTGCTCCTGTCTTCCCTCTGCCCCTGGGAGCAGATCCCTCCTGGGGGGGTCTAATCCGACCCTTAAATCACTCTCATGTCCTGTCCCCATCTCCCCTTCTCACCCAGGATGGCCAGTCTCCCAGCTGGCTATGCTGTGGCTCCCTGCCTCACTGCCCTGCGTGTGGGTGAAGAGGCTGGCCTCCTAACATGGCCTGCAAGTCCCTGCTCCACTCTTCTCTCCACCCTCTGCCGGACGGGGCATCACCCTGTCCACTCCCGTTCCCAGCCCTTCCCTCTGCCGGGCCCTCCTCCACTTGGGGGTTTCTTCCCACCCACCAGGCCGCCTTCCTGGGTCACCACACCCAGCCTGCCTGGTAAGGCCTCATCTGCCTGCCTCCCCTCTCCCCGTGTCACCTGCACGATGGCCAGACCCACCTTGGGCCTCTGTTTACGGCTTCCCTGGTGAGCCCAGCCAAGTGTTGTTGATGAAGGAGGAGTGGCCACTGTGTCACCCTGAAGAGACACGTCAGGAGGTCCCTGCGCCTGGTTGGCCTGGCAGCTCATCCCTGAGGCCGTGTGGCAGGGCAGCCAGGAACCTCCAGAGAGCCTGGGGTGGGCTGTGTCCAGCTTTGCCACCATACCTGTCCGTGCCTGGGGTGGGGGGTGGACCTCTCCTTTCCTGTTGTTGCTGTGGTTCTGTTTGCAGTGCCAGGGGTTGGCCCAGGGGTGGCGCTCTACCACCCAGCTACACCCCCAGCCCTTTTTATTTTTTATTTCCAGACAAGGGCTTGCTAAGCTGTCCAGGCTGGCCTCTAACTTGAGATTCTCCTGCCTCAGCCTCCCAGGTAGCTGGGACTGCAGGCCTGAGCCTCTTCCTGGGTAAGAGGGCTTGGGCAAGCTGACATCTTTCTTCCTTCTCCCTCCCGTTCTTTCTTTTGCACTGCTGGGGACGGAACCCAGGGCCTTGTGCTCCACCACTGAGCCACATCCCCAACCTGACAGCTGATTTAAGGTCCCTTCATCCACGACTCCCTTCCACGCACCCAGGGCTGGCTGCACACTCTGCTTCTCACAAGCACCCCTTTGTCCCGCGGGTCCTCCCACACAGGCCACTGTCCTTTCCCTCCCTCCCACCCGACTCAGCCAGCATCAAGTACCCATTATATACATTTCTAAGTTCTCTTGTAGAGTTTTTATACTGAACATGTATCACTTGAATATTAAATTTCCTTTTATTATTTTGTAAGTTACACAAGTAACCTATACACACACTCATAAAAATGAGTCAAACAGTGCCGGGTGCGGAGGCTGAGACAGGAGGATCGCGAGTTCAAAGCCAGCCTCAGCAACGGCGAGGTGCTAAGCAACTCAGTGAGACCCTGTCTCTACGTAAAACACAAAATAGGGCTGGGGATGTGGCTCAGTGGTCGAGTGCCTCTGAGTTCAATTCTTGGTACCAAAAAAAAAAAAAAGTCAAATAGTATGGAAGTATGTAAAATAAGAAATGAAAATCCTCACCCTACTCCACACCCAGAAGTAATCACTAGTAATCAGAAAAAAAAATCAGCACATGTTTATTTTAAACCAACATAATTATGTAATCAAGAAAAAAAATCACGTATTTATTTAAACCAACTATCAACAAACAGATGCCCCATCCTCCCAGGCCCAGGCCACACTCTGCCTCTCCATGGAGGCTCCTCCAGTATTTCAGGCTCTTTCTTTTGGGGGTGGCTCTGAAATCAGACTGTCTGGGTTTGAATTTCAGCTCCGCTACTTACCCAACCTCTCTGTCCTTAATTTCTTCATCTGAAAAGTGTACACGATGACGACATTCTGTTGCTATGGTTGTGGGGCAGAAAGGCCCTTGCCACAGAGAGCCCTTAGGGTGGTGCCCAGGCCAACTGAGTGCCAGCACTCACCACTGTCATCCTCCATCCTCTCTAGGAAAACAGCACTGATTTTATCCTTAACTAAGTAATAAACAGCTAAGGCATCACTGAGCACCTACTCCACACTGAGCAATGGGGACACACTCACATGGCCTTTGAAACACTCAACATGTGCTGGCTTATTTGAGTCTTAGAACCACTCTGAGCAAGGGTCAAAAGCTGATACCTTGAAAAAGAAATGAAAGCTCAGAGAAGTTAAGTGCCCAGTTTGGGGGCACACAGCTAAAAGGATGGGCCAGGATCCAAACCCAGGCCTGTTGGATCCATGGCCCCACCAAAGAACCACAAGAGAGCACAAGCAACCCAGGGTGGAATGGAGCTGGGCCAGGCGCGGGAAGAAGCGGGACGAGAGAAAGGGCAGAGAGGGCTGCAGGGGCAGGCAGGACAGCCTGCGTGGGGCCGCAGACACTGGCCTTTATTATTCCCACAGACTGGCCTTGTCTCACAGCTAGGACGAGGTGTCCTGCAGGGGTTGCCCACCTCCCACCTGGCTCAGAGCTGTCCACACTCTCCCTGGGTGGTGTCCCCCTGCTGAGCTCCCCTCACTGAAGTCTGCACAGCTGCCTGACAGAGGGGAGGTGGGAGCAGGTGAGGGAGGCACAGCTGCCCTGGGGTCAGAGGCAGGGCCTGGGGAGCCCTGGACTGAGCACAGGCAGACCTGGGTTCCTGTCTAGATCCAGCCTCTGGCTTCCTTGGGCGCTTCAGGCAAGCCTCCCACCTTCCCCAGTCTCCTCGACCATCTCTGCAGAGGGCAGACAGAGACACACCCTCCGGTGGCCATGGGGGTTAGGGAAGTGCTCTGACCAGCAAAGCGGATGCCTGCTAGCCTGGAGGGCTGACGGATCCCTGCTGAACAGCGGCTTGATGTGCACCCTCTCCTGTCCAGGCAGGAATCAATATTAATTAGCCCACTTAACAGATGGGGCCCAGAGAGGACAAAGCCCTGCTTGGATGGTGGCAGGATTTGAACTCAGGGCCCTCACAGCTCCATCCTCTTCCACTGCACGGCCCTCCCAGGGAGGCAGGAGTCTGAGGCTTTCTCCCAGAGCTGCAGCCCTTCAGCCTTGGAGCTTGGTGCCTCTCTCTGGCCCCCTCCCTCTGGTCCTCCTGGCTGGGATCAAGGTCTCCGGGGAGGTTTCTGAGCCTGATGATGCCATTAGACATCCCCAGGGGACCCTGTCCACCTGAGGACCTGGGAGTCAGTGACCTCGTGGTCAGAGGAGGGGCTGGCGCCAGAACACAGCTGGGACCTGGCTGTGGCAGGGGCCCCAGGAGAGGAGAAGGCGCCAGGTCCTGAGATGGGGCAACAATGGCGTGCCTCAGCTTTCTTCTAGTCTCTGGAGCAGTGACATCCTCCACTTCCTCCTTAACAAGGTGGTGGTGGTGGGGCGCCAGAATTATGAGGGAGGGACATCAATCCCTTTCCAACATCACCATTTTCCTCTGTGAACTCCCCCTGGCCCAACACCAGATTGGAGGTGAGGTGGAAGGGGAGCTCGGGTCAGGTCCTGGGTACTTACCCCTGCAGGACAGCCCCCCTACCCCTGTCACCATTCTTGGCTACTCTTGGGAAGACTCCCCTGCCCACAGAGGATCTAGGATCCCCTAGTTCAGACTGAGCCTTCTGCATCTGCCTTGAGACACACCTGACCAGGTAGGTGGGCCATGCCAGTCTGGCAGTTAGGCCACCTGGCCAGGCAAGGCTGGGGGAAAGGCACAGGACTTCCTCCTTCCAGCATCAAGGTTGTCGATTACCCCATGAAACTGGGACCTGGGGGCCACCCCAGCCAGCTCCCATCTCCAGTCGGAAACGTTCGGACGCGGCAGGGTAAAGGCCGGGGCTGCCTGGCTGCCTCCGCTGGCATCTCAGTCAACCCAGACCCCGCCGCAGCGCCCAGGCGGGGAGGAGGAGCCCCCTCCTCCAACTCCAGCCGCGAGCCTACCACCCCAGGACGGGCAATGGCGGAGCGAGCTGCACAGGAACCTGCGGTGGCCGCCCATCTGGCCCGGAGGCCGAGGGGCGGTCTGGGGAAGGTGTCCTGGGGAAGGCCCACTCCCTCCGCCGCCCTCCGGCTCCCGGGATCCCGAGGCGCTGGGGGCGGGAGGGCAGCGGGCAGACCTGCCGCGGCCGGAGGGCGGGGCGCGCGCGGCCGGGGACTCTCACCTGAAATTGGGAGGCGACGCGATGTGCAGCCCCAGGAACGGGGAGGCGGCGGGCGGGGACGCGGCCCCCCCGCCCAGGCCGCCGCTCTCTCGCTCCGCCATTCCCGGGCGCAGCCCTGGCCATCCGGGCGGAGCGCGGCGCGGGGAGGCGGCGGCGGCGAGGGAGGCGGAGGCGCGACGAGGAGGCCGCCGCCACCGCGGGGCTCGCGCTGGGCGGGCGGCGGGCGCACCTGCGCAGGGCAGGGCGCGGCTCCGGACCGCGCACGGCTCGCGGGCCCGGCGAGAGCGCCCGCGCGCGCCCCCGGGCCCGGCCGGGGTCTCGAGGCCCCGCCCCGCCCCGCCCCCGGCGGCGCTCTCCGAGGTGCTGAAGGCGCGGCCCCTGCGGCTCTGGCCTCGCCCCGCCCCACCCGCCCCAAACCAGATGCGGACCCTCCCCAGAGCCCCAAGGGGTGGACCTAGGGCCTGGGTGTCAGGAAACTAATGGGCGGACCCTGGCCCTCAAGTGCGTCCTTGGCCCTCCAACAGCAGAGACAAAGAAGGCGGGCGGGAATGTGAGGGTCGCAGAAGGCGGAGAAAGCAGGGGCCGTGAAGGTGGACTCCCAAGAGCGGACAGGTCTGGAGCCTTGGGTTGCAAACTCATAGCCTGGCTTCCAAGTGGATAGGCAGTGGGGCCCTGGGCATTGGCGACTTCACACCCCTGAGGCTCGGTTTTTCTCATCTGTGAAATGGGGACAATAATGATCCCTCTCATTGGCTGTTGTGAGGATTAGGCATAATAGAAATGTGTTATCACTGGGAACTGGGAAGAGCCTGTTTCCTGCACTAGGCCCCAGGCGTCACCTCATCCTTGTCCTACTTTGAGAGGACCCTACAAGGACTCTCCTTAGAGGATGTCCTCTAAAAGTTGACCCAAACAGCCACCAGGGTGAACTGTGCCCTCCTCTTGGCTTATCAGCCTCTCAGAGCCTCCTCCTTCTAGCACCTCGGTTGCACTCCCTGCAGAGCATCCCTCTTCTGCACCCAGACACCTCAGAGCTGTTTTCTCACATTCTAAGACCTGGATCCTTCATCTCGTCCCCTCTGTTGGCTTCTTGGGATACCTTTGGTTGTTGTTTCCTCCACTCTGCTAGGCTTAGCTGTGGTTTCCTCCTGATCTCTCATCAGAGGTGAAGCCTGGGCCTTCAGGGCTCTGTGCTTGGGCTTAGATTCTCTCACAGGGCATGGACTGCCAAGGCCAGAGTCCCAGCATTGGTGGGTCACAGGGTCTCTAGCCCGAACTGTTTGCTTATTAGCCATCAGAGAGAACTGCAGGGACCCTGTCTTCCACAGCGTGGTACAAAGGGGCAGGGCACACTTTCACTTTCATAGCTTGCAGGACCCTATCTGCAAATCTTGACTGGCAGCTAGTCATGCTGGCTCCTTCTCCCTCCATGTAATGTCCAGCAAGGAGCTGGAGGGACCCTCTCTGCAGTAAATGACCCCTGCTCCAGCCCTGAGAACATTCTAGCACCTGGAGCCCACCCTGGCTGCCTCTCCTCTTCCTGCCACTGGGGCTGGGGAAGGTGGTCACTTTACTGTCCTGCTACTGGTATGTTGGCTCAGGCTCCCTCACACTAGCCGTCTGCTGCTATGCCTTTCCCTCCTAGGAGATCCCTGGCGAGCAGCCTCGGGTCAGGAGCATGTGTGAGAGGAATCTCTCTCCTCCAGAACCTTCCACTCAAGAACAAAGGTATCTTAGCTCCCAGGACCAAGCCACAGCCACAGCCACACGGGAGAAGGGGGGGAGGCCAGCCTGGCTCCTGGTAGGAAGGCCTACCGGACCTCAGAGCTGAGCTGAGCATGAGGTGAGTTCCAGAGTCAAGTTCCTCCCTTCTCCCTCTGTGCAGAGGATGATTTTCTTTGGCTTTGCCGGAAAGCCCATGTGCATGGCACTCTTTGGCCAGGTGGCATGAGGCAAAGCCAGCACCCAGGCCCCAGGCTGGGCTGTGGCCCACCTCACTGCACAGTTGTAGCTTAAGCCACTGCATGAGGTGAAGAAAGGACCGGGGTGGCCGCAGTCTGACCCCAGGCTGAGGGTGGGGTCCAGGTGGGTCACTGCAGGGTAGCATTCAGGAACTCATCCCAAGCCCAGTGTTTGCGCAGCTCCAGCCAAGCTCTCGAGCTGCCCCTGGTAAGCTCTAGTGGGGCCTCCCCTGGGAGCCTCCTCACTCCAAGGAGGAATAAAAGGCTCCTGGCCCCAGCAAAACCATGATGGTCTGGTCTGAAGCATCACTCAGATTCAGCTGTACCAGTCCCCACTCCCCAGACCTCCCACAGGATTGACAACAGCACGGCTTTACTCAGACAAGATTAGACATTTATAAACCAAGTGAACATTCACAAACTGTGGGAGAAACACCTTCCCAGCAACGGGAAACCTCTGTAAAGTGCACTCGTCCTGTGACCACCTCTTTCCCACGCTGGCCCTTGGATCAGGGTTTAGGGCATTGCTCTGGGACAGCCCTCATGGCCACCTGGGTGAGGAGGACATGTGAAGCCACCGTGGAGCTCCAGGCCACTGAGAGGCTGTCCTGGAGTGGGCCAGCATGCCAGGAATGGCGTAGAAGTAGGGGACATGGTCTTGACAATGTGTACCTTAGGGAACAGCCATCAGCAAATAGGCAGAAAAGGGGAACCATCCTGATGGGGCAGGTGCTGCTAGCTAAGCACTGAACGCAACCCTAGCTCGGGCCTTCTGTTTCTCAGACCAGCCCTCCCAGGCCCCCTCCTCTCCCCGCAGCAGGCCCTGCTTCTCTTTCCTCCTAGCTGGGCTGAGGCAGCAAGGAAGCCCCCAGCCCAATGTTCTGAAACCACCATCCCCTGTGCCGTTTCCCCCGTGTGATTACGGCACATTTTCATGAGGGTGACAAACATAAAACAGTTGGACTCTGAAGGCAGCTCTCTGGCTGGGAAAACCTGAGGACGTCTTGGGAAGAAGCCTGTCGGTGTGCTGAACAGCTCCAGGAGACAGGAGCCTGACCCCAGGGACAGAAGACAGTCAGGGCCGAGGGAGTTGCCTCTGAGGCTGGGGAAGGTCACAGGGAGGTAGAGGGAAAGGCCCAGGGGCCAGCTTAATGTCACATGTGAAAACAAAAACCCTAACAGGAACTAGCCGCTCAGCTTTGTGCACACACACTCGCACATGCACACACTGTGGCTCAAGTGCAGGCCACGGGAGGAAGACCTGCTCTAGTTGACCACAGCCCTGCTCTCCACTGCTTTGCCCTCAACACAGCGCGTGGGTAGTGGGCGGGAGAGGTGGGCGGCCAGGCGCTCCTGGAATGCTAGGCAGGCTTCTCTGGTCAAGCCTCCCACCGGCTGCTTCTGGAGGGACGTTGGGCGTAACCTCTACTTCACTTCTGCCAGCTGCCCTGGCAGTGCCCACCCCTCAGTCCCTCGTCTTTGGAGCCTAGCTACTGGGACAGCTCACCAGCTCAGACCAGGTCCCAGAAGCCTAGGAACCAGGAGCAGCCAACTTCCCCGGCTGGTGTCTGTTGCCCTCCCTGCAGCACTGGTGCCTTGGAGTGTGGCCAGAGTCCAGGGGCCTTAAGCCTGGTCTCCTGCTGGAGGGACTGATTCTGGCCCTGGCCCCAGCATGGCTGTTGGTAGAGGCTAAGGCTGGCTCTCATCTCATGCGGGAAGGAACAGTGAGAAATGGGACTCCAATCCTCGCCTTAGCTACCAAGTTCTGAAGAGGCAGACGTGCCGTCCTGAGCTACTGGCTCCAGTGCTGGACACAGCTCGCTAGTCAGACGTTCAGGAGCACTCCTGCACGATGGCAGACACTCTCCAGATCTGTCTATAGCCTCATGCTCAGTTCCAGGCGCCCAGGGAATTTCAGAATAAGAAGCCAGGCTGGGGCTACGTCCACACAGTACCTGTTCACTTCAGCCCACCCAGCTGCCAGCCTCAGAGTCGAGAACCCAGCAGGACTCTGGCTGCCTCAAGAATCCTATGCTTTGGACAAGTGCCAACAATGTGGCCTTCCTGCCCATCAGTCTGACTGAGGAGGGAGAGGCCTGGGGAGGCCAGAGTTCCAGCTGGGGTCCTCCCACTGTGTTGTCGGACAAGGCGGGGGCACGCAGGGACGGGTCCTGGCTGGGGCAGGCTGTGGGCCTCTGGCCTCGTGTCTGGAGACCAGGCGGCTGCACTGGTGGTGAGGGGTGCTCCAGGTCCTCCTCCAGCCCAGGCAGCATTCAGGATCACGAGTGGGAACAGACGCATGCACACGCAGACAGCACACCACTCCTTCCTGCACACACGCACACACACGTTCGCTCCATCTCCGATGGTGATCGGCTTCTCTGTGGGTTGCACTCTGCGGCCATGGTGGCTGCTTGGGCACCCGGGCTTTGCTCAGGGAGCAGTGGCTCAGCAGCTGGAAGAGAAAAACAAGTGGAAAAGGGCAGTCAGTCAGTTGCCCAGCGACACAAGCTCCTCTGGGGACACTGACTGGGAAGAGCCCAAAGAGTGAGCTGCATGGGCCACAGTACCTGGGGACAGGTTGTTGCTGGGAAGCAATGGGGGTGACTAAACACTGCCACTCTGAAGTGCAAGGACAGGACAAGCTCTCACCTGAACTGTCTGCCCGGGGCTGAGGGCAGTGGAGGACAAGGCTAAACAACTCCTTGGAAGCCTGAGGCAAGACAAAGGCATGGCAGCTGGCGCCAGAGACAGAGAAGCAGGAAAAAATGGCTTAGCCACTGGGGGCTGGGGTTGTAGTTCAGTGGTAAGAGCGCCTGCCTAGCACATGTGAGGCACTGGGTTCAATTCTCAGCACCACATAAAAGAAAAAATAAAGATATCGCTTCCATCTACAACTAAAAATATTTTTTTTAAAAAAGAAGCCACAGTAAAGATAAACATATAAACATATATATATTGGCGGGGGTACATACTGGGGACTGAACCCAAGGTGCTTTACCCCTAAGCTACATCATCCCTATTTTTCTTTCCTTTTTTGTTGAAATAGGATCTTGCTAAGTTGTGCAGACTGGCCTTGAACTTGTGATCCTCCTGTCTCCCAAGTTGCTGGGTTTACAGGTGTGTGCCACCTTGCTCAGCTGCGACCAGTAATTCTGAAGAGTAAGGCAAGGGCTGGATTTAGAATCAGCAGGTGAAAAATTTTCCACATTTAGATGAAGGAACCCTGGCACAGGCTGGAAGGTGGCAGGGAGTGGGGGGCAGGAAGGGACAGGAGACACAGCATGACTCCTTTTAAAAATTTATAACCTCCTGAATCTGGGGCAGAGAGAAGAAAGGGCCTCATTCCTGATAACAGAGAACAGGGTAAGCCCAGCATAATGTCAGCTTCTGTTTAAATAGGTTTAGTGTGTCTGAGAATCGACAGAGACAAGCAGCGTTGCAGAGAGAGCTTCCCGGCTAAAGCGCTGGAGAGGCGGCTATGCTCAGCAGGCCCACCCAGCCTCCCTCAGGTCAGGTGCTACATACGTGTGCCATGACTGAGCTACTATGCACCCCCATTTATATGCTGAAGTTCTAACTCCCAGTACCTCAGAATATGACTTTATTTGGAGACAGAGTCTTTTCATTTTTATTTTATCTTTTGGTATTGGGGATCAAGCCCAGGGGTACTCAACCACTACATCTATATCTGCAACCCTCTTTGTTTTTTATTTTGAGACAGGTTCTCACTAACTTGCGATCCTCCTGCCTCAGTCTCTAAAACTGCTGGGATTAACAGGCATGTGGTACCATGCCCAATGGAGAAAGGATCTTTAAGAGGCAATTAAGTAAAAATGAGGAGACTAGGGTGACCCTTAATTTTAATATGTGTGGTGTCCTTATAGGAAGAGGAAATGCAGGCCTGGACAGTACAGAGGGAAAACCATGTGAAATCACAGGCTGAAGGTCATCTATAAGCCAGACAGAGAGCATGATCTTGAACTTCAAGCCTCCAGAACTGTAAGAGGATGTTTCTGCTGTTGCAGCCACCTGCTCTGTGGTACCTTGTGATGGCAGCCCTTCCCGGCTAATACAACTTGTGATCCCATTAACTCTAATGGTGTTGCTTTTATTTTCATAAATGAGAAAACTGAAACCAGAGAGGGTAAGTAACTTGCCCAAGAAAAGAACATTCATAAATGACAGCACCAAGACAGGAATCACAGGTTATTCTGATTCCAAAACCTATAAGTAAGTAATTTCTATATTATTATAAGTAATTTCTGTATTATTGTATTCCTCATTAAGACTTGTAGAGAATGAAACAAGAAATTCAACATGGTGGCATAAAGATTAATATCCAAACAACATAAATTGAGGTTAGAATGTTATTAGAAAAAGGAAACTGCTCTTAAAAGTCAGACATTGGAGACATGAATCTAAAAATCAGCCTTCTAGCGCATGAAATCCTTTTAGGACCACACACTAAAGCCAAAGCAGATTTGATTTGGATGATGGTGATTTATCCAGAAGCCAGCAAATGAAGAGCAGAAGCAGAGTGGGTTAGTACTGAAGGCCTCATTCTTTCAAATGTGTATTATTTTCAACACTTTTTCCTTTTAAGCTTGTACTGTAATAACCATACTTTTCTATTACAAATCAGTAAATTTGTTACTCAGGTGTTGGTATGTTATTGAAACACGCTGATTGGAGTATACATTCCAGACACCGGGATCTCTCTGCCCTGCTGTTAAGCCAGAGGGATGAGTATTCTTCTTTGCTTTCTCCCCCTTCAGGGCTGGGGAAGACGAGGGCAGGAGGGCAGGTACGCTGGGGTCCTGGACCCTTCAGGAGTCTAAGGATAGGCTTAAGGGGCAGTTGGTGAGGACTCTGGAGTTCTGGGTACATTTTGAAAATTAATTTCTAAGGTACCATGTGATGTTTTGATCCATGTGTACACTGTGCATGACTTCAATCAGGTTAAACATATCTGTCTCCGCAAATATGTATCATTTCCTTATGGCAAAACATTCCAGCTCCTTTCTCCTGGTTGTGTGGAAGACGCAGTGCATACTCTTGTCTACAGTCGCCTGCTGTACCACTGCACACTGGGGCGTCTTCCCACGCCCTCTGACCTAGCACCTGGGCACCATGGCAGCCTTCCCCCCACCCCCTGCCTCCTTGCACCTCCCCCCTTCCTGTTAACCATCAGGCTACTCTCAATTTCCATGAGATAAACCTGAAAAAAAAATCCCACGTATAAGATCATTTGTACCTGTCTTTCTGGACCTGGCTTCTATCACTTAACATAAATCTCTCCAGTTCCATCCCCTGTTGTCACAAATGACAGGATGTCATTCTTTTTCCTTTTTCTTTATTGACACTGGGATTGAACCTGAAGTAGTTAACCACTGAGCCACATCTCCAGCCCCTTTTTTTTACTTTTATTTTGAGATAGGGTCTTGCTAAGTTGCTGAGGTTGGCCTCAAACTTGCAATCCTCCTGCCTCAGCCTCCAGAGTTGCAGGGCTTACAGGTGTGTCCCACCATGCTCAGTAGGATCTCATTCTTTTTTTGTGGCTGAATAGTATTCCAGCATGCATATGTGCAATATTCATGTTCTTTGGTGTGTGTGAACCTGTGTAGTGTTCTGGGGAGAGGCTCCTTCCTCCACCATAATCTCCAAAGGTAGGGGACTCACAAAGGGTTTAGGAGCCAGTTTCAGCTTAGAGGAATGGGGGTGAGATGCAGTGATAACTTTGACCACTTAGTTTTGGGTAGTTCATAAAGAGAGGTGGCAGTGGGTGGGCCTCAGAGAAGCCCCAGTCACCCAGACCCTCTACAGTGGGTTTATAGCCACTGCCACAGGACACCAGGTTTAGAAGAACCAGCTTTTCTTTGTCCACCAAGTGAGGCAAAGGTCTGTTCAATGAGTTTCTACAGCTGCTCACTAAGCAGAAGACTGTGCTCTTGTTCTTAAGCTAGGGCACACATCTGCAGAAAGAGGAGGCTGTGGAGACCAAATGAGGCCCCACTGGCATCAATGGCTGCAGGGCTATGGGAGACTGGGTCTTCAGCCTTAACCAAGTCTCCACATTCCCTTCTCCACACTGTGGGGGAGGCACAGCGCCCAAGAGCAAAGACAGGCAGAGAGTTGGTCACTAGCCCCCATGTCGGGACCAGGGAGGTAAAGAGATGAGCTGGCCAGCTGGGGCACAACCTGATGCTTTCCGCTGAGTCTCCACCCATCAACCACACCTGTTCCCTCCTAGCACCACACAAATCATATTAAACAGGGAAGGGACATCAGTCAGTCAGCAACTACATTTTAAGTGCCAGGGAAAGTGCGAGGGACAGAGGTCCTTCTCATTTGCAGGAACTGAAAAGTGAGACAACAGCCAGAGACTGGCAGGACGAGCTGGCATGTGGCCGTGGGCTTGAGGCAGAGCGCTCTACACTTTTGGAATGCCAGGCGCCTCCATGTCCACCTTTACAGACTGCCAGTGCCTGTCACATGTGAGGAGGGAGGACACAACTAAACAAATGTCAAAACGACATTGAGGAGATGTCAGCAGTCAGGTTTTACTCACTGAAGCCCCAGGGCTTACCAGCGCCAGCCAGGGAGGGAGGGGGCTTCTGTGGCCCTGAACCCTTTGTATGCAGTGGGACACAACTACCAGCACAAGAGCAGTGAACACACAAAATGTTCTCCCCATGGTAAAACAGCTGGAGCAATGAGAGGAATCCAGGCACAACTGTAGGCAGACAGACTCCTGGGCAGTTAGCAGCTCTGGGATTAGCAGCGGAAATGAGAACTGTTTGGAGGCTGGCTGGCTTCCAGCTTAGTGAAAACTGTAAACTAAACTAAATGCAGAGCATTCTGCTGGTGTGGATTTGAAGCGGGCATGGAATCTACTGACATCAGACCTGTTTTTCTACAGCATGTGCACTCTGACGTCAGAATCACAAAGCTATCGAGCTCAGAGTGACAAGACCTTGAAAGGTCCAGGATGAAGCCCTCAAAAGCTTAGTAGAGAATAACTGTTGTCATGACTTAGTAGAGAATGACACCTCACACCTGAAGCATCTCAGAAAGGTTATGTATCCAGCCCAAAGTCACACAACCAAAAACGGCAAAGGGAATGGGAAGGAAGGGCAAGACTAACCCCTCTCGACATAATACTGCATCAGCTTGAGCCCCAGAGCCTCCGTCTGTGGTCCATTCAGCACAGGGTGCTAGCTCTGACTGAAATAAGAGGAACACAATCAAAGCCACTGTGAGAAGCACGTGCAGGTGACCCTGTGATTTCCTCTGCATGGTGCACCTGACTTGTGCAAAGACTTTGCATGTATGGCTTTTCATTTTCTCCCCCACCATGTAATGCAGTGGGCAGGGCAGCTGACAAGAGGCGATCCCTGCCATTTCACAGATGAAGAACCTAGACACGTGTAGGCTCATGCCCCTGCAGCACACAGTGACACACAGAGCACTCTTCTCTCAGGGTTTCCTAAGAACTTGGGTGTCCCTCCCCAGTGGGTCCTGGAGAGAGGTCTGCTCTTGTTGACATCCTCTTGGCTCCAACTCCCACCTTCCAAGGCATCACTTGGCTCAATGAGTCTCCAATTAAGAACACGGTAAACCTTAGCAGCAGTCTCCCAAACCCCAGTACACTGACACACAGTCTCTGGACTCCAGGGCAAGAGGTGGGGCTTACTCTGCCTGCTGTGATGTCATCACCTGGCATCTCCAATGGCTTTCTCTGTCCCACCTGCTCCTCTGCAGGGCCCAGTCTAGCTTAGTCCCCCCAAATGCCAGTTCAGTCATCCCTGTTCCACAGGCTTCTTCACTCCTACAGAGTCCCCCAAGTGACCCATCTGCCAGACTCACGGGCCTTTAGGATTAGACCCAACTATGACCTTAAGTTCCTCCAAGACAATAACCTAATAATACCTATCATAACAATAACTATCATTTGCTGAGGGCTATACCAAGGATTGAGCCCAGGGGTGTTAACCACTGAGCCATATCCCCAGTTCATTTTATTTATTTTTTATTTAGAGACAGGGTCTCCCTGAGTTGCTTAGGGCCTCACTAAATTGCTGAGGCTGGCTTTGAATTCTCTATCCTCCTGCCTCAGCCTCCCAAGTTGCTGCGATACAGGCGTGTGCCACTGTGCTCGGCTACACCCAGCTGTTTTAGCCACTTGGCTGGGTTTTGTATTATAGGTCAAACATCCCTCCCTAAAATGTTTGGGATCAGAAATATTTTGGATCTCAGAGTTTTTTGGATTTTGAAATATTTGCATAGACTTTACTGGCTGAGCATCCCTAATTTGAAAATCTGAAATCAAAATGCTTCAAAATTCAAAACTTTTGATCATTATAGTAGTGCTCAAACGGTTTGGATGTTAAAAAAAAAAAAAAACTTTTAGATTTCAGAGCATTTTGAGTCTTGTAATTTGGGGTTAGGGATTCTTAATGGGTCTTGGTAGTCCCATACATTCCTAAATGACACACACACTACTCTAACACTGAGCTACATCCCAGCCCTTCCTATTTCTTGTTTTGAGACAAGGTCTTGCTAAGTTGCCCAGGCTGGGCTCGAACCTGCCATCCTGCTGCCTCAGTCTTTGGAGTAGCTGGGATTCTAGGCATGTGCCACCACACATGGCTTATTTATCCTCCTTTTCTAAGCAGACTGTTGATTTGCTGTGGATGGACACCACAGCACGTTTTTAGCCTCTCCTTCCTCATCCATCTGCTGGTAACAATGCCATGCTGAACTGGATGCCACCACTTACGGAGCAGCCTTGACCCAGACTTTTTTTTTTTTGACCCAGACATTTAACCTGTCTGTTCTTTCGTCTTGCCTGAAAATCAGAGCATGGCCCTGCAAAGTTCCAGACTTACTATATGGATAGGATTCTGCTTAGTATCACAGAACTAAGTGAGAACTGAGCAAGGGGTACCTACGGTTACTGGTAGATAGACTCAGGAATAAGACAGCACAATCTGTCCATTAGCAGCGTCTACATCAAAGAGTCCAGGAAAAGGCAGAGGGTACAAGCATCAAATGCCGCTGTCTCACTGAGCACACAGACCTAGACATTCACACTAGATGGCCCCAGCACTTCCCTGAGGTGAGGGATCTGGAAAAAAGAACCCAACAGCCCCATTGAGGAAATCTCCCTCCAATCTACTGATGCAGAAATGGCATCTAAGGAATAGCCTGACATGACGACTCAGAAAGGACAGCAATTTATATTTCCCTGAGAAAGGCATAAAAGGCTCTTCCTGCTTTGAGGAAAAGAAGGGGCAGGTTTTTGGGTTTTTTTTTTGTTTTTTTTAATGACATTCAAGAAGCTTCCAGAAAAGATGAGTGCTGCTGGACAAGTGCAGAGCTGAAGCCCTGGAGAGAAAGGTGAGAAGGAAGTGGCTGTGACTAGAGAGGCAGATCCCTGGTCCTCAGACCCGGCTGGGCCCAGTAGGTGCTGCACCACCCTCTCTGGTCTTTTGGAGGCCAGTGCTGCCCTCTGCTGGCCTGCCTTCAGAATACAGCCTGCTGGGACAGTGGGGAATGGGGAGCCTCCCCAACACTCCAACGGCCACTTCACAGCTTCACATCAGGGTCTGTGTTGTTTTCGTTGGACTTGACTCACTTTTAACATGTAGAAAGCATCAAAAAGACCCCCAAACCAACCAACCAACCACCAACCAACCTTCCCTTCTCCTTAGCTGGCAAACAAAGCAAAGGGCTACGACTTTTAAATTTCCTTTTGTTTTAGAAGGTATGGAAGACAGCACGGTGGAATTTTAAGCTGAAATCTTAAATACCCCTACCAGACTGCCACCCCACGCGGTTCACTGGTTCACCTTTAGCTGGAAGGTTTGTTTTTCCAAACCAAGCCCCACCTCTCCCCCAAGGCTGACTCTAGGCTGCTGTCACTCACTCTCAGGCGTCCTTGCTTGGCGGCTCTGGGGTGGGCAACTCTGCCACCCTTGCCCGTTTGCTGAGTTCTTCACCAGGTGGCTCCTCAGCAGCTTCCAGCTTGCGTTTGGGGGATGCTGGGCCACTGGGTAGTGGTCTGGGGCCTGTGGGGAAGCATATTAAAGGGTCACAGAGACTACCTATAGCCAGGATGACCCTGTACTGTGTAGCAGCAGCTCTTTGGCCACAGGGAGCCCACCACAAACTGCTCTTCAGACCTTCCCTTCTGCAGTGACCTTGCCTGGAGATGTCTGAGAACACGGCCAGGGCTGCTGGCAACAGTGCCCAAATCCCACGGGTTCCAGGCTAAAGATGCATTTGGCCCGTGTGATGTCCTTGCTCTGAGGTGAGGTGCTCCCCTGTCACCCTGGGCCTCCCAGAGCAGTGATGAGCAGGACTCCAACCCACAGTGCAGCCTGGCTGGGCACCTGGGCAAACCCTTGGAGCTCCTGCCAGCTTCGCATCACTACTTCAACCCAGAGCCAAAGGCGCAGAATGCAGCACACTGTCCCTCTTACTGCCATCTCCTGCCCGCACACCTGCCAGCACCCTCTTCCTTGTGTTGATGTGCTCTTGCCTGTCCCACATGTCCACTCCCATGCAGCAGCCAGCAGAGCTTTAAAACTGTGAGGGGGGCTGGGAGTGTAGCTCAGCGGCAGAGCACTTGACTAGCATGCACGAGGACCTGGGTTCAAGCCCCAGCTTCTCCTTCCTCAATAAAAATATCTTAAAAAGTGGAACCAGGCCCCACCCTGCTGATCCTTTGAGAGTGACACGAAGCCTCCTGATCCTGCTACACCTTGTCCCCAGATCATTCTAGCTCCTCACGCACAACACGCTGCCACTCTGGCCTTCCTCTGTTCCCTGAGTGGGCTCTGCTGGTTCCTGTTTCTGGTCCTTTTCTTGCTATTCCCTTTGTCTAGAATGTTCTTTTCCCAGGTCTTGGAAAAGCTGACTTGTCATGTGATAATCAGCCACCACTCAGAAATGTGTTCCCTGACTCCTCCCAGCTAAGGGACCCAAAGGAACCCTTTGCTCTGCAGCCCTCTCCATCAGCCACTCAACTGGATTTCCTCAAAAGCACTTGTTATCTGAAAAGATTTTACTTAGTTCCTTACTGCCTGTCTGCCCAAGTGGAACATGAGCTCCCCAGGCAAGGACTCATTTTGGCCTCAGCCCTGAAGACTAAAGAGGCAGCATAGGTGACAGGAGGCTGTGAGCCAGCTCTGCTACTCACCTGTGCTGCTGATGCCACCAGCCTGGCTTGAGCCAGCCTCTGCCACAGGGTGGCTGAGGTCCTCCACACAGGAAGGGACAGAAGCCAGCAGACCTGGGGGAGAGGCAGGACGTAATCAGAATGCAGCCCTGTGGAGTGCCGAAGTGCAGGGCAGGAGAACCGAGGGGTGGAGAGGGCAGGACCCTGTCACTGAGGCTCCATCTCTTCCTGCTGCCTCACTACTACCCAAGGAGACCTGATCCAGCCCAGCCCACAGTGTCCTGTGTGCCAGGAAGTCAAGTCAACTTCATAGCCTGGAAGACAGCACTTGGAATCCCCTGGCAAGCATCTGGAAGTCCCCATCTGTCTGGTCTCGGGGCCTGCAGGTGATGTCCCTCCCTCAGCTAGGAGGTGGGGGGGCGGGGAGGACAGGGAGCGCCTCCTTACAGAGTCCCCGGTAGCGTGACAGCTGCTGGTAGATCTGCTTCATGCGCTCGATGTTGAGCCGGCTGGTCTCCGCGTGGTTGACGATGGGCCGTGGGTAGTCCACGCCAATGATGCATTTGGCTGCCTTCTGAATGGACTCTGGGGCGTTCCAGGGCTCATAGATATATCGAGAAGGGAAGCCCTTCAATTTGGGTAAGTACCGCCTGAAACATACAGCGGGGGACCCATCAGCACACCTGTGCCCTCCTCCAAAGGGCAAAGGGCATCCCATCCTAGAAGGAGGCCATGATGGCCAGACCAGAGAGCCTGGTCTGCAGCCTCACCTGATGTAGTCTCCACTGGGGTCCGTGCGGCGGCCAAAGCCCACAGGGCAATAGCAGTGGAAGAACTGTTGGAAGAAAGCACTGCAGGAGAGCCACATCCAGCTGCCCGCGTTCACGCTGAAGTCTGCGTCCAGGAGCAGCTCGTCAAACACCTAGACGGGGTGGGGCGACAATCAGCCTCCCTGGGCACCTACTGCCATTGTCCTTCCCAAGTCACCAGCATCCCAAGGAGCCAAAGCCTTTCTGCTGAGAGTAGGCCATGGAGGATTCAGAGGGGATCTCCTGGTCCCAGGGATCCCACCCCATCCCCCAGCCCAGGAGGGGGCTGCCCTTTGTTGGGGCTGATTGGAGGGTATAGGCCAGCTTCCGCTGAGAGGGCACTTACCCGGACCCCACTCTCCCAGCTGACCCAGAGGTCCCCGCGGGTGAGGAAGCAGGCCACAGCGTGCCGGGCCAGATGGTGGATCCAGCCCTCCTGCCTCAGTTGGGTCATGATGGCATCAATCCAGGGGAAGCCTGTCTTGCCCTCGGCCCACTTGGCCAGGGCCTCAGGGTTGCGGTCCCAGGGGATCTGGATGCAGATGGGGTTCCCCTCCATGCGATCAAACCTGGGGTTGTTGGTGGCTGCTGTGTAGAAGAATTCTCGCCACAGGAGTTGCCCAAACAGGGAGAGGGGAGGTGTGCTGTTCTTCTTAACCTGAAGGGCAGGGTGCCACATGAATATACTCTTACCAGATCTTAGCTCTGGTCACTTAGGTCTCTCTCACAAAGGAACCTGGAGCCCCCCCAAATATAGTGGCTCCAAATCCCCTGGACTTGGAGAGGGCCTATCCCCTAGAAGAAGTAACACAGGGCGCCTACTGAGTCCACACCCAGCCCCACTGCTCTGAGCAGTGAGAATGCTGTGCCAGGCCCTGGGCTTGATCCTTACACCACCAGAAAAAAATAAAGACTGAAGAGAGCTGGCAGGGAAAGGGACACTGTAGGAATTCATCTCCCCAAGATTAGTCATGATCTTGTCCTCAGAGGTCCCTGTTTGGCTCCACTAACTAGAAAGTTGAAGGGTTTTTGTATGAGCACACATAAAAGAGCTCAGTCTAGATTTTGGTTCTATAAGCTATATACAATGGCCTAGGCCTGCGTCTTGAGGGAACCAAGAGATTCGACCTCCACACAAATAGAGTTTCCCATAATCACAAGACAACCCATCAAACTGGCAAAGCTACGTTGTGCCACAAAATCTTGACGTTGGCAAGGATGGGGAAATAACACTGAAAAAATGTGGAAACGAGGTGGGCACGGTGGCACCCACCTGTAATACCAGCTACTTGGGAGGCTGAGGCAGGAGGGTCACAAGTTCAAGGTCACCCTGGGTAACTTAGTGAGACCTTGTTTCAAAATAAAAAAATAAAAAGATCTGCAGCTCAGTGGTGGCACATTTGCCCAGCGGATGAGGCCCTGGGTTTGATCCCCAGTACTGTTGAAAACAAAGCAAAACAACAACAACAAAATGCAGACAGGATGAGCTGAGGAGTATGGAGGTTGCAGACACTGTCCTCTCTTCTGGAAATGCTTTCACAGGGTTATGTCCCTCTTGCCCTTGTGACATGGCCCTGTATGCAGCCCCTCCAGGCCATTCCCTCCATCACTGACCACACCTGTCATTCCTGGATTGCCCTTTAAATGCTCTGGCCATGGCCCCCAGGACAGCAGCTGCACCCTGCTGCTTATGTGTGGCTCCAGTCCCATGCTCCCCACTTCCCACCCCAGGACCTTTCCTCCCATCCACCTGCTGCCAGTGACTCCACCGCTTCAGGGTCACACCCTGAGGCCTGCTTTTCAACCTGTCCTTCTGCACTACAGGAAAATCTGGGCTCGTTGGGATCAGTGACTCAGCAAGTGCTTCCCTCTGCCACCTCTTGAAGATCAACTCTTCCTGACTCCTGGGACCAAGCACCTCCAGGACCCATAACCTAGCCCCCTCTAGGGCCAGATGCGGAAGGATCCTTTGCAGGGTGACTGGCAGGCCCAGGAGACTGTGATCCACCTGGCTGCAAGTGGGGGTGAAGTGTCACCCTCACTGTGTCCCTCACCTTTTTATACAGGTCCCACAGGCGGTAGTAGAAGAGGCGGCAAGACAGGCAGCCGAAGCGCAGGTAGGGGCTGAGGCCCGTGGGGCTGGCCAGCAGGGAGTTGGCATTCATTCGGGGTCTCTCATAGTTGGCAACCCAGGCCTGCAGCAGACAGGGGAGGTGACAAAAGAAAGAGTTGCAGAAGTTACACGCTGAGGACCTGAACCCTGTGCTACCTCCACTCCTTCACACCAGCCGACTGTGGGTGCAACGCCACTATGCCAAGCAGGGAGCCCACGTGCTTTCCCTCTTAACTTGTGGTACAACTGCAAATGAGTTCTTAGTCCCTTAGCTGCCGATCTACTAAAAAAGAACAAAATTTCCTATCTCTGGGGATGAAATAAAATGAGATATGGAAGAATTCTGAAAGCACTGAACAAGCTATAATTATATAGAAGAAAAAAAGAAACGGTTTCTACTTTACAGAACTAACTAACTCAGCTCCTGCTCTAGTCACTAGGGGCCCGAGGGCTGTTGCTGCTGCGTCACAAACACCTAGGCATTTCTCACTACTGTTCTGTTCAGGGAAGGAGGGAACTCCCAACCCACTTCTGGGGACCAACGGAGTCATTCATTTCAGGGGTCACTTGTCATATATTATTGGTCTTGTCTTTTTCATCAATAGCCACTGGCTCAGGAGGTTGAGGCAGGAAGATTGCAAGTTCAGGGCCAGTCTCAGAACCTGGCAAGACCCCGTCTCAAAAAAAAAAAAAAAAGCCACTATGCTAGTGCTTTATTTTCCTGATTTACTATTCCATGTGTTCTCTCACTCGACCTTAACAATTATCTGGGCAGCATTTATCATTACCTCCTTCTGAAGATGAGGAAACTAAGCTCCAATGGGTTCTGTGACTCTTGGGGTTACAGAGATAGTAAGAAACATGGCTGGGCTGGGGCTGTAGCTCAGTGGTAGAGCACTTGCCTAGCATGTGCAAGGCCCTGGGTTCAATCCCCAGCACTGAAAAACCCAACAAAAAACAGACAGGGCTGGAAGGAATTTAGGCTTGTGACGGCAGATTCCAGTCTATTCCCATTACAGATAATAACTGCTTTCTCTCTCTCAACTCCTGACATTTCCCCCTTCTCGCCATGATGGCTGTTTCACAAACTTAACCTCCTGATACCTCCCATGCCACACATCCCCACCACCCTTCAGCATATGACCTTCTTCTTGCCTTATGATAAAAACAATGGAAGCCATCCGGTGGGGTGCCCCTCATCTTTCAGCTGCTGAACTTCCAGGCTCGCCTGACCCCTTGCCCACCGTGCTGCGCCAGGCCAAGGCCTCCACTTGGCTCTGCAGCCCTCCCCTCTCCCTTCTCTTGCACGCTCACCCTCTCCTCTACAGAACACTAGAAAAATGATCTCATGTTTCTTATTTGCAAAACAAACCAAGCACAAAGGACTTCAGTACCCTGTGGGCCTCCACACTAGCCCCCTCCTCTTCACAGCTGGCCCCGCTCCAGTCTGCACTCCCACCCCTTTCCAGCTCACAGGGCTGCTTCAGTCTCCACTGTAACCACGCTGGCGTCCATAGTCTCCTGTGATTTCTGCGCCACTGAATGCTGAGGGCATTTTCTGTCTTGTCCTTTTGGGCCTCCGGGCAGCACTGCACCCTGCTGTGCACTCCTCCCTTCCGTGAGCTTCAGTGCCTCCACACACGCCTGCGTGCCCTCCAGCTGGCAGGCTGCCCAGGGTCTTTCACAGGCTTGGCCTGCCCTGCCCAGCCCTGCTAGCAGCTGGGTTCTGTCCTAGCTCCTCTAGCCCCAGGGCTCCCAACAGCTTCTCTGTGCAGACGATCACCACGTCCACAGCTCTAGCCAGAGGGCTCCATCCAGCTGTCGTGAAGGTAACATGCTCTTTTCTTTAAACCCATCCTTTCCACCAGCCTCCTCTGAGAAAATGCACTGTAGCCACCTAGTTGCCCAAGGCACAAGCCTGACTGACCGTGGCATTTGACCCACCCTGCACCAGGTCCTGCCCTCACTCCTCCAATCCACCCTCTCCTTTCCATTCCCTACTGGGATCACCCTGTTCAGGTGAGAGCATATCTAGACTGCACACCTGTGACAGCCGGTGACTGGCTGCCCTGCATCTACTTTTGGTGCCTCCAAATCCAACCTCCGCATGGGGACTCGCTGCTCTGAAGCATAGCTGAGGCGCACCCATGCCTTGGGCTCACTGCCGGCCCCTCTGCTGGAGGCCCTGCGCCCTCTCCAGCCTTCGCTCCTTGACCTTCGCTTGCGGAGTAGCCCCCTCCTTCAGGTCTCGACTAACAGGTGTTTCTACTGGCACAGGCCCTGACTGCCCCACCCCGACCCTGCAGCTTTCTAATCTTTTTCTTTTAACTGAACTGCAGAAGGGTGCCATTTGTGGCTTAACAAATTATCCTGAGGCAAACACCCAGGCAGCCACCACCAAGTTCAAGAAACAGGACTTTGCTAGCCATCCCAGGAGTTGGTTCATATGCTCACTCCAGTGCAGTCCTCCCCCCCCCACGTGACCCCTACCCAACTTTCATAATAATCATTTCCTGCTTTTTTTTTCGGGGGGGGGGAGTTTACAGGGGATTTAACCCAGGGCTTTACTACTGAATGACACCCTCAGCTCTTTTTTATTTTTACTTTGAGACTAGTTGCTTAGGGCCTTGATGAATTGCTGATGCTGGCCTTAAACTTTCAATCTTCTGCCTCAGCTTCCTGAGTTGCTGGGATTACAGGTGTGCCACCACACCTAGCCATTTCCTGCGGTTTTTTTTTTTCTTTTTAAGTACCGGGGATTGAACTCAGGGCACTAGGCCACTGAGCCACATCCCCAGCCCTATTTTATTTAGAGACTCTCATGGGGTTGCTTAGCATCTTGCCCTTGCTGAGGCTGGCTTTGAACTTGCAATCCTCCTGTCTCAGCCTCCTGAGCTGCTGGGATTAAGGCACGTGCCACCATGCCCAGCTCAGCTGCATTTTCTTTAAGGTTTATTTTGTTTACTTTTTTATGTGGTGCTGAGGATCGAACCCAGTGCCTCACACATGCTAGGCAAGTGCTCTACTGCTGAGCCACAGCCCCAGCCCTCGTGTGCTTTTGAAATGCTTCCATTTTTCTACTTTTGTAAAACATAACTGGGAAGGAGGGCTTTATCCTTTCAGTTATTCCCTGCATTTTTAACTAGCTGCTTTTTTTCACCCACATGTGCATCCCTATAGGCTAGAGTTTAGTCTTGGCCACTAAAAAATTCTGCTGTATGTTATTTAGATTTCTTTTAATCTACACTTCCCGTCATTTCTTTCTTTTCCTATTCCCTGTGCTCCCCCTTTTTTTAGTAATGGGAATTGAACCCAGCAGCATGTAATCACTGAGCCACATCCCCAGCAGTTTTTAAAAATTTTTTAAATATATATATTTTTAGTTGTCAATGGATGTTTATTTTATTCATTTATATATGGTGCTGAGAATCGAACCCAGTACCTCACACTTGCTAGGCAAGTGCTCTACCAACTGAGCTATAACTCCAGCCCCCCAGCATTTTTTAAAAAAATATATATTTTATTTAGAGACAGGGTTCTGTGGAGTTGCTTAGGGCCTTGCTAAGTTGCTGAGGCTGGCTTTGCACTCACGATCCTCCTGTCTCGGCCTCCCAAGTCACTGGGATTACAGGCATGTGCCACCGTGCCTGGCTCCTATCCATGTTTCTGTGGAAGAACCTAGCCACTGGACTTGTGAGATTCCCAGCTGGATTTTGGTAACTACACACGTACGCAGCTCACCACATCCCTCTGTCTGTGTACAGGCTGCAAACCAGTGGTTGGTACTAGAGACTGGGCCGGACTTGGTTGATCCTCTGGGAAGTCTACAGGGGACACATTATACCCAGCCGTCTCTGCAGTGCGTACTGTGTCTTCATGGGGGATGCAAAGTGGTGGTATTCTACCCTCCTGCTTTCATTTTATGATGAGGATACTTTTATACAGAGATGCTTCCCCTCATTTCTAGGGACTAACCTAGAGGTGAATTCCATAAAGTTCGTTTGTTTATTTGTTTGCTTTTCTTTTCTTGGTAACAGCATGCAATCTTCCTGTGGAGAACCAGCCTTCCTTAATCTTAGGGCTAATGGGTAAAGCACAGCCACACCCTCAACTCTGGGAGTGGGTTCATAATGTGTCTTACTTGAAAGCACCTCATCCCTGGTCACAGTGATTTAAGTCAGGGAAGGTCACATACCCCAAGCCAGGTCAATGAAAACACTCCTTGGGACTTTTCCTGAAGCTTTTAGAAAAGAGTACACACCTTCCTCTAGTGTTACTAAACAAATGGAAAATAGGCTGTGGTGCCACTGCTCAAGGAAAGCCTGCCTGAGAATGAAATAATACCTAGGAAGCAGAGGTATGAGATGGAGAATACTTTCCTAATAGCATTCTCTGGACGCCTGGAACCAGCTATGCCTGAAGGCTATACCTTAGACTCCTGGTCTTCAAAAGCAAGTTGCAAACAGGAACTGACTGATATAATTCTATTCTTTGCTCTCACAATGCTCCTGGAACCTTGCTTTTTCTAATCCTCAGGACATTTGTAATTCCTTGTTTAATGATCAACTCCAGTAGACTGTGCTTTTGGAGACACACTCCATGCCTGTCTTGTGTGGCTGTCTTTCTAGAAACTGGAACATCCTGGCATGATGAGCTGGTCACTTCACATTTAGGAGGCTGACATATTTAAAATAAACCTTCTGGACAGGTTCAACCCCTGGACAGGTGCACACAGTGCCTTATGTTCTCCCAGATTCGTAGGACTAAGTATATCCTCTGGCTACCATTGAGTTTGAATGGGTCCATGATATAAAGGCCCATGATATAAGGGCCCATGACAGACAGGGCCTCCAGGGGTGTGTGGAAAAACAATTCCTGACTTGGTGACCTGAGGTGCAAGTCCTCTAAAAAACACTTCCAAGGTGGTAAGAACCAGAATCCATGAGGTCATAGATTAGCTTTTTGCTTTTTAAAGTCTTATTCTATTCTGCCATCCCATTTATCATCTCCATCCTCTGCCCCTGGGCCCAATTTCTGTCTTTAAACCAAGCCCAAGAATCTCTGGTTAAGGGGCTGGGATTGTGGCTCAGTGGTACTAATGCTTGCCTCGCATGCATGAGGCACTGGGTTCGATCTTCAGCACCACATAAAAGTAAATAAAATGAAGATATTGTGTCCATCTACAACTAAAACAAAATATTAAAAAAAAAGAATCTCTGGTTAAAACTTTTGCTTTAGACAGAGAAAGTGGGTCCCCTCACAGCCTGGGACATCAGGTCTTGAACTTTCAAGTCTAGGAGGCTTAGTTTTGGCCCCAGCTAATAGAAACACTGCCGGGCCCAGGGGGGCTGAGGCCACAGCACAGCTCTCCTGCTGGCTGGGAGCTCACTCTCCCCCAGTAAGCCTACGCTAGTCTCTATTATGACCATCGAGCTGTTGGGGAAAATGTCCCCCCATCTGAGCAGGGATAGAAAAGAGTTGTAACTTTAAGGGCCCCGTCTACAAACCAGCTTCAGTACAGGAACTAGGGGCCGACAGTTCTCTGTAAGGACAATCTTCTCTGCTCCTCTAGTCACAGGTGGTGGTGGTTGTGACAGGAGTGCTTCTGGGCCTCAGCCTCTTTTGTTTTTCCTGCCAATTTTCACTGCACTGAGGAGTGGCTATCTGGGTCTGAGCATTGGACACAAAGCCCTCGAGGAGATCCAGCGATACATGGCGGGGTTTGCAACACAGAAGAATGAGTCTTAGACTTCACTGCTTGGATACCCTCCTCCTAAGGGGAAGCTGCCCCAGAAGGCAGGCAGGCGATCTGGCATAGCTCTATGATCACATAGAACAGTACCTCACTCTATCACTTTCTGAGTTACCGCAGGCAGATTACTTAGCCTCTCTATGCCTCAATTTCATACTCTATAAAATGGAAAGCCTAATACCTACCCAGTGGGGCTGCCGGAACAATTAAAGGAAATAACTCAAGCAGGTGCTTAACCCAGAAATGTTCAGCCCAGTGACCAGCACTAGGTGGAGGTAAGGACTCTCCACGTGGCAGCTGCTAACATTGCTGCTGCTGTTATTTTTGCCATCAGGATGGTTTTTTTGTGTGTTGTTTTGTTTTGTTTCCATTTTTCAACCAATTGCAGCTGAGAGGCACAAAGGGACATGACTGTGACCCATATCCCTGCAGCACGGGTAGCAGCTTCTGCAGTTTTGTGGCTCAGAAATAGGCCCATACCTTCCGTTCCAAGTGCTTATCCAGGCGGGCCAGCGCTTCTGTCTCTCCTCCTTGCCACACAGCTGGGCCGAGTCCTTCAGTGGGGAACCCTATAGGAGAAGCAGATCAAAGGGCTAGAGGTCAGGTCATTTCAGAAGCAGCTCAGCGAGTTTTGACACTGATTGGTTCTTAAAGCCCTTTGAGAACTCAAGTGCAGTTCTTGTTCTTAGTGCTACTGGAGCTGAGATAACCCTTAGTGTTTTAGCGTTTTTCGGGTCACCCTGCTTCACTTCCCACTGTCACTATTTTCTCCTTTCTCTTGTCCTCCCCATTCCAGTCCCTTATCATTCCAGGCAGGTGAGAACAATCGTGGACTTCTTGCCCTTTTAGATTAGCTGGCAGTGATTGTGGTTTTCAGGTGAGAAAGGCCAACTTTGTTCAGAACAAAAGACGGTGGAGCGGGGGGTATGGGAGGAGTGGAGTCAATACCTAAGACAATACTAGTTATCCTGGTCTTGAGAAGCCCACTGAAGCCAATACCAGACTGCACCTACACTGTTGGAAAGGGGGAAGCACACACATGGAGGTGTGAGCCAGAACAGACCACATGAGCACGAGCAGCAAAAAGACAGAAGAACATGCTCCAAAATCAATAGTGGTTATCTGTGCCGGGCGCGGTGGTGCAGCCTGTGATCCCAGCAGCTCAGGAGGCTGAGGCAGGAGGATTGTGAGTTCAAAGCAGCCTCAGCAAAAGCAAGGTGCTAAGCAACTCAGTGAGACCCTGTCTCTAAATAAAATACAAAATAGGGCTGGGGATGTGGCTCAGTGGCCGAGTGCCCCTGAGTCCAATCCACAGTACCCCCCACCAAAAAAAACCCCTCAAAACAAAAACAACAGTGGTTATGTCAGGGTAGGGGAAGCAGTGGTTGTTACTTCACCTTGGTTGTTCTGTATTTGCTAAACTTTCTATAGTAACACACAATACTTCCACAAAGAAGAAAACACCCCACAAGTCACTTCCCACAGCAGGAAGCAGCAGCAGCACGAGAGGCTGGGCAGGACATGCGCACCTAGCTCTTCTAGGGAGGGCACGCCATAGGTGTCATCGTGGTCCTCCTGGATCTCGGCCCTGCAGCTCTCCATCTGCTGGCTGCTCACCACACCCACCGGCTTCTTGGGCAGCTCCATGCGGCTGATGATGGCCTGGAAGCGCTTGTAGGTAAGGGGTGGCTTCTGCCCATTCAGCTCGATGATCCTGGGGAGCCCAAAGCATACCTGGCATCACCTACAAAGCCCTTGGTTTTGGGCCCCACCTACCCAATACAGAACCCAGGCCCTGAAGACTTTGAGGATGGCATTCCTCATCTGCTCCCAGGTCCCACCCGAGTGGAAGAGAGGCAAGGGAGGCTGCGTCTCCATTTTACCGAGAGGGAAACTGAAGCCCAGAGAGCTGGAGCAGGTGCCTCAGGCAATGGAGCAAGACAGGGCCAAAGCTGGGACTCAGTTCCAGGTTCCCTGGTGTCCACACGGAGCTGCCTAAAGACAGAGACTGACCATACCTCTCTAATCACAGAAGAGCCCCACTAGCCTCCCGGTACCTGGCCTTTCTGACTATGCCGGGGACCTCTGTCCCTCTTCTAGCATGAACCCTGGAGGAAGCTCTTTAAGAGCTGCAAACATACTTCTTTGTTGGAAGGTCCTCCTCCTGTTATCCTGGGGCACTAGAGCAGAGGGAGAGGCCAGGGGAGCCTCCCTGAATCAGGGACTGGGGCTGGAGCAGACAACTGATGTTTAAAGAGTTCTGCAGTTTACGAAGCATTTTTCATGAGCAGGGTACATAACTGCACTCATGCAAGAAGGAAAAATATTAGAGGGTGAGGAAGAAAAGGGAGGCTGTTTACATAAGGATAAACTGACATGGTTCGTAGCCAAATTCCTGGGGTGCTTTTGGCCAAGAGGTAGCTTATGCAAGACCCGCTGGCCGGGTGAGTTTATTTCTCTGTTTGTCCTCTCTGCTGTCCCTCCATTAATGGAGACAGGAGGTTGGCTGCTGCTTCTGCAGTGCCTCCCCCTCCTCTGCACGTGGCAGGAGGAAGAGCTCCACACTAGGCCTCTCCTCCTGAGGGCCCAGCTCACGTGCACCGCTGTGTGACTCAACCTCCTGGCAGCCAGCCCTGGGCTAGGGAGAGGGGGCAGGGAGCAGTGGTGGCTGTTGGCTTGGTAGCAGCAGCAGCAACAGAAGGGTGACAGCCCTGGCAGGAAGGGGAGGAGGTTTCCTCCTGGATGAAAGCACAGAGGCCTGTCACCAGGGGAAGAGGTTCCTCTGCGGTTACAGTTCCCTGCAGGGATCTCTAGAGCCCCTTGAGCAGCACTGAGCAGCGGCCTATAAACCCAGAGAGCAGGGGAGCCCAGGGAACTCATTCTAGGCACACAAGCTGGGCTTGTAAGACAGGTCTAGCCGGGTGCAGTAGTGCATCTATGCCTGTAATCCTAGCTGCCTGGGAGGCCGAGGCAGGAGGATTGCTAGTCAAGGCAGCCTGGGCAACTTAGTGAGACCTTATTCAAAAACAAAAAATATAAAGGGCTGTGTAGCTCAGTGGTAGAACACTTGCCTAGCACAAGCAAGGTCCTGAGTTTCATCCTTGGTACTGTAAAAAAATAAAAGAACAGAACAGACAGAATAGAGACCTGCTGGAAGGGGTAACAGGGAGACAGGGTTCACTGAGGTCAGAGGGGTAGCGACTGAGGAGCAGGGCAGGTGGGAGCATGAGGCACAGTGGGACAGGAGTCGATGAGGAGCAGCTCTTCTATTAGGAGAAGATCCGAGCGTCATCCTCACTGCTTCTGTGGCTTGGGCATCTTTGCCACCCAAATCAGGTACAGGTCTTTGTGACCTACTCTGCATGCCCAACTCTGGCCCATCGTCTAGCTTCTAGAAAATGCCGTACCTCATAACCAGGTGGTCCCATTGCTGAACCTCTCTCTGAATTTCACACAGCAGGGACCCAAGTCACCCACCCTCACAATGGACAAGCTGACCCCAGGGCCCCATCTCTCACCTGTCCAGGTCGTAGAGGGTGTGAGAATTCTCAGTCACCACCTCCACACCAGCCTCCTTGGCCATCTTCATAATGGCTGCATCCCGTTCTTTTCCAAAGGGCTCAGAGTCATATTCAAAAGTCAAGCGGGTCACTCCCCATTCCTGTAGGGAGAGAATGCTATGCTCAGCAAAGTTTGGGAAGGAGGGGGCGTTGCCTGGATGAGCTACCGAATAAACTAAGGACAGTGACTGGAATTAGAATGGCTAACAACCTGAGGCACCGAAAGCATAAGGACGGCCGGCCGTCTGTGAGGTGAGGCTGATGGCATGGCCACAGTGGCATTGGGAGAGGGGAGGGTGGCCCTGAGCACTTGCTGTGTCCTTGAGGGAGGAGGATGCAGCAGGAAGCTATAAATACAAAGCTCCCAGGGGAGCCCCAGGCCCAGAAAGAGGCATTGACTCATGGTGGAGGCGGTGGGAGACAGAATTGCCTGCTCGGCAAGCCTTTCCCAGGGCTCCGCACAGCCTGCAAACTCGTGGCCTAGTTTTCTTGGCAGACTTGTGCTATGTGAAGTGTCTTACTGGTTTCCACAGCAACACTGCTGAGGCCAGCAGCCAACAGAGCTAATAGGCCCCAGGTGTCAGAGTCGGAGGAGGAGGAGCAAGCCTCAGTCCAGAGGTCAGAGAAAACAGCAGAGGGGCTGCAGGCTAGAAAGGGATTCTTTTTCTTTTCTTGTACCGGGGATTGAACTCAGGGGCGCTCGACCACTGAGCCACATCCCCAGCCCTATTTTGTGTTTTATGTAGAGACAGGGTCTCACTGAGTTGCTTAGCGCCTTGCTGTTGTTGCTAAGGTTGGCTTTGAACTCACAAGAGAAGGGGATTCTTTTAAGTCTTCAGTCACTGCTGGGAGGAATCTCTCTGTCGCCTAGCAACAACAGGAGAAAGTTGGCCTGCCAAAAGGCTATAGGACAACCCACAGAAAGCCTTAGAGCATGTGACTAGCAAGAAGAACACATTTTAACCAAAGTCTGTGTTCCTGGTCCCTCAAAGCTATGAACCTCAGGAGTAACTGTCCTGGCTACACATGGGCTGCTCTGGTCCCAACTTGGTCCTCCTGCCTTTGGGAGTGGGTCCTTCGTAGGGTGGGTTCTCTCTTATCTAAGATAAAAGCACTGAGCATTTTTTGAGCCCTTACTATAAGCCACGTACTATGCTAAGCAGTCACACAGGTTACATCATTAAATACTTCTGGCAATCCTGTGAATTATAACAACACTATCATTATTAAATGACATCCCCTTTCTTCAATATGATTGTCCTATACCTTGTCCTATTTTCTTTTTTTTTGGTACTGGGGATTGAACTTAGGAGTAACTCGACCACTGAGCCACATCCCCAGCCCTATTTTGTTTTATGTAGAGACAGGGTCTCACTGAGTTGCTTAGAGCCTCCTGTTGCTGAGGCTGGCTTTGAACTTGTGATTCTCCTGTCTCAGCCTCCCTAAGTGCTGGGATTACAGGCGGGCGCCACCGCACCCGGCCCTTGTCCTATTTTCATTACAGCATTTAACATACAGCAGTGATACTGCCCATTACTTGCCATGAATACTTTTGCTTCTACGGGTCTTAAAACGTGGTATTGGAGTATGAACGCTCAAAGCGGAAATCAAGCCGTCTCACTCACACTGTTACCCTAGTATGTAGCATGCGGCCTAGCACATAGTAGTAGCCCAGTAAACACACAACGAATGACTGAATGTAACTGGGTTGGCCTGAGTTACTGGGGGAGAGAGGAGCAATATGGAGGGATAAGACAGGCAATATTTTTTTTCCAGGGCTGGGGATGAAACTCAGGGCCCCGTGTTTGCCAGGCAACTGTTCTGCCATTGAGCTACTTCCCCGCCCAGGTATTTATAGGGTGTGGTGGGTAAACACAGAGCTCTGCAATCAGATACTCAAGACCACCGCTCGTTGGCTTTCTGACCATGAGCAATTACTGTTTCCTTCCTTGTAAAATGGGGATAGCAGCACCTGCCTGGCAGGGCCGCCGTGAAGGGTAAGGCAGTGCATGCCCGCCTTCAGAACGGCACTTGACTCAGCCAGCCTTCAGGGACTGAAGCAACCACTAGTGCCGAGCCATCTGTGTACGCGTGAGCCTCACTACATGGGGTGCGGCGCGAGGAGATGAGGTAGAGGATGACACACCCTCAGCCGTGTGCCTCGACATCAGACACTTCCTGTCATGAAGTTGGGGTGCCAGGGGAAAAACAAGCATGTGTGCTGCTGAAGATGAAGGGTGCCTTCCCTACGGCCCTCTGCCCATCAACACTTTTGCTTCTACGGGTCTTAAAACGTGGTCTTTGAAGGTGTCAGGGGGAGTGGGCTTGCCCTCTGATATCACAGCCTGCAGCCTGTATGGCACCCACGGGAAGATCTCATCCTGTCTGCCCTGAGACAACAGGGACACTCCCTCAGACTGACTCTTTTTTCCCCAATATGCGGAGTCAAAGCAAAATGGGAAATGCTCCTTGCTAGACGGGAAACCCTCCCCTGCGAGTCCTGGCATGGAAGGAGCGCTAATAAATCTTACTGGCTTGAGCCACGAAAACATCTAAGGAAGCCAGCGGCATCCGGGGCGGAATGGCTTACCACATCGCATGTCTGGACCGAGCTGGGAACTTTCCACAAGACACTAGTTTCACAGAAATTTTTCCTTAGCACAGTTTCCATTCAGTTGGCGGCGGACCAGCTGCCTTGGCTTCTGATTGCCCTAGCAGCCATCTGATGGTCAGACCGGCCCAGCATTTCCATGTCATACAACCTGTGGGGGAACCCCCAGGAGCACATGCTCTCTGTCTTCTCTGGGGCCCATACGCTCACCTTGAATAGCCTTGGGAACACGTCAGCTGGCTGTCCCCGTACTACAAACAGGCGGGAGTTCAGTTTCCTTAAACTTGTGTCCAGATCTTCCAGAGACTGCAGGAGGAACCTGGAGAGTCCACACGGGCCTTGTTAGTGATAACAGAAAAAAGAGGAGCTCTTTCCTAACCAGGCAGGGAGAAACTGGCCCACCATTTATGTCAAACAAGTGGCGTGTGGAGCTCCAGGACAGGAGGGGCCTTGGCTCTGGCCCGGGAGAGAGCAATGGACAGGGGGTCAGTGCTGCCTCAGGGGAGATCCTGGCCTGTGGCTTACTATCCGTGTGACCTCAGGCAGTCACGTAACCTCTTTAGCTTGTTTTCCCATCTGTAATATGGGATTAAGGATAGTACCTGTAGACGTGCAAAGATGCTAGTACTCACAGAACTGCTAAGAAAAGAAAGGCATTGCAAGGGAACAGCACAGAGCCGGGCACACAGAAATTGTGGGCTCAATGTGAGCTGCTCCTACTGCTGTGCTGCTGCGTCATCAGAGACAAAGTCCCCCGCTCCCTCTCAGCCTCAGGCACAGCATGGGCTGTTGTGAAAATGAATGGGGGAATAGGTAAGAAAGCCACCTGAGAACACTTGTGGCACTATGACATGGAAGCAGTAAGGTCCCTTTAGCAGAGAAACAGATCATCATAGCCTAGACACCCCCCCCACCCCCCGCATTCGTGCTGTGACCTG
Organism: Xerus rutilus; assembly: GCA_028644305.1. Lineage (NCBI taxonomy): Eukaryota > Metazoa > Chordata > Mammalia > Rodentia > Sciuridae > Xerus > Xerus rutilus. The sequence continues at coordinate 17,987,919 of CM053399.1, forward strand.
TGTATATTTCTACTGCCACAACCCCACATAGCCTGGGCTGGGTCCTGTGTCCCCAGAGCTTTGTTTTTCAGGTGGCTCATTCTCCAGCCCTCTGGCCACCAGGTTCTCATCCTAAAAAGGACAAGGGTCTTAGAAAGTACTTCCAGAGTCGGGGGTGACAGAGCATGCCTGTAATTCCAGCAGCCTAGGAGGCTGAGTCAGGATCACAAGTTCAAGGCCAATCTGTGTAAATTAGCGAGACCCTGCCTCAAAATGAAAAATAAAAAGGGCTGGGGATGCAGCTCAATGGTGAAGGGACCCTGAGTTCAATCCCCTGTCAAAAAAAAAAAAAAAAAAAGGTACTTCTGTATGATGTTCACATGAGTGGGTGTGTGTATGTTGGTGGTGGGGGCTACAGATACGCCAGAGCCTCTGCAGGACAGCTGGATCATAAGAGGAAAGGGAAATGAAAGGAAGTGTCTGATGTCGACTTTTGTTGAATGTTTTTGGTTTTGTTTTTAAATTAACACTTCATATAACTGTGAGTGTGGGTCAAAACCCAGTGACGAAAGGGTACACAGTAAAAAGTGTCCACCCGGGGCTGGGGTTATGGCGCAGTGGCAGTGTGCTCGCCTGGCATGCGTGAGGCACTCAGTTCGATCCTCAGCACCACATAAAAATAAAATAAAGATATTCTGTCCACCTACAACTAAAAAATAAATGTTTAAATAAAAAAAAAAGAGAGAGAGAGCCACTTGGAAACAACTCTTTGAAAAAAAAAAAAAGCGTCCACCCCACTTCCCTCCCCAGAGGCGGCCACAGCAGTTAGTTTGTTTATGAATCTGTCATGGTTTTTAAGAGCATTTCCTCGCTTAATTCTTTCAACACATTTTAAAGTCAATTGTACTATCCTCATTCATTTTACAGATGAGAAAATTGAGACAGGTTAATTAATTTACCTAAGTCATAGCTAGCGTGTGAGAGAGCTAGCACAGGAACCCAGGTCAGTCAGACTTTTTTTTTTTTTTGGTACGGGGGTGTTTAGCCACTGAGTCACATCCCCAGCCCTTTTTTTTTTTTTTTTAAATATTTTTTATTAGTTGTAGATGGACACTGTATCTTTATTTTATTTATGCATTTTTATGTGGTGCTGAGGATCGAACCCAGTGCCTCACGCATGCGAGGCAAGTGCTCTACCACTGAGCCACAATCCCAGCCCCCCCAGCCCTTTTTTATGTTTTATTTAGAGATAGGAGTTGCTTAGGGCCTTGCTAAGTTGCAGAGGCTGACCTTGAACTCATGATCCTCTTGCCTCAGTCTCCCAAGCCAGGGGGATTACAGGAGTGTGCCACCGCGCCCACCTCCGGCAGACTCTTAACCTCATGTTTTCTCCTCTGTGTCTCATTTCTAAAATCTTCTAGTGGTGGGCCAGCACTGTTCCATGGCTGAGATTCTGCAGATCTCCTGATGAATCCCTTTCTCTGATGGACACAAACCTCACAGAGGTAATTCGCTGGCATCCTTATCTGCCCTCAACCTTGACAGGTCAACCTGTGCACATCATGGAGCCATTCAAGGAGTCTGCTGTCTACCTCTTGGCATCTGCTACTCATCCCCACCATCCAACAATAAGAGTCACCAGATTTTATTCTGAACACAATGAAGCCCAGTGCCTCCTCTGCAGCACAGCACATTCCCTGACTACTGGAGGATTACAGGGACAGGGACTAACCCAGGATGCCAACTAAGCCAGCCCCCACTGCTGCCTCTGACGTACACACCATGACACAATCCCATGGCCAGTGCTGCAGGCCCACATTCCAGCATGAGCCGAGCCCTGGGCCCAGCCCAAAGCATTGTGTCGGCTCAAGAGCAGGAGGGGGGGTCTCTGAGGTCTCTGAGGGGGCTCTCTGAGGGATGGGGACTCTGACAGGCTCAACGATGCTGTAGGTAAGCCAAAGCTCTGCCACTGTGAGTTTCTGTTTTTGAAAAACTGATACCTTCTGGGTGCTAAGTGATCTGTGAGTGACACCTGACAGTGAGAGTGACGCACTTACACTGGCCTCTCCCAGGCCTCGCTACTCAAGGAAAATAACAGAGACCCATTAGGCCACTGGAACCACAGATAGAACGCCTAGAGGGAAGTGGTGACTGAAATCCCACAACCCCAGCACAGAGGGTACTCCAGCTGAGGCTTTCAGAATGTGCCAGGCACTTTTTTGGGGGGTCTCTTCCTTCACAGTCCACCAGGCTGCAGAGGACCTCAATTTGAAGCTATAAATAAGACTGAAATGCACATGAAATCTAGGTTCCAGAACATGTTGCAATCTGCCTTCTACAACACTGTATTTTTAGGCCTCATTTACTAAAAGGAGAGCTTCCTTGCAGCATCTCTAAAGAACAGAGAGCCCTTTTCTTCTTTGTCAAGAGATATTGAGAGCCAAGGCAAGAAGCAGAAGGCACGACTCTGAACCTTGCAACAAAACAGTGATAATAGTAATAATGACCCAACGCATGAGCTTTACGATGAACCAGGCTCTGTTCTACTTGTTTTACACACATTATCTTAATTCTCAAACAGCCCCAGGAAGAAGTACTTTTAGTCCTACTTTATAGAACAGGAAACTGAGGCACAGAGAGATTAACTTGCCTAAACTCAATACCTAGTAATTGACCAGAATTTAAACCCAGGCTATCTGCCTAGCTTAGTGTGTGTGTTGACCACCAAGCTCCACTCTGAGCAGTGAGCAATGAGGTAGCACCGCCCAACAGGGAGCACCACAGCACGACTCAAAGTCCAAATCTTTGCTCCTCAGGGTGTGGTCTGAGTCTCAAAGTTGGCTGTGAATCACCCAGGATCCTGCTGCAATGCAGAATTCTAGGCTCCATCCCAGACCTCCTCAATCAGAATTCCCATTTTAGTAAGATCACTGGAGATTCATTATAACATTACAGTTTCAGGAGCACTACCCTAGAAAATGGACTTGACTTCTAGCTTTAGTTTACAAGTTGCCTTTCCTTCCTTTGAATTCATTTCTCTTGAGCATTCTCTCAGAGCCCCTGGTTCCTGCCTCGTCTTTGGGCCTGGAGAAAAGCTTTACTTCCAACTCCCCTCCTCAGTCAAGCTCTGCAGGGATCCTCTGGTCAGGGAGGGCTCAGGGTGACTTCACAGGAGGCAAGGGACATGAGGAGGACCCCTAGCAGGCCCAGCCTCCAGGCAGCCAGAGAAGGGGAGGCCACCACAACGGCACTGCCTTTCAGTCCTGCCAGATGATAGCTTTGTATTGTACCAAAGACACTGGACAGCGCTGCCACTGGGTGAATGCTCGCAGGGGCAGGTGTAAGCTCCTCTCATCAAGAAGCCTGGGCCTGTGTGCCCTTGGCCCTCTCCTCCACAGCTTCTCTTTACTCTAATGAGGGGGACTCCAAAGGAAACCAGCCCTGGGCATTTGGGGGTGGTGGTGTTGGGGGCTGGCACCCCACCCTTGGCAACTCCAAGCTGAGTTCACATGGTCAAAATTCAGAGCACACAGTCTTGCGGGAGCAGTAGAGCTCACCCTTTGGATTAAACAACACGTGCGACTCAACTGCATTACTGAACTGCATTACGTAAGTCCTCTAGAGCCAGAGGCAGAGAGAACTGGAGAAAAACCTAATTGGGATTTCCAAAAATACAGAGAGGACTCTGTAATTCTGTGACTCCATGAGGCTAGTCCTTTAAATAAAACAGGCAGATTCTTTGGTTAAGTACTTATATTTAGGAAGGCCTCCTCTAGGGAGGGCAGATTCTGTGTTGAGAAATACATTGTTTTCTTGTTATTAATGGGTTGGGGGAGGATGAGAGTGAATTCTTCTTTTAGGTCCAGAGCTCCTTTGACCAAGCTCCTCTCTTTCAAACCAAAGTTCTCTAACCATAATGATGATACCATTGGCTGGTACACACTGGCTCCATAGGATATTAATAAAATTAAATTTCTCCTAAGTAATTAAGAAAGCTTAAGCCCCATGGAAAAGGATAACCTAAACCTATAATCTACAGCAAGGATTGAATTCTAAGTATCATCTGGATGAAAATATATCGATTTTTTTTCCCATTTCAAAGAGAAAGATCAGTGTTTTCATCCCTCTTGAGCAAACAGAATTATGTCCTTAGCAGCAGAATAATAAAATTTCTTGCTCAGAAAAATGCAAATTTTTCCACCAGCAGACTCCAGTCTTCAACCTTCTTGCAGACCAAGTTCTGGGGGGCACGCACTTCCTGCTATCCAGCAACATGCAGCTCCCAGCACCTGAGAAGAGACACTGGTTCTCATGAGGCATCTGAGGAGTTCCCAGTTTATCTCATTACTAATTCTGAGAGAAATGGGCTGAGAGGGAACATATTTTATTTCTACCAACTCCCTCTGTACCGGAAGCTCCCAAAAGAGGCACAGCACAGAGCCAGGGACAAAATGATTTAAATAAAGTGTGAGGAGAATCATCGCCAACTTCTATCTACATTGCAACAGGGAGGTAATTAAAAACTGCAAGGGCCTATTCTGAGTAAAATCTAGGTGTTGCTCACATCTTCCTTTGATTCGGTTCTTGCTGTAGTGCCTTCTTCCAGATGCAGCAAATTTGGGCAAGGAAGGGTTGGGGAAATGGCAAAGGTCTTGGGCAACTGGTGCTTAGAAAAAAATTCCTGAGGTTCATGTAGTTACAGACCTCCTACCACCACCAAGGCAAGGAGTATGCTAGCCTTCTCCTCTGCCAAGAAACACACAGATTTCTTGATTGCTTTTCTCTGTTCTCTTTTACTTTTAGTGTCATCCACGGTTATTTTAATCTGATTCCATCTGCAGAAAAATGCTGCGTAGGAGTCAGTGTGAGGGTGTGAGGGTGTGCGGGAGGGTAAGAGACAGCAGACCTTGATTCATTCCCCCCTTCTAATAGATAGACCTCACCCTTCCTAGAAAGGCTTTTCAGAGATAGCATCTTAAGCAATTGAGAGCAAGGAGGCTACACTATAGCACAATCTTCCCAGACCACTCCCGGCATCCAGAAATAGCTATCAGAAGATTACACCAGAAGACTGTAGTTGTGCAGAGGTACAGCTGGCTGGTGCCACCACTCTCCTCCATCCCCAACCTTGTGCACAAAACAGTATGCAGCTCTGCCCTCAATCCACCCCGGAACAGATGACCGGTGGGCTGCTAGGCCTAAGAGCAGTTACCGTAGTCGGTCTGTTTTGTGTATTTCACCTCCTTCTCCTGATGCCAATGCTAATTAGACTTCCTGCCAGTGCACTGCAGCAACAACTCCCCAGGCTGTCTGGCTCGGGCCTGTGCTTCCCTAGCCCAGTGCTTCTCCAGCTTTGCTGTAATCACTTTAAAAACCTCAATTCCTAGGCCAGAACAGTTCAATCAGATTTGCAGGAGGGCCCAGGCATGTCCTAAAGATCCTTAGGTGAGGCCACTGTGCAGCCAAAACTGACAACCACTACTCTAGTCTGTCCTGTCCTCCTGTTTTATTTTTTTTATGGCAAGCAGTTCTCATAAATTATGTCTGTTTACATGTCTTTCTCCACTATAGTGCAGGCTCTATGGGCTTTGCGAGCCTGTTCACTGCTATACTCTCAGTGGCACCTATAATGATGTCTGGCAGATATTAGGCACTAACCAAATAATCAGTTGATTAATATCTATATTACTACATGGCCTGTGATTTCAGGATTCAACTCAGGCATCTGAACTGCCACATTCCTTTTCTACTTCACCTCCTTGAAAGTACAATCACAAATGGGTGACCCACAAAAGTCCATAATCACCTAGTAAATCTGAATTTTTTTAAAATACTTTTTAGATGTTGATGGACATTTATTTTTTATTCACTTGTTTATATGCAGTGCTGAGAATTGAACCCAGTGCCTCACACATGCTAGGCAAGTGCTCTACCACTAAGCCACAACTCCAGCCTGTAAATCTGAATTTAATCAGCAGTTTTTGTTGTTCACTTTTAATCTCCACCACCACAAAGGGGCAGGTAGTCCTAAGCAATGTTCCCCCAAGCCCCAAGAAAGAGAAACACCTTCATGACAACCTAACAATGTAACCAGGTAGCTGGTTCTATTTACTCTGCTCAGACTGGCACAGGGCCAAAAGGAGAGGGACAAAGTCTGATGCTTGGTTTAATGTCCACATTAGAGATGGTCATTTGAGGATGTTTGTCAAACCCAACCTCCTATCTATAGAAACTGGAGCAAGACAGAGCAATAGAGCAGCCTGAAAACAGTGTGGGCAGGCTCTCTACAGGGCTATCTTTAGCTGTTCCCGCTATATAAATGGGGCAGGAGGGGGCATTTAATAGACCCACTGCTAGGAGCACTCACTCTCCTAGCAGGGCACATGCCTTGGGGAGGAAAGAATGGGGTGCTGAGAGCCAGCGTATCCTGGGAGTAACTCTGTCCATCTGGGCAATGAGGCCCCAAGTAAACATCTCTCAGAAAAATGCAAACACACCAAGCCACTGCTGCAGAGCCTATTAAAGAGTGATGGGGACACAATGTATCCAAACTCTCTGCTTCTGAACACTGGTTGACAGAGAAAACACACCAATACCTGATAAGCCTTCCCCATGATTCTGGGAGAGAACTCATTTCCTGACAGTTATCAAGAGAAGCCCTTGATATGATGGCTTTCTTGCTCCTTATCCTTATCGCATCAGTTTATCAGAATCTAATCTCTAATTGTTCAACTCTCCTCTAAAATCATCTTATGAGAAGAGGAGGAAGAGGGTGATAGTTTGGTTTCTTTTAAAAAATATTTTCCAGCAAGGTCATAGCTGCTGAAGGGATTTTCTAAAATGGATTGAATGTTGCTCTGGAGCTCAAGACACAAGCTGCCTCTATCTGAAGAGGCTTTTGGGGTCCTTTATCTATAATACAGGGGAGAAGACCCTGCTAAGCCAGAGTTTCCAGAGGCAGGTCTGTCCTGGTGGAAGGAAGCCAAAATGGGTGAAAGGGGTGGATTCAAACAAACCAGACGCTTAGGGATGACCTTCAGCAGCCAACAATAAGCTCTTCACTTCAAGATGACAGCAGAAAACCTGTCCCTGAGCTCACACCACATCACCGCCTTCAGCCCCTCCCTGAGCACACCCCTAAGTCCCCGATCTGCCACTCACAGGCTGCAAGTCCTTGAGCGGGTCAACTTTGTGTTCCCAGGGCTCAAGGGTCTCATCTGCACAATGGGGACCATGCTGTCTGTCCCATGTTGTGGGGCATGTTGTGGGTCTCGCAGGGAATGACACACAGCGAAAGCGCTGCCAGAGGTGGGGCAAGAGGGCAGGAGTGTGATGACCGATTATTCCCAGGTCCTAGCTTCTCCCCTCTGGAGAACCCGCTCGGTCTCTCTGTCCCGCCTCCCCCGGGCCGGGAGGGACACACTCCTCGCCTGGCCCCGCGAGCGCACCGGGCCACCTTACCTCCACCGGTTGATCCCCACTGAGGAGGAGGCCGCGAACCAGGGGTCGAGGATGTAAACGCAGCGCACGCAGCGCGCACCGCGCACGGCCGCCAGCAGTGCCGGGTTGTCGTGGAGCCGCAGCCCTTTGCGGAACCAGTGCACTGAAGAGGCACCATCCGCGCTGGTTGCCGGCGTTGGGACCGTCGCTGCAGCCGTCACCACAGCCGCCGCCATCACTGCCGGGACTGCGCTGGCCGCCGCGGCTCCGCCCCTGTTGGAGCCGCGGGCTCCGCCCAGAACCCGCCCAGTGACCTATGACGCCACCGCTCCTCCCCGTGGCCCCGCCCTCACGGCCCTGAAGCTCCTCTCTCGTTGGCTGGGCGCCTCCCGCCGAACGATTGGTCTAGAGGCGCAGTATCCGGCCACGCCCCCTCACGTTCCCACCATGTGTCGTCCCGCCCACGAGGAGCCGGCCAGCCGGGTGAGTGACGCAGGCTGGCACTCCTAGCGGAGGCTGGGGCGTGGGCCGAGTCTCTAGAGACCGAGGATCTCTTACACTCGTCCTGTTCAGGGCCTGCTTCTGGAACAGGAAGAGGTTGCTGTGACTCCCGCCGGTGACTTACAGAACCAACAGCCTGCCTTCTGGTATCACCATCATCAACATCACCATCTACATAAGTCTTCACCTGCCATTCATTGAGTGCGTTTTATACTCCAAGCGACATGATAATCTTCTTAAACTGTCTTATTTTCTATTCTAAACTCAGCCAGTGACATTCATTCAACAAACTGCAAAGAAAGAGCTGCTGATATTCTCATTCTATCGATGAAGCAAACTGAGGGTGCCAGGAATTGAATGACTTGCTTAATATCATAAAGCTAATAAGAGGATTCCACCCAGATTAATTAAAAAGCTTCTGCTTTTTAAAAATATTTAATCTTTACTTTATATATTTATCTTTATGTGGGGCTGAGGTTTGAACCCAGTGCTAAGCAAGTGCTTTACCACTGAGCTACAACCCTCGCCCTCAAAGTTTCTGCTTTTAACCCAGGAAGCTGTACTTTTACTGTGCTGAGGTCCTTGACACTTGCAACTGGCAGTCTGAGAATAAGGGATAAGTACCCTCAGAGGGACCAACAACGGTGGGGATTAGGGAATGTGGAGATGTGGGTTGAGATAGTAATTATGACATTGGATGAATGTATTTTCTTTCAGTCTGTGTTTGGTAGATTGAATGGTACCGCTTTGCAAAAGCACTGACCTGCAATCCATGTGCGATTAGGAGGTGTGGAGGGCACTGTCTACCCATCCCTCCTTAGGGGATCCAGGTGGAACTTTCTTATTCTTCTGAAGTCTAATACGGGCTTACTGATCGACTGACTGAATGAATTAATTAAAGGCAAGAGAAGATAGAAACACTAGTTGCAAAATGTTGAGCCCAAAAGTGGGCTCAGATGTACCAGTTAGGCTGGAGCTCTGGAGTAATCAGGCGGAGAACAGTCAGTTTCAATTTGGCCTTACATCAATTCCATGTCTAAAACCCTTCCTGAACTCGAGAATGAGCAATGAAGGAATTTAGCAATTTAGTGGCATTAATTAGCACCCCTCTATAAACCAGAACATCACTGCCATCCTAGGCTTTCTCTCATTTCCAGGGTTTTGTACAAGCTGTTCCCTCAGCATAGATGACACACCCTGCCTCACACCCTGTCTAACTCCAGTTTGCCCTGGGTCATTGCTGAGTATAGATGTCACTTTGCTATCTGGTCCCAGTCTGCATAGTGCCTCATCTCCTGTGCTTCTTTTAACCTTTGGTCTTAGCATATGGTACTGAAATTTCTTGCTTCATTGCCTGCCTGCCCCATTAGACTATAAACTCCTGGAGGGCAGGCACATGACTTATTTGCAGTTGTATTTCCAAGGTCTAGCTTGGCACTTAATGCTCAAGGACCATTTGAATAAAAGGGACTAGAGTCTTGAATTGGCAGGGACCTTAAAGGTCTATTGCTATCTCCTTGCCTGATCTTGTCCTTATTTTTGGATCTCCTCTCCAAATGTTTGCTGGATAAACTGATGCCATGTCTCATTGCTTTTCTTTTGAGGCATTAGTGTTTCCTCTTCTTCAATCCTTTTTCTCCACAAAATTGCTTAGAAGGGAATACAGAGTATAGGGAGATGATTCTTTCTTAAATGTCCTGAAAGATGGGTACTATTCTCTTTTTCTCTTCTGATCTCCCATAATGCTGTATCTATAGACTGTGAGCTCCTTGGGGACAGGGACTGTGCTGTCTTGCTTATCAATGTATTCCCAGTACTTAGTCTGGCACCTTCCATATAGTAGGTGTTCAATAAATATTTACTGAATGTGTAAATGTTACTTATCTCTATCTCATTAGGCTACCCTGAGAGGCAGTGTGGCTAAGACCAAGATCTTTGGACATTGGAGTGGCTGAGCTCAAATTATGATTCTGTTTTTATTCTGTATGACTTTGGATAAGCTAGTTAACTTCCCTGTTTCTCACTTTCTTAATTAACCCAGTAGGGATGATAATAGTGCCCAGGACATAGTAAGCACTTATGTCAGTGACTGTTTTTCTAAACATCAGGGCTTGTGTCTAATTTTGCCTTCCTTGTAATATCCAGCCCTGAATCTTTTTCTTTTTTTTTTGTACCAGGGATTGAACTCAGGGGCACTTGACCACTGAGCCACATCCCCAGCCCTATTTTGTGTTTTATGTAGAGACAGGGTCTCATTGAGTTGCTTAGTGCCTCGCTGTTGCTGAGGCTGGCTTTGAACTCGCAATTCTCCTGTCTCAGCCTCCCAAAGTGCTGGGATTACAGGCATGTGTCGCCATGCCTGGCTGCAGCCCTGAATCTTACATGTATTGCATGCTGCATAACTGACCAATAAAAGATTTTATTCATTTTTCAATTTTTAAAGTCCCTAAAATTATAACAATAATGAAAAAATAGACAAGTAATCAACTCCCAAATCTAGCAAATCAATTTTCTTTTTTTTCTTCTCCTTGTGTGTGTACATGTGTGTACTAGGGATTAAACCCAGGGGTGTTCTACCACTGAGCTACATCCTCAGCCCCCGTCCTTTTTTTTTGGTACTAGGGATTGAACCCAGGGCCTTGTGCATGCAAGGCAAGCACTCTACCAACTGAGCCATATCCTCAGTCCCATCCCAGCCCTTTTAAATTTTTATTTTGCGACAAGTTCTTACTAAATTACTGAGGCTGGCCTCAAACTTGAGATCCTCCTGCCTCAGCCTCCCAAGTCCCCAATTGTTTCTATCTTCATGTTGCCTTCTAGATTTTGTCCACAAACATCTAAGTTTAATAGTGTTAATCAAAACTGAGCTGCAGTGTTGCCTTACCTTCCTTCAACTTAAAATATTCTGCATTGCTTCGCCATTGTCTTGGTTCTGTGTTATCAAATTGAGAAACACAACTTATTTTACTGTACAATTGCCTATTGCTGGAGTATGTGAACAGGAAGCAAATCTAGCACCATGTAGAAGACGGGAGTGCAATGGGTTTTGACCCTTTGAAAAGGGCATAGAGAGAGACTGGAGAGAGATCAAAGAAACCTGGAAATTGCTAAAGAAGGGAAATGATCAGGTACTATTTCTCTTTGATATAAGAACGGATGACCTCGTAGCTATACACCTCCTTAATATTTACAGGCACCTCCGGGGAGTGGAGTGCGGTGAGCACTCCAAACATCTGCTCCTTGTTCCATCTCACCTTACCCCAGGGAGGTGAGGGACTCCAGGAGAGCCTTCTCAGGATAAGGGACATTAAGGATGAGGCGAATTAGCCAAGGAGTGGGGGAGTCTTTCTTCCCTGAAGATATTTAGGAAGGCAGATCAGTTCCATTTCGACTCTTTTAGTTAAACTCTTGCATGAGGTCTGGATTAGACTACTTTCTACCTTGGCTTTGTACTGCCCTTTGTGTAAATATTGATTATTGGTTGAAAGGTGATCAGGCAGGGCCTCTCAGGCGAGTTTAAGTTACCCACGCCCTCTAGTGGTGGGACTGGGAAAGCGGCTGTTCCATTTGGGGCTTCTGTGCTTAGTTATCCGCAGACGCCCAAGGGTCACGTTGCTCTTTGCAAGACTTCTCGCAAAGCCTACTTTGAGGTGGCAACAGAAATTTTGTTCTTTGAATGATTCATCTTAAGAAGCCTTGAAATAGCCGGGCACGGTGGTGCACTTCTGTAATCCCAGTGGTTTGGGAGGCTGAGGCAGGAGGATCGCTAGTTCAAAGGCCGGCTCAGCAACGTAATGAGGCCCTAAACAACTCAAGGAGATCCAGTCTCTAAATAAAATATAAAGAATGGGCTGGGTATCTAAAAACAACAAATGAAAAAAAAAAGGCAGAAAGGAGGCTAAAAAGAAAAAGGGCTGGGGATGTGGCTCAGTGGCGTGCCCCTGGATTCATTTTCTGGTACAAAAAAAAAAAAAAAACCCAAAACAAAACAAAATATAACAAAACAAAAAACCCAACAAGCTGTAAAGCTTTTCTGCCCTACAGGGGATTGAACCCAGGGATGCTTTATCACTGAGCTACATCCCCAGCCCTTTTTATTTTGGGACAAGTTTTCACTAAGTTGCCCACACTGGCCCTGAACTTGAGATCCTCCTACCTCAGCCCCCTAAGTCTTTGGGATCAAAAAAAAATGTGCCACCACAAATGGCCCATAAAGCCTTTTGAAAGCGTGAACTGTAAAGCCAGGCTTGAATACTTTCTTGGGCAAACTCCTAAATAAGTTTCCTAATTTGTGAAATGGAAATGATGACGATGGTGACTATGTTTCAAGGGCAGTGTGGAATTGGAGCCAACTAAACAGGCAAATGGCTCCGAATTGAGAATCCAGAAATTACCACATGAATCTGGACATTTCATACAGGACAAAGATGTTTTTGAAAAAGTGGGGAAAGGTGTGTTTTCCTATAATGCTGGTGGTCCCTTCAGATATCCCGAAGTATAAAAATGAAGTTTGACTTCATCTCATAACATACACACAAGTCAATTCCAGTAGAGGGAGGAAATATGAAACTATTCAGAGATTTGAACAGGCACTTACCCCACCGCCACCCCAAGAGATGGATATTCAAGTGGCCAATGAAACATGAAAAGTTCCACCTTCGTTCTTTCACTAGGGAAATACAAGTTCAAACCACAGCGAGATCTCATTACAGACTCACCGGAATGGAGGCAGATGAAGGACTGATAGAACTGAGTGCCGAGGAGGATCTGAGCAGCAGAAAACTATGCCACTCGCTGTTGGAAGTGTACATTGATTACACCACGTTAGAAAACTAGCGTTATATACTAAATTTGAAAACCCACATTCTCTACAATGTGAACTGTATACCCTATGACCCAGTCATTTCATTCCTCATGCATACTAACAGAAACCTGTGCACATGTGCACCAAAAGACACCATCAGAATGTTCATGAAAGTATTGTTAGGAATAGTTTTAAATCAGAAGCAATTCAAATGTCTATAAGAAGCAGAGTAGAAAAATAAATAGTATACCCAAACAAAGGAATCCTATACAGCAGTAAAAATGAATAACTCATAGCTACTGGTAGCAACATGGGTAAGAAGCCAGACACAAATAAAAACATTTACATATGTATAGTATGCTATTTAAAGTTTACGACCTGGCAAAACTAATGTGTGGTGTGACTAGCCACAGAAGGAACAACCCAAATGTCCATTCCAATGAATGGGTATATAAGATGTGGTATATCCATACAATGGAATATCATTCAGCAATAAAAAGGAAGTACTGATCTATGCTCCCACATGAGTGAGTCTTGAAAACATTATGCTCAGTAAAAGAAGCCAGTCACTAGGGATTACATATTTAGAATTTCATTTTTATGAAATGTCCACAGTAGGCAAATCCACAGACACAGAGAGTGGTTTTCTAGGGCTGGGAGGGCTGAGGAGGAAGTGGGGTCGTGAACATGTTCTAAATTGATTGTGATGATGGTTCTACAACTCTGTGGATGTGTTAAAAATCATGGGAGTAGACACTTGAACTTGGTATGTTAGCTTTGCATCACTGTGACCAAAATACCTGACAAGAACAACTTGGAGAAGGAGTTTATTTAAGCTCGTGGTTTCAGAGGTCCAGTCCGTGTTTGGCCAACTCCATTGCTCTGGGCCCAAGGTGAGGCAGAACATCATGGCGGAAGGGTGTGGCCAAGGAAAGCCACTCAGCAGGAGGAAGCAGAGAGAGAGCTGAGCTCCACTCACCAAGAACAAAATAATAAACCCCAGAGGCACACCTCCAGCAGCCTACTTCCTCCAGCCACACTCCCCCCACCTACAGTCACCACCCAGTTAATCCCTATCAGTGAATTAACCCACTGGTTAGGTTACACCGCTCATAGTCATTTCACCTCGGAAAATTCTTGTGTTCTCACACGAGCTTTTGGGAGACATCTGATATCTAAATCATGACAGTGGATAATTGTATAGAATACTCAATGTATCTCAATAAAGCCATTATTAGAAAAATCATAAAGCATTGTAAATGAAAGTACAATAAGCCTCAGCACCAGAATGGTACTTTTATTTATTTATTTTTTGTTTTTGCAGTACTGGTGATTGAATCCAGGGGCTTGGCATATGCTAGGCAAATGCTCTGCTGTGACCTACATCCCCATCCCCAGAATAGAACTTTCAAAAGACAGATGTTCTTTTTTTTTTTGGTACTGGGGATTAAACTCAGGGGCACTCGACCACTGAGCCACATCCTCAGCCCTATTTTGTGTTTTCTGTAGAGACAGGGTCTCACTGAGTTGCTCAGCGCCTCCCCATTGCTGAGGCTGGCTTTGACTTTGTGATTCTTCTGTCTCAGTCTCCCTAAGTGCTGGGATTACAGGTGTGTGCCACCATGCCCGGCCAGATATTCCTTTTTTAAAAAATATATTTTTCTAATTGTTGATGGACCTTTATTTTATTTATTTATGTGTGGTGCTGAGGATTGAACCCAATGCCTTACACACGCTAGGCAAGCGTTCTACCCCTGAGCTACAACCCCAGCCCAAGACAGATAGATATTTTAGTTGGAAATTCTAAAGTCCAAAAACATTGTTTCCCAATTAAATTTCCATTATTTGCAAATTTAGTTTTTCCTTGATGTCATGGGATCCTTTGTTTACCTGAATGCCCTGCATTGGTTCAGTGTGTACAATGTTTTAAATACATGAATCTCTTGGTGTCCATGTTCAAAAGAACTTATATTTGTACGTTAAACCCAACAACAGCTGAGGTTGTGGCTCAGTGGTAGAGTGCTTGTATGTGGCACTGGGTTTGATCCTCAGCACCAAACAAAAATAAATAAAGGCATTGTGTTCATCTACAACTAAAACAATTTTTAAAAAGAAAAAAAGAAAACCAACAACAAAAGCTAACCTGTGGTGTTGGCCTCAGGATAGTGGTTACCATGGACTAGGAGGGACAGGACAGTGTGAGGCACCTCGCGGAGTTTCTGGGGTGCTGCTAATGTTCTGTTTCATGACCCAGGTGATGCTTACCCACCTGTGTTCGTTTTGTGGCGTCTGTTAGGATGTGTGTTTATGATCCATCTGCTTGTTTGCAGGTGTGCTGTGCTTCAGTTTAGAAGTTTTAAGAAAAGGTGGTGGCAGGTCTGGTCGGGTGAGCTCAGAACCCCACTTGTTTGTGTTAGGGTATCGGCCAGACAGACACGGACACCTCATGCAGCCAGGGGATCCTTTATTCAGGGGAGTGGGTGCCCGGGCGAAGGAAAGAGGAAAGAGAGAGAGAGGGGACACGCGGGAGGGATTTTATACAACCCACTACAAACCGCGTGGTGAGCTAGGGATTGGTCACTTTGAAATTGGGGACAGATAAGCAGTAGCGGTCTTCTTTTGATGTGCTAACCTGAGAGGTTAGGCTTTGTTTCCCAGGTGGAAGCTTCCGGAGCAGAACCCCCTGGGGCAGGAACTGCCTTGGGCTTTTAATTACAAAAGGGCTGTTTTTTTACCTTACATTCCCCCATTTTTTATTTTATTAGCATGGGAACGTGGACGACGTTGGCTCCTGGCTGCTTCGAGCTGAATTGGGGCGACGTCTGTTGAGCAGAATGCGGGGTAGAGGAAGAAGGTAGAGCACCCAGGCCCCAAAGGTTAGGGTCTCCCAAGGTGAGAAGTCTGAAAGGTGCCTTGCAGCCATAGCATTGCCAGCTGGTGGGGCCAGCATTGCCAGCTGGTGGGGCCAGTTCCCTGAGTGTAGATGTGAAGGCAGGAGCCAAGAATGTTGGAGTAGAGTCTCAGGAAACAGTTGCAGTCAAGTTGCTGTCCTCCTTGAGAATCCGAAGATCCCTGAGGAGAAGCTGATTAAATGTCTGATTAGAAACCTGCTGGATTTAAGATTGAATAAATTTGAACAGACACGGCAGGGGGTGACAAATCAGGAAAAGTATACTATACAAGGTAATTTTGAAAAGAAAACCCATGAGCTTCTCTCTTTGGGGTTATTGACATCTGATCTGTCAGATCCTCAAGGAGTTTGATGTTTTCTATCAAACCTGACTTATTTTTCATTAAATGACGAAGGGTGTTGTTATCTTTCTTGATCATTCCAGTTTTGTTGATATAGCAGCAGAATTCTTCTTTCAGGAATAGGCATGTTCCTCCTTGTCTGCTGTTAGGAGGTGTATGGCTTGATGGTCCTGCAATGAAACTTGGGCAATAGATGTTATCTGCCATTGTAGGGAGG
>CM053399.1:18004611-18044265 GCA_028644305.1 Xerus rutilus
ATATCAGTACATTGAAGTTTAAATTGAATAAGCTTATATTAATTATAGTTAAATTAGTCATAAACATAAACCTTAGAAATTTACCCTTCATTTAGATCCACATCCCAAAATAATCCTTGTAAACTTTGAATTTAGGCAACAGTAGAAACCTTTAAAACTTATAGGAATTTATAAACCTTTGTGCTGAAAGAAAGGACAACTGACTTTAACTTTTAAATTAAATTAAGTAAGCTTATATCTTAGGAATTTCCAGCATGAGGGTACTGTTTAGATTTTAAGAAAAGCAATTATTTAATCAAAGCCAAACATAGTCTAAGTAAATAAAACAAAAATAAACCTTTATGACCTCTTGTTGAGTTGGCTTTCAATTTTAAGATAGAATTAGGCTGAGTTAGAGAATTACATTTATTTACCATTTATGAAAACGCAATGTTTAAACATATAGAATTATACCTGTTGGGCTTTAAATTAAGTAATTCTGTTTCTAATGATGACAAAGCAATTTTATATCCCCTTGATAAAATTTACCATTTATGAAAACATTAAAATGTCGTCCTATGGAGTTTAAAGGAATTAAAAGTATTTGGTATTGGATTTAATGGTTAACATTTTATCTAATAAACATATTTGAGTACTCAATATCAGATCTGATTTGCTTATTTTCATTATAAAATCAAGACATTAGACAAGCATATTTAACAGTAACATTTTCCCTTGAAGAAATTTTTGACAATGAGATATATATTAGACATTTTATAGACATTAACAAGTTATTAGTCCTTTGAGCACATGGAAAGACTTGTGAGTTGAGTAATTTTAAAGACATCTTTATTTTTGTTTACCCAATTCAAATTGAACCTTTTAAATCATGTGAATTAAAGGTATTTGGATCCATTTTTAATTTTAGTTTATGAGCACTCGGTTTACATAAACACAAATAGAGCATGCAGAAGGCCTTTTGAATTAAAGGTAGGTATACCTAGTCTCAGCAGAATGTAAAAAAAAGCTTTTATAGTTGGATAAAATACATCTGATCAGAAGTTTCAACTTTAGCGCGCAGAATTAAAGTTATAAGTTTTAAAAATGTAAGAGTGAAGAGTCCTAGAGAGAGAGAAAAAAATTATGGCCATTGTTTCAGTAAAGCAACAAAAGAGAACGGAGGAAGAAGAGATGGGTGGGGTAGTTTAGGTAGATGTAAATTAACCTCCTTTTACCCTTTGTTTTTCCTTGAGCTGAGGTCTGAAAAAACGAGGCCTAGGCATCTGTGAAAAGCTGCAAACCTAGTGGTTTGTGGGGGAGGGGCTGCCACAGCAGGCCAGGTAGCAGGCCAGGCTGTGAAGAGCTTTGGATGTTTTGTCTGAGTGAAAATTCAGAACTCTCATTCCAATCGTTTTGTGCTGAGGAGCCAAGGATTGGATGGGGGTACCCGGGGTGTTCCATATTTTAAAAAAAGCGGGTAAAGTTTGTCAAGATGTTTTAGAAGACAGCTTGTAAGGGGAAGGGAAAGCTGGAGGTGGAGGGGAGGTGTAAATAAGCCAGAAGAGGGCAGACGGCCGAGAAGCTTGTGATTGGAGTCTGTTTTATCCAGGGAAGAAAGCGATGTGAGGCAAATTTCGGAGTCGACAGAAACTTGGATGAATTTGGTTTGTAAGTTAGGAGGACATGGTGAGATTTAGAGAGAGTGCAGAGGGAGGGGTTGGCTTGGAGAAGGGAGAAGGCCTGAATAAAGGGATCTCTGCCTTGCTTGCAATAGTTATGTAGATTTCTAAGAAGACTGTGATCTAAGGAACCCATAGGTGGCTAAGAGTTATCCAATCGAAACGCAGGCCAATCCTGAGTGCAAAGTTTTATATGTTTCTTTGGTTCAATATCGGGAAGAAGATTAAGAGTGGAAAGATTTTCAAGAAGGCAATGTAGTGGAGAGTCTGCTGAGAGGGAAGAGTTTGATCCCATTCTGTCACCTAGAAATGTCTATTAGTACAGCTTCAAAAGCGTCCCTTTGAAGCTATCAATAGACAGGAATAAGACCAACAGGGGGAGAAGGGTCGTCACCCGAGTCCCCCTGGGTCTAACCTCTCCCGGAGAGGTGGAGCCTCGGATCAACCTAGCGTTAGGATTTTTGGAGACCCCTCCTGGAGGAGTCGGAAAATTTGATCCTTGGCGGACGGAGGTAAACAGGGAAGGATCAAGCTACCCCCAGCCGGCAGAATTTGAGCTAAAAGGAAAGGAGGGAGAGAGAGGGAGTAAAGGACCTGAGGGATGAAGAATTTAGGAAAGTGGGGTGGAGATTCTGGAAGTCCACAGTAACCGTGAAGATCGTGGTGGGGTGCAGTCTTCCCTTTGAGGCAGTCAGAGGGACCACCGGACGATCCACGGTTGGTCACCTCTGAGACCCTGCCTTCAAAGTTTTAATCTCCTCAAAAAGGGGACTCACCGAACGAAGGTCATGGTGGGCACGGACACTTGACAATCGAAAGAATGAGCAAAAGCTGTGAGGTGTGGTCGGCGGTTCAGGATGAGGGGTCTCAATAGAGAATTACTCCCTCATCCGAGTCACCGGCACCAAATGTTAGGGTATCGGCCAGACAGACATGGACACCTCATGCAGCCAAGAGATCCTTTATTCAGGGGAGTGGGCGCCCGGGCGAAGGAAAGAGGAAAGAGAGAGAGAGGGGACACGCGGGAGGGATTTTATACAACCCACTACAAACCGCATGGTGAGCTAGGGATTGGTCACTTTGAAATTGGGGACAGATAAGCAGTAGCGGTCTTCTTTTGATGTGCTAACCTGAGAGGTTAGGCTTTATTTCCCAGGTGGAAGATTCCGGAGCGGAACCCCCTGGGGCAGGAACTGCCTTGGGCTTTTAATTACAAAAGGGCTGTTTTTTACCTTACAGTTTGTCCCTGTCCTCTCTGGCAGAGAGTGGGGCCCTCAGGGTCCCATTAGCCCTGGGTTCTGCAGAGGCAAGACATCTCTGGCCACCGGCTACTGTGAGGAACGATGGCTCCCTGGAGTGCCCTTAGGAGCCACAGCAGTGGAGGAAGCTTGACAGGTGGGATCTGGGCTTCCACTCCAGGTAAGAAGTGGCCAGGGCCTCTTTCTTTTCAGGATCTCCTGGGGCTTGCACTGTTTGTGAAAGGTCATGGGAGGAGCTGACATTGAATGAGGCTGGACCAGGCCTCTGAGGGGCAACCTCAAACTGTGGGGACCTTGAGCAAAGGGCCAAGGAAATGGGCTCACATGCTTGTCCTGTGTGTGTCCAGCACATGTGGGAAGAGGTGCCCGCCTTTCCAGCCAAGGTGCAGCCATTGGAGTGTGGGGCCGCTGGGCGGGAAGGCTGGAAGGCTACCTGCACACTCCCCGGGGGCTGAAGCCTCTGTTGCTTTCACCATTCAGGAAAGCTGCACTGGATTCCTCCCCTGAGAGTCAAGGTCTGACTGGGACAGTGGTGTCTGCATTATGGGTATTGGGCAAGCGCAGAACCAGGAGGAGAGGCTCCAAACCAAACAAGGCCTTGTGTATTTCAAACCAGAAATTCCACAAGTTCTTGCCCAAGAAAAGAGTACTCTCTAAACTCAAGGGAGGAGAGACGGATGTGTGCTTGCAGGTCCCTTAGGGATTTTAATGGGATTTGGAATCAGATAGACTTGGATTCAAATTCCAGCTCTGATACTTGCTGTGTATTTGGAACAAGATACTTAACTTCTCTGGGCTGCAGTTTCCTTCTCTACAAAACAGAGATCATAATTTGACCTCACTTTCAGGGCCGCTGGAAGGCTTACCTTTGCTAAATGGTGCCGTGCTCCTCGCTGGCGCCCTGCCTATGGAAGCCCCCCCCCCAATGGTGGTTAGGACAGTCATGTTATTATTAGGGCTCAGGCACATGGTTTTCTCAACCTTGGCGTTCTGGATCAGACCATTCTTTGTTGCAGGGGGGCATCCTGAGCACGGTGGGATGTTTAGCAGCGTCTCTCTTCCTCGCTCACCAGATGCGGTAACAATCATTGCAGAACACTGGGGTCACTTGGGTTGTGACAGCCATATGTCTCCAGAACTGTCAAATCGCCCCACTTGGGAACTTCTGAGGTCGTCCTGAGAAGTGGAGGGAGTCATCATGGAGGTCGATCTAAAAAGATCCGGCCCAGATGAGGGAGCCAGAAGGAAATGATATGCTAGGGCTTAAGGACAGAATTGATCTGGGAGACCCCAGAAGGGCCAGGAGGAGGGGGCTCTGAGCGGAAGTGGTCTGGAAGCCCCAGAGATGGGAGAGCCGGCGTTACCCTTGGGCTTCTGTTTCTGTTTAATGGACTGTACTTTTCAGTCATAAATAAATTCATTCTGTAGAAAGTCCACGGAAAGGCCAACGGGGGAAAGACGGCGTATCCCAGCATCCCATGGTGGAGTGTCACGGGCCCGTTTGTTCTTGGGTCAGGACTCTCTGTGGCTGAGTACTGC
Source organism: Xerus rutilus (assembly GCA_028644305.1). Taxonomy (NCBI): domain Eukaryota; kingdom Metazoa; phylum Chordata; class Mammalia; order Rodentia; family Sciuridae; genus Xerus; species Xerus rutilus. The sequence continues at coordinate 18,009,068 of CM053399.1, forward strand.
AATCCCACACCTTGATGTCTGGGTCAACAAAGGGCTGCCTGTAGTAGAATGGGCGTCCCAGAAGATTAAAAGAGTTCCTGTCACCTAGTGACGTCGTCCTTGTAACTGGGTAGCACAACGTGTCCTGCATCTGCCTGTGGGAATGCTGGTGTTGACATACCTTCTGTACCACCAGCTCTATAAAACCGTAGCGTGAGCCATCATGTTCATGATGAGGTAAGGACTGCTCCTGGGTTGCGTATCTATTAGCTGTACTTCCCTCATCACTTTGGAGTGCACTCTGCCTGCTTAAGGAAATGCTCACTATAGAGCAGCGTGCTGTGTTACGCTGGGGCAAGCTCATCCATCTCCCCTTTGCATGCAGAGGTCCCCTGGAGAGATGGCTCTACACCCTCTAGCATCACATCCGTGCTCTCTGGGGTCCAAGCCATGGTGCAAACATCCAGGGATGCATTTCTCAGAATGAATCCCCGTCATGAGTGATGCAGGCAAGTGTTCCATGGTGTGGATATCTGGCATTTCCTTTATCTGTTCATCCAGTGACAGATGCCTCAGCTGTTTCTGCCTTTGGCTATTGTGAAAAGTGCTTCTCTGAGCACTGGTGAACTCTTCTTTTTAAACAGCTTTACCAAAAAAGACTTACATACCAAACAATGCACCCATTTGCGTGTTCAGTTGAACACCTTTAGTAATTGTCAGGGAGCTGGCCACCCACCTCCGCGAGGTAATTTTAGAGTATATCTCCTCACTTCCCCTGCAGCCTGAGGCAGCCACACAGCTATTTTCTGCCTCTAGAGATTTGCCAATTCCAGACGTTTCATATAAGCGTGATCACACATTAGGGGGGCTTTTGTGCCTGCCGTCTTCATTTAGCATGATGTTTCCAGGGTTCCTCTTTTGCCACCTGCTTTGGAAATAAATTTTTATTAGAACACAGCCCTGACCATTGCTTTACAGATGGCCTAAGGCTGTTTTTGAGTTACAAAGATAGAGCTGCAGCTGAGGAACTCTATGGCCCAACGGTCACCATTGACCCCTGGACAGAAAAAGTTTGCTGACTCCTGATTCATGCCCTTGAGGGTTTTTTTTCCTCATCCCCTGGTGCTTAAACTGATAAAGGAGCCCCAAAGTAGAGAACAAAAAGAGGCCGGGAGCAGTGGCGTGCACCTGTAATCCCAGTGGCTTGGGAGGCTGAGGCAGGAGGATCATGAGTTCAAAACGAGCCTCAGCAACAGTGAGGTGCTAAGCAACTCAGTGAGACCCTATCTCTACATAAAACACAAAACAGGGCTGGGGATGTGGCTCAGTGGCCAAGTGCTCCTGAGTTCAATCTCCGACACCAAAAAAAGAACAAAAAGAGGAGAGGTTAATGCTAAGAACTTCAGGTCAATAAAAACCAAAACTATTGAGCACAAACTAGACTCCCAGCCAGACAGACAGAGAAACTGCAGGGGCAGAGCCCTCCTCACACAGGGTGGGAAGCAGGCCTGTCCATCAGGCAAAGCAGCTTTTCCTACCAGGCCCCATCACTTGGGCTGCCTTGCAGAAAGTGCACGGCCTCCTTCCCCTGGAAGAGCACAAGTGAAAACTCTGCTAGGGGAAGGGGTTTCAACTGGCCAGATGTGCAGGACAGAGAAGTGGCTCCCAAGACAGTGGACAGATCTTGTGGTATCACAGGATTCCCCGGGGGTTCTCATCAAATTGCTGCTGGCCAAAAGCCCTCGTGTGCTTTGATCTTCTTCCACTGATGCTATCAGTGGCTTGCAAGTTGGTGTTCATTTAAAACATATTTATTAAGAACCTTCTATGCAACAGACAGCCACCTTACCAGTGTGGTCATGAGCACAAGAGGTCTCATTCCTGCTGGCAAGGAGCTTCCAGCGCACGAGGGAACAGCTCTATGTTGGGGATACGTAGAGGCCCAGGGACCCTATTGTGATAGCTGATGTTTATTAGGCACTTACTGTGTACCAGGGGCCTGGTCAACTCATTCAATCCCCATGGACTCAATCCCCATTGACTCAGGAGATGGATTATATTTATTATTTCCATTATATAGAAGCAGCACAGAAAGGTTGGGGAATCTTTCTAAGGTCTCAGGGTTGGTAGGTGACAGATCTGGGATTTAAATCCAGGCAGTCTGGTTTCAGGGGTCAAGTTGAGAGGAGGAAGGAGGGCTTCTCTGAGGGTTCAGTTGACTGATTGTTCAGTTACCTATTTCTTCCTCTTGGCTTTGTTTTGATCAAACTGTACTCAGGGTTCTCTCTTAGCTACAGGTCTCTGAGTTCTGCTCGCCTGAGCTTGGGTGAGGGTACAGGGGAGTGGAATGTGCCTCCTTCTCACCTTCTGGGAACCGGCTCCCCTCAGGGAGACCCGTTTCCACTAAGGCCATCTCCCTTTGCATGCCTGGCTTCTCTGAAAAGATTCTACTTACTTCTGCTTGGTCCAACATGACCTGTAAAGGAAAACACTTTTTCTGCTTGATTTCAAGATGCTTTATAGATTTCTGAGCTGGGAACATTTTCTCTATTGAAACATCTTTCCTTCCTTCCTCCTCCCTTCCTTCCCATCTTTTTTTTTTTTTTTTTTGGGTACTGGGTATTGAACTCAGGGGCACTTGACCACTGAGCCACATCCCCAGCCCTATTTTGTGTTTTATGTAGAGACAGGGTCTCACTGAATTGCTTAGCGCCTCACCGTTGCTGAGGCTGGCTTTGAACTCGCGATTCTCCTGTCTCAGCCTCCCTAAGTGCTGGGATTACAGGCATGCGCCACTATACCTGGCTTCCCTCCCATCTTTTGCAGCTTTATTGAGGCCTAATCAACAATGAAATATCTTATATATTTCAAATATAAATTTTTTATATATTTTAAGTATTTTATATATGTAAAGTGTACAATGTGATGTTTTGATGTGTGAATATGTTGTAAGATGATTACCACGATTGAAACAATTCACCTGAACATCGCCTCATAGAGTTACCTTTTTATTTGTGGTAGCAACATTTAAGATCTATTCTCGTAATCCCAGCACTTAGGGAGGCTGAGACAGGAGAATCGCGAGTTCAAAGCCAGCCTCAGCAACGGCGAGGCACTAAGCAACTCAGTGAGACCCTGTCTCTACATAAAACACAAAATAGGGCTGGGGATGTGGCTCCGTGGTCGAGTGCCCTTGAGTTCAATCTCCAGTACCAAAAAAAAAAAAACAAAAACAAAAACCACTATTCTCCCAGCCAGTCACAACTATGCAATACAGTATCATTAACGATAGCCATGGTGCAAAAGTCTCTTTCCAGTTGAAGCCTCTCCCTCTCGAAGTCTGGATTTGTTTTTGTTGGATAGCGTGTGATCTAAGATCTGAGGGGGCAAGAGGTGCTACCCGTACGAAGAAGGGAAGAAGAGTCCTGTGGATAGAAGGAGCAGAATGGACAAAGGTCCTGTGGCACATGGGAGCACTGAGCACTTGAGAAGCTAGAAGACTAGGATGCTAAGTGACATGAACCCAGGCCAAACACTCAACTTCCCTTTTGCTGCTCATCAGTCCTGAGGTGTGACTCTCCTTGAGGTAACAAAATGGTCACTACAGCTCCAGGCACCTTACTTAACCCTTCCTCCAATTCCTTTGTAAGCAAGAGGAAAATCTTCAAGCACATACCCCATTATACCCGCCCTGGGATCTCACTGGCCAGAACTGCACACAAGCCCTGTCCATATGTAGGAATTACTGACACAGTTCAGACCAATCATGATTCACCTGTGGGGCTGGGGAAGGGCCTGGCCTCAAGGAGGCAAGAGGTCACCTGACCTCTGAACAAAATGAAGTCTCTTTGGCCAGGAAGAGGAGGTCATCTGTAAATGCCCAGCGATGGCTGCCAGAGTGCCGGTACCAACTGGTGGTGCCTTTCTTACCTGCTATTATGAGCCTTGGGAAATTTGGGGAGGAAATTGGTGGAATAGAATTTACTATTTCATTCTTTCAAAATACACCATGATGCCCTCTGCAAGAATTCTTCACGTTAACAGAAGACACTGTCACTGTTATTATTGCTATTATCATCGACACAAGCAAAAGCAACCGTAGAACCCTCTGGGCTTCCTCCTGCTTGCCCGCACAGTGTTAAGAATCCAGTAAAGAGGGATGGGACAGCCTTTCCCATACTCCAGGAGCCTGCAATCACTTGTTGCACTCACTGCTTCTGGAAAACGGTGGGAGCAGCCAGACGGATCCGCTGGGGAAGCCTGCCTTCTGTGGAGGTGGAGAAAGCTGCGCCAGCCGCACCCGACCGGCATCCGCACAGTCTCACTAGCTCTGGTTCACAGAAATGCTGCCACGTTGGCCCATGGGTCCTGTGTCCTACTCCACTCTCACAAATGTAATAAACGTCCAAGGAATTTAAATACGAAGGAAGAAATGGTGAAACAGTGGCCTGAACGGAAGCTGGCCCGCCTAGGCGATACCCAGCCCACACGGAATTTTATAAATTCAGATCTTGTTCAAAAATCAGGAAACTGCACAGAAAGTTTTAGATGTCTGGCTCTCCTTGAAAAATGAAAAGTTCTAGTGAGATAGGCCTGCTATGGTTTGGACTTGGTGTGCCCCCCCCGCAAATGCTTGGTCCCTAAATGATACTGAAAGGTGGTGGGGCCCTTGGGAGGTAGAGTCTAGCAGAAGGTGACTGGGATTGTGACTGCCCTCCAGAAGGGGTTATTGCTGGTCTCCAGAGCGGGTCAGGTCTGGCAGGAGTAGGTCAGTTCCTGCAAGAGTGAGTTGTTATAAAAGAAGGGACCTGGTCTCTCCAGGTCTCTTGTTTCTTCCCTGGTTGTGCGACCTCTTACACCAGGTCACTCTCACATGTGATGCCATCTCCCATGTTGTGACATAGCTAGGAAATCCTTTCCAGATTCCATGCTGTTTGGTCTTCCCAGCCACCAGACTCATGAGCCAAGTGAACCTCTTTTCTTTACACATTATCCAATATCAGGTATTTTGTTCTAGCAACACATAATGGACCAAGACAAGGCCCATATGCCCAAATAGCAAACACGGTGGAAGCCGAGCAGTGGCTCCCTTAGGTAGAAATCTCCACTCCGCTGCAGTCTGCATCCAGCTTGCTGTCCTTGCTGATATCACTAGTTGTCCCATAGGGTGTTTTCATTAGGAATGTTCTGCTGTGAGAAATCGTTTCATCTCTCCTGAGATTGTAGCAGGAGGGAGGCAGTGGAGAGGCGTTTAGTAGACCAGGGCGGCGGGAAAGGACGTAGCAATAGTGCCCAGGTGTCTCTAGCTCCTGCCCGCACCGCTGTCCCACCCAGAAGGCTGGAAGCTACTCTGGCAGGTCTCAGGGCTGAATCCACAGGCCCACATAGCACAGGGGACTGAGTCTCATCGTTCTTCTGCTGTGAGCTTCCAACTAGAGATCACATCTGCTGCTTCTGTTTGCTACACATGCAACAGGCAAATCTCACCTAATCATTGCACTGAGCTCTGGAATAGGAACTATTGCCCTGCAAGCAAGGTTCAGAGATGTCAAGTCCTTGGCCTACAGCCACACAGCTTGGAAGTGGCTGGAAAACTGGGCTGCAGAGGTGTTACTTTGGTCACATGAAGCTACCCAGCTAACAGATGGCTGAACTGGGATTCTGCTATAGTTTGGATCTTAAATGTACCCCCCCAAAGAACCAAAGAGGGGTTTGATTCCTAAGGAGGCACTATTGGGAGGTTGCAGAACCTTTAAGAGGTGGGGCCTCACAGGAGGTCTTTAGGTCATCAGGGCGTGCCATTGAAAGGAACTGCAGGACCCCAGCCCTTTCCTCTTTCTGCTGTTGCCTGGCCAGGCACTGAGCGGTTTTGCCCCCCTGGGTCCCCTGCCTCACCACAGGCCCAAAAACAATGGGGCCAGCTGACTATGAACTGGAACCTCCAAAACTGTGAGCCAGATTAAACCTGTGTGAGTTGGTTATCTTGCCATAGTGATGGACAGCTGCCTAACCCAGGTTCCAGCTAAGGGCCACCCTACTCTGAAGCCTTGGACATTGAGAATGGCTAGGAGCCGGGTAAACCAGTTCCCCAGTGGTATTTTGAAAATTTGGGATTTGGGGTCTTTGGCTAGGTTCACTGGCCCCTAGTTTGCCACCCAAATGCAAACACAGAGGGGCTGTGTTCACAGCTGGCTGTAGCAAGAGGGTCCACTCCTGTTATTTAGATAGCACCTGCCACAGTCTCTAAGGCAGGCAGAGGAGGGGAAAGCTCCAGAGGAGGAAAAAGAGGAAGCTTGGGTGGGCTGCCTCTAGAGTGCGGGAGGTGGGTGATGGCGGGGCACCCTGTTGATTGACTGGTCCTAGATCGCAAATGGTGGTGATGGGGCAGAGGAGAGAGGAAACTGGCCATCATTGCCCAAGTCCTGCCTGTTTAGGGCTGGTTGCTGCAGGGGTGGCTCGGCTGCAAGGCTTGACAGTTGCAAAGGCCGTGGGTCAGAGTCCTATCGTCCTTTTTGGTTTGGCCATTGTCCATTTGTACATTCAGTCTCTCAGTGTGACTTGGGGCACGTAGCAAACCTCTCTGCTGTTTCCTCTCTATGAAATGGGGACGTTACTAGACTCTGTCTCAGATGTAAATACCTGTCAAGTGCTTAGAATTGCATGCAGTACGTAGTGAGTGTTCAACTAATGTTAGTAACTAACAATGGTAATATTTTAAAAATTCTTATTATGGTTATTCTCAGTGAAAGGGCGCTGGCCTGGAAGGAGGGCTCTGGGTAGCTCTGGTCTGGTTCTGCTGCATCACTCATGTCCACAGCTCCTCACGGCTCCTCAGAGCCCCTGCTGGTCAGGAGAACCTGGGGCTGGACTGATTTCTGAATGCATCCCAGCTCTAAGGCCACGGATTTCCCATGAGGTGTCAGTGACAGCCCTGCCGTTGCCGCCCCACCCTCTTTACCCTCCCTCCCCCACGCCCGGGCCTTCCTAAGCTCCTGCACACCTGGACAGCTGCTAAAACACAGCAGGCTCTGCTGTCCCCATTTCAGCTGGTTTCAGGTCCTAAATTTAGCCCTTTCACAGAAGCCAAAGAGCGTGGTGGGTGAGGGCAGTGTCTGGGCAGGGTGGCGTCCTTGTCTGTTCTGCTATAATGGAACAACCGAGACTCCAATTTACAAAGGATGGACATGTATTTCCTGCTGTTCTGATATCTGGGGAGACAGTCAGGGGGCCAGCATCTGAGGAGGGCCTTCTAACTGCCTCATCCTGTGGCAGAGAGAGAGAAAGAGGGGTGGGGGGAGAATACTCAGATGGGGGGCAATAAGGGACCCAACTTGTTTTTTTATTTTGGTGCTGGGGATTGAACCCACAGGGGTGCTTGACCACCGAGCTACAGCCCTAGCCCCCTCTTTATTTTGAGACAGGGTCTTGCTAAGTTGCCAAGGCTGTTCTTGAACTCGGGATCCTCCTTCCTTAGCCTCCTGAGTTGCTGGATTACAGGCGTGTGCCACCATGCCTGGCTCACTGAGCTTGTTTTCATAAGAAATCTGCTCCTCAAATAACAAACAACTCCGCAGTCAGGACCTTAATCCGTTCATGAAGCCCCCCACCTCCCCACACTTGCACTCCCGGGGATTAATTTTTCAACTTTGGGGAACACACTGGAACCACACCAGGCAGGTTCTTCATCCGCAGGGTACTGTGGGAAGCTGGCCAGTTGAGACAGGCCAGGAAAGTAGAGTACTGCCCTCTGTTGTCATCTATGGGTAAGTCATTCGACCCTTTTGGAGCCTCAGTTTTCCCATCTCGCAACTAAAATTCACATGCATTTATTCCTTCAGTCATCCTGTTATCTCTTCATAGAGAACAGCTTTCCTTTCTTTCATGTGAGGAATAAGATCAGAGAGGGTAAGTGATTTGGCTACACCCACACAGCTAATGCATGGTTTGAGTCTGGAACTTTTGACTCTTAACACCTGGACTCTTCACCTTTAGATTCTCTTAACTTTATGTTATGGAATTATTATGATGGAGAACCCCCAAATAATAATATTTTATATTAGGGAAGCACCATAGTTTTATGGTTAAGAGCTGGGCTGCCTGGGTTCAACTTCCAGCCCTGTCACTTATGACCTGTGTGATCTCAAATTGCTCAGTGTCTTGGTGCCTCAGTTTCTCATCTGTAAGACAGGAAATGATAATCATACTCATACAATAGGGTTTTTAGTCCATTTTGAGGAGGAGGAAATGAATTGTTTGTTGTCTAACAGCTAGGAACATTTAAAAAAAATTTTTTTTAGTTGTAGATGGACATAACTTTGTTTTATTTATTATTATGTGGTGCCGAGGATCGAACCCAGTGCCTCACGCATGCGAGGCAGACGCTCTACCACTGAGCCACAATCCCAACCCCACTAGAACATTTTTTAAGTGTTTGCTTAATTTAAAAGATAACTTATAGCCAATCAGCCGTGTGACCTTAAGCGAACACAGCATCTTGGATTAGGATCAGGAGGCACATGTTCTACTTCGGGCTCAGCCAGTCATTTGCTGTGTAACCTCAGAAACTTGTTTTAACCTTTTTATATCTTAATTTCTTCAATTCAAAATAAAGAGCTTGGTCAAAGTCAATGACAGCATTTTCTGAACAAAGAAAGATCAAGTCAGGAAAAAAATCAAAACTTTTGGGTCACAATTTCTTATTCATCAGTGTCCACCATAGGGAATACTTGGGAGTTGTGGGTGCTGCCAGAAGCTGCTGTCCCAGCACCCTCTGGGGCCTACCCGTGGGCCCCATAGCAATGGTCTGGGTGGCACGTCCTTGCCTGGAGGTGGGGGTGTCTTGCCCCATCCAGGGACTGAGACGACCTTGTAAGGGGGCTGTGGTGCACTTGCGGGGTGCTCTGGCTGGAAGTGTGTAAACTCCTGCTGCTGTTGGCCACAGGATTCTGGCTCCTGCCCTTTCTGAAACCCCCGTTTCCTTCACAGAACCCTATCCCACTTACTCAGGCTAACGGATCCGTTAACTATTGCTGCATAAAACCCCCAGAATTTAGAGGCTTACAACAATTTCTGATCTCTTTAGATTCTGTAGGTTAACTGGCCGGTTCCTCTGCTGGTCTCACCTACAGAACCTGTGTGTCTGCATTCATCTGCAGGGGAGGGGCCGTTGGCCTCACGTGGTCATTCTCCTCCACCTGCCTCTCGCCTCTGGGGATTGCTGGGAGGTGGGAACCGGCAGCAGCAGAAGCTCCGGGCTTAGTTAAGACCTTAAAAGCTCCAGAATGATTTGTTTTCTGTATTCTGTTGAGCAAGTCACAAGATCAGCCCTGAGCTGCGGATTCAGCAGACTCAGGCTTCTTGTTACCTTCTGGGGTCAGGAACACAGTAGGTGCTGGTCTCTAGTTCAGCACTGTGGAAAGTGGAGCCCTCCCTCTGAATCCTATGCCTTCTTCCTGTGAGTCTCTAAGCCTCAGGTTCCTCATTTGTAAAATGGGGATCAGTGATGGCCTGTACCTCAGAGAGCGACAAAGATGATGGACACAGAGCCTGCAGCAGTGTCTGGTCCCAGTGCCAGCAGGCAGCGGCCAGAGCTAAAGTGATGGCTTAGGAACGGGTCTGGCCCTGCACCTCTCAGGAAGGAGCCATGGATTTGGACTGACCCCTTGTCCTAAGAGCTTCTTTCCCCAGGGCCATGCTCACAAATGCCCTTGGGGACCTGTGGCCTCCCCTCAGTGCACACACAGGAGGTCTTATGCTGGCTTTTTATTAAAGCACTCAGAGTGGGGGCACTGGGCCCACCAACTTCATTAGAACCACCTGGGACATGAGGGGCAGGAAGGGAGGCTGGTGAGGAGACCCAGTCTCCCCGGCTTTCGCTGCAGGTACTAAAACACCAGAAACCACCCCAGGAGGTGGGAGGTGGAAATGCCCAATGGAAGGGACAGGGCAGGGAAGGTAGCCTGAGGGGGTGGTGGGGGTGCTGTGGTCTGTTTGTTTAGAGGCGGTTGGGTGGTGAGGCCCAGCCCTCAGGAACAGAAGTAGAGGCCCACTACGCCAGGTTAGAGGGGACATTGACTAGGCTGGTGCCCTGATCTTATCTTGAATTTCCCCACCTCCAGAACAGTGGAGAAATCAGCTTCTGCTGTTTCTCAGCCACCTGGGCTGTGAGGTGCTGTTGTAGGAGCCCCCAGTGGACCAAGGTGGGGGACAAGGAAGTTCCTTCACACCTGACCTCAGGGAAGAATGTCTGTTGATCTTTTCATTAGGGAAGTGGCTCAGAATGGGGGAGGGGGAGTTGCTTATGCAGAAGCGTCCAATCTGGCCCCACTGCCCCTATCTGGGGATAGGGGCTCTAGGGGAGGCAGAAGTGGCTTCCTGGCTGCAGTTCTAGAAGGCCGTCACTTTAGCCAGGTACCTGTGCCAGATGCTTGGAGACCAGAGTGTCCCTTCCAGGGCAGAGGACTCAGGCAGGTTCATCTCAGCTCAGAGACAGGGAGGTTCATGTCTCTACTTAACCTGGAAGAGACATGTGGTTCCTCCATGTTCCAAAGCTGCAAAGACTGGGCACAGAAGGTGGGCACTTTCTCAAGACCCACCCCATTTCTGGGGTCAGGTGAAGGTACAACTGACCCTTCACCTCCTCTTGTGGCTTGCTGCTCTCAGCACAGAACGGAGCACACTGGTCTGTCCCCCCTTCCCCTCCTTGGCTCAGCCCCACATACTTCCAAATGCAGGCTGGTTTATGGGGCCAATGCTACCCTGCCTGCCCAGGGCCTGGGAGCTGTGAGGTGACTGACTGGCTTCCGCTGGCCATTGGGGTCACTCCATCTCCCTTGAGTACAAGTGAGACTTCACTTCACCAATACTACCCTTGAAGTGGCAGCCCTTTCTCAAGCCAAGGTGATGTGTGGGCAGAGGACCTGGGAGGGGGCGGTTAGGGTGCTCCACTCAGTATGGGGTTCCTGGGGAAGGACAAAAAACCATAAATAGGACAGGGGGTAGGGAGGGTTTGGCAACTTTCTGAGACTACTTGGAAACACTGGTTCCTTTTCAGCTGCCATATTCTGATCTGGTCTGTAAGCGACGCCCACTCCATGGCATGCCACCCTCTGGGTCCACAGGGAGAGCCTTCGGTGCTGTTCCAGCACCACCTGACTTTACCCCTGAGGCTGGGCGGTCCCAGGGTCCCTGAGGAAGCTCACACCCCCACAGTGCTCTTCTCGCCCTCTCTGGGGCTGGGGTCCTCTTGATTCTTCATCTCCCAGCCCCGGACCCAGGTGTAGGCAGAGGAGCCGCCCAGCACCATCATGTTGCTGGTCCACCACAGGAAGCTCTTGGTTTCTTCAAAGTAGAGCACAGCCAGCACCGTCTGGGCGCAGGCCTTGGCTGTGCCCGACACGTTGTGGGTCAGGGGGCTGGTGAATTTGATCTGCAGCCCTGTCACATAGCCGATGGCGAAGCCGAACAGGCCGCCCAGCGTCATCATCCCCCAGAAATGGGTGCTGTCCAGCTGGGCAAAGTCCAGGAGGACCTGATGCTCCCCGAGCAGCAGGAGCAGGGGCAGGAAGAGGGCGCAGGCGTTGACGTTATTGTAGAAGGTCAGGCGCCAGATGCTGCCGTCCACCGCTGGGAGCACCTTCTTGGTATAGATGGCATTCAGCGAGACACAGAGGCTGGCCAGCACCCCAAAGACGGTGCCCACCAAAGACAGGGTGCCCTCGGCCCCCTCCTGGTCCACACCCAGCCAGAAGCCACCTGCAGCGGGAAGAGGGGCAGGGTGAAGGGCAGAGAGGGTTGAGTTCTGTGAGGACTGGACATCAGAAACCATCCCAGGAGGTGGGAGTCGCAAAGTGCCCAGTGGAAGGGACAGGGTGGTGAAAGCTACCAGAGGCCAGGAGGGTGAGGCGAGGCGAGCCTCGGGGACAGGAATGGTGTTCCTCTGAAAGAGGCCCCAGGGGTCTTGCCTGTGCCCCCGCCATGCCAGGTCAGAGGGGGCATCACCTAGCTCCGATGCTCTGATCTTACCCTGAACTTCCCAGACTCCAGCACTGTTGAGAAACCAGCTCCTGCTCTTCCTCAGCCACCTGGTCTGTGATGTGCTGTTGTGGGAGCTCCGGGGACCAAGGCAGGGGACAGGGACAGAATTCTGACACCACAATTCAAAGTTCACTGTGGGCTTGGCCCTGGCCATGCCACCCTCCCCTGACCTCCCTCCACAAATCCAGCTGATGCTTCTACCCTGGGCAAAATGTTGGGGCTGGGGAAGGGGCCTGAGTGAGGCCCCCCAGTCTGTATTCCAGCAGAGGGGAAAGTCCTTACACAGACCACTGCCTTAACTACACTCGTCAACACTGTAATGAGGGCCATAAAATAGCAGGAATACTGTGCTGGCCTGGGGCATCTGGGAGCAGCAATTCTTTGGGATAAGTGCCACTTAGTGTTAAGGTGACCCTGGGCCAGGGCCAGGGTCTCTAAGCTTGGCTTCTTCTCCCATGGACCTCATCGCAGGAGCATTCAGCTGGAATCACTCCTGGCCTCAAGGTGCTTGGGACAGTCACTCCAAGACTCTACTTTTGGGTTACCTCCCGCTCAAAGAGCATCCATGGCTCCCCACTGCCCACTGGCAAGCTTGCACTCCAGGCTGGCGGGCACACTGGCTGCCCGCACTCTCGCCAGCCCCTTCTCTGCCTGTGGTCCCAGGCCACCCTGGTTCTCACTCTGGGCCTGAGAGTCCTTGCTTCCTGTCTGCCCAAGAAACACCTCCTCTCCAAAGGGATTCTACTCATCTTCAAGGTCAAAGCCGGCCTCTCCAGGAGGAATCCTTCCCGACACCCCCAGCCCTCGACCTCTAAGCCTATACTTCCCATCAAAGCCACCTGCCTGCCCTGTGCTGCCAGGCATCTGATAGTCCGGTCTCTTTAGCTGTATCCCATGCTCCTAGAAGGCGGGGGCTGAATTTTACACATGACATCTCCTGTCATAGCATCCAACAACATGGGGTAGTGGGAACGACTTTGGTATCAGAGGGACCTGACCTCCAACTGGGCTGTGCATTTCAGAAACTGAGTGGCCTGGGAGAAGTTACTTAACCTGTCTGAGCTCCAGTTTCTTTCATTTGTAAAGATCTGTGCCATTTTCTTTATTTATTTTTGGGGGGAGTACTTGGGATTGAACTCAGGGGCACTTGACCACTGAGCCACATCCTCAGCCTTATTTTGTGTTTTATGTAGAGACAGGGTCTCACTGAGTTGCTTAGTGCCTCGCCGTTGCTGAGGCTGGCTTTGAACTCACGATCCTCGTGTCTCAGCCTTCTGAGGCACTGGGATTACAGGTGTGCACCACTGAGCCTGGTGCTGGGGCACTTTCTCAATTCCCACTCTAACCAATCTATTCTCTTCCCTCTTTCTTTTTTGGGGGGAGGCATTGGGGGTACTAGGGATGGAACCCAGAGGAGCTCTAACACTGAGCTACCCCTAGCTCTTTTTATTCTTTTTTTTGGGTACCAGGGATTGAACCCAGGGGCACTTTGGTGTTACAAATTTGGAAACTTGAGCCACATTGCCAGTCCTTTATTCTTAATTTTGAGACAGGGCCCTGCTAAGTTGCCCAGGCTGGCTTGAACTTGTGATCCTCCTCCCTCAGCCTCCCAAATTGTTGGGATTACAGGTGTGCCCCACGGCACCAACGGCACCTGTCTACTTTTTTTGGGGGGGTACTGGAGATTGAACTCAGGGGTACTCGACCACTGAGCCGTATCCCCAGCCCCATGTTGTGTTTTATGTAGAGACAGGGTCTCATTGAGTTGCTTAGCACCTTGCCATTGCTGAGGCTGGCTTTGAACTTGCGATTCTCCTGTCTCAGCCTCCCTAAGCGCTGGGATTACAGGCTTGAGCCACCGTGCCAGCAGCACCTGTCTACTTTTAACCTTGCAACCTGAGTGATCTTCCCATGGCACAGACCCGCCCAGGTCCTGACAGGTGTGAGGCCTCTCTGTGGCTCCCTACTGCCCCTCGAGAAAAATCTGGCTCATTCAACTGGGCTCCCAAGGCTTGCACCACATGGTCGCCCTTGAGCTCTAAGGTAGCCTGGCATCAGGCAGGGCTTCCTCCAGAAAGTCTGCTTAGATTGCCCCCTCCCCAGTCCCGTTCCTCCAGAATTCCCAAAACACTTTGAGTCCCCATCACTGCCCTTACCACACTAGCGGAGCTGTTAGCTCTGCCGTGCATCACTGCCAGGCCCTCGGAGTGTAGGAACTGAGGCTACCTTTTCCAAATTTGTAACACCAAAGCCTCCCGCGTGCTTCGTGACCAATTAATAGCTGTTGAATGAATGGAGGGTGTGGTGGAGGTGGCTACATGTATTAAAGGAGACAAGCAGCTCAATGCAGTGGTGTGTATCTGTAGTCATAGCTACTTGGGAGGCTGAGGCAGGAGGATCACTTGAGTCCAGGGGTTCAAGACCAGCCTGGGCAACATAGTGACACCTGTCTCAGAAAAAAGAAAGCAGGCATCTACTGGGTCCCAGGCACTGGACACACAGTCCTCCCTGTCTTGGCTGAGCCCTTGCACACAGGTACCCACTGCCTGCTAAGGGTGGGGCAGAGGTAGTGGCCACTACCCACTGGCAGGCTTAGCCAGAGCTTTCCCAGCCCTCCAGCCAACTGGGACTGCAACCTCAAGGTTCCAGGCCCCAGAGAGACTCTCAGGCAGAGGGAGCTTTGAAAGGTACTATGTGACCAGGGAGGCCAGGAGGAGGGGCCTGGAGTAGTAGCCTGAGAAGTGTCTTCCCCATAAGGAGGAAGGAAGGGGACATGCAGACAGGGGCCAGGTCTTGTAGCAGCAGACAACATGGCCTTCCTGTGGGCCCCAGGCAGGCTGGCGTGGCTAGTGCAGGCACTATTCTCAGAAGCTATCTGCCATCAGCCACTTGGGTTACTTTGGGGACTTGGGCTCAGTTTCCCTAAAGACTTCATTTCTCCCACCAAAGTCTCCCACCAGGAGGCCCACCCCAAAGAGGAAGGACAGAGAGGAAGTGAGGCCCACAGGGGCTGCAGGGAGTTCCCTGGGCAGGGCTCCTGGCAGCTCCCCCCACACTAACCCTGCCCTTCTCTTTTCTCCCCTCTTGGGCCTAAGACTGAGCAGGCCTAGATTCATGGCAGCTCAACCAGGGGAAAGATTTTCTGGGACAGATGGTGTGGAGTGGCCTCCTTCCCCCCGCCACTAGTGCACCTCGTCTGGGACTCTGAGACACCAGGGAAGAATATGTAGGCCAAATAAAGCAAGCTTCATGGTACTGAGAAAAAACCTGAGCAGGTGCAAATAAAGATCCCACTCCTAGGTGGCAGAGCCCAGGAGACCGTGAGGGAATGCAGTGCTGCCCAACTTGACCCTTTGCGATAAGGAAATGCTCTATGACCTGTGCTGTCCAACACAGGAGCCCCTAGCCACATGCAGCCACAGAGCACCTGAAGCAAGCCTGCAGAATCAGGTGATAACCCTTGCATCAGAGGAACTGAATGCTTAAAAGTTCATCTAACTAATTTAAATGTGCCGTGGCCAGGGGCTCCTGAATTGGGTAGTGCAGCTCTAGCCTCCAGTTTTCAAGAACAGAGCAGACTGGTTAGAAGCACAGGCCTGGGAGTCTGGCCAATATGAGTTTGCATCCTGGCCTGGTTACTTCCTAGCTGTGTGGTCCTGGGCTAGTAACTTAACCTCTCTGAGCTTCTGTCTCCTCATTTCATGGAGATAGAAGCCCATGCGAATGCCACCACACACATAGGACTTCTGGGCAGACGAGGAGATGTTACATGTGAAGTAATTAGCACAATACCCCATCGATAATTATTTCGAAGGGTCAAGTCTGAGATGACGGCTAAGGCCTCTTAAAGCACATCTTTTGCCACTGTCTCAGGTGTTATCCAGAGCTGGCAAGGCCAGAGGGTGATGGGTATTTACTAAGATGCACTGTCCTCTACAAAGAGGGCAGGATGGGCACTTGGGAGGCTGGAGCTCTTGAGAGACAACATGCTACAGTGGTCAGGTATGTGACCCCTGGAGCCAGATGGCTCCTATTCACATCCCAGCTTCACCAGTTTTTTTTTTTTTTTTTTTTTTTTTTTTTGGTGGTGGTGCTAGGGATTGAACCCAGGGCCCTGTGTGCACGCGAAGCGAGCACTCTACCAACTGAGCTATATCCCCAGCCCAACCATCGTGATTTTGAACAAGTTATTTAACTTCTGTGTCCTGGCTTTCCTTCTGTAAAATGTGGGTTATAATCCTACCTTGTTATGAGGATTAGTTAACATGGGTAAAAGTGCTTGGCTCTGTGTGTCTGGCACATTTTTAAGAACTCAATGTCGGTCACTTTTGCTGCTGCTCCTATTGCTGTTGTTGTTGTTATTATTATTATTACCATTACCATTATTATTATTATTATTATTATTATTATTATTATTTTGGCCTTGGCTGGGCAGCTAACTTGCTACATAACCTTGGGCAGTTATTTGTTCTTTCTGGGCCCCAGGCTCTTCCTCTGTGACTGCTGAACCAAGGGAGCTAGGGCAGATGAAATTCAAAGGTGCCTGGAAGGGTTGCTCTTTAGGGTTTGGGCCCCAGCCACTCACTCACCAATGATGACCCCGCAGGTAAGCAGGGCATAGAAGGAGGTGGTCTGCTTGAGCAGCAGGTAGGAGAGCAGCACGTTGAAGACGGTGGTGAGAGAGCGCCCCACGTTGTAGAAGGCCACCCCCACATACTTGAGGCAGAGGTTATTGAAGGTGATCATGCCGATGAAGACCACCGACAGAGGCAGGACGCTGCGTGCCACCCTGAGGTCCAGGCGTAGCGTGGGGAAGTCCACAGCACCAGGGCAGCAGGTGGCCAACGTGCTGAGGCCCTTGCACAGCAGCGTGGTCACCAGGCATTGGTAGAAGGTGACGAAGATGGGGGCGTCCAGCCGCAGGGAGGGGCTGTCCAGCAGGTACTTGTTGAGGAACACCATGGAGATGGACGTGACCCAGTAGAGAGAGACCACCAGAGTGATCTGCAGTGCCCGCAGCAGAAAGGGCTTCTCCCCGCTGCCTGCCTCTGCCTCTCCAGACGGGTCGGAGGCACCGTTCAGCGCCATGTGCAGGATCCTGGACCGCTTCAGGGGGGCCCTGTTCATGGTAGCAGAGAAGCGGGGTCACAGGGCGGCCAGAACTGACTCCCTGGAGCACAGGGTAGGGAGCTGCTGCGTTCTGCAGGCGCAGCCCTCAATTGTCACATAGGGGCGGCCTAAGGGCCTCCTTCCTCTTGGATGAAGTTCTCTTTTGGGGTGAGCACAGCTGTGCGGCTCCACAACTGGCTCCCTCCCTGAGGGTGCTCAGGAGTCAAGACCCGGGAAAGGCCAGCCCAGGACCGAGAGGTGCCGCGAGGGGCTGGGGGCTGGGGCCTAGTAGGGAGGAGTCGCCGGGGGGAAGGAGGGGTGAGGAACAGAAGGAGCGGCGCGGGGAAGCGGAGGGATGCTGGGCGGGGCGGGGAGAGGGCCGCGGCCCACGAGCGGAGGCGGGCGGCGGGAGCCGGGCATGGGCTCCAGGAGAGGGGTCCGCAGGGAGCGGAGGAGGCCTGCAGAGCCGCGGAGGGCGCGCTGCGGAGTGACGCGGGAGGGGAGCAGGGCAGGCCCTGGGTGCCCCGGGTGCAGGGGTTTGGGGGACGTGGGAGCAGGCCGGGCGGACTCAGACCGCCGCGCGCGCCTCCCCGGCGCGGGCTCCCGCGCGGCTCAGCGCTAGAGGCTCCGGACGTCCGCGGCTGCCTCCGGGGCGAGGCGGGCCCAGGCTCATTTCCTGACACGCCCCAGCCCCCTCCTTAAAGAGCCCGCACGCCCGGGGTTGCTCTTAAAGCCACAGCCTCCGAGAGCCAGAGTTGGCGTGTCTGACCCGCCTCTGCGCCCCAGCCCACGGCCCTGCCCCAGTCCTCTGCAGCTCACAGTCACCGAAGGTTTTTCTGGGTGCCTGAGCTTCGCCCTCTTCCTGGAAGGGCTCCACCACCCTCTCCCGCCCATCCTCTCTGCTCCAGACGTTCCTTCGCCCCACTTGGCTCTGCTCAGGTCCATCTTCTTCCTCTCTCTCAATCAGGACGCGCTCCCAGAACCTCGGCACCATGTCTACACCTCGTGACCCTCTAACGAGCCCAGGTCACTTTCCAGACCGTGTTACACCCCCGCTCTCCCCGCCCCCGCTACCGATTTTCATTGCCCCTGGTCGTCTACCAGTCCCCATGTCGACCCCGCGCCTCTCCTTACAGATCCCAGGTCATTTCTTCCAGACCTTGTTACGGCCCCACTCCCATTTTCACTGCTCCCAATCCCTCTTCCGAGCCCGAGACCACCGGAAGCATCCCAGAGGCCGGCGGCCACACTGCCCCTTGAAGGCATCAGTTCGTGCGCCCTGGCTCTGCATTCGGGACCCTTCTGGTGGATCGGTCCGAGCTCTCAGCCTCAATTCAACATCCTTTTCCTACCCCTTCCAGAAAACACCGTTCCTCCTCCAGGCCCAGCTCCTGTGCCAAGCCTGCGCTCCCGGGCTGCGAAGGCACCTGACGCTCACCTCCTGCAGCGCACTGGACGCCGGCCCGCTCTACCCTAAGCTGCACCTGCAGCGCCGCACCCAGGCGCCGCGCCCTAGGGGGTCAATTTCCTGCTCTCGGCCCCCAGTCTCCGGCGCCCGCGCAGTCCACCTTGCCCAAACTAACCACGTCCGGCCTGGAGGCGGCCGGGCAGTTACTTGCGGGTTGTGGGAGCTGATCCCCTCCTCTTTCCAAGGCCATCCCCGCCCCCGGTACCCCGCCCTAGCCTGCCTGGGGCTCCTCGATTCAGTTATCGCGGTTGGCAGGTCCCAAGACCTGGCAGCATCCTTGGCCCGCCGCGCTCCAGAAGTGTGCGTGGAACCTCCAGGATGATTCCGCCGGTTAGGAGTGGAGGGTTCGCAGCCCCTTCCAGGGACCAGGCCTGGAAAGTCAGCCCCCAAGCTGAGTTCTGTCAGTGGGCCGCTGGAAGGACTGACTTCTCGGTTGTCTCTCTAGCTCCAATGTTGAGCCCCCAGTTTCCTCCTGGCTTCAGTTCCTTTCACCATCAAACTAGGAGGCTAGGGATTCAGGGTGTCTGGCTCTCCTTGCTCAAACTTGGCCAACTTGTGTGGTTGAACAAGGAACTATCCTGTTTGTAATATTTCAAATGCCATTTAATGAATACCGTTTCGCAAAAGACAAAATTGCAACACAGTTACAGATTGAATTGGTTTTAATTGACCATTAGAATGGAATGGGCGCTCCCATCACGCAGGTGCAGACAGTGGGTTTCTTAAGGTAGGAACAAGGAAATAAGAATAAGAACAATAAGAACAATAAAGAAAATGGATTGGTTGACATAAAGTTATTTTAGATTACTTTGTGTGTGTGTGTGAGAGAGAGCGAGAGCGTGAGAGCAGAGAGAGAGAGAGAGAGAGAGAGAGAGAGAGAGAGAGAGAGAGAGAGAGAGAATTAAAGCAATTAAAGCAGAAAGACCTTATTTTTCTAACTCAGTCAACTGGAATCTCTCGTTTTCAAGAAAAACAGGTTTGTTTGGGGATCTGTTCATTTACTTGAGGTTCCATTTGATTATGCTTCATTTAGCATCAGTGACTCTGTAATGTTGCCCTGTGGGTTCACTCCTTGGTGGGGCAAGGCCAAGGAGCAATTCCAGGAAATAAGAATGAAGAAAAGTTAATTACCTGCAGCCAGTAAAAAGGGCAAGCAGAGTGACTCCTAAAGCAATGCTGCTCAGAGCAAAGGAAGCAAGGAACTTTTCCCGAAGAGAATAATGTAAAGACTGGACATCACCTGGAGAGATGGGCACTTTCCTGCGCATGTGTAATTTCAAGACTTCTTAAGGGCGTGTTCAAAGACAGCAGAGAGGAACACTTCCTGGGTTATAATTTAGATTATAATGAGCAAAGTTTACTCTAGTTCATCTAGAAAAAGAACTATGTGGTTCTGGCTGGTCGAAACTTGTTCTTTGTCATCTTCTCTGGAGGGCTGTACCTGAAAAAACAAAATAAAGCATCTTGAAGGATGTTAACCGTCTAAAGAGGCAGCCATTTCCTCTCCCACAAGCACAGGTGCTTGCCCCTGAAAGTTTCTACCTGCAGCTAGCAATTCCATTTTGGTTTGGTCTGGTCTTTTGGGGCCTAGTGTAGGAGTTCAATCCTGGAACAATGGTGTCCCATAATTTTTGTTTAACACTTAATTTGCAGGGGAGATGATGTCATGTCTGAGATTTGCTTTAAAATACTGAGCACTCTCCCAAGAGATTCTTTTTTAAAATATTGTTTTAGTTGTCAATGGACTTTATTTGTTTATGTGTGGTGCTGAGAATTGAACCCAGTGCCTCACACATGCTAGGCAAGCACTGTACCACTGAGCCATAACCCCAGCCCAAGAGTTTTTTTTTTTTTTTTTAAGGTCAATAGAAAAAACTAGATGAGCAACATGTTAATAATTGTTGGAGTTGGGTATAGGGACGTGGGGATTTGTTATAAAAATTTTATAATAAAAAGGTAAATCCTGTACAGTACTTTCAAGCTCTCACATGCTAACTGCACAAACCTTCTTCTGAGCTTAACAGCCCTGACTGGGCTTTGGGGAATGGGAGGGTTACAGGGAAATAAATACCATCTGGCAGACTCAGAGTATGTTCCAGCTGCCCAGAGTGAGCGCTGCCCAGGTCCTGGCTTCTTCCACCAGCTCAGGGGTACTTGCCTTCCCCTCTTCCTCCTTCAGGGCTGGGACTTTCTGCTTCCTAGTGATGGAGTGGTCTCCACCTGGAGGATTCCATTGGTCACCTTTGGAACCAAAATATCCCTTTGGGAAAGGAAAGACTGACAGGGACAGAGCTGGTCTCCTGAGCCCCACCTGCAGAGTGTCCTTTCAGGACACTCTGGGAGGACTGCAGCTCTTGGGAGCTGCAGGCTTCTGTTTACCAAGAGCAGTGCTTGCCTGCTCATGACTCTTCTCCTTTAGGCCTGATAGTCCACCATGGAAAATAATTTAACCTGTGGAAGTTTACCTGGAAGGCCCTCTCCTTGGCACATGGAAGGAATTAATTTATTTTCTGAATGTGCCACCACCTTGAGTCTCTAGGGAAGCGACACCTGTTGTACATAGGTGGGATGTACTTTACCAAGAATGGCCTGGGGGCAGTCAGCACCGGGACAGTCAGGGTTCTCCACCAGCCCAGAAACCAAGACATCTCCATCTCCATTCTCTCTCCTTACATTGAACCTGAAATTTTACCATTCAGGTCACTGTTGGGTTAAGGTTGTAACAGGCCAGTCTGACAAGTTTCCCTACTTGATCCTTTGCGTTCCTTTTTGGGAAAGGGGAGGTGGAGCTGTTTCTTAGGGGTCCACAGCATCAGGAGTTGTGGACTCTGTACGAACTGTTTGCTTTTGAGTTTTCCTTAAGAAGATTCCATAAAGGATGAAGTTTGAGGTTTTGCCAAGGGTAATTACCCAGTATGTGGATTTGGTGTGAGACAAAACAAAGGGTCATCAGAATGGCAGGAGAAGGGCTGCCATAAGCCAGGAAGTAGGTCACTTGATGGGCAGAGTTCCTTTTTATTGCCTTGGTTAGGAGCCAGTGATGTTAGCAGGAGACAGTTTTCACTGGACAAGGTGAACAGGGCTAAGCTCCCTGGTGTAGAGGACAATGGATCTGTACCTGCAGGGCCGAGGGTTCTTGGGAACACAGACATCGACTATTGTCTCTGAGTTCAATGGAACTCATGTGCCTACCCTACATATTAAACACCACTAATTTCTCTACCAAAATTCATTCTCTCATTCATCCAAAATAATTGGATTGTACCTAGTGCCATGGTTGTGCAGCCAGAGACTACATTTTCCAGCCTCTCTTATGGGTGGATGAACCATGTGACTTTCTGGATGTTGAGGGAAGTGTCTTAGTTATTTGGGTTGCTATAACAAAAATACCATGGACTGGTATGTTTACAAAAACAGCAAACATTTATTGCTTACAGTTCTGGAGACCAGGAAGTCCAAGATGAAGGTGCTCTGGCACAATGGGTGTCTAGTGAGGGCTCATTTGCTGAATTGTAGCTGGCTGGCTTCTTTCAGGTATTCTCACATGGGAGAGGGACAGGGAGAGGGGAGGGAGGGGGGAGGGGAGGAGAGGAGGAGAGGGATTGACTGACCTCACAGTAGATATTAGGGCACTAATGCCATCATGAGGGCTTCACTCTTATGACCTAATTACTTCCCAAAGCCCTGTTCCCAAATACCATCACACCACAGATTAGAGTTTCAACATATGAATGGGGATGGGGATCAGACACAAATATGCAGTCCACAGCAGCAGGTGATATATATGCTACTTCCCAGTTCTGGGGATTAAAACTTTATAGGTGTGCTCATTCATGTTTCCTCTTCCTTTTCCCATAACCTGGAAACCAAATGTGTCTATAACCCAGTCAGACCATGCAGACAAGGACCGTGTCTTCAGGGCTATGGGAGGAGTGTGCTGGGAAGGGCCAGGGCCCCTGGCTGTGGGCCCCTGCCAACGTGACTGCCTTTCATTTTTTTTTTTTTTTTGGTACTGGGGATTGAACTCAGGGGCACTTGACCACTGAGCCACATCCCCAGCCCTATTTTGTGTTTTATGTAGAGACAGGGTCTCACTGAGTTGCTTAGCGCCTCGCCATTGCTGAGGCTGGCTTTGAACTCGTGATTCTCCTGTCTCAGCCTCCCTAAGTGCTGGGATTACAGGCTTGAGCCACCACGCCCGGCTGTGACTGCCTTTCTTGAGGCTACTGTGTTAGAGGAATCAACTTAGGTTTTTATGCAACTCTGCAGTTCTGTTGTAGCAGGTAGGACTTTTACCCCCACACCCAGTGATGCCCATATTTCCTTTTCCTTGCTCACTAATACTCCGGGTAAAATGAAACTGCTAGCCTGATCTCTCTGTCTCTCTATGTCTTCCCTCTGGTCTCAGTTTCTCATCCATGTGTGAATCTCCCCATCCATCCACCCTGTCCTTGTCCAGGGACCTGTCACAGCATCTGCTATAGTAGGTGCCCAGTACCTATTGGTGAAATGGGTGGAAATCCAACCAAAGATAGGGATATCTCAAGATCAGCAACAATTTGAGAACTTAATTGGCTCTAAGCACTGAAAAGTTTGCAAAGCTCCTTTTTCATCCCATACATAATTAAAAATAAAAAATAATACTAAACTGTAAGTACTTGGAAGCAGAGCAAAAAATGTTCTGATTTTTCATATGGTTATTGGGATGCTCTTTTGAAAATATTAAATTATTTCCAGGAAAAAAATTGTTCCTTTGTTGGTCCTTGTGACAGACACCACTAATTTTCTTAGGTCTTGGCAAACTTTTCTGTACAGGACCAGAGAGTAAATACTTTAAATTTGGTGTGCCTTAGAGTCTCTCAAAACTACTGAACACTGTTACTGTAGTATTGTAAACAAATGGGTGCAGCTGCATTTTAATAAAACTTTATTAATAAAAGCAAGTAGTGGTCCAGATTTGGTTCTCTGGCTCTCCTTTGCTGATCTCCGGTTTACTCTGTATTAATTAATCTTTTTTTTTTTTTAAATATGTTTGTTTTATTTAGTTATTTTTATGTGGTGCTGAGGATCGAACCCAGTGCGTCACGCATGCGAGGCAAGCGCTCTACCGCTGAGCCACAATCCCAGCCCTGTATTAATTAATCTTGTCTTACTAACATTACTTATATTTTGTAAGTCAGTGTGCCCACCTAAAACGACTTACTTCTAGATTCTCTTGAAGCTCGAGGTGACCATGTACCACATTTTGGTCAATAAACAGTAAGCAGAGGATTTCAGGGAAAGTTTTTGCTTTCTGGGTATAGTTACAGTCTTTGTTGTTTCTTTATCTCTATAATGCAGAGCCAAGGTCTAAAAGGGCACCAGCAATCTTGTGACCATGAAATAATATGAAGAGGAGCTGTGTGCGGTGGCATATGCCTGTCATCCCAATGACTGGGGAGGCTGAGGCAGGAGGATTATAAGTTCGAGGCCAGCCTCAGCAACTTAGTGAGAGCCTAAGCAACTTGGCAAGACCCTGTCTATCTTCCCCCTGCAAAAAAAGAGCTGAGATGTAGCTCAGTGGTAGGGCACCCTTGAGTTCAATTTCCAGTACCAAATACATTAAATAAATAAATATGAAGAGGAAGGCTAAGGACAGCAGAACAGAAGCATGGAGAGATATTGTGTCCTTAGAGTTTGGCTAAGCTGCCATCCAGCTCTGCGTGGCCTACCTCTTATCGTGGGAGGTGAATAACCCCTCTATTACTTTAAGCCAGGACAGGATGGATTCTGGTTTTTTTGCAGCCAAACGTAGTCCTAACTGCAACAGTGCTCCACTGAGCCATTGGGCATCGCTAGAGTTCATGTCAAAGGTTCTGGGAAGGCTTGGGATTGGGTGCTGGCTGGGACAGCAAGGTAGAGCATTCTGTCATCAGGGAGTGAACCAAAGCCAGATGCTGAAATAGGGTGGAGAACAGCAAAGGCGGGGCTCACTTTCCTGACGAGGATCCTCCTGGGTGCCAATGGGATGGACAAATCCTGTATCATGAGCTGCGGGTCCAGGGGCCAGGGCCTGTTAGCACAGCAGAAGGCTCAAGGTGGAGGAGAGGGTCTCCTGGCAAGCCATGAGAGAGGCGAGGAATTAGCAAGGAGCTGGTTTCCTTTGAACAATAATGGTTATAAGAGACATCACTTGTATTTACTGGCCTGGTTTCTGTTAAGCGCATAGCTTTGATGGTGCTGGTCTTCTTGGATTTTGTTGTTTTTGGTACTGGGGATGGAACCCAGGGGGTGCTTAACCACTGAGCCACATCCTCAGCCCTTTTTATTTTTTATTTTGAGACAAGGTCTTGCTAAGTTGCTGAGGCTGGCCTCCAACTTGCGATCCTCCTGCCTAAGCCTCCTAGTTGTGGGAATTACAGGCATGCATGAGCCACCGTGCCCAGCTCTTCTTGGATTTTTTGAGATCTAGAGTAGTAAAGTGTTAGACTCCCAAACTCCTATAATATGAACTTGTCTAGTCTCTGAGCAGGAACGTGTTTCCCCAGATTAGCAGCTCATCCATGGGGAGTGACCGTGTCAATTCCTCCTGGCAAACAGTGTTTTACTAATAGCTGCATTTATTGGCTTCATGCTAGGCATTTTATATGTAACTTGTCAATCCTCACCTCAACCTGGTGAGGAGGAGCCTATCTCCATAATCCCTATTTTGCAGATGAGGAAATTGATACCCCACATGAAAGTCACTGCCCAGGTCACCTGGTGAGGAAGTGAGAGGTGAATTTAACCCATGGGCAGTCTGACTCCTTGCAAGACCTCTGCTCACTCCCAATTTTCTGTTGGGTCTCCTAGGTCCTTAGATGCTATGGTTTAGGTGTGGTCTGTCTCCCAAAGGTCCAAATGTTCGAGGCATGCCAAAGGTGTCCAGAGAGGGCTGTGCTAGAAGCCTGCCTCTGGCCCCACTCAACTCTGGCTTCTCCTGTGACCTGTGATCACTTGCTCCAGCAATGGCTTTTGCCATTGCCATCCGCCACAAAGCAATGCTGCTGAGAGGCCGTTTACCAGACCTGAGCCACAGCAGGTGCCGTGTCCTTGAACCTCCACACCTTGGGCTGAATAAACCTCTTTTATTCATAACTATCCCACACCAGGTGTTTTGTTATAGCAATTAGAAACCGACAAACACACTAGGCTTAGAGTGTGCCTGGCAGAGCACTCCTAGTCCCACTATCAAAAGGCAGATTTGTGAGTAGGGTCTGATTGCCCCAATCAACAGGAAACCCTCCACACTGGCCCTTGAGACCCTCTGGCTGATTCACTATCTGGTCTTTTTTAGTAGCTTTTTCACAGATTAGTTTTATCTCCCACCTGAGCTGAGACCTCTAATGTTCTTACTAGCTCTACGAGATGGACACTCACATTATCCCATTTTACAAAGGAAGAGACTGAGGTCCAGAGAGGTAAAGGTCTTTGGAGCTTGTAAGAGGCTGGGATTCAAACCCCAGGTTGTCTGATTTCCTTAACTATTCATGTTATTCTCCCTCTCACTGTGAGCTTGCAGTTTATGAAGCATTTTCATATACGTTAAAAAAAAATCTCTCCGAACACCAGAGCTTCCAACTACCTGGAAGATCGTCTCTGCCAATTCCTTCACGGTACAGAGAGGGGAGCCAGCTCGGAGGGGAGAAGTGAGTTGCTCAGGGTCACACAGTTTAAAAAGGGCAAGACGGGACTGATCTCCTAACTGCTCACAGACCTGCCAGATTCCACAGCCCCACCCTGGACTGTGTGCACCAGGGGCAACAGGGCTGTGTCACAGGCACCCTTGGTCCTTTGGCTCCTAGCACAAAGCCTTGCACACAGTAGGTGCTCAGGAAGAGCGTGCTGAATGTATGCGAGCCTGGTGCTTGTGTTGCTGCTAACACAGAGTTTCTGTCCAGGATGTCTGTGGCGCTTCTCATGGTATGCAACGCATGACTTCACCTCCCCCAGTTCATACCAGGAGTCCCACAAAAGGACGTTTGTTTTTAGAAACTGAGTTTTTGCATCCATATTAGTTAAATAAGAATGACTGGGGGGCTGGGGCTGTAGCTCAGTGGTAGAGCGCTTGCCTAGCATGTGTGAGGCACTGGGTTCGATCCTCAGCACCACATATAAATAATAAATGAACAAAATAAAGATCCATCAACAACTAAAAAAATATTTAAAAAAAAAAAAAAGAATGACTGGCTAGGTGTGGTGGTGCACGCCTGTAATCCCAGCGACTCGGGAGGCTGAGGCAGGAGGATTGCAAGTTCAAGTCCAGCCTCAGCAACTTAGTGGCGCACTAAGCAACTTGGTGAGACCCTGTCTCTAAATAAAATACAAAAAAGGGCTAGGGATGTGGCTTAGTGGTAAGTGCCCCTGGGTTCAGTACCTGGTACCTAAAAAAAAAATGTATACTGTATTAACATGAGCCCTACATCTTATGACTGGTGTCCTTATAAGGAGAGGAAGATTTAGAGACAGACAGAGGTGACATACATGGCCAGAGGCCACATGAGGGTCAAAGTAAAAGACAGAAATTGGACTGATGTGATTCAAGATCAAGAACCCCAAGGATCACTGGCAGGCAGAAAAAGCGAGTAGAGAGGCCTGCAAGACATTCTTGGATCCTCCAGTAGGAGCTGGCCCTGCAGCAACCTTGATTCTGGACTTTTATTCTCCCTTCTTCTTTTTTTTTTTTTTTTTTGCAGTGCTGAGGATGGAACCTCGGGCCTCATGTGTGCCACCAAGCAAGCGCTCTACCACTGAGCCACAACCCCAGCCCTTGGCCTCCCAAATTATGAGGGGATAACTTTTTGTTATTTTAAACTACTAAGTTTGTAGGAATTTGCTCTGTGAGCTCTAGGAAACTAATATAGCAGGTCTGTGAAAACCAAAAGCCAAAAACAGTGGCTTGGGGGTGTAGCTTGGGAGCAGAATGCTTGCATAGAACCCAGGTGCTGGCCAAACAGCAGAACAACCCCCAAACCTGCTGCTTGCCAATCCATCCCAGGGAGACCATCTCTTTCCGTCAGTAAGATGGAAGGAGAGTCGGGCTGATGGCTCCTGATGAGGCTGATTCTCATCTCAGGTGGTGAGTGGGGTGCCAGGGGAGGGCGGCTGAAGCGGAATGGAGTCGAGTGGCTTCCATCCCAGAACATTCTGGAAGCAAGCAGCTTTAGGTGCAGCTTGACCTGGCACAACGGACACTGTCCTCACAGATCCTGGACTGGGCTCTTCTCCAAGTACTGGCTTTGTTCTCAGGCCCCACATGATAGCAAAATGGCCTCAACCATTCCAGACCTGACATCATTCTGGTTTAAGTCTGGGGGAAAAATAAAAATCACTATTCATCAGCAGTTTTGAGGTTCACTCTGATTGGTCTGGCTCAGGTCATATGTCCACTCTTGATCAATCACTGTGGCCTGGCAGATCAAACCAGCCCTCTGGCTAAGCCTGCCTTACAAGCTGGATCCCTGGGCCCAGACAGGGTGGACCGAGAGTGCCACCAGGTGGCTCTGCAAGTGAACTTTATGAGGTGTGGAGTTTAGGATCACAAGTTCGAGGCCAGCCTCAGCAACTTAGAAAGGTCCTAAGCAACTTAGTGAGATGTAGTGAGACCCTGCCCCAAAATAAAAAAAATAAAAAGAGGTGGGGATGTGACTCAGTGGTAGAGCACCCTGGGTTCGATTCTGGGTTAAAAGAAAAAGGAAAAATAAGGAAAGTGGAGGGGGGAGATTGAGTCTTTTTTTTTTTTTTTTAATATTTTTTAGTTGTCCATGGACTTTTATTTTTTTTTAAATTTATTGATATGCGGTGCTGAGAATTGAACCCAGTGCCTCACACATGCTAGGCAAATGCTCTACCTCTGAGCCACCACCCCAGCCCCTGATTCTTGAATTAAATGATGGATCTAGTGCTGACTTTTTGAGGGTGTTCCATATTGTTTTCCACAGAGGAAAAACCATTTTACCTTCCCACTAACCATGAAAAAGCTTCCAAGTTTTCTACACCCTAGCCAACAAATTTTTTTTTTTTAAATTAAGGCTATTTTAATTGTGGTGAGTTATATTTCACTATGGCTTTGATTTGCATTGATCTACTACTTAGTGAGGTTGAGCATCTTTTCGTGTTTATTGGCCATTTGTATAGCCTCTTTGTAGAAATGTCCATTCAAGGGCTGGGGCTGTAGCTCAGTGGTAGAGCATTGGCTTAGCACCTGTGAGGCACTGGGTTTCATCCTCAGCACCACAAGAACAAATAAAAAATTAAATAAAGGTTATTGTGACCATCTTTGACTAATCATATTTTTTAAAAAAGAAATGTCTATTCAAGGTCTCCCACGGTTTTGGATGGACTGTTTGTTTTTGTTTCATAGTGTTTCTTCGTATATTCTTGACACCAACACCTTATCAGATATCTGATTTGCACTCTTTTCATTCTCCTCATGGTTTCTTTTGATGAGCAGAAATTTTTCTGTTTTTTCCTTTCTTTTTTTTGGTACCAGGGATTGAACTCAGGGGCACTCGACCACTGAGCCACATCCTCAGCCCCATTTTGTGTTTTATGTAGAGACAGGGTCTCACTGAGTTGCTTAGCGCCTCGCTGTTGCTGAGGCTGGCTTTGAACTCATGATCCCCCTGCCTCAGCCTCCCGAGATGCTGGGATTATAGGCATGCGCCACTGTGCCCGGCTAAGATTTTCTGTTCGATGTTGTGCTGTGTGTCTGTTTTTCCTTTTGTTGTGCTTTTGTGTCACATTCAAGAAATCACTAACAAACCCGGCGTCATGAAGCTTTTCTCCTGTTTCCTTCTAAGAGCTTTATAGTTTCAGGTCTTACATTTACGTCTTGAATCCATTTTGAGCTAATTTTTTTTACATGTTGTAAGATCAGGATACAGTGTTCTTTTACATGTGGATTTCCAGTTTTCCCACCACAGTTTGTTGAATAAACTATCCTTTCACTCTTAAAAAAAAAGAACCAAGTGTTAACTTATAGATTATTTAAATGAGTGAAAGAATACATAAGTGAACTGAGCTGATTCCAATCGTGGAGCCACAGAATGAATAATAAAAGGAATCAGCTCAGAGGTAGAGTGCTTGCCTAGCATTTGTGAAGCCCTAGATTCAACCCTTGGCACTCCCAAAAATCCATAATAAGAATCACTGTGATTGTGCTTTCCCCACTTGCTTGACTTCTGGAGTCAGACAGACTTAGGTTCAAGTCCTGGGTCCACCTGTTTACAAGCTGTGTGGTCACAGCAAGTTACTTAATCTCTCTGAGACATAGACCTTTTATTTATAAACAGAAAATGGTAATAATATACTACTTAGCATAACGTCTGTCTCATAGTTACTTCTTTTTTTTTTTTTTTTTGGTACTGGGGATTGAACTCAGGGTATTCGACCACTGAGTCACATCCCCAGCCCTATTTTGTGTTTTATGTAGAGACAGGGTCTCACTGAGTTGCTTAGTGCCTCGCCCTTGCTGAGGTTGGCTTTGAACTCGCGATTCTCCTGTCTCAGCCTCCCTAAGTGCTGGGATTACAGGCTTGAGCTACTGCGCCCGGCTTCATAGTTACTTCTTATTGGCTTTCCTTAAGTGTGTATATGTTCACCTTTTTTCCTGGGCTGTTTTTTTATCACTTGTCATGCATCCTCTTGGCATTGGACAGTCTTCCTTATTGCATTCATACTCTGTAGCAGTTAGCTATTGCTGTGTAACAAAGCTCTTAATATTGAATTCGTAAGTCTATGGGTCAATTGGGAAGTTCTGCTGATCTTGGCTGAGCTTCATCACATGTTTGATGGCAACTGGCTATAAAGTTGGTTTTGGATGTCCTTGGCTAGGGTAACTGAGCTCTCCTCTATGGGATGTCTCACTCTGTGGAGGCTAGTGTGGGTTTGTTCTTATTTATTTATTTATTTATTTGGTACTTGGGATGAAACTCCGTGGCACTCGACCACTGAGCCCCATTCCCAGCCCTATTTTGTGTTTTATGTAGAGACAAGGTCTCACTGAGTTGCTTAGTGCCTTGCCGTTGCTGAGGCTGGCTTGGAACCCACAATCCTCCTGTCTCAGTCTCCCTAAGTGCTGGGATTACAGGCATGCACCACTGCACTCAGCTTTGTTCTTATTTATGGTAAGGAGACACTTGAGACAGAGCAAAAGTGGCCAGGCCACATGAGACCTGCACTCAGAACTGGCACAAGCATCATTTCTGCCTTATTTATTCTACTGGCCAAAGCAAGTCTCTAGGCCAGTCCAGCATCAGAGCAGGAGGAGATACAAAGGGTGTGCCACAGCCAGGTCAATAAGAGGGGACATTTATGCAGTCAAATATGTCCCACACCTTATTGTGGAACTAACTGATTGCTAATCTCTCTCCTGTTCACCACTGGATCCTTGGTGTCTAGCATAGTCATGGCGCATAGTAGATGTTCAATAAAGGTTTGTCATCTGACTGAATGGAGACCTGGGCTGTGGAGCTATTCCTGGCATGCTAGGGAAGCAATCCCTGCTGACTTCCTGTAAAAGACCCCAATCTAGATGAGAACCATCCCAAGTCCATATGCACTCATTTTGTTCCAGTTTTCAAACTCAGCCAAGTCCTTCTATTTAACCTGGTGTATTAGTTAGCTTTGCAGCACTGTAATGAAGTACCTGTGACAAGTAACTTTATAGAGAGAAAATGTCTATTTAGCTCATAGTGTTGGAGGTTCCAGGGTGTGGTGCTCACCTTGGGTCAGTTCTGGTGGGGAACTCATAGAATGGCAGATGGCAATGTTGGGAGCGTGGGCCAGAGTGAGCGGTCACATCTGGAACAGGAGCAGAGAGGAAGAGGATAGGTGGGGTGGGGCTTGCTCCTTTTGTAAGTGCACTCTGAGAATGCGAGAATGCCAGAGGTTGGTTTCATGCAAACTGCTTCACACCAGCAGTGACCAAGGCACTTCCCACTAGGCCACACTTCCCAGCAGTGCTACCCGAGGACCAAGTCCCAACAGACTTGGGGGGGACACGACATTCAAACCATAGCCCAACGCTTCTGCCTTTGGAAGAGGAGATAGCTGAATCCTATGAGTGTCATTTCATGTCTAAAATTTTGAAATAGAAATGATCCTGGGATCAGGAAAAAGACATCATATTCAACCAAGGTAAACATACTGGGAACACAAACAAGGCAGGTCATTTTGATGTATTGTTAATGTTGGAACATTCATTTTCAAACGTAGGTAAGCGTTTGAGAAGTCACTTGAGCTGAAAAATCTGTCGTGCTTTATATGTTGAAATGATTACAATCAGTTAGTGAATACACATATATTTGTTATTCCAGGGTAAAATGGCACAATAATGAATGATAATTGAAAGCTGTTAATTTTATGTGCCAAGGTAATTGTTAGGTTTCAAATATTTAACTAAATAGGAAAAGAGGCTGATAGTTCATATGAATATTAAGAGAGTGTTAGCTAGATAACTTTAGAAAGAACATTTTATTCTTTTAGAACCAACAAATGTTTATACAAATTTAAATAAGAATACTAGAGGCAGGATAATAGAGATTCAATTATCTTTTATAATTCTACTCTTTATAGAAGTGCTTAGCAGAATAGCACTTTTAACATTAAACAAAATAATTTAATTCCATTTAGACCATTAATCTCTTGAGAAAGTGTCTATTTGGGAATTATTCCTATCTTGTGGTATCAAAAGAAAAATGTCTGTTTTGCCACCTCAAAATTTTACAAAGAAGAAAAATTCCACTATCAAAGTATAATAAAATCCACAATAAATGAACTACATTTCAGACATGATAAAGAATATAAAGAGCACGAAAGAAACAAGAAGATGCTTAGAGATGAAGAAGTATCCCTCTCTTTTGCAAATAACAAATGCCTTGTTCTTCCACCCACCTCAGCTGAACCGAGGGATGCCGGAGAGTGGTGGATGTGGAGTGTGTGAATCCGAGAGCCCGGCCACCTGAGGGCACAGAGAAAGTCACGTCCTTGCCTTAATGTCAAAATTCCTTATGTGCAGGAAACCTGTTGTTCCTGGGTGTACAGTTCTGTGAGTTTTGACAAATGTGTGCATGTGGCTAAACACCCCAACCATCAAGGTAGTAGAACAATTCTACCACACCTGGAAGTTCCCCAGGTCATCACTGACCCACATCTGTCCCTATAGCTTTGGCTTTTCCAGAATGTCACATAAATGGACTTGTAGAGAACACAGCCTTTTGTGTTGGATTGTGCTTTGAAGACTAATCCATGTTGCAGGTATTGGTCATTTGTTATGATTTCTTTATCAACTCACCAATTAATGAGCTGCTATAACTAATTCCATAGACTGGGTGGCTTCAACAACATAAATTGATTTCTTCCAGTTCTGGAGGCTGGGGAGTTCCAGGTCAAGGTGACAGCCAGGAAGGCTCCATTCTAAGTCTTCTTGGCTGCCATATTGCTTTGTGCTCGGATGACCTCTGTGCATTTAGAGGGAGGGATGGAGAGAGTTTTGGTTTTTCTTCTAATAGGAAGATTCATGCCATTGCATTGGGGCCTCATCCTTATGACCTCGTGTACCCTTAGTGACTCCCTGAGAGGTCCCTTCTTTAAACATAGTCACATTGGGTGTTAGGGCTTCTGTGTGTAGAACCATGCCTACAACAATGGCTGGAGACTTGACTGTTACACTTTCAATAACGGATGGACCAGCAAGACAAAGGTCAGGAGGAAACAGAGGGCTCGAACACCAGGAACACCAGGATGCACCATTAACACTACCGACTGGAGTGGAAGGCTCCGCCTAGCAGCTACGCCACGAAGTCTTCTCTGGTGCACGTGGAACATCCTCCACGAAAGGGACTGTGTTAGGAAAAGTACCTTTTCTAACCAGAATAGAATAAAACTAGAAACCAATGACAGAAGACAGCTGGAAAAATTCACAAATATGTAGAAATGAAGCAAATATGTCGACATTAAGCAGCACACTGTTTTTAAAAAAAAATAATGTGTAGTTAGGTGGAACTATTTTTTTCATACCTTTATTTTATTTATTTTTATGTGGTGCTGAGGGTCGAACCCTGTGCCTCCCATGTGGTAGGCAAGTGGTCTACCACTGAGTCACAACCCCAGCCCAATGCACTTTTTAAAAAATATTTTTATTACAGCATCATAATTATAGGGAGTGATTAGGTTCATTTTGACAAAATCATACATGCAAGGGATTTGATTTCAAGCCCCGTCCCTTTCCTCCCCTACCCTTCTGTCCTCTCTCCTCTTCTCTATTAAACATCCTTTCTTCTACATATACATTAAAGTGAGGTTCCCTTTGGTGTCTTTATGTACGAATATAACATGCTTTTGTTAAATTCATTGCATGTACCTCTTCCTTTCCCTCCCTCCCTCCCTCCCTCCCTCTCGTTTCCCTACATATACCCCCTGATCTTTCCTACATCTTTATGATATCTGGTCCCCTCCCCCTCTGCCTTCTTTCCCTTATTTTGCTCCAGCTCCCACATACGAGAGAACACATTTATTTAACCCTTGATTTTCGGAGTCCAGCTTATTTCACTTAGCAGGATTTTCTCCGTTTCCATTTATTTACTGGCCAATGCCATTATTTCATTCTTCTGTATGGCCGAGTAAAACTCCACTGTGTATGTATATCACATTTTCTTAATCATTCATCTGCTAATGGACATTGGGATTGATTCCATAATATGGCTATTGTGAATTGTGTGGCTATAAACATTGTGGTGGCTGTAGCCGGGTGCAGTGGCGCACGCCTGTAATCCTTGCCCTTTAGAGACAGGAGAATCGCGAGTTCAAAGCCAGCCTCAGCAACGGCGAGGCGCTAAGCAACTCAGTGAGACCCTGTCTCTACATAAAACACAAAATAGGGCTGGGGATGTGGCTCAGTGGTCGAGTGCCCCTGAGTTCAATCTCCAGTACCAAACGAACAAACAAACAAACAAACAAAACCCAAAAAACATCGTGGTGGCTGTGTCACTATCGTATGCTGATTTTAGATCTTTTGGGTAAACATCAAGGAGTAGGATAGCTGGGTCCTATGGTGGTTCCATTCCTAGTTTTTTGAGGAATCACCACAGTGCTTTCCAGAGTGGTTGTACTAATCTGCTGTCCCACCAACAATCTAAAAGCATACTTTCCCCACACATCCTTGCCAACATTTATTATTATTTGTGTTCTTGATTGACATTCTGACCAGAGTGAGGTGAAACCTTAAGGCAGTTTGGATTTGCATTTCCCTAATCGCTAGAGATGCTGAACACTTTTTTCGTATATTTCTTTTTTTTTATTTTTTTAATTTTTTTTATTTATTTATTTTATTTAAATGCATTTCAAGTCATAGTACATAAACAGAGCTCAGTTTTTCCATTTCTCTGATTGCAAATCATAAAGAGTCACACTATTTGTGTCTTCATACATGCACCAGGGGTAGTAATGACCCATTCGATCAATCATCATTACTATTCCCGTTTCCCTTTCCTTCCTCCCCCCTCCCCGCTGCTGCATCCAGAGTTCCTGCATTTCTCCTGTGTTTCCCGTTCCCATCCCCCTTATGTATCCTCATCCACTAATGAGA
>CM053399.1:18044765-18057265 GCA_028644305.1 Xerus rutilus
GTATGGACTGAGAGTGAAAGATCTGGGTCACATGTTGCCTCTATGTTTAACTTTTTTTTTAAAGGTTAACTTTTTTATCATAACTTTATTTTTAGTTATTAATTTGTATGTGATGCTGAGGATTGAACCCAGTGCCTCACCTGAGCTAGGTGAGCACTCTACCACAACCCCAGTCCCATATGTTTAACTCTTTAAGGAACTGCCAAACTTTTTTCCAAAGTGGCTTCACCATTTCCCATTCCTACCAGCAATGGATGAGATTATCATCTGTCCACATTCTTGTCAACACTTGTTATTGTCTGTCTTTTTGATTATGGCCATCCTTGTGAGTGTGAAGGGCTATTTCATTATGGTTCCAATTTTCACTTCCCTAATGACTACGAATGTTCAACATCTCTTCTTGTGCTTTTGACCACTTGAATGTCTTCTTTGGAGAAATGTCTATTTGAGTCTTTTGCCCATTTAAAAATTGGGTAATTTGTATTTTTTATTATTGAGTTCTAAGGGTTCTTTACATATTGTGGATCCTAGACCTTTATCAGATATATGATCTGTGAATAGTTTTTTCCATTCTGTGGGCTGCCTTTTTATTTAATAATGTTCTTTGAGGCACAAAAGTTTTTAATTTTGGAGGAGTTCAGTTTATCATTTTTTTCTTTTGTTGCTTTTGCTGTTGGCATAATATCTAAGAAAACATTATTTAACTCAAGGCCATAAAG
The DNA here is from genome assembly GCA_028644305.1 of Xerus rutilus. Classification (NCBI taxonomy): domain Eukaryota; kingdom Metazoa; phylum Chordata; class Mammalia; order Rodentia; family Sciuridae; genus Xerus; species Xerus rutilus. The sequence goes on from CM053399.1 coordinate 18,045,485, forward strand.
ATTATATCTATGTTTAGAGCACTGTTATTTATTTTGGGGGATCCAAAGGTTGAACCCAGGGCCTAAGTGCACGTTTAGCAGGCACTTGTCCACTGAGCTGTACTCCCAAGCCCAGTGCTATTATTTTTGAATAAAACTTTTTTTCCCACTGCTCGTGGGAAGAAGGTATGATGTGTTGTGATCCAGCATTCTCAGACATGTACAAGTTTCATGAAATGAAACTTTTCTTGTTTTCTATTCCATTCTATTCCATTAAAAATAATGCCAGACAAGCCAGGTGCAGTGACACACACCTGTTATACTAGTGACTTGGGAGGCCAAAGCAGGAGGATTGCAAGGCCAGCCTTAGCAACTTAGTGAGGCCCTCAGCAACGTAATGAGAACCAGTCTCAAAAGAAAAGATAAAAAGGGCTGAGGATAGGGCTCGGTGGTTAAGCACCCCTGAGTTCAATCCCCTGTACAAAAAAAAAAAAAAAAAGAGCTAGTCAAAACTCACTAAATTGATGTTGTGGTCCATTTATTAGCTGGGAATTGCAATTTGAAAAGCCATGGTTTAAGCGTTCACAAGGTACTTTTGGGTACCTGGTCTCATCTTCTTAAGGCAGACCTCTGAGACAGTTGATATTGTGTCTCTTTTACAGATGGAGAAACTGAGGTCTGGGGGTAACTGACTCCTGGTCCTGTGGCAGAGCTCGCATGCTGACCGGTCCCCATATATCTTCATCTTTGAACTTAAATTCCCAGCTGTGTTTTTCATATGTTAGTGTGTAAGAATTCCCCTGGGGTGTAAGAATTCCTGGGGGTGATAGCTACTAAAATGCAGATTTCCCTGCTTCACCCAGGGACTCTGACACTGTGGTCCTGGGGGTGGTTCAGGAAACAGCATTTTTATTTTATTATTTGCAGTGCTGAGGGTTGAACTCAGGAGCACGCGTGCTAGGCAAGCACTCTGCTGCTGAGCTGCACCCCCAGCCTGAGCTGCATTTTTAGCCAGCATCCCCTTGACCAGAAAACAGTGAGTGTAGCTGCGCTGGCTGGAGAGGCACTGAACTGGGAGCTGTGCTCTGTGCTTGCTGGCTCTGGGATGGGCTTCCGGGGCTGTTCCCTACGACTGATCAAGCACACACCGTGCCAGCCTTGGGGATGGCAGGGGGCAGGAGGGCAGCCAGTCCGGGAGCTCAGAAGCTCACACCTCAGTGAGCATGTTCCTGAGTTGATAGGATTGGCTTTTTAGAGCCTGCTGGCTGTGGACAGTGGGCTGGAGCCAAGGAGCAGTGACATTTTGTTTGTCTCAAGTGTTTGTCCATTTTCTTAAATGTTGGACCAACTTACACAAATAGGGATTTCATGTCATAATTTCATTTCTGGTATTCTGAAAGGTCAGGAGATCTGGTGCCCTTGAGTGGTTGCTGTATGACCAAATGGACTGGGGTTGACCCGGGTTGCCCTTGCTCACCTTGCCACAGTGCCACCACTCCATATCGTCTTCCACCCATTTATTACAGGCTGCTTCTATCCCATGGGTGCGTGAGAGCATGGCCCCTGGGCTCCATGGTGTCCAAAGGCCCTCCCTGCCCAGGCTACGGGGCGCTAGGTTGTCCCCTGGTGCAGCTGAACTGCTCTTCCTCAAGTGCCCTCCGTGTTCCCTTTCCCTCCACAGGGTGCTTTTCTCTGAGAGCTAATTGGAGGTGAAAAGCCAAAGCCACAGGCTCTGGAGTCAGGCAGCCCTGGGTTCCAATGCCAGCTCTGTCATTTCCTTGCAGATGGCTTGGGGCAAACTGGGTTAGCGCTCCCTCAGTTTTCACATCTGTGAAATGGGGGAAACACACCACCTGCTCCTGGTGTTTCCTTCCACATGGAGGGCTTACTCTTCAGAAGGACATTCTTGACCCCACCGTCCCCAGGGAGCAGGAGTGACATGTAACTGGTGAGCTTGGCACTGAATCTATGCCACGTGTGGCCCAGCCCCATCCTCCCTTCTCCTCGTGGGGTCTGCCCTCTTGCAGAGATGAGCATTTGCCTCCTGCATGGCGAATTTGGCAGGGGCCAGCTGTTTGCACTTAGGGGGGCTGGATTGAGGCTAGAAAGAGTTGGTTTGTGTAATTCTGGGGTTTAGGGTTAGGAAATCAGGACCTAAGGGGCTGCCTCCCAAGTCAGCATCAGCAGTGACCGTGAAGAGGGTGAGATTCATCCCCCTGAGCCTGCCGTCCACCTCTCCATTGGGTCTTGAAAAGCAATGCTCTTTCCTGGCTCCTCTCAAATACTAGTTCCCTGGGTGGCTGTCATGAGGAGCCCCGCACATAGTAGGTGTTCAATAAATGGCAGTTATTAGTTTTCACGATCTCACTCTTTCCCTGGAGCTACCCATTTAGAACCAGGAAAGCAAGGTCAGTGCCGGGGATGGGTTCAAAGGAATCCAAGAAACAGAAAGAAGGAGAGTGCAGCAGCCTTGGAGTGTTCCACTTGAAACCAGCTTCTGGAAGTGTATGCAAATCACATGCAAATCCCACACATATTTATTAGCAGGCCTCCTCAGGAAGTCTGGGTGGATGTGGCCCTGGGGGAAAATTTGGGTGGAGGTCACTGAATTCCAGGGAGTTTGTGGTCAAAACCAGGGAGGGCTGTTGCCTGGGAAAGGAACGTGGAGGAATCAGGAGGAAAGGGTGGGGTAGGTCAGGGACAGGGAGCCTCTGGGAGGAGGAGCTGGGCGAAGGCCACCGGCTACCGCCAGAGGCCAGGGCAGCTGCCATCCACAGCTCTGCTGTCCACCCTGCAGCTGTGCACTGGAGCTGCCTGCTGTCCAGCCAGGCGGTGCTGCTGGCCACTCCACAGCCATTCCGGAAGCTTAGAAAGTCAGTGTGGACGCAGGAACGGGACCAGCCCTGGCATCGGGCAGACCTCGGTTCCTGTCCAGCTGTGGGCTCATTCCCAAACTCAGTTTCCTCCTCTGTCAAATGGGGTCGTCACAGTCTCTCCCTGGTAGAGCTCTCGTGAGGAGCTTGAGATGAGGCCTGGCCAGGGCAGGAGGAAGTGCCAGGCCAGAGCCATAGGATTGTTCCAGGGACTCCACATCCTTCCCAGCCCAGCTGGGAACTCCAGGCTTCAGGCTTCACCTGCAGGTTTGCATTTAACCCCAGGAAGCTACGTGGCTCCCAGTTTACAGCCGAGGCAGCGCTGGAGCTAGAGACCCATGTGTCCTGACTGAGGCAGGGGCCTGTTCTCTTTCCTGCACATCATACAAGATCTGCTCCAGCCCGGCCTGACCACTTTGGGGGTCTCTGGTTCCCCTCCTCTGGGCATGAGAGAGGTCTTCGGCCTGGAGCACATCTCCTGACGCTGAGTGGCAGCCAGATGCCACCTGGTCTTGTCCCTCCAGGGGGCTCTGAGGTCCTGCTGGGGACTGTGGGAGCTTCCTGCCTCGGCTCACCTCCTCCTTTGCCTTCCCCTCCCGCTCCGTCTCTGCTGCCCCTGCCCATCAACTGTCCCTTTCCTTCCCCAGCTGCAAGGCTGTCAGTGTTTGGGGAGATTATGCCGTGTTGACATTGGAATATGAATTAGGCTAGAGCAGCGGCCAAATATTGGAATTAGAGAAAGCAGGAGCCAGGCTGGGATCCAAGGGTGGCTGGAACATCTGTGTCTTGGCCAATCCAGACGCCTGACCCTGCTGCCCACCTGAAAATGGTTGGCTCCCCAGCCAGACCAGCTTGGCCGCAGCCAAATTTTGGTCCTTGACTTGGCAGCGGAGGCCGCAGCTAAGAGCTTGCAGAGCTTGGCCTCAGCAGCTTGCTATATGCCAGGCCCGGATGAGGCAGATGCTTCCGCCATGATCTGAGGGTCTGAGGGGCAGAGGGTGGACTATGCCCATAGATGTGCCCTTCACTGAGTTGCCTGAAGCCCCCGTTAGTGCTGTTTCTGTGGGTGAGGTCAGTGTTTGCAAACTGTGCTCCACGGCACTCCTGTGCTGCAGGCCATAGAGTCTTCTGGAAAAGACTCTGTGCTTGGGAAATGTGCTCAACAGTTACTGCAGGACTTCATGACTTTGCAGAATTCAACAGGCACGGTGAGGAGGGCTAGGCTTGAGATTCATCCCAAACTTGTGTGACAGGGGCCCCTTTTCTCATGCGGCATCTTTTTTGGACCAGTGTTAACAGACATGACTCCTCCCTAGCAGCTACCAGTCCCCCTGTGCCGAGTCTGGCATGAGGAAGACTCTCATTTCTCATGGGTTGAGTCTGCATCTCTGGGAACCTGTTTCTTGCACCTGTGAAATGGAGTAGGCATGCCTGCCCTGGGTGTTTGTTTATTGATTTTTGAACGTCAAAGGTGAATGTTGAGCTGGAGTTGTACATATTTCAGCCACGATTACCAGCAGACCTGCCTCCCTTTCCAACTAATTGGAAAACCATAGCCGCCCAGTCAGCTCCCTGATAACCAGCCCAGGGCTTTCCCTTCTCCAGGAAGAGGGCCACACGGATGGCCGTCTTCCAGTGGAGCGTGTCATGGTGTGAGTTCTGTGCCTTATCACTCGGGTGGGTTTCAAGGCAAGCTCAAGGCCAGCACCCTGAGTGGGACAGGAGGCTCTAGATTCTAGGATGCTTGACTCCCGAGGTGGTGCTCTCACTGGCCCAGTGTTACCACAGGTGCCTGGTGTGGCCCACCGCACCAGAGAGGCTGTGCCACAGGCATTTCTTAGACCAGCTCTTGGGGGCAACAAGTTCACCACCGGCCTCCCTGCTCCAGTGCCCTGGCACTGTCCCAGGCTCCCTTCAGGCTGGCCATGCCCAGTCTGCCTGGAGCACCCACCTGAGCAGGCCTTGACCTCAGAGTGTGACGCCACCCCAAAGGGTCTGGCTTCCTCTCTCTCTTCTTGGACTTCTCGGGCAGCAGCCCTAGCTTTGTGGCCCCTGTGTTGGGAATCGTCAGTCAGGGGATGATAAGGGCAGGTCCTGGCAGGACTCAGCCACTTCCCCCAAGAGGCCTAGCAAAACCCAGAGTCATGGGGTCAGGTTTGTGGCTCAGTGGTAGAGCACTTGCCTAGCATGTGTGAGGCCCCAGGTTCGATTCTCAGCACCACATAGAAATAAATAAAATAAAGGTCCATTGACAACTAAAAATGTTAAAAACAAAAACAAAACCCAGAGTCATAAATTGGCCTGGGATCCTCACTTCCCCTGTCTGGGCCTCAGTTTCCCCATCTGTAAGCTGAGGGGTTCTATCCAGCCCTGGCAGAAGTCAGTCCGTGGATTCAGAAATGTCACCAGCCGCTGCCTGTTTTCCTCCTGAAACACTGTAGTTCTCTTTCCTCCCGGCTGCCCCCTCACGCCCCGTCCAAGGGTCCCCATGGTATCTCTTGTCCATCCCAGCAGCCCCTTGCCTGTCTCCCTGCCTCGGGTACTCGTCCTCCCAGGTCCGACCAGAGACGTCTGTTTGGGTTCTGTTCTCTCCATGCTCTTTGCCTACATTCAAACTCGAGATGGCTTCCTCTTCCTCCTGTCTCTGCTTTAAGGCCTGCAGACCCGTTTCCGTTTCTGCCAGAGACTGCCTGGACTTCAGGACTTCAGGCCTCCCAGCCTCTGCTTTGCCGGCCTCCTCCTCCATGACTTTCACTGTCCCTTTCTGACAGCACTTTGGTGCAAATTGCAAGACCTAATTTCTTCCCAACCACTTTTCTCTTCCTCCTGCCCCTAGGGCTTCCGGTGTGGAGTGGGCTTCCCCACTGTGGTTTGAGCCATCCTGTTAAAACCAGTGAGCCCTTGCTTTTCACCTCCATAAATCTCATCAGAGTACCAACCATCCCTGTGCCCACAAATTTAGCATTGTCTTTAAATTGTAAGAACAATGGCATTTTTGTAACATGTGGAAATGATTTGGAAGTAATAGCTCAGTTTCCCCCCATCTAATCGTACTGGTCAACCCTACCGCCCCCAGGGCCCTGATGACAGTTTATAGCAGTTTTCCACCAGTATGTGTTTGCATATTCAAATGTGGGGGTGCTGAAGTTTATTTATTTCATTTTTTCCCATTCGTTACTGCTACAGATAACACTGTGGTCAATTGCCTTCAGATGGGTGCATTTCTGCAGGCAGTCTTAGAAATGGGATTGTGGGGTCACAGGGTATGTGCACTTAGAATTTTTAACAGAACTGCCAAACTGTGTTCAGACAAGATGGAGCTGCCCCACCCGCAGCAGCCCCGGCACTGTGTGAGTGTTGGTCTCCCTCCCTTGAGAACAGAGGCCTGGTTTTATTGATCTCTGTGTTCCGGGCACACAGTAGGCTCAGTAAATGCTTGCTGAGTCCATCAATGGCTGGCCAAGTCCTATTCTTTGTTTTCCCAGAAACATGGAAGCCCTCCTGGCCCCCAAAAGTCTGTGAAGTCAACTAGGAAACCGCGAGACCTTGACCTATCCCATGTGGCTCTCTGGACCGTGAAGAATCCTGCAGCATTTGGGGCGCTTTCTTTGTGAAGTAGGGGTGTGTGCGTCTTTTTTGTCTTCAAAGCTGGCCTCAAGGTTCTGGGTTGCCATGGCAACTCTGGAGCAGGGCTGCCTCTTTCCTTCCTTCCATCTTGGGAGCCCTGGTTGCCATAACGACCAATGGGTCCACTCCCCTTTCCTCCACAGGCCGACAGCTTCCCTGTGGGGATGCCGCTTTCCCCAGGTCTAGGGCAGCCCCAATGTCACATGACTCATTGTGCCCCTTGGGATGCTCTGGAGAGGAGATCTGAGAGAGTAGCCTGGTCACCATGGAGGGAGAGGGCCCAGGTGAAGGGAGAGTGGGACCTTGCTCCTTCAAGCCCAGGAAAGTCACTGTTGCCTTGTGGCCGGGGCGAGGGAGGGGAGGTGAGTTCCTCAGGGGCTCAGGGGGAAGTGGGGACTCCCAAGGTACAGGGGCTGTGTGGCTGAGCATTCTTCCTCCTCACACCCTGCTTTTGATGACGGAGCAGATGCTTTGGCCCCTGGGGGTCCTCAGCCTTGGAGGAAGCAGAGACCTGGACCAGGGAGGCCCTCAAGGTCCTACTACGAGCACCCACACAGGCCCGAGGAGGCAGTCGGCCAGTGTTGGTCAACACCAGGGACCATTCTGTGGCCAAAGAAAGAAGGACATCTGAGGATTCAGGGACACTTGGAAAGTTTTGCTGAAGGAGAAAACATGGATGTCTTAAGGGCTGGCGTCTGGAGGAATCTCACAGAAACGCAAACAGTCCCCCTCGCCCTCACACCTGCCGGTCACTGTCCTGTTGATTCTGCCTCCGATGGAGCGTTCCGCTGCGTGTCCTCTCACTCCTCGGCCATTGCTGGAGGTCATCCCCTGCCGTCTCTCACTCAGAGACTGCTGTGATATCCTCCCTCGGGGGACATCGCCCAGCACATCTGCCACTGTTAGCTTCTCATTGCTGTGAACAAAAGACCCACCAGGGTTAACTCAGAGGAGGAGAGGTTTATGGGGGCTCCCGGGTTCAGTCCACGGCCAGCGTGCTTCACTGCTGTGGGCCTGAGGTGAGGCACCAGAGCACAGCGTGTGTTGGAGGCGAGCTGCTCAGCTCTTGGCACCGGGAACAGTGGGGAGGAGGTGAACTTTCCAGGCCATGCCCCAGGGACCTACTTCCTCACCTAGGTCGCGCCTCCCGGCAGCCCCTTCAGCTGTCCCTGGATTAAGCCACCGGTGAGTTCAGAACACTCCTGATCCTGTCACTTCCCCAGGGCCCACTCTGACCACACAAGACTTTGGGGACGGTCATTCCAGATGCAAACCATGACAGTCAGGCTGCTGGAGACAGGCAAATCTGGTCCCCGATTCCCCTCTCCTAAGCTCTCCATTTGCTCCAGGATCAGGGACGGGCTTTGTGGCCCAGTGAAGGCCCTCCCTGGTCCACTCCTTGGCCCTGCCCCAGCCTTCTGTCCCTAGACCAGGCTTCCATGCAAACCCCAGGCAGGTTTCTTTGCTTCCTCTCTGCCTGCGGTCACACCACCCCGCTGCCAGGATGCCAGGACACCTTTCCCTTCCTATCAGCCTGGTCGGCTTCTATGGCCCCTTTGAGATTTTCTAGATGAAAGAAAGTCCCTGCCCTTGTTTCCTCCTGAAAACTGTGCATGGACCATAGGGGAGCAGAGCTGAAGTCTGAACTCAGTGTTTGATGGACCTTGGAGACCTCTCTACCCCCAGATCTCAACGTCTGGAGGGGAAACCTCTAGGGGGATCAGTGGCTGGGCAGAGAGGAGGAAGACCACTCCTCTCTGCACTCGTGGGTGGGGAGGCACTGAGGAGAATCCAGGAGATCTCCCCACAGAAGCCCAGGAAATGTCACGATCAGAACAACCAGGTCCCACGGGAAGTGGGAAGAAAATAGGGCCTGAAAGAAGGGGGGCAGTTTGAAAGGCCGAGTAAGGAGCAGGTAGACCTCCAAGCCCCTGCCTCTATCCTTAGGCAGGTGATTGTCCCCCTTATTCTCAAGAGAGATCAGAGGCTCTGGTCTCAGATATGTCATGTGTGGAGAAGGGGAAGGCTGGGAGTTTTATTGAAGTCAGGGGAGGGAGGGAGTCTGCATATAAACTGATGAGTTGCCCCAGCCAACTCCTGGGCTACAGACAAGGCTTACATCTCTACCCAACCCCTAACTCTACAAGGAGATGAAGGATGTTTTCTGTAGAGGAACTAACCCCAAACAAATGATTGAAAAATGCTTTTGGTTAGGGATCTGTAGCAGATGGGCTGGTGGGAGCAACTGATTGTCCTAGAGCGAGATCTATCCAATCAATGGGCTTCACTTGGGCATTTAATGCCCAATAGGCTCATGACTGGCTTATTCTTAAACATGAACACATAGTTCAGGCTCTCTGACATCTGAGGGAGCTTTCTCTTGTTTTTTCTCTGAGGAAAATATAAGCCAAGAGAAATAGAGCAGAATATAAGTTAAAAAAAACAAACAAACATACTTGGTATCCTCAGAGAGATAAAAACATGTCACACCCATGAAAAATAATCAAATGGAATAAACAATGAATAATTCAAGGATAAGAAAGAATTCTTGGAAAGAGAAATTCTGATGGCAAAAAAATTTCAATATTATCAAAACTTGGAAGATGAAGTTGAGGAACTTTCTCTGGAAATATAACAGAGAGACAAAGATAGGGATAGAGGAGAAATGAGGGAGAAAGCATAAGAAGTGCAGGCCACACTTCAGGAAGTCCCACATTCCAGTTAATAGTTCCAGAAACAAAAAGGAGAGAATGAAATTGTCAAAGAAATAATACAAGAAAACTTCCAGAATTCGAGGACGCGGTAAGTTTCACTGAGCAGTCAAATCAGTTAATGAAAAACCAAACCAAACCAAACCAAAACCAAACCCAGGTCCAAGGTCATTATAATGATATTTTAGATGCAGGGGTCAAGGGCAGTTCTGCAGTTTCTGGATTGTGTGGGCTGGAACTTAGACAAGTGAGGCATTTCCCTTAGGCATAAAATTTAGGGAGGCAGGTCTGGGGTTGTGGCTCAGTGGTGGAGTGTTTGCCTGGCATGTGTGAGGCCCTGGGTTTGATCCTCAGCACCACATTAAATAAATAAATAAATAAATAAATAAATAAATAAATAAATAAACAAACAAATAAAATAAAGTCATTGAAAAAAATCAAAACTAAAATTTAAAGAGGCATTAATAAAACTCAGCAATCAAGATAAAAATTTCTATTTAAAATAATTAAAAATAAAGAAGGTAAAGGCATAAGGAAATAACTGGGGAACAAAGTCTATCAAATTATGCTAGGACTATGTACAAATAAACCACAGTGATTCTCATATACCTATGTATATATGTAATGATAACACACTAATTAATGATAATGATAGAAAAGGGATCAATGGAACAGGCCGGTGAACGGAGGGAGAGGGCAGATACTGGGGAATGAGATCAATTAAGTTATGCGCATGTACCAATATGGAATAGTGAACCCCACTATTATGTATAGTAATAATGCACCAATAAAATAGAGAGAAAGCAAAATGACTTAAGATGAACAAAACAGCAAGATGTTAAATAAAGATGAGATCTGGCAGGACTTGGGGGTGAGGTGTGAAAGTACAGGATCCAGTCCACCCAAGGTTGATATTGTGGTCGCTGAATTTTTTTGCCCTTCTTGACAAAGTTTCATCTCAGCCCTGTACACAAAGGACAGAGTAAGAAATACCAACCAGGGAGAGAGTCTCTGAAGATTAATTGGATTTATTTGGGAGCAGAACAGCATTGCAATGGGAATACAGGTGCCACCGCAAACTCTGGGTGTGTCCTCAGAGGTTCGGGCAAGGGGAAGTTCTTAAAAGCAAGTACGGGGCTGGGGCTGGGGCTCAGGGGTAGAGCGCTTGCCTGGCATGTGGGAGGCACTGGGTTTGATCCTCAGCACCACATATAAATAATAAGTGAATAAAATAAAGATCCATCAACAACTAAAAAAAAAAAAGCAAATACAAAGAGGATTATGTAAAGTATTTTGAAGCAATCACCCTTGGCTATAGGTGATTCATAACAAGGGGGGCCCCAGTCTGAGGTGGAAGAGACAGCTCCTGGGCAGAGGTCCCTGCAGACATGTGTTTTGTGTACGGTGTCAGTGGCCTTTGTGCAGGGCCATGGTGCTGGCAGAGTCTCTGTGACTGGTCTTGTCACCAGGCATATATGCCCAAGGTCCCCTCCTCTAGAGCGTCCTGGCTGGCTTCATGTTTGCTGTGGTCAGGATTTGACAGAAGTGACTCCGTTTCGATTCTGACAACTTGGTCAGCCTTGGCCTCCTAACCGTGACTTTGGAAACTCGAGGGCGATGCCTTCCAAATTCCTGGCTGAAAATGTCCTCCCACTTAGCATTCCCATACCAACCCAGGACAGCAGTGAAACAGGAGGGGGAAATAAAGACCTTTCTGGACATACCGAGTCTTCAAACAGCTTGCCTCCATTCTCTTTTCTCAGGAAACTACAGAAGGATGTGCTCAATTAAAACCAGGAAACCAAGGATGCAGGACTAGGGACCTCAACCCAGGAGAGGGGAGGGACAGGGATTCCTTGAGCAAGAGTCCCAGGAGGACAGCTAGCTGTGCCTGGCCCCAGGCAGACACCTGCCCAGAGCAGCAGGGGGTCAGGAGGGTCTGTCGGTGGGGGAGTTTGCCCTGGAAAATGAATGAGGCTGGCCAATTACCTGACAGGTTTGGTCAGGTGGAAATCATACTGAGGGTGTGAAAGAGTTTATCCAACCAACCAGCCTAAGCCGATGAAAACTGAAGAATTCACAGGAAAACCCAAACCTAAAGGATCTAGGATGTCGGCCTACTATTTGGTCCAGGAGTAAACACCGACGTTGCCATAAAGCAAAAAGGAAGAAGATAGATTTAAAAAATTGAGATATGATTATTTTGAGGATATGGGGGAAGGGAAAGAGGGAATGAAAGAAAATCTTGTCCAGGACACCAAGAAGTCCATCTTAAGGTTAAGAAGATGGCGCAGGAGATGGGAGAAGACGGGTGTTATTTAGAAGCAAGGGGACACATAACAGAAGAAAAAGCTTCCAAACAAGGTGAGGAAAGACGGTGTGGGGGCAGCGACAGAGACTGCTATTTCACTTGTGAACCCTGGGCACTGCAGCGTCCTCTGGTGGCCCTCTGTGTCCCTGGGTTCCACTTGTGTGGCTTCAACCCACCTCGTGGAAAAGCTTGAAAATATCTCGCATCTCTGCTGAACATGTGCAGGCTTTTTAATCTTGTCATTATTCCTGAAATAATACACTACAACAACTATTGTATA
>CM053399.1:18062265-18149010 GCA_028644305.1 Xerus rutilus
CCTCAAACCCAGTGACTTTAAACAATAATCTGTTACTTCTCATGGGTCTATGCGTAGTTCTGCTGATCTGGGTTGAGACGGGCTGCTCCCACTCAGGTTCTGAGGTCACTGACCTGTATGGTCTAGGATGGTCTTGGCTGGTATGACTTGACTCTTCTCCGCATGCTTTTCAGGTGGTGCTGGCCTCAAGTTTGCTGGTGTTCTATTGGCCAAAGCAAGTCACAGGGTCAAGCCACAATCATTGTGGGAGGACAGTCCCCAAGGATCTAAAAGTGTTGGCCATTAATGTCATCAATCTATCATAGTCTTCACAAACAATCAGCCTCAAATCCTTCATGGAATGGGACAGACCTAAATTGATAGAGAAATGCATACATAAAAGAGTTCAATTGTAGGCTGGCAATTTATAAATGCAGCTATAAATCCTGGGCTAGATCCTAAGCTTTGGAAGACTGTCCCCCACAGAGTCCGACTGGACTGTCCTTCCAACTATTAGTTTTTACCTGGAATGCAAACCCACTGGAGTGCCCTTTCATTTCTGATGCTCCATCAGTTAAGCATCCCGCACAATTTTTCACAGAGATGTTTTCTCTTCCCCCGAGGACATCGGCAACAATTCAGAACACACTTTCCCTGGTGTTTGCCTCTAAGTTGCTATAAATATCAGGCATTCTGTCAGCAGCTCAGGGTCACAGCTCAGCTTTCCTGAACCAACATCTTTCACCCCTCGGCCCCGAGTGAGTCAGTCAGAGGCAGCAGCCAGTGGACAAGTGAAGTGCAGCACCGAGGCCAGAAAACGTGTGCTCAGGATAACACGGACACGTGAGGGCGCGCGGATCCTTATTGGCAGAGTAGAGCTTGGCGTGTGGGGCCACAGAGACCTGAGTGTGAGTCCCGGGTCACCATGTGCAGGCCATGTCACCTGTGGCAGGTGGCTTCAATCTCTGAGCTCTAATATTTCCCAATCTAGAAAGTGGAAGGAATGATTTCTATACTGATGTCGCAGTTTGTAATGAGTATTAAATGAGCAGTTATGCATGTAAGATTTTTCAGTGTATTTTCTATTGCTTTAATCGAATACCACAGACTAGGTAGTTGATAAAGAAGAGATGTTTATTTCTCACACTTCTGGAGGTTGGGGTGCCTGCTGGGCATCTGGGGAGGGTCTCCTCGCTGCATCATTAACATGGTGGAAGGCTTCGAGGGTGAGGTGGAGAAGTCTTCCCAGCTCAGGTCTCTCTTCCTCCATTATAAAGGCACGAATGCCAGATGGGGGCCCCACCCTCCTGGCCTCATCTAATTATAACGACCTCTCAAAGGACTCATTTCCAAATATCATTCACTTATGAACTTGGAGATGACTTTTGGGGGAACACAGTCAAACCACCACACAAGGTAATCTTGCTCAATGAATGTTTGGTGTTGCTTCTGATAGACTTAAAAAATCCAAATGTGGTTGCCAATAGTTGGAATATGGTTGTGTTAGTTTGGAAAAGAGCATCCAGGAGATCTGCCTTCTAACTCTAGCCTTGCTACTCATGAGAGGTTGTGTAAGCACCAGTTTCTTCATCTGTCAAACAGAATGATTAATATTGTCCTACACTGAATTTGCAGGCTTGTCTGCACAGTCAAATGGCATATTGTACAGAATTCCTTTGCACAAATAATTTAAAATCTTCTGGAACAAATACTGCATCATTTTACTTATATGTGGAATCTAGAAATGTCAAATTTGGGCTGGGGATGTAGCTCAGTGGAAGAGTGCTTCACTAGCATACAGGAGGCCCTGGGTTTGATCCCTAGCACTGGGTGTGGTGGGGAAGCCAACTTCAGAAGTGGAGAATAGAATGGTCGATGCCTGGCGTCAGACTAAGGTGTGGGGGAATGAGAAGATGTTGGTCAGGGTGAACAAGTTCTGAAGAGCTACGTCCAGCACAGAGCTTCACCTGAAGTGGCTAAAAGAGTAGATCATAATCATAACTAAGTGAGGTGCTAGATATAGCAATTATCTTGTGGCAAGCATTTCACAATGCATACACATACCAAAACATCACATTGCACACCCTGAATATATTCAATTTTTATTTATCAAATATACATCAAAAAAGCTCAGGGGAAAGGAAGATGCTGGACCGACCGCAGGAGTCTTCTGGCTTTGTGTGCCCGAGGCCTTGGTGCTTCTGGACACTTGCTTTTTTGTCTCCCCTTGATTGTACTCTTCCTTGAGTCCCAAGATGCTACCTAACAAGACTCTGCCTTGCCACACAGTGGCTCAGGTTTACTTCAAGGCTTACCATCTTCAGCCTAGAACTTTCAGCCTGGAACTTTCTAGAAGTTCATCATTAGGGCTTGCAATTCTTATTTTGAATAGGCTCTGCTTTCACGTATTTTCCACTGTTTGTTATTTTGAGGGCACTTCTGGTTTTCCCCCCAAAATTTACCTGAATTGGCACTGAATTGGTTTGAATATCTGGTTTTTGGTTTACACATTAATGGTGGTCATGTTTTCAGTTACGGCGTACTCTAAAAATGATGTTTCAGCTCCAGTAAAAATAAAAATAAAAAACAAAATCCCCTTGAATACATTTGAGCAATGCTATATTTACATGTCCCTCTGTGAGAGATTTTATGGCGCTCTGTGCCCATAAAAGTGGACATTGCAGGGCTGGGGCTGTGGCTCAGTGGTAGAGCGCTTGCCTAGCACGCGTGAGGCACTGGGTTCGATCCTCAGCACCACGTATAAATAATAAATGAATAAAATAAAGATCCATCAATAACTAAAAAAAAAAAAAAAGTGGACATTGCAGAATCGCAATGCAGGGTTGCTTGCCTTGCTAGTGTAGAAAGGAGGAAGAATTAGAATTGCCAGAGTGTTTCCTTCCAGATGTTGCTGCTGCAGGCTCAAGGTGCTCTTTTAACTGAGACATCAGGCTTTCTTGAAATAGACAAGAATTCTAGAAACATGACATTGTGCCTGATTCATCCCTTAAACTTGCCGCTGACTCATTCTCTCCTTGATAGGTTGTTCAACAGTAACTTTAATTACATCATGCACTTATTGTTTTTTTCCCTTGATTTATTCTCTCTCTACAATTCTTGTTTATCATCTCAGTGATTGCGCTGGCTCACTTCTGAGACCTGTGAAAAATCTTCTGGACTGTAGAAATAGAAACTGAGTTCTTCATGTGTCTCTGTTAATGTGTCCATACATCCCCAGACCTGTGTACTTGAAATACACTGGCAGAAAGAATACTCTTGACTTGGCTAGTGTTTCACAGAAATTATGTTATTTAATGACCTCAGCCACCTTACAAAGTAGATATAATCCTGTTTTAAAAAAGTGCAAGAACAGAGGTTTCAAGAGAGGACTGAATTTGCCCCAAATCATGTAGTAGATGGTAAAAAAAATGGTCCCAAATCTTTCTCTCGTTCCCTATATCCACACTTTTTGTTATTCATATGCAATATCCATTTTCTCTGACTCTGGGCTTGGCAATAAACTTGCTCTGGCCAATGGGCTAATAAACATGATGTAAGCAAAAGCTTGAAAAATATGTGTGCAATCGTGTTTGCCTTTTCTCTTGTACTCTTGCCATCGCTATGAGAATGCGCCTTGGCTAGCCTAGTGGAAGATAGAGACATGTGGAGCATAGCCAATTGCCCCAGCTGAGGCCTGACTGGCCAGTCAATGGCCAGTGGCACCCTGAGCAGTTAGTGAACCCAGCCAAGATCTGCACAACCACCTAGCCAACCATTCCAGATACATGAGCAATCTGTGCTTACGCCTGTGCACCATGGGATTTGGTGGTTATTTTATCACAGCACTATCGTGGCACTATGTACCAGACAGAATCAGTATAAAGGAAAGAGCAGGTCTTTGGAGTTTGGCAGGCCTAAGTTTGAATCCCAGCTCTGCTATTTGGAGTATGTGCTCTTGTTGTGACTTAATTTCCTTGTCCTTAAAACGAAGTAATAATACTTCCCTCATAGGGTTGCTGGGAAGATTTAACATAAGGGAAAATAAGTAAAGCCTCTGGGAGATGTCCAGAAAATAGTGGTTTCTCAGAGCAATGCTCCAGAACAAACAAGCAGGGGAGCTGGGGCCCAGATTGAAGACTTTCCAAATGTGAAGCCAGAACCTTCTTACATCAGCTCAAAGGTAAAAATTAAGGCCAGAATGCCCTGGTTCTAAACTTACAAGGAAACACTGCTTTCCTGAATCCTCCCTGCAGTATTTTGAGCAGGACAGGCCTTTGAAAAATTAATGTTGGTTAAATTTAGGAGGCTGAAAAAAAAAAAAAGAAAAAAGCCAAATCTAGGATTTTCCTCTGGACCGTGGTTTTGCAAATAGATGGCAGTTGAGTGGGGACAGGGGTATTTGCTCTTGCCTGGGCCCAGGTTTTTTTCAGATCAAGGTTCCCCACACTGTTGGGGACAGCGCTCGCTTGGCGACGTTGGCTCTGACACTCTGCCCTCCTGTGTGTGCCTGCAGTTTTGATGACAGATCATTCAGGAAATGTGAATAATTCCCTATGAAGGTTTACTTTGTCACTTGGCCTTCTTTTTTGGGCCTCCTGTGGGGCTGTCCTTTTCCTTCCTTTGAAGCCATTGTCTTTGTGACATGAAAAATGTGCTCAGGTAAGCTCATGGCTAATTATCTCAAGGGGGAAGAAAAATGCGACCAACCTAAGGCTGAAATTAACTCTGTCAACTCCAAGAAAGCATAAGACACCCTTTGAAAATTAAGAAGAAATTCATACACATTTAAGGAAGAGCTCTTCTTCCTTCTAATTTGGGGGTATTTTCTACACCCCATATCTTCTTTCCCCTTCACTGTCTGCCCAGAGAGCTCACTTCTTTCTTTTCTCATGGTGGGGATGGGATGGCAGCCATTAAATGCACTGGAATCTGCCTCTATCTCACTCTGTGACCTTGGATGAGTCAGCATTCTGAACTTCAGCTTCTCACCTGTAAAATAGCATTTTTATACAAACACTTTTTAGCAGTGTAAAACCAGAATCTATTATTTCCCTTACAGTTCCATGGGTTGGTTGGCTCAGCTGGGAGATTCTTGGTGTGGCTTGTGTGGTTGAATCTGATGGTGGCTGGGACTCTGGTTGTCTGCCAGGCTTGATTGGGATGGATGTTCATGGAGGTTTACCCTTGGGCAGACATGGCTGGCTGTGGATGCTGTCAACTGGAGGACCTAGACACAGCTTCACCGTGTGGCTTGGACTTCTCACAGTAGAACATCCGGTTCCCAGGATCAGGTGGAGAATGAAAGTCTCCCTAGGACTTAGACTTTGAGGCACCGAGACGTCACTTCTGCTACATGACAAGATTTCTTTCGGAAGGCAGCTATGCTCACCACTATACCACCAACGCCTCATAAGGTTTCTTTTGAGGTTAAAATTTCCTGATTTCACATCCTGGATCTTCCGTTCTTTGCTACTGAATTAGATACAAGTTTATGAAGCTCAGCAGAGAGCCAGCTGGGCCGGGCACCGAGGGTGCTGTGTCCCATGCTAAAGACAGGAACACAGGATGGCCACATCATACTAATTAAATGGGAGTGGGGCTCAGAGCTGCACAGATGTTATCACCTACCAGCGCTGCCGTGTCTGGCTGTGCCCACCCCTGGGCTCTGCACCTCTGTCCCTTGTTCTGCCCTGGTATTTCCCACTCCCAACCCCACTGCCGTTACGAGGTAAGGTGTGCGAGGGTGAGACAGAGAAAACCCAGTTCCTGCTTTGTGCCTTCATGAGAAGCTGAGCTGCGGGGAGAGAGGCAGAATGCCATGCAGGAGAGGAGAGTGGAATGCCAGATGGGTTTAAGGTCAAAAAGTGCTGGAGGCCAGGAGCTGGATTAGGGAAGTCTTCCTGGAGGAGGTAACTCTGGATTTGATCCTGAAAGAGATGGGAATGAGCCAGGAAGGGAGCGGAAGGGCAGTTCAAGAGGAGGAGGGACCCGTTTGAGTGGAGAATGAGGAACAGCCTGGCAGGGGACAGCAGCCCATCTGGGAGACTGCAGTGTGACAGAGAGGTGGGGTGGTAGGAGATAGGGCAGGGTATGCAGGCTGTGCCCAGGGTCAAGCTAGGGCTTGGAGGACACGCAGAAATACCCTCCTCTTCCCAAACAGGGACACAGAAGCTCAGGAGTTTAAAGGGACTTGACTAAGCTCATGCATTTGAACCCAGGACTTGATTCCCAGTCTCGTTCTTTTCCATCAGCTGTCATCTGACTGTGGCTGCTGCCACTGGGTGTCTCAGCTCCCTCTCTTGTTTCTCAGGCTCCTGGCAGACTAAGGGTGTGCTTTTCCGCACCATTTATTGTAATGACTTCAATTAAAGCATCTTGTGCTGGATGAATGAGCAGCTCTAGGGAATCCATGAACAGGGCTGGCAATTAGGGTAGCAGAGTCCCCTCCTCTTGTCCCTGTCAATCCCAGGTCTGGGTCCTTGTCCCCATACCTAGGGAGACTCAAGAGAAGAAATGGGGCCAGTGAGGTAGGCCTCAGATCACAAGAGACAGGAAGCATGGGGGTCCTACCTTCCAGACATTGAGGGCCAAGGCCAGGCCTTGGATGGTCATCTGCTTGGGCACTGCCTGTGGCCACCCTCACTCTGCTGCTTTTCTCTGGTTGATTTGGATCTGCAGCTGCAGCTCCAGGATTCTGGGCCACCCCTACCTGTCTGCCTTTAGCGCAGGCCCAGTATGTGTGGAAGGAACCCTTCTCAGGGAAGAGGGGTTAATGGCCTTGTCCTGACTTGCTCTGTGGCCTGTGGCATGTTGCTCTGTTCTTTGAGTCTTCTTCTGGGAAGAAATGATGGGAGGGAAATTGGGATCCATTAGGCTGCTATTTTCCATCTGTACCTCCAGGCTAGGGTCTCCCCTCTTTTGCTCTGCTCCCTCAGAAGGCTGACCCTGTGGAGCCAATAGGCTCCCTTGCTGGGTGTCTCCACTTGGCTTGGCCAATGGGAGACCCTGGCTGGAGGCTGGAGGCGGGAGGAGAGAGCCTGGACTACTCCTTGTCCCCTGCCCACTCCGATGGTCCTCTACCTGGCCAAGCAGCCCTGTCCATGGGCCCAGCCCTCCCTGAGCCCCAGCAAGTCCTCTGGGACTGGAGTTGGTGGTGTCCAGCAGTTTGTAGTCTCTGGGGTCCCAGCACTCTTCTTGGTGTCTTTAATCCTGTCCAGTCCTCCTCATTAAAGTCTCTTCAGTTGAGCTATTTGAGTGGAGCTGTTTCCTGCTGGGACACTCATGGACGTGCCTCTGAAGTCCCCTTGCAGCTCTGGAATCTTGCATATTTGTGAGCGGGCAGATGCAAGGTACTGGCTGGCTCTCAGGCCCGCTGGATAAAGAGGATTCAGAGAGCTGCTTGTCCCCTCTGTCCCTTCTGCCATATGAGGACACAATGCTCCTCCCCTCTGGGGGATGCAAACACAGGTCCCGTCTTGGAATCAGAGAGCAAGCCCTCAGCAGACATCAAAGCTGCTGGTGCCTTGATCTTAGACTTCCTAGCCTCCAGAACAGCGAGAAACAAATTTCCATTCTTTGTGAATGACTCAGTCTGAGGTATTTTGTTATAGCAGCAGGATTGAGCCCAAACGCCATCCTTTCCACACGGTTCTATCTACCAACTTTCCAATTGTCTCCAGCTCCGGTTCTTTTCTTACAAATTCACCATCATCGGATCTGATCACATCACTCTCTTGCTCAAAAAATTTGGTGAGTGCTCCTTTCCCTTGAGGCTCGTGTTCAGGCTCCTTAGAGTGACATACAAAGCCTTGATGTCAAGCTGGACTCGAGAGTGCTAGGCTCTGCTGCCACATGTCCTGCTGTCCCATGTAAGTCCAGCAGTAACGAACGGCGAGAGCCACGTTCTCTCCAATGCAATTCAGAAAGGCTCATAGCGTTGACCCTCAGTGTCCCTGTCATTTCTCTTTGACCTTGACCGTCACGAGCCCCTCCACTGTGCTTCTAAAGCACACGGTATGTATTTCTCTTATTCCACTGATCCTGAACCATGAACAGTGTCTGTCTCTCCCATTAGAGTGTGAGCAGCTTGAGGTTAGAGCCTATCTTTCATCTCTGTTCCCCTAGCTACTGACACTGTACGTGGTGTGTATTATTTCATTTTCCACCACTATACCTGGGGCTGCAAAACTTCACAAAGAAGAGAGGCTTATGTAGCTGGCAGTTCAGAAGGTTCTAGGGCATGGCCCTGGCATCAGCTTGGTTTGGTGGAGACCTCACGGTGGATGCATCATAGACGCAAGAGCTTGTGTGAGTGGGATGGCAGGATCGGGTAGGATGCTGGAGTCCCCAGGCCTGTTCCACCATAACAACTCTCTTCTGAGAACCAGCTCAGGGTTCCAGGAGAACTACCTTAATCTCTTCTGAGGGCATGCCCCCTCTCCCACCAGTGACCTAAGGACCACTCTGGAAGCCTCACCTTTTATAAGTTCCTCCCACTCAATAATGCCATGTTGAAGACCAAGCTTCCAGCACAAGAACCCTGGGGGAGCAGCCATATCCAAGCCCCAGCACTGTGCGTCGTTCGTCTTTCACTAATCCGGGAAGCATGTATTTATTTCTGCTCTGTGCCAAGCCCTCTTCCAGCCTGGGGCTCCGGGACCGTACCAGCCAGGTGTGCCAGCTGCCCGGCGGCCGCCTTCCTGCTCCCAGCCCACCCTTCTACACTCTGCTCTGCATGCTACAGCTGGGATGCTGCAAACTGTTTCTCCTTTTCATGGGGCTTCCAGTTTTGCTGGGAGGGCACTAGAGGAGACCAGACAGCAGGAGGAGGAACCAGGGACCCATTCCTTCCCTTTGGACTTGCTGGACCTTGTGAGGGTGGCTCCGGTGAGCCCTTCAGAAGCTTGTTTCTCGCTCCACTGGACAGTCCTGGAACCAGTCTTCTCATGATGACTCACCGGTGAGCAGCAGCCAGGCAGTGTCCCTTGGAGGGCTGGCTCCCAACACTCCGGGCTCCTTCTCCAGGTCCCAGATCTGACAGCCTCACTGCATCCTATGGTCATTACCTCAGTCCTCTCACTTCAGTGTGCCTTTTTAGTTTCTTCTCCTTCTCTCATGTTTTAAACTAACTTCTTTTATTAAATTGTCCTGGCTGAAATGTCTAGCACAGTTCCTGTTCTCCTGACTGGACCCTGATGATACAATGGGTTCAGGGGTGGGGGGAAGGCTCCTGGGCCTGTGGACCTCAAATTCAGTTGGGAAGAAAGACAACAAACCAATAATAAAGAAACTGGCAAAAGTGTTATGTTGAAAAATTAGGGTAATGGAAGGAGCCTGGTGACTTTAGGTTGGGTTGTGGTAAAGTTCTCTCCAAGAAGGTGGAATTTAAGCAGAGAAAGAAATGTCTCTACCCATGCAAAGAGCTGCAAGTTCAGGGTTTATCAGGTGGTTTGCTGACACACTGAAACACCTGAGCAGTTAACTTACAAAGAGAAAATACTTTTTAGCTCACATTTCTGGAGGTTCCAGTCCAGAGCTGCTCTGTTGCTTTGGGCCTCTGGTGAGGGAAATGGATGGACGGGGGGAGCACGTGTCACAGCAAACCACTCCCCGGGAGCCAGGAAGCAGGAACAGGGAGGACAGGCCAGGCTCCCAGGATCCCTGTCAAGGCACACCTACAGTGACCTAGGGACCTCCCATAGGTCTTTACCTCCTACAGGTCCACAGCACCTCCCAATAGTACTGCCTTAGGGACCAAGCCTCTACCACATGGACCTTTGGGGACACTACCCATATCCAATCCATAACATGGGGAAAGAGACCAGCCAGTGCACAGAGCTTTATGGAGGACCAGGTTTGTATTCAAGGACCAGAAGGGATGCTGGAGTGGGCAGAAGGGAGTCAGGGAGGGGCTTCAGAGGACGAGGTCTAGAGAAGGGCACGGCCACATCTCCCAGGACTCCTAGGCGTGGGGTGTTCATGTATTTATTTATAATCCTGAATGTGCTGGAAAAGCCTCAGCAGAGGGGTAAAACATGGAAAGTGCCCAGATCTGACCTACATTGAAAGAAGATCTTGCTGGCCACTGAAGGGAGGTCAGTGTAGTGAGCAGGAGTGGAATTCCGTCCTCCTCACAGGAGACAGTAGGCACCCTTCCCGGGCGCTAAGAAGACTCATCCGAGGTCACTCTGTTCTGAACATCTGGTTCCCAGATCAATGCTCCTTTGTGGCTGCTCATTCTGTTAGTGATGCATAACTGGGTGAGCTCCAGGGGAGGCTTCTAGACCCAGTCTTGGAGGAGGGCAAAACCCACACCCCTGGAATATTCTTGCTCCATAAAAAGCCCTGTTGTGCCCAGCTTATTCTTGTCCTATTTGCGCTGTGGTCAGTCCAAACAAGAGGTGGGGTGTCTAGAAAGAAAATGAACGAACATGAATGAACAATTCCTAAAGTTTACATTAGTCTCCTTTATTCTTCTCCAGCATCCAGGTCATCAATGAATCCTCAGACTCCCTGTAAACATTTCCTGACTCAGACCCCTTTTCTCCAAGGCTGTCAGGAAGCACTTTTTCTATTCCAAAGGGCACTATGCACCTAGACTATAATATCAATCCTGCCCCTTGGAGTTGTGCAGTTTCTGCTCTCTCCATACCCACCTCTGCCACCCTCAGCCAGCCACCACCCCGTCTCTTACCTGTGTTACTGTGAAGGAGAGCCAGGTCTTATGCAGGGTAAGACATCAGCCTCACAGTGTGAAGGTGATACTGGTGAGGTTTGGGGTTTGCCTTTCCAGACAGTGGGTACATTCTGGGTAGAAGGGAGAGTCTATAAATAGAGTAATATTTCTATATGCTTCAGGCAATAGGTCTTTGCTTTATTAAAAGAACTCCCATTTCCAGCAAATAATACCATCTGGCATTTGGGGGGATAGGAGGAAAGGGGTGGATGGCTTCCCAGAGGGCTAATGAGGTGATTTCAGCTGTTAGCAATTTTTCTCCAGAGCTAAGAAAAAAAGGAGGGTGGAGACAATGGACAAAGCTGTGGAATGCTTCCATGCTCACCTGAGCGGACCTCACCGGCATGAGGCTTGCGGGACTCCAGAGCCTCGCACCTGCTTCTAATCCAGCGCCGCATTCTGATTGGCTGTCTCCGCCCGTCTCAGTCTATTCCTCTTACTGATTGGCCCGGGCCGTCCATGCTCTGCGGAGCCCTGCTCCCGCCTCCTAGTCCTCCGGTCGGCCTTACAGTCCAGGGATTGGCTGCCTTCTGAAAGGGCAGGCTGGCTTTCCTCGTGCCACCGTCAGATTCTTCCTCATTAAACAAATGAATCACAATCCTAATTAATTTGAGCAACAGAATTTATGTAACTACTCCCAGCAGGATGTCTGCTCTCAGTCGGCAGCGAGATTAATTCCTCTCTCTGGGAAATTCCAGCCGTGCTGGTCAATAAACCTTAATAATGACTGAAATCTCCCATCTGCCTCTGCTGAGGGCAGGTAACCTCTGCTAACCAGAAACCCAGTGGGCTTGATGCAGTACCCCAGATACCAGGAGGACGAGGACAAGGACCTCCCGGTCCGCATCAGGTACACAGTAGGTATTCAAAGAAGGGCAGGGAACACCCACGCCTGGGATGTTCTCAATCACTGGATGCCCACAGGGAGTGTTTAATTTCTATTTCTGGAATCCATAAAAGAGATCAGAAGCTTATAAAATAGTCTCAAATGCTGAATTACAATCCACCTTTCCAGCTCTTCACTCCCTCTGCTTTCCATGACCATATTTTATTCACTGTTTACTATTCTGAATTTTCTGGACTAGAGACCAGTCCTGAACGTTGCCTACTGTCCTGCCCTTGAACTATTCCAGTCCTCTTTCTCCAAAACAGGCCTCAGGTTGGCTGCATGGTGGGGGAAGGGTAGAGAAGTGGAAAGTGTTTCTGGAATTAGTTCTAATTCCAGCTCTGCCACTTACCTCTTGTTCTTTACCTCTCTGTTTTCAATCTTGCCCTCATATGGAAACCACCTGAGGTTTTTGGGAAGATTCAATAAGAATACACGGTGAAAACATATTGCACACTGCCTGACTCATTTAATTAGCGACAGATAGTGTGTTAGGCAATGTTGTGTTTAAGACACAAGATCAGTGCTCCTGAAGAATTTACTTTGTAAGGAGACAATAAGCAGGAAAGCACATATATAATTTTAGTTAGGGATCAGTGCTCTGCAAAAATAAGATAGAAAAATGTTATGGAGAGGGACCAAAGGAAGTGAAGAGCTTTGTGGAGAGGTAACATTTGTGACCCCAACAGCATGGAGATCTAGGGGAATGGCGTTCCAGAAAGAGGGAAAACCAATTGCAGAGGCCCAAGGTATGAGTGGTCGGGCAGGACCAATTTGGGATTCTGCTCTGCATCTTATGGGTACATGGGCTAAGTTTGGTAAAACTGAATAATTTGCCCAGTCACCTACCTAGGGGGTGCTAGGGTCAAGATTGGAATCCAGGTCTCTCGCCCTCCGGGTGCTTGTCATGATGATGGCACAAAGATGTACGAGAAAAAGAGTGAGTGGGCATCAGGTGAGGGAGGAGCAGGCTGTCTTGTCCTTCAAGGTAGCTCTCCAGCTAAGTCGGAATCTGTCTCTTCCCAACAATTGGCAGGACTGTAGGATGTGGCTCTCAGGAGGACTTTCCAACTCTACTGGCTAGTGGGCCTGTTTCATTTACATCCTCATTTTCAAGAGGGAAGAACCAACTGTTTTTATAAGTTGGGGTTATAATACATGTATGCAGTGAAGAATAAAATATATACATATAACAAAATAAAAATCAGCCATAATTCTGACTTCTGGGAATTTTTGCTATCTTTCTGGTAAGTTCCTGAGCACAGAGACTTTGTCAGATTATGAACATAGTGTACATAGTTCTGGGATATGTTTCTTCTCCCTATTATGAAAAAAACTTTGTATTTTTAATGACTGCATAATAGTTCTCCACATGAACTAACTCAAATGTAAGTCTTTTAGGGTTTTTATTATTATGAATCATACCAAGAGCTGCCTTTTAAAAATTTAATTTTTAAATTTTTTTAGCTGTAGATGGACATGATATCTTTCAGTTATTTTTATGTGGTGCTGAGGATTGAACCCAGTGCCTCATGCATGCAAGGCAAATGCTCTACCACTGAGCCACAACCCCAGCCCCCCCAAGAGCCTTCTTAGATATAGATGCTTGTTACAGATCGTCCTAGTAGACTAGGGAAATGTTCCCTAGTCTAGGGGAATGCTCCCTAGTTTCCCAAGGAAACCATCTTCTTAGTTGGGGAGACAGGAGCATTTGTGCTCCCAAACACCTGACCTGTGAGTGTGCAGTATAGGTCATTGTCACTCTCCTGAAAAAATGGTATCATCACACTTTCTCCAACTTTATCTCTGCTATGGTTTGGAGTAGTTTCTTCCTCAAGGGCTCTTATGTTGGGGGCCTGGTCCTCAGTGTAGTGATGTGACAGGTGATAGAACTTCTAGAAGATGGGGTACCAAAGGGATTAAGGCAGTTAATCAGGATGCTGAGTTAGTTTTTATTTAAAAAAAGGAGCCTGGCCCATCCGGCTGTTGGCTTTCTGTCTGGTAATCTCTCTCACTCTTACAAGACTTCCTGCCGTGATGCTATCCACCATGAGACCCTCTCCACAGACTGAACTAATGGGGTCTCCTAATCTCAGACTTTCAGCCTCCCAAACTGTGAGCTAAATAAAACCTTTTTTTCCCTACAAAGTAACCTGCCTCTTGCGTTTAATTATAATAACCTCAAATGGACTAATACAACCTTCATTCTCAGTCTCTCCCTAGCATTGTGGTCTCAGGAAGGAGTCAATAAGAAGGGGAAAGCTGCAGGAATGCAATTTGATGCTACATTTCAAATAATAAATACATGGTACTTTAGATTTATGAATGCACTTTAACAATATTTTTATTAAATAGTACATTGGTGGGCAGGTGAGGGGCCTAGTCTCAGTATGCCAGAGTCTAAGGTGACTATGTTTTGCTTCTGTAGGGACCTACCATGGGGACAGGAGATAGTGGAGGTAATCACTGAGGTTTTTGGGGTTAGAGTATGGGGGGGACCAAGCTGTAGTAGGCCTGGAGAACAATCCTGTACCTAGGAGTTGACTGAGAAAGCATCTGAAGGCCTAGGCAGGACTAACGTCCCCTCCAGCAAGGGCAAAGATATCCTGTGCCTCCTGTGGCTGCAGCACAGGTCAAAGCTCCTCCTTTGGAACTACGACCATCACCACCTCTTCTCCAGGTTCCTGTTTGGTCTGAGAAAACAAAAAAAAGAAAGAAAATCTAGCCGGAGAGGAATCCTGTTTAAGAAGAAAGAAGAGGAAGCAAGGAGGAGAGACAGAGGGAGAGAGACAGAGAGAGAGAGACAGAGAGAGAGAGAGAGAGAGAGAGAGAGAGAGAGAGAGAGAGAGAGAGAGAGAGAGAGGGGGAGGGAGGGAAGGAAAGAATGAATTGGTAGGAGAGATGGATGGTTTGAGAAGTACCATCTTTCTTTGGTCTGGACAAACTTATTACACACCCACAGCTGACAACCTTCAACTCATAAGGACCAATGTCAAGTATTCAGATACCCCATGGGTCAGAGAAATGGTGTTTGCCAACTTCCTTATTACAGACCATCCTTCTAAACTGATTTGGGGCCCTCTTGCTAAAAAGCAATTTCTCAAGCTTTCTGGAAGCTGATTACTTCCCAGTGGAGCAGACAATGAAGAGCTAGTGCTGGAGGATTCCTTCCTGAGGAATCTTTATGCTCTCCTGAATTTCTGGGAAGGAACAGAAGAGTGGAAATTATAGCAGCCTAGGCGAGATTAGGGAGGTAGGAGGAGAGCAGGGCTGGAGGAGAATATTGAGAAAAGAAAAAGAGGGAGGAAGAGGGCCGCATACAGGAAAGGGATCTGTTCTTCCTACCCATACTCACCTCTTGCTGGCCACCAATTATTTTGTCTTCCCTGTTGGCTGCAGGAAATGGCTCTCTGGTGCTCATTGGAATAACCCAGCAGTCATTGTCAGCTTCTAAGGTGGATGAATGGGGTGTGGGAGGAAGGTGGGCTGTATTGAGAAAATGGAGAAAGTAGCAAGGCAGAGGGCTCACTCTTCCTATGGGAACAAATTCCTGTTCAACTTGCTGAGCAGAAAGAAAAAGATCTTTTATCAGGAAACTACAGGAAAGAAAAAAGCGGTCCATAGATGATTTTCGAGGGGTCTCTTCAATCTCCATAGCTTTATTATTAACTGTTAGACCCTAGGACCCTTTTGGGTAGATACTGGAAAGCAACCTTGCTCTCCTCCAAAGCTGTCCCTCCTGGCTCCGAGAGTTACTTTCCCTCACTGTGTGCAATCAACGGTTCCGTGGTTATGTCGGGCCCTCCTTTTCTGGAGGCAGGGTGTCTTTGTAAATAGATAAAGGGTTTGAGAGATCATGGGGAAGCAGCCCTCTCCTTGGGAAAATGCAACCGAACCCCAGGATGATGAATGAGACTCGCCCAGGGTCAGGCAGGGAGGGAACCGCAGGACCGGGCAGAACGGGCTGCGCTCGGCCTTCCTGATGTCACTAGTATTACCTGCGAAGTCCTCCCTGCTTACCCCTCCGAAGGCCCCAGCCTGCCTGGGCGTCTGGGCTGACTTTTCCGTCCTTCCCCACACCCACCTGTCCATGATGCGCAGGTCTAAACAGCGCACCACTGGGGAAGAGGCCCAGCTCCACCAGCTCATATAGCCGGAATCCCTAGGCCTGTGCGCCCATCCTTATTTCCGGTGAGGTTGATGCTGCTTATTGGCCCAGCCAAAGTGATTGACAAGTCAATAGCCCAATGAATGATGACTCTTGTAGGCACAGTGGCAGTTACCCGCCATCGCGAGAATCCTGGGTAACGGTTTTCTTGGCAGTTTCCGTTCAGCCATATTTCATACTCAAAATCCAGCATCTTCTTAGTAAAGGGTGAAGGGCAAATTTCTCCCCTAAAGAAGGAATATATTTGAGGGTTTAAAAGTACAAATGAACTCCCCCAGAGAACATGGGAGAGTTGAATGAGTCACTTAATAAAGGAGATCTTGCTAAGAAGTTAGTGGGAAAGTGAGTGGCAAGGAGGAGGAGAGGTCACCAGGCACTGGGCTCAGGGGACTTAGGCAGCCCTCAGAAGGCTGGAGTTGAAGGTGTTTATGGAAGCTTTTGTAGATTGTGTGAAATACTGAGGCCAGGATAGGTTTGGGGACCTGGATGAAATGATGGGGTCACTGATGGGGACTTTAAAGGCTCGGGGAACAGGGGCCAAATTGCAGGCGAGTGGGGTAGTAGTTATGTTCTTGTCCATGAAAATGGCCTGTCTGCAGGGGCATCTCCGTGAGAGCCAGCGTAGGTGGGAAAGGAGAGGCTTGGGTTCTGTGATGATTCCCTGGACCACGTAGAGATGGCGGGAGCACAGAATTGGAGTAGTCCATCTTTGAAAGGTGTAGCCAGAGACGATGTGTCCTTGGCAGAAGTGGGTGTGGATCGCCACATAGCTTTTTAGAAGATGGAGTGAGAGATGGAGATGAGACAGGGAGTTAAGAGATGGAAAGTATGAAAGAAAAATAAATATTCTTGAGGCTTCCAGTTGGAGCTCCAGAAATTCTGAGCAAAATCATGCTTGGCACATAGTTGTCACTCAGTAAGTGCTAGCTATTATTATTGCTCCTTGTGAGAGGGGCAGCAGAGGGACTGTGCCCACCTGATAATTCAAATGGACTAGGAAATGAGTGGAAAAGCAGTAAAAGAGCCAGGAAAACAGGCCATTCTAGTTGCCTTCTTTGTCTCCCCACTGGGCTTATAAGAATTGCAGAAGCCACTCCGCCATTGGGGAATGAGAGGGAAGGATTGAACTGAAGAGTAAGGGTGTTGGTATGCAGTGGAGTTGGGAGCCCAGAGGCTCATAAGTAAGAGTGGTGAGAGACTGTCCTTGCCAAACCCATGTTAATGGGGCCTATTAGAAATGAGGTGGAAGAGGGGCTGCAGGTGAGGATGAGAATGGGATGTGACGTGGGCAGGCACTGGATGAGCAGTGTCACCTCAGACATAACAGCTGTCATGGTTGCTGGGGTGAGGTCTGCGCAGGCAGCCTGCCTACTTGTTTTTCCTGGGGAAAGGAAATGGTGTTAGAGTCAAGACTCCATTGGAAATTCCTATCAATCATTGTCACAAGTGTCAGCTTACTCAGGGACCACTGTGAGTCTTAGAAAGGCTGAGAGAAAGACTCCCCTAAGAGACTCTGAGACAAGGAAGCCATTTTCTGTTGGGCAGAGAGGGTGTGTATTGGCTGACACTCCTGACTGAATACTGTGCAGGATGAAAGTACAGTTCCAGAAGGTTCTGAGCTGAAGAAATGAAACTACCCGCATCATCTCCATTTCCCTTGGCTTTTCCTCCTCTCACTTAGTCTGTGTTCCCTTTTTTCAAGTCACTGAATCTGACGCATTTGTTAGGGGAGGAGGTGCAGAGTGGGCACATCTGAAGTGGCTAAGAAGGTGATGTCAACAGAACAAATAATTACTTTGAGTATCAAAATTATACTTCATATGGATTTGTTGAGGAATGGGGAACCAAAGAACTATCTTCCAGAAATAATAGAAGTGCAAAACCTTCTGGAGTAGCCTCCCCAAGCTAAGGAGCTGTCTGGCCTGTACTACCTGGGGAGATAATATGAGGGAGAGGGAGTGATCAGGTGGCTCAGAGATAGATACAGAGAAGATGACAGAGATGAGGCTGAGAAGGACTAAGGCAAGATGGAGACAAGTGAAAACAGGGGCTGAGAGTGTGACTGAGAGGGCTGAGAGAGACAGCCCTGAATTGAGCTAGTAATCTTAGTTGCCATGTCTTCAAAGTCTTTTATATTTCCTTTTCCACGGAACACGTTTCTACTAATTTACAAAGAAAATGGTCCAAGATTCCAGAAAGTATTAACTTTTTTTTCCATTTTACATAAATCCTTCAGATTTTTTCTGGTGCTCACAAGCAATTCCTGATGGTTTTACTCATGGAGGCTCAGATCTGGCTGGGGCAATGGAGGCAGGCAGTGCGGCACTTGTGGAAGCCAAAGCTAAGCAGTCAGCTTCTGAAAGCTGCTCTCTTTCTTATCTCCATGGATTAAGGGCCATGTAAGCATTGGGATGGCTGTAGAATACGCCTCCCTATTTGGCACACTGGGATGTGGCAGACAGCTGGGCCACAAAGGCAGTGATGGTAGCATCACATTTGAGTCTGATGATGGATCACCAGTATGTGGGGGGATAGTAGGACTGGCCTTCAATGAGGCTAGTTTAGGATGATCTTGGATGGTTTGCTCATAGTCAGTGAGGAATGAGGGAACCCATCAGTGACTGGAAATGCCACTGAGTAAAGAACCAGTCACTTGGCTGGAGGACAGTAGGGTCCTCATAAGGACATAGCTTACTGAAGGGGCCCCGAAGCCAACTGTTGCTAGGATGGGAGATGCTCTCCCATCCCTCAAGAGTCAGGCACGAGCAGAGTCAGAGCTGGAAAAGAGGAAATATACTGCAGGAGAGAGGCAAATGGGATTGAGAAGACCCAGAGAGATGGAATTCCATCAAGCTGACTCTTGGAGTTGTCTCAGGACGTCTCTTTCTGTTCCCACTTTGCCTGAGATCGTTCTAGCAAAACATCAAAGCTGCATAAAACAGTCCCAAAATTTTCTGGGCCTTCAAAAAATGGCCTTCATCTTCTGGGATACTCACTTCTGCTAGGTGGACTTAGGAAGTCCATCCCCAACAGCAAATGGGAGGGCAGATGGCTTTGCTCTGTGATGGCCTTTTCTTGGTGACTCCAGATGTGGGAAATGTCCAGGGGGAAGGGAATGACTGGCCGGGCAGGAGACAGTTCTCCCCCAATCTCACAGACCTTGCCTAACGTCTTTCCTTCCACCCATGAGAAGTGGCCACCGGTCTAATGGTCAGGCTGTTTTGAGGAACTGAGGAACTGAGGGACAAAGAGGGGACTTATTGTGAAGGGAGAAACCAGCCGGTGGCAGGCAAGCTGCTGGCATGTGAGTCCTCTGTCTTCCCCTCTTCCTCCTGGGTGTGTCCTGCAGCTGGCCTGCCTGTGAGACTTGTCCCCATCTGGCTTGGCCTCCTAGCCCTGGTATCTGTCATCTGTCCTAGAACAGAGAGAGTGGTGGGGAAGGCGGGAGGTGAGGAGAAAGGAGAGACAGCAGGCAGAGATGGAGACTGAGCGACGGCATGGTCCTGTACAGTTTCCTTCTCAAGGGACATTTACTCCTCCCTCAAGGACTTAGGGCCCTCTGCTCCAGTCATGGGACTTCCTGAGCTACTCAACTTGTATTGGTGCCTGATCCCTCAGCTTAGGGGGAGTGGAAGTGATGCCCTAGTTCCTACACAAGGCGTGGCTCTTGGGAGTGAGCATCCCTCTCGACCCCAGCCATCTATGACAAGACTGGAATTTCCCCAAAGGCACTTTGACAGAAAAACAAAAGATTAAAAAAGAAAGCCAGATCAGAACGTGTGAAAGATAGGTGCACAAAGGAGTTCTGACCAGTTGGCAGCATGCTGTGATCCTAAGCTGTGCTGTTAGTTGTTTGGATCTACTGGATCCCAAAACTGCTCTCACCTTGGTCTTGAGCAAAATGGATTCTTCCCTGATCCTGGGCGTCTCCTCCACATGTCTCCTTTGCCCTCTTTGTGGGGCAGAACTCCCCAGTCTGCCCATAGAGCTCATCTTTGTGCTTGTTACCTCCTGTTCCCTTCATCCTTTGGATGGCCCTCTGTCTTGGGGACCTGTGCTCTGGCCTAGGCCCCTTCACTGTTGAGTAGTGGGGCCATTTCAGTGGTGGGGTGAGGAGTTAGGTGGTGACTGGGAAAGACAGCAGAGAGGTCAGGCCGGGAGCAAAGGCTGGAAATTGCTGCCCAAGGCTGGGCTTCCATCTCTGCCCTTTTCAAAGACTGAGAGCCTCCGCCTATTCCTGTCCTCCTAATGGTTACAGAATCCAGTCTTCACAGTTTTACAGAATTAATCCTGAAAACCCAAGTCCTGGGAAAGGGAATTTTCCTCAAAGGGAAAAAGGTACTTCTTCACAAAGAAGATAAGTCTGGCGCCTAAGAATAGAAACTAGCCCTCAAAAAACCCCACAAAACCCAAAAAAACAAAACAAAAAAACCAAAACGCGAGGGCACAACGTTAAATCTCAATGCATGTGCAATTTACCGATGAAAGAATGACTTTATGCAGATGCTGAAGTGGGGGCCAGGTGGGCAGGTGCAACTGCCTTTAGCAAGTCCAGGGACTAGGGGTCCATTCAACTGGGTCTCCCTGGATGTTGGCAAGCTCACGGGCGTGTGGCCTTGGTTTCAGAGTGTCTTTTCATGGCAGTAGGTGAGGGATATGGATGACAGAGCCCCAGTTCTTAGTGGCTCCAGGGTGGCTAGGACACTCTGTGAGGTGACTTCTGAGGGTCAGGAAGCCTGCGGGGTTGTCAGTGGCACACTGAGGGCCCTTCTCAATTGGGGTGGGAGAACGTGCTTCAAAGGGAACTTGCAGGGGGCAGAGAGAAGGCTAGAGCTCGGCGCATGTCCTGAAGTAGCAGCCTGTGAGTGCCCGGCTGGTGGCAGGAGTTCCGGGGTGGGGGGTGGGGGGATACAGGGTTACAGCACTGCGAGGCCAACTCCAGGTCAAGGAAGTTTCTCCTGGAGTTACAGAACTGATGGGACAAGAATCTCATGGTGGTTTGGGGTCATTTGCTAAAGAAGCGTATCATGTTCCTTGATCAGGGTGCTTTTTTAGGGAGGGCAAGAGGGGAGAGGACTTGCTCTCTTCCGGGTCTCTGGGTCGCCCGGGAAGCAGAGGCTTTCTTCATCTCATTCCCCCCTTTCTCTAGCTCTCAGTTCTTCCCTGCCACCCTCTGGTTCCTCTCTGATAACTGGGCGGGTAAGACCAAGCCACCAGCGCGGGGAAGTGGTGAGGAAAGGGACAGCTTTGTTGAGGAACAGCAGAAGAAACTTTTGAGTCAGGAATTGCGAATGAAGCCACCCGGGTGGAGGGCAGTAGCACTGAGGTGGTGGAGGGAGCGGGCCGAGCAGGGACAGGTGGCCCTCAGCAGGCTGGAGTCTAAGGTGCCTATGTTTGGCTGCTGTAACAAACCTGGCAGGCCTCCAGAGTTTGTCAGGAAAGTATTGGAAGGATCCACCCACAAGAGCCCACCAGCAAGCCTCCTGGGGGTCCTCTGAGGGATGTGTCTGGTCTTCCTGTGGCTGACGGGCCGGGAAGCTCTGGGCAGGTAGAGTAATGCAATGGTAGGAAGTACTAGGGATCATCTCGTGGCCACACCACCTGTGGGCCTCCCATGGCCACCGGAGACTGAGGGACGGGAAGGGCTCTTCCGAACCCCCCGGTGCCCAATGTCATTTCCACTTCTTGGACTCTCTATGCTCTCCCAAGGAGGAAACACGTCCAAGGCAGGTTGTGAGGTTGGGAGAGAGAGGAGAGAGGGACAGTCTTGGAGAAGGTGACAGCCAAGTCCTTTCCATCACTTGTGTGCCATCGAAAACAGTTCTGCTAATCCACAGAACATGGTTGTAGCATTTTGGGGGCCCTGTGGCCTCAGAAAAAAACTGCCTACACTACATTTCAGATAAATCCTCTCAGCTTGGAGAAAGCGTTTGCTTGTGCAGAAGTGGGCCTGAACTTGGCTGTGGCTCATTACTCCTGGTTCTGGTCATTTGAAGGGGTGGAAGGGCATAGTACAGCCCGGCCGGACACTTCCTTTCTGTCTTCTTGGGATGTAATACAACAGAGGGGACACCTGTACTTTTTCTGGGTGGCTCAGAAAAGAGGACCGTGAAAGGCGGCGCCTAGAGTGTGGGGAAGGGCTGGGGTCAGCAGTCAAAAGAAAAGAAAGGGAAAGGCTGGACTCGTCCGAGTGGGCCCAGGGAACTCTAGCAGTGTAGGAGGAACAAGTCTGAGACTGGAACAAGAAGACAAGAATGGCAGGATGCGGCAGGGACAGGGGACTTAGGTCCCCTCTCTCCACTCTTTATAGGAGGTTCCTCCACTGGGCCCTGGATCCTGATAGAAACGTCAAGAGGCAGTGTCTGGGGAAACCGGAGGCCTAATTATAAGGGAGTCGAGCCAGCCAGCGCACGGTTATAGTGTGTCTCCCTGTTTCTCAGGCCCAAGGGAAGGCGGGCCTGGCTATCCCTCCTTTGCTAGCTCCTTCTGGATTTCTTTGCCACCCTGGCTCTGCTTTTCTGTGTAGCTCTCTTCAGATTTTTGGTGTTAGAAGAATTGTGGAGTTTAGCTGAACAAATACAGCTTGGTAATAAAAGGCTTGGGTAGCTTTTTGTCTAGAGAAAGGAGCTTTGGGGTGTGAATCTTCTGTATTTAATAATTATATTGGTGATAAATAAGAAATATGCCAAAAGAGTGGCTGGGAGGAAGAACAGTTCATGCTTTTCTTTGGTAGACCAGAATTCAAGATGGCAGGCCCTGGGGTTAGCAAGGGAGGTCATGGTGTCAGGATGTATGGCAGACTGGGTGACATGGCTGGGCTGGGTCTTTCATCTAGAGATGGTCAATGAAGAGTTTCCCGTGCATGGGAAAACTCTCTCTGGAAAGGCACAGGTGGAGAGGCAGAAGTCTCCAGGTGAAAGTATCACATGGTCAAGGTGTTCTTGTGTTGCCTTGGAAACCCATCACTACTGGCTGGGGCATGAAAAGTATCCTCTTTCCCCTGGCCTGCACCTTTCATAGTTTCTCAAGGTTTGCTTCCTTCTGATGGGGGTAAAGAATCAAATGAACTAGAAGAGGGAGAGAAAAGCAGACCAAGACCCAAGAACAGACGGCACTTACCCGGTAGTGAAGTCTTTCAAGCCCCTCTGTCTACACCAGCTGCTCCTCAGACAGTCTGTTGATTCTGAATTATATTTGCCGTGTCTTCAGAGCCTTTCAAAGTTGCAAAAGAACAACAACAGAAGTGGGGACTGTACCCCACCATTCTTGATAAACAATTCTTCAAGAAGCACCTTCTTTGGGAAAAGCTATTACTCTTCTTATTAATTACCCATGGGACTCGGGTTTGTGTGGGAAAAGAGGAACAGAGATGGAATTTCTGAGTCAGAACCAGGTAGAAGGCCGCTTCTTCCCTCTCTCTGAGCTCCCCAGGCCAGGGAGCAGACTTCATCTCTATAGCCTGGACGTTTAGCATATTGTAAGAGCTCAATAAATAGGTATTTGTTGTATCGAACTAAATTATTTGTTGAATTTCCATGTGGGTAAATACACAAATCTAGCTCCTAGAGTGGAACAGGGGACCATAAATGTAGAGGGTGGGGTGTGAAATGGTCTATGGAAATTCGAAGGGAGAAATAGAATGTTTGACAAACAGCCCCTATTAGGAGCGAGGACAGAACAGGCGTGGGAGAGGGAGAGGGAAAGAGAAGGTGCCGAGACATGGTGGCCTAGTGAAGGGCCTGGGCTGCCTGCACGCCTGCGCAGACTTCTTCCCCAGATGGTTCTTAAGTCCTTGCCTTAAGTCGGGCAAGGAGGATCCCTGACCCCCTTCACTAGAACACTAGCATGGCCAGAGTCTGCCACTCCTGAGGACTTAGAAGGGAGGGAATGACTTTGCAGATGGTATGAGAGTTGGATGTGAAAGCCCAAAGGCCACCAGGAGAGTGTAATGGTGGGTCTTCCAATGCGAGTGTAACGGAGAAGAGTTTTGATCTACCTACATACCTAGCACTCCTGGGTACCAGATGAGATTCACCTCCTGTAGAATCTCTTCAGACTGAGCGCTTTGCTGAGAGTTGATTTGCTACCTGTTGTAAATATCGTTGGGAGCCCCTTACGCTCATCAGGAACCCCACAGTTGCCATGTTACCCTGCAACCATCTGGCATCTGGGAAACGGAGCATCTGATTGTGGGACGGGGTGGTTGTGACTGCAGCAAAGAGGAGCTGGCCAGTAGATGTGAAACGTCCAAAGTCAATGGGACTGACGTATTTTTAGTTAGATGCTAAAAATCTGTATATGATCTGTGATCACTGCCGTTTTACTCAAGAAAGAGCTTTTTAGCGCCACCAAAGGAGGAAAGGTATAATTTCATAAGAAACATTGTTCTTTTGGGGTCAGATTGTGAAAACTGGCTCTGGAGGACCATTGCTAGAACTCGACCTCCAAGGATATAATCTGAGAACAAACCTTGCTCTTAGGATTTGTGCTTGGTGGCAGACTGCCAACATTGGGACTGGAGAATCTCAATCTAGTCCCCTTGTGTGCTGCATGGCCTCTGCTTTGATAGCACGTATGCTCCCTGCAGTGGCTCCTACGTGGAGACCAAGCAGACTCATAAGGGCTGGACGGGTGTAGAGATGCCAGCAGCTCAGGTCCCATTGGACTAGTTAGTCCCAATGTCATGACTATGCTACAGAGTCTCGTGACTCAGGATCGTGTCTTATGCTCTTATCGGCAGGGAATGGTGCCAGCGCCTTCCTCTCCTTCACATTTTCTAAGTGACAAAATTCTACTCATCCTTCAAAACCTAGCTCAAGTGCCATGTCCTCTGAAGTTGACCTTGGGACCCCTCTCCGTGCCACATCAGGAAGGAATTTTCCGTTTTCCCTACTCCTGCATTCCAGCACATTCCAGCAGCACTTTGTGTTCTGGTTTCTCATTCACATGCTCTTATTAGTGGTTACTGATGCAATGACTTCTTTGCTACATTGGGAGCTCTCTGGGGGCAAGGGCTGTTTATTTTTTTGTATCCTCAGTGCCTGGTATATAGGAGGTGAATGAATGTCCAATTCACTAGGAACTGAGTTATGTTAGTTGCTTTTGACATCATGGGTAAGGTTGGCATCAGGCCTTTGGACAACAATGTCTGATGCCTTGGAGGTTTGACAGCCTTATCCTTGGGGTTAGTTCTGTAGACTACATGTTAGACTGAGGTTCAGAGATAAGACTCCATTTAATAAATGGACAGAATAGAAAGATCTCAGCTTCCAAGCAGCGAAAGCATGACTTTACCTACTGAAACCAGAAATGACCATGAGGAGCAATGCCACGGGTCCAAATGCTGGACTCCAGCAAGGTTGGCTTGGTCCATCTGCACTGGAGAGTTCTTAAGGTTCTGTCAGGAAGCTGGGTGCCTGGTGTCTGAGCTGCAGATGGGGGACTGGGGTGCCTCTTCCAGGCAGGGAGCTGGTCCTGAAGGGCAGGTGTCATGGAGAGCTCTTGACTTTATAGGGTAGTGTTTTCACTGTGAGATAGCTGTGAGTCTTTTAAATAATTGCTTGTGTTGGACTGAATCTTTCCCATGGGTTCTAGTTCATCCTTCAGCATTCATTTAAGGACGCAAATGTCTCCTCCGTATACAAAATGAGCAGGCAAATATCTTCACTAATTATTGTAAAGTTTCTTGGCTCCTTTTATCACCCCCCCCTGCCATTCTTCACGGAATGTGCTTTTAAGTCCTTCTGCAATTTCACTTGCCCCTCGTTGGACTTGCTGTAGGTCATTGATGCCCCTTACATATGTTCTTCAGGGTACTCAGCTGGACACAGTGTGTATAGTTAACTCATTACCCAGGTGCCATAGTTCAGTGAGTGCAGCCTGAGGAGGCTGTAGACAATAAAAACCTGGATTTCCGTTATTTCTCCATTTTTCTTAACATTTGCACTGTTGTTAAGTGAGGTTCTCCATTTTATACTCAGTGAAATTGATTTATGTTCAGGCTTTGCCAACTATCCTTGGTCAATTTCATCTTTTTAGATTAACATCCAATCGATTGAGATACTTCTGAGTCTTGATCCAGTCAGGCAATATGAGCTACATCTCTCTATTTTGTGATATTAGCATTTATTGAGGGGCACTATTTTTATGTTTTTGTTTCCATGATTTAAAAAAAAATGTTGAATGGGATGGCGCCCTGCACAGTACAACTATGGCTGTCATGCAGTGATGGGGGACCTCGTCATCTTGTCACACTGTACAAACTTCTGTCTGGTTCATGTGGATATTATCAGACACTTTTTCAGATACTTAGTCAAAGTATACAATATGTCGTTGTTCTTAATGATATATGCTACTGTTCTTAATCTTGGTCACCGTATCAAAATAAGAAATTTGGTTAGGCCAGTGTGACCCTTCCATGGGAAAGTATTACCCTAACATATGTCCTAGGGGAGAATAGCATATCTCTATCTATCTATCTGCTGCTAATATCCTTAAGGCAAGACAGTATTTTCTCTTTTCTGATTGTGTTTACCAAGCAATATTCTACTCTGGTCTCTTCATTTTATTGCCCAGCCAAGAAGGGTGTATCCTTTGTAGATAACATGGGCTGCAAATTGCTTATTGCAAAGGAATGAAGTTACTGTTGAGCTTTAAAGATCAGTTCCTTAGGAATTTGGTGATTGTGACCCTCTTTCTGGGAACACGACTGAGGAAATGGTAACATCAAGTTTGCAATGCACTCTTGGCATTTAATGGCTCCACCAAAGGGACCAGCCACATCCAGCCTGAAGCAGCCAACCAGAGTTTAGATGAGAGAGGAACCACTTGTAAGTTGCAGCGTGTCAGGATCAGGGAAAGCCTGGAGGAGGGAGGTAGGAAAGAGAAGTCTTTTAGCCTCCTGGTGTCCTTTATTATTTATTTCTTTTCCCTTCAAGATTTCTAGGAAGGGATACAAAGAGGAAGGCTCTTTCTGCCCCAGTCCAGGCACAGTTAATTTGCCAGCTTTTACCAGATGGTCTGTGAAAGCCAGGAAACATTGAATGGAAGCCGTGGCTGGTTTTTAAGCCCAGCAAAAGCTTTTAACTAGTTGCTTGGGCCATCTAACCGTAGGTAACATGGATGAGTTACTTTTGAACT
The DNA here is from genome assembly GCA_028644305.1 of Xerus rutilus. Taxonomy (NCBI): domain Eukaryota; kingdom Metazoa; phylum Chordata; class Mammalia; order Rodentia; family Sciuridae; genus Xerus; species Xerus rutilus. The sequence continues at coordinate 18,089,173 of CM053399.1, forward strand.
TGAACTTTAGTCATTCTTGTAGCTACTGCTGGGGTCCCAAGAATGAGCAGATGAGCAGTCCAAGGCACTAAAGCTTTAATCTCCTCAGCCGCAAGCCTGTTTGGGTCAGGAAAGGTGACTTTTCTTCCATTCCATGCTTGGGAAGGGAAAAGAAGGGGGGACACAAAGGGAAGGGGATGAGATCTCTTGTTTCTTTCTTAGCTTTTGACACTTTCCTAGTGTCTTGCTAGGGAGCGGGGCCTGGTCTGCATTTGCTGAGAGCATGTTAGACCTTGCCCCTCCAGAGACTGCTTCTCCCAGCCACCTTCCTCCTTCGGGGTGGCAGGAGGGACTGAATGGATTGGGTTTTCCCCAGTAAGAGTTCGTTTGAATTGCTCCACCTTCTGAAGCAAAGATTTAAAAGCCTAAATTTACCCGGTTGAAATTGGAGTGGGAGAAATACAAAAAGCTACAAGGCAAAATTAATGTCCAAGAAATATTCTCTCAGTATGTTTCTAATGCAATGGTTCATCTCCTTTCCCTCCCGCTTTTCTCCTCTGCTCTTTGGCTCCATGGGGCACATTTCTCTCCCTGACTGATTCTTTGTCTTTCTGGCCAACGGGTCCAATATGGTGCCTGTCAGTATTCCACTTCCTGGCTTGTGGTTCAAATGAAGATCGCACTTCTACCTTGGTGAGATGCTACTTTTAGATCCAGAGAACCTCAGAAAACTCCAGCTCTAAATATGTTTGTAATCTGAACTTGTAATGCAATCCTCTTTGCCAGAGGCAGAGTTAGCTTGCAGAGTTGGTCCCTTCCCACAGAACTCTGGGCCTCCTCATGGTGACTGGTGTGGCTTCTGTGAGAGCTCAGGGCCAGGGTCCTGGGAGAGGAAGGATGGACGGGATGGCTGAAGGGCTGTGGTCTCTCAATGATGTCAGAAATACACCCACGAGCCATTGCCACGACCCCGCCCCCTTCTTATTAGTAAGAAAATTTAGTAATGGTTGCCTCAGTTCAATCCTAGACAGCCTCAGGGTAGCTCCTTTGAGACCACCGTCTGCCTTCAGGCAGGTTCAGACATTGTTCCCACAGGATCTGGCTGTTTACCGGAGGTGAGGGACGACAGGTACTATCAGGTGTGACTTGCTCTGGCACGCTTTTCTCTCTTTTCTCTTAACATGGATTTGTTGGAGATACTGAATGCCACCAGGCAGCTGATTGTCCCTCTCTTGTAAGGCTTTCTTCCAAGGCTTAAAACCTCTTAGAAATTGAATAGGATACAAATTCAATAACTGGTAGGTTGGGCCACAGCCTATCTTCAGCCATGTTTAAGAATTTGTTGATCCACACATAAAACAGAAGGATTCAACTGTTGTCTTGTAGCTTTTACTTTCTTTTTCAAGTGGTCTGTATTCTGCTTTTTTCCAGTGTTGCTGTAGTCAAATCAGAATCTGTACTGCCAAGAAACTAAATTTAAGCATCTCATTCCCTGAGTATCATCCCTCATTCTTCCCAGTCTGTAAATTCCTTGAGGGTTGGGGCTGCATGTTGCCCATCGCTGTAACCCCGGGGGCTGCCCAGGACCTGCAGCACTGATAGTGTGGACAGCCTGGTGTTCATTGCCATCCCGTCCTCCTGGACCTGGGCTTGGGTGACACTACTCTCTGCTGGTGACACTACTCTCGCTTCTCAGTGGCTTCTGCTGGGCTAGGCTTGGTCCTGGGGCATTTCCTCCCTGGTGTCTAGATTCCCCTAATCTCAGCCAGACTCATGGTTCCAGCTCACATGCTAACCAAAGACCTCCTGATATTCTCTCTCCAGCCTCTGACTCCACTGTGAGATCCACAATGAATTTTAACTGCTGTGTAATAGGCATTTCATAGGTATCATGTCTAAAGCAGAATTCTTGATTTCCTTTCCCAATTCCGTTCCCAAATTATTCCTGCTGCTGTCTCCCCCACGTCAGGTATGGGACCTACATTTGTTCAGAACGTCAAAACTGGGATAGCCCTTGATTTGGATAGCCCTTGACTTAGCTACTCTCTTTGCACCCCTGCGACCAATTCCCCATCAAGGCCTGTGAGCGCTGCCTCCAGAATACATTCTTGATTCATTTATTTCTTCATTAGCTCTGCTGTGAACCGTCCCTGGAGAAGTTCACCGCCATTGCCAGCTTAGACACTGGGTGCTTCCTGACTGTGTTTGCGCTTGCCCTGCGGAACAGCTGAGCCATCCCTTAAAAATGCAAATTCCAATCCTGTTGGGTTTCTTGCTCAACAGCCTTCTCTGGCTGTCCTCTGTGCTTCGAATAAAATCCAAACTCCTTGCCATGGCCTAAAAGATGGGTCATTAACTCATCCCGGCTGATCCTGTTGGCTTCGCCATCTGCCCATGCTTTCGGCTCTGTTCATGCCAGCCTTCAAATACTCCCAGAGTATTGTCCCCTAAGGATTTTTGCTTAGCTATTTCTTCTGTCTGGAATGTTCTTTCCTCTGATCTTTGCATTGGATCTTTCTCAACATTAAGACTTTAGTTCAAATGTTGCCTCTTCAGAGAAGCTTCCCCCATCCCTGGAATCCTCCAGTCCCTGTTCGAGCATTCTCTCCTGCAGTCCTCTGGGTGGTCTTCACAGCAACACAGCACTATCTGATTCCCATCTACCTCCTCCACTGACATGCAGGCTTTGAGAAGTGGGCTCACTCTTTCATGTGTTCCATTGTATCCCAGCAGCAGGCACATAGCACATAGTAAGTGCTCAATTAATAACTCAGCGAATACATTGAATTTGTCAGGTGAATGTTGAATGCATTGGCAAAGCAGGTGCAAACAATGCGTTTGTAGAGGTCACGTTGTCGTCTCCTTTTACAACCCATGGTCACAAAGCATCTGTATATCCTCCGTAACAAAGTCTTAAATGACCACCACCCCTACTTCTTGGTTGGAATGAACTCATGCTCGTAGGATGAAGGTGCTAGCTGCAAATGGACTCCCACTCATGAGCTGAAAATGCCAGTCATTCTTAGCTTCCTTGGGCTTTTGCTTCTTGCAACGATGCTTTCAGTGATTTTTGCATATCAACCAAGTAACAGCTTAAGGATGCAGAGAAACCGGAAATTAAGCATACTTCAGGGGCTTCCTTTGAGTCTGGCTTGAGAGGAAGGTGAACAATGTTCCAATCAGTGCTGTTGGCATTGACAGAGAGAGGTCCAACGCAGCACCATGAAGTGCTGACTGGGGCGTGTTAATGGAGGCATTTGTGCCACTTGTGGCTCTTTGGCGTGGTTCCTGGCTTCCTTCCTCTGGTAGACACAATTGGTTTCCCTTTGGATTAAGCTTACTTGCGGTCTCCTTTGAGAACTTAAATTCACCTCTCAGTTGCGGTGACCTTGTCCATTTCCCACCTCCCATTGCCCACGTGGGTCCTTAGTGCGTGCGTGCTGCGTTCACAGGCCTCTCTCTGCGCTCAGACAGGCTTGCCCTTGCACAGATGGGAAAGAACTTCAGACTCCACTCAAAACTTGGTTGAAACTTTCTTTTGTATGTTTCATGTAAGGAAGGAAAGAGGGCAAGCATTGATCAAGTGTCCCGTGTGCTATTTCACATAAGGGATGAAGGACCTCTATTAAGTAATTCTAAAGAAATCTTTCTGTCTGATATGCCCCATGGCATCACCAGTCACAACAAGCTGTCAGAGAAGGAGACAAGTGTGCCACACAAATAGTATCGCTTTCATTCTAACTCACGAGATCAACTAGCAGATGATAACAGGCTGGCTGTTCTAGACAGTGAAAAAGGCTTATTGGAAATCTGAGCCTATTCAAGGGGGTCATGAGGTCGCAGGTGATGCGCACCCATGCTGAGGGCGTAACCAACCATGCTGGGAAGTTCTAACTTACAGATGTTAGTTGTCCAACATGTATTTAATGAGTGTCCACGTGGAGGCAGGTGCTTCCCACTTGTGGGGGATATTTGGAAATAAGAAACAGAGGTCCTTGTGTTTGTGGGGTTTGCTTCCGGAGAAGTGTCCTCCTTAGGGGAATGCTCAGCCTTGAATATTAAATCTGAAAAAGATGCAAAGCTGGTCCTTCTGAGTGTTAGTCCTTCAGATGAAATTCCGGTCCTGCCCTCGAGGAGCTCACAGTCTGGAAGAAAGGGAAGACAAGTAATGACTGTGCTTACTACTGCATGGCGGAAGTGCTAGAAGGTTCCGGTAATGACAAGGGCTTTGGAGGGAAGGTGGGGTTCTTTAGATTTGGGATGGAGGTAGTGGGAGACCCAGGAAAACACCTTGGGCAAGGTGGTGTTTAGCCAAGCTCAGTCTTGTTCCAGGGGTCACACTGGGTGTGTGGAGACGGCTGGGGTGGGGGTTCCTGTCTGGTGAAGCTCCATGGTGCCAGGACAGAGGGCATCTCTAGACAGCCAGTGGTGAGCAGGCAGACGCACATTCGTGGCTGGCCCGAGGGGTTGTGTAGGGACTGCTCCTTCCTTTGCTCCTTTTTGCTCTGGGGGAAAAAGAAGTCAGGAGCTTTGGAAATACCGGAATTTGAAGGGCTTCCCTCTGATTGATTTGAACAGCCTTAGCAGGGGGAATAAAATGTTGGTGGGAGAGAGAGAGGGAGGAAGGAAAGGGGAGGGAGAGGGAGAGAGAGAAGCTGCCTCTGAGAGAGGAGGAGCTGGTGGGTGGCTTTGTCAAGTTCGGGTCAAGGCAGTGGTGGCACAAGGCTTTGATTCCAAACTGAAATTCAAGGTGAGCTGATGAAAAAGTTTAGGATTTTTGAGAAAAGCACTGCGTTTTAGAACCTAGGCATTGATTCTCTAAAAACATGCCCTTATATAGTTTTAAAAGGTTGTGTGAGATCTGCGTTTGAAGATTTGAATAAAAACGTGTCTTTTCACAGACAAGAAGTGGCAAGTTCGTGGGTAAAAGTGAAGGGATGAGTAGACACCAGCACCTGGAGCAGCTGGGAAACCCCACTGCGCTGGGTCACGTGTAGAGCTTTGCAAGTTTTTTCTTCACCGGGGGTCAGGGTGTCCCAGTAACAAAATAATTGTTCTTGTTGATTGGTTAAAAAACTAGCAGAGGAAAAAAAAGTTAATGGAGTTGAGTTATGCGAAGGTTTGCAGTTTTGTTAGGCTCAGTTGTGAAGCCGCGATCCAGCACAGGGCTGCGACTTGAGAGGCATCGGTGCCCTTCTCCTCTTGTCTGCCTTTATGTGCACCAGCGGGAACACCCTGCCCTTGGCTCCCGACGCCTGCTGCTATTTCTTTTAACCGCCCCTGTTCCTTTGGGCTTCTCTGTCCACGGAACGTTGCAGCTCCTGCCGGGAGTCCTCCCTTGCTCTCCTCCCTTCTTTGCCTCCTGTCAGTGGGAACCTGGTCTTCCAGAGCATTGTTAAGCTAGTGTTCTGCTGATACTGTCGTATCCTAGCTGTCCCACTGGGGAGTGGGCCCTGCAGATCAAGGTGACCATCTCTTAGGGCTTACTGGAGTCAACTCTGCTCACCCTTCCCAACCTGGCCATCTGTGATTTTGATGCCACCCTTTTGGGAAGGGACCTCGCTGGACTTTGTTGACAGTCCTGGGCTGGAAAGGAGGGTTCAGTGGGCTCAGAGTTTCCTGCAGGGACACCACACTGCTAGGCAGAAGCTATTGGCCTTTGGGGCTGAACATCAGCTTCCCTGTGGCCCTCCCTACCACCAGCACGGGAATGCCACAGGCGTCCTTTTTTTCCCACTTAAGGCTCATCAGCATTCAAGCAGACACGTCGCCATTCTTGCTCAATTTCATGTTTATTGAGCTTGTTGAGGGCCCACTGGCGCTGCCTGTTGTAGGGTGGATGGCGGATTTCTGACCAAGAGCCACTCAGAGCTGCTCCTTACCTTCCGGGATGAGGTAGGAGCGACGAGGGGATCATTATTATTTTGTCATTATTATTACTAATAGGAACATCTACCATTTATGCCAGACACATTACAAAGGTGGTTTAATATAATCCTTGCAAATTTGCAAGACCCCCCGGGCACATTTAGTATCTTGTCTCCATTTTACACATGAGGAAATAGAGACTCAGAGAAGTCGTATAAGTGAGAGGTGTAGCTAGGACTCGAAGTCTCTCTGTCTTCAGTGTTCATGCTCTTTCAAGTCCTGTAAATCTTCTAGTGGCATCGAGGTGTGGGCTGGCCCATTCACATGGCATTCCACCAGTATGTAAGCACACGGTTGGGAGCCCCCTACCTGCTGGCATCTGCCCTAAGGCCAGCCAGTACTCCGTGTGTTGGCGTGAGTCCTACCTGGCAGGACTCAAGGGGTACCACATGGCCTTGCTCAAGCCCCAGGGTCTCCCCCAATGATGCATATATAATGTCCTTTCCCTCTTTACCATTTTCCTCTTCCAATTTCCAAAACATTTTTGTTATCCAAGATGTCAGTGAATCGTCAAAATAACCCTAGGAAGTGGGCAGGGCTGAACTGATGATTTTGGGTGGAGAGGTGAGGAAATGAAGTCCCAGCTGATCTCAGTGAGTGGCCCCCTTATACACAGCAGCAGTTGGGGTACTGTCTCTTTTTGGGTACCAAGCCAGACCATTGATTCCCCAAGGGACTGACTGGCTTTGGGTTGGCAGCTCTATGAGAAGGTTGCTTTTCAATCACCTGGCTCAGCTGGTCCTGGCAATGGGGGTCCTGAGAATGGGGACATGGCGGAGCTTGCAGACTAGCTTTCCTCTCGCCTTACCTTCTCTTCTTTGCTCCTTCCCTCAATAGATTTCTATCAATTTAAAGCTGACAATTTATCTTTCTGGTTTCAGTCTGATTCTTGCTACTGGACGTTGGTCTTAACTCTCGATTCCAGGGTGATAGAGATAATTAGTGAGAGAGAATTGCAGACAGGAGAACAAACCAGGGTGTCTGGCAGGAACACCAGTGTAAGAAGGGGTGAGTGTCCTGCTGGGGATCGTTGTGTAGCTCAGCTTGGATCTGGAGCAGAAGCTTGGGGATCATATGTTCTCATTATTTTCTTTTTAGATGGAGGTCTGCTCAGGTGTGAGCAGGTAAGGAGGTGGTTGACAAGGTTGATCTGGTGGGAGGAGCCGTGTGATCTGAGAAAACACACTTTGATGAGCCCATCAGGGTAAGGGGAAGAAAGATGGAGAAGGGACCTGGCTCTAAAATGGGGGGTATTCCAAGGCTAGATACAGGCACCCAGAATGAAAAGCTAGGACATTTTGGTAAATGGTGTCTACCCAAGAAAGCTGATTTTCTTTTTGATTGGGCAAAACCATTGCCAATTCAAAATGGACTCTTATTTTTCATCTAGAATAGAGTGTGGGCCGTGGTTGCTTCTTAGACCTCAGTCAGGGGCGTCTGGTGTGTCTGAGCCCGGGGCAGCCTGGGTTTGGGACCTGAGTGCTGCTGTGTGACCTGGGCAAAGTCGTTTCATTTCTCTGAGCATGCTTCTTCATTTGAAAAATGGAGATGACACTTTCCTTGTAGGATTGGAGGTAGATATCTGTAAACTAAGGTTTTGGAGGCTTAACCATGGAGCTATGAGATATTTAAGCTATGCTGAAAAGCACAGGCCTACGTTGCTGTTAAGATCAGAGGAACACTCCCCGCTCCCCCGCCACACGCGTCCTGAAGACGGGCCCTGAGCTTCTGATAGCCTGGGTTGGTGATTCTGGGCAGTCTTATCAGAACCCTTGTAATCAGTTCTTGCACATGAGACCTTAAAGCAGCGACAGCAGCAGTGAGGGTGATGTTACCTGACGTCCCTGGGGATTTGGTCATGGCCCTTCCAGCTGGGAGGAGGCTCCGTGGTTCCAGAGAAACTGGTCAGGTCTGAACTACTCTGGCTTCCGAAGTGTTTACTCAGAGATCACCTCCCACGGGCGATGATGCCTGCAGGCTCCAGAGTCCTCTGCTCCTCCACCCCACAGCTACTTTCTAGATGGCTCACACACGTCCTCATTCTCAAGACACTGCTTCTGCATCTGAGTCTAGCTGCCTGAAGCAAGTCTGCTGGATTAAGTTCCTTCTTTAATCTGTTGTGATTAGGATTGGAGAATTCCACACTGTGTTGTCCCCCAGAGGCCATTATGATGACCCTGGGGCGGAGCGGGTGGGCAGAGAGCCAAGCTCCTGTTTGTCCTTGCCTGAGACAGCGCAGCAGGGCGAGGACTGTGGACATTTGGGGGCTCTTTTTTGATTAATTTTGCAGAGATTTCTGCTGGTCCTTTCTTCAGATTCTTTCCCAAATCCTTTCCTAACCTCGAGGGCGATCCAGGCATCCTCCCCCTAAACAGGACTGGGGAAGTCTCCTTGGGTCTCTGCACCACTGGCTCACCTGCCTCCAGGCATATTGCAAGAATTTCCTTACTGGTGGGCCTTCTCTGGGCTCCACCTGCGGCCACGCACGCTTCTCCTTTCTGAAGCCAGATTTGTTGGTTGAAGCAGTCACTAGTCACCACATGCCTATCTGTGGAGCGTCTGCTGTGCCTGTCGCCTCTGCTCTCCTGGAGCTTATGGTCTTAACAGCTCTTCCTCATTTTTGACTCCACTTTTTTTCTGGACCTCAAGTTAAATATCCCAACCAGTGCTCAAGCCCCCAAAGCCAGGAGCAGGAGTGTAGCAGGAAACCAGTGCTGTGCCACATCACGTCCTTGTCACACAGGTGCTCCTGGACTTGTCTCCATCTCTCCTGTCCCAACACTGGCTCCTGGACTCACCTTATTTCTGCTCAGGGGTTAATTCAGTGTCTGTCTTCACTTCCCCAGGCCCTGGTGGGTGGGCTCACAGTGGTGAGCTTCCCCGCGTGGGCCGCCGGCCTGCCCAGCCTCCTGTGTGCCCCACTCTCTGCCGCGTTTACTCTTTGGCCATGCGCTCTTGTATCTTAGGGCTTCTGCCTGGAATGCCTTTCCCCCTATTGCTTGCCTGGAAAACCACCTCCCATCCTTCCAGGCCTGGCTCAAATGCTACCTCCTCTGGAAGCCTTCCTCATGCTCTCGGGCAGAATGAGGGCTCCTTCTCCTGAGCTGCTCCTGCAGCTGAGGGTCCCTTCCCTCTCTACAACAAGGGGCCTGAGCTGTCTTCTTTCCAATGTATGATCAGCTCGGGGGAACAGGAACTGTGATCTTGGCCTACTTTAGGGCCTGGGACATAGGTGCTTACTGCATATGTACCCTCTGCTCCAACTCTGACCTGGGGCTGGGACACTGGAGGTGGGGGTGGGGGTGGGGCAGGGTGCAGATGGAGGAGACCGGGTGTGTGTGGATGGGGCGGAGAGCAGAGCATAAAATGAAAATAAATAGCTAATTCTTCCTAATAATGCCTGATTTCCAGATTTGATATTCTGCATTAATTATAATTACTTGCTAGGAGATAGGGTATTAATCACCATGTGTGGCAGTTCTGCGGAGTTGCGACACAGATGCCTGGCTGCCTGGCACCTGGGATGCTCAGAGACTCCGACGAAGATGCAGCAGGGCTGGGGGTGGGGGCACCCCTGGGAAGGCACTGCCCAGAGTGGGAGCCTGCAGTCGAGAGGCTCACCCCTGCTCTGCGCATGTGCTCACGAGGGTCTGGTGCAGAACGCCTGGGTCGGGCTGAGCAGGAGGCAGGGCAGTGCAGCTTCACAAGCCCAGGCGAGAAGTGCTCATCCTCTCCTCCGCTTCTAGGGCTATGGCAGGTTCGGGCCAGTACGAGGGGTGCTGAGAAATGGGCTTCTGCCCCCAGAAAGCTGATAGTCTCCCAGGGGTGCTGACTGGCTCATCTTCTGATAACAGAGACCTGTTAATAAACGTTTGTCTTGTTAATAAATACTTGACTGGCCCGAAGGTGAGAGATCTGTGTTCTGACTTTACTACTAACTGGTGGTATGACTTGGGCTTCTGTTTCCTCTCCATTAACGCAAGAGGTATGCGGTGGTGGTTAGATTCCAAAAATCCAAGGGGTGAAACCCTCTGCCCCTCAAGGCTGTTGAAACGCCCACCAATCTTGGAAGGTCCATCTCAATGCCTTGGTCTCTGTGAACCCTTCACGGTTCTCCTGATGGACACGGTGGCTTCCTCTTCTGAGCCCAATAGTAGTTGGTGTCTGCTGCCCTCACCGGGGAGTGCTGTTGCTAGGGACTTTGTCCCCCTGTCCCTCATGGGCTGCTTCACCCAGATAACCACATAGCTGGCTGCCTTGCTTCTGCAGGTCTGTCTGGAAATGTCATCTCTCCAGACACACCTTCCCCTCCATCCTCCTGAAAAGTCACTCTCTCTTCATTCCCTGCTCTATGTTTAAAAAAAAAAAAGCTCATTGGTGTTTTGAATATTCATGTGCCTGTTGCCCCCTGGGCAGTTGGAATGACAGTGGATTTCTCACTTTGTTCCACTACTCTCCTTTGGTTCGACGCATGGTGACACTCGAAGGGTCATTGCTGGATGGATGAATGAATGAACGAGTGGGCTGTTCTCACAACCCCGGTGCCTCTCAAAGGGGAGCCAGTGGCTAAATAGCTCTGAGGTTGGAGAAGATCCAGTGTTTACACCCCTTACAGGAGAATTACTTCCTTTTTCATTGGACATTTGCTACAGGCCAGAAAGAGTTTGAAGTCTTTACATTTTATCTCATTTAACTCTCACGAAGCACTTTGAGGTGTCAGTATCTCCAATCTATAGAGGCTCAGAGAAGTGAGGTAATTTTCTGGAGATCACACAGCTAAGAAGCAATGGAGTGCAGATAAGAGCCTTGGTATTTCTATTTTCCATTCTGCTGCCTCTAGGGAGGGAGGCTGGCGAGCCCTGAGCCTGGGTGCACGCTCTGCCCCCAGATCTGACAGGGCGACTGGCTACTCTGCAGAGGGACCCGCCCAACCCTTCTGCCATCTTGCTTGTCTCCCTCCTCTTTATCTTCCTCCTCTTTAATTTTCCTTGTCTTCAAGCTTCAAACTCCTGTTTTTTGAGAATAGGTATTTCCAAATTTGGCCAATCCAATGGAGTTCTAGAAGTTGTTCTTCTCAGCCATTTATCTTAAACTCCTGGGTGGCCTGGGAGCCATGGCAAAGCCTGGGTTATATACTCTTGTGACAGCTTGTCTAGGTGATGCCACCGTGGTCCTCCTTGCAGTCTGGAGAGATCAGGAAACAAGCAAGTGTCTCCTCATTACTCCTACTTTTCCGGTTGAACCAAGGACCTGCCAGTGCGGTCCCCTCTCTGGAGTCTATTGAGAACAAAGCATAGGAATGGTCAAGAGGGACGGCACCTCCTGGGAGAAGGAGGACATGGAAGAGGTGGTGGGGAGGCAGAGGTTCTGAGTCCTGTCTCTGTAGGACATCTTGCCTCTTTGGGGACTGTCTTTCCTGGGCTGGGGCCCTGGGTGGTTTCCGGGACAAAAAGATGGAAAGGGCAAGCAGGAGCCCCCTTGCCCTAAAATAGTTGTAGTTGTGATAGTTTTGAGTTTGGGCTTTTCTAGGACCAGCAGTGAAGCATCTGTAGTCCAGTAAACCGCGTGGCCAGCTAAGAGTGTCTGGGGTAAGCTTTGGGAGGGACGATGGACTTCAAAGGGGAGTAATGGGGCAGGATAAGAGGCTCAGATGGCTCCAGTGACTCCGGGACAGGAGAGGTCCTGAGTGGGGCATCTTGAGTCTCACTCTGGGCTCCAGGACACTTCTTACATACCTGTGTAGAGTACATGGCTTTCCCCATCTTCCAGACACGTTTCTGAGCCTCGAACCTTGCAGGGTGCAAAGGGGAAGAGGATATGTGGGAGCTAGAGGGTGTGGGGCTCTTTTGGGGGAGACTTGTGATTGCTGTCTTTGCCCCGGTGTCTAGGGGAGCAGACCAGTTCCAGGAGCAGGCAGAGGGGGGCTGGCCAGAATGTCTGCAGAGTTTTCTTCCAGTTTTACGTTTTTGTGGTTTTTATAGAAAGAGCCTGGGGATAAGGACAGAGCCTGTCCTGCTGACCCATCGCTTCTTACTTTCCAAAGACAAACACTGGACAGACGCAGTGTTGATAAGGAGCCAGGCCGAGGGGACCCGAGAAATTGAAAAGAGACAGTGGTGGAGATGGACCGGGCAGCAGGGGGTGCTGAGAGATAGCGCATCCGCCAGAAGCAAGACAATGGCTGGCGGGGACCAGAAGCCCTGGATGCCAGATGGGGAGTAGGGGTCCCAGGGAGCCACTGGGGGAGAAACCAGACCCAAGGACTGGCTGGGTGTTGCGGGTAGAAGAAGAGAGGATGGGAGGCAGCAGCCTTAGCAGCCCGAGTGGAAAGGACCAGAGCCAAGGGGACCTGACGACACGAGGGGCGCTTGGCTCCGGCCTGTCTCTGTGTGTGCACAAAGAGCCTGAGCTCCTCGGAGATGTGCTGTGTTCAGCTGGGACCTGCTCCAGGTGATGGGCAGCAGTCCTGTCTTAATGTGACAAAGGGGAAGACTAGAAGTGGCCACCAGGGTGTCTTCCCTCAGCCTCTGCTCTTCACCTCTGTGCTGGGCTTGGGAAGGGATCCTGGGCCACCTGTTCCCTGTTATACTGGGATTGGGCACATCCCCTCCTCCCAGCTTGGCAGTCCCTGAGGGACACTGGTGCCGTGCTCCCCAGGCCAGCTGGAACGGTGAACACAGCCTCATCTCCTCCTCCCAGGAGCCGGGCCGGCCTCCCTCTTCGCTGCCCATTCTTTTCCTTCTGACAATCACTCGGTGCTCCCTGCTTCTCTTTTATATGACCTGGTATTAGAAAAAGGAATGTGTGTTCTGTATAGGAAATTTGGAAATAGGCAGAAAAATCCAGAAGAGAACAAACTCAGACCCTCACAATGCACAGATAACAGCACTGTGATCTGGTGTCTTTGCCCTGACCTGGTGCTTCTCAATCATGTCATACTCTGTCATGCATTTTCCCTGCATAGCACATCCATTTCCATGTGCCATTAGAATTCTTCAAAGATATGTGACCTATTCATAATCTAGCCTAAGGAGTTGGCCTTATTTATCTAAACCGTTTGATTTTTAGCATACATTCTGGTAACACTTTTTACCACTGTAAACTCCACCATAGCGAGCCTCCCGGGTGCATGTGCAACCCCTGACCGTGTTTTGGAGAATGATTTTCTTCAGTTATTTCTACTTGGGCAGAGTTTCCACTTGAGGGTGGACTCGAACCTGGAGACCCCTGCGAGGCGAGCTCTGGAGGCATCTGGTGCTTTCCTGTGGCCTGTCCTTCCTTTAGCAAGGGGCCCTTTTGAAAAAGGGCTTTTTCAGAACCAACTAACACCCACTCCCACCCCACCCAGAGGCCGCCCATGGTGGGGAGAGGATGGCGCTGACTTGTGTGCGAGGAGGCATCTGCTGCCACATTCTGCTAAATGTGGACGGGGTGCCCCAGGACCTGCTGTCTCAGGCAGAAACTTGGAGCTCAGGCTGAGAAGATGGACCGTGGCGAGGCTCAGGGCTCCGTCTTTGTGCTCCACTGCATGTGGCTGTGGGAGTCACTTCCGTTCCCCTGAGATCGACTGCTGATTCAACAGAGTCCCAAGCCGGCTTCTAAGCAGACTCGGTTAAAAAGAAATGGGGACCAATGGTCTACAGGGAAGGGAGATCTATGATCTTAGAGGTGGGGGGTCCAGCCCTAAGGGGAGGAATGGACACAGTACTGTGCAGGTGATGGCACCCAGGAGTCCTTGGTGTGGAGAGAAGCCCTGGCCCAGCTTCCTTGGGGAAGCCACCCTTGCTGTCTGCTGCCTGCCCCGTTCCTTCCCCCTCACTCACCAAGCTTCAGGCCCTGGCTGAGTCAGGAGCAGGCCAGGAAAAGGCCCTGGTGTGGTTTTCTCCATAAAGCGCAGAGTCTGAAGTGGAGGCTGGTGAGTGCCCAGCCTGGGGGTTCCAAGGAATGGGCAGCTGGTTTCAGCCTTGGGGGCCCGGGGGGGCTCCTCACTTGGGACAGCAGTGCGATTCCAGCAGGGCCATGATGGCCAGGCAGGGCTCTGATATGGAGATAGAGGATAGAGTTTGCAGGCCAGTATGGACCACAAGGGAAGGGCGGGGAGGGCAGGAGAGCAGGCCCCCTGGAGATGAGTCCCCTGGATGTGGCTTGCAGTTGACCTGTGGAGACAATTTCCCACAATATGGAAATATGCTGGTGAACTGGCACCAGCAGGGAGCAGGGAGATTTCAGGAGGTGTGGAATGTGGATTCATGCCTGAGGTCCCCGCTGCCCTGTTCTGCCCGTGAGGTTCCTTCTCAGGCTGGACCCCGCTTGGTGTTTAGCTCTGGGTCCCACCTCGAGAGGAGGCCGCTGCATCCAGGTGTGAATGGGTCATGCTCATGAGAGTGCTTCATAAACACCGTGTGTGAACAAAGCAGGTGTCTTCCATGCGGTGCCCTGCGTCCTCCTGACCAAACCCCACTTTACGCGTAGGGAGGCCGGGGCCGGGGTGTGGCGTAGTCGCAGTAGGGTCCAGGTGGCCTTCACAAGCCCAAGGTAAAAAGTCACTAGACTGTATTGCATCTTCCTCCAGATGTGGGGAAAGGGAGGCTGAGAGAGACCAGGAGAACTTGGGTCACTGAACGGGGCTCCAGCTGAAGCCAGTCCTCCTGACACCCTGCGGAGGCGGCAGGGGCAGGTGAGAGAGCAGGGAGGCGGTGCCGGGCGCCAAGAATCAAGAGGAAGCAAAGAAAGGAGAGGGTGCCAGAGACCTGGCTTTGCCTGTGCCAGTGGTGTCCTGGCTGTGGCACCCATTTTGGAGCTTTCTTGTCACGTGGAGGCCACTGGATGGCGGACCTTAGAGACTCGATACCCTCTGTGGTGCTGTGTGTAGAAATGGTGCTGTCTCCATTTCCCTGTGAGGTGGCAGGACAGGGGGAAGGTCGCTGTCAGAGGAGCTGTGTCTTTGTTGAGGTGACAAGAGTGTGCTCATTGAGAGGGAGAGTGTGGACTCAAGGACAGGGTTCAAGTCCTGGCTCTGCCACCTGCTGGTTCCGAGACCTTGGGCCAATGACAGTTACAAGAAAGGCCTTGTCCCTGTTTCCTCATCTGTAACATGGCGATAATAGCAACGCCTCCTGACGAGGGTGCGTCGTCGCAAAGATTAAATGAGTCAAGGCATGAAAAGTGCTGGGACAGGCGCCTGGGGGAGCGGATGTGACGTGGGCGTTTGCTATGATTTCCTCACTCTGGCTCAGTACTCGCTTCTTCTGGCAAATACCCTTGGGTGGCTGTACCCTGTGGCTCCTCCCAGGGTGGCATCTGCTGAAATGCAAAGCTGCATCCTGATAGCCACCGTCAAGCGAGTTTGCCTGGACCTTGGGGCCCTGGCCCATCTGTTTCTCTCTCGTCTGCTCATCCTGCCTCCCTCTGTCCCAGATGAGTAATCCTAGAGACAGAGACCCAAAGTGTCCAGAGACCATGGGTTCAAATCCTCTGTTCTTGGTAGTGTGAGCCACTCAGCCCTAGACCTTGTCCTAGTCTAGGCCTTTGTGTTCCTAGTCCTGCTATGGTGACTGTGCCCTCAGAGACACCTGGCATCAGAGGGGTCATGGGGGCCTTGCAGGTCAAAGCCTCGGGAGAGGCAGGGGGGCCTCCTGGGCAGCCAGCAGAGGTTCCGTGAGGTAAGATATAAAATGTCCTCACATTGGTTTTGTAAAATACAGCAGCACGCTGGTGGGCGGGGAGCACCGAGACCGGCCACAGAATTCTTTCTTTGTCTTGGGGAGGAAGAAGCTGTTTCATTCCAGTCAGAAGAGATATGGGGTTTTGGGGCAGAAGGGAAGGGCTGACTGGGGCAAGAGCACATGCCGGGGTGAAGGGAAGGGGGACAGAGGCAAAGAAGAGAAAGCCAGCGGCACTGGGGCCGAGGTGGGGCAGGGAGCTGGCTGTTCTATCATCACGACTTGGTTAGAGGAAGATGAAGGTGAGCACCAGGGACTCGCAATGCTTAGCAGGTGTACAGTGGTGCCCTTCGCCCCCTGGCCTGCTTCCGGGAGCCCTGGCAATGTCCTTGTTGCCAAGGGCCCTCTTGGGTGTCTCTTGGAGTTCTGGGTCAGGGCTGAGGAGCCCCTCGGGGTTAGTACTCTCCAGGGCTTCTCTGAGATCACAGGTCTGAGGTGGGGCCTGGGAACCTGCATCTTTAACAAGCTTGCTGGGCATTTCTTCTGCCTGTGGTCCATGGAACACATTGAGAAGCCTGATTCGGGAGCCATAGAGTCAAGCAGACTGTTTCATGGAGGGCAACGGGCGGCTCTGGGAAGGAACGGTGGGTCTTTATCCAACCTGGCACTGATGACCTAACGTATGTTGCACACCTGCTGTGTTTCATGCCCTGTGCCAGGCACTCCAGGGGCTGCCAAGCAGCTCTGCCCTCAAGAAGCTTCCACATACGCCGGGAGATGGTCCCGGACCGGATCCCTCAGACGTGACTCAGAACGGGATAAGTGCTGCAGGGGCTGGATCGAAGGCAATGCTGGCCTCAGAGCAGAGGGCGTCGGGAGAAGAGGCTGAGCCCCCTGGACAGAGCTTGGGGGAGCTGGGAAAGTTGGACCTGATGCTTCTACAGGAAGCTCAGATAAAACTTGGCCCCATGGAAGTCAAGGACTTGCCCAAGGTCACACAGCTAGTTAGCAGCAAGATCATACTTCAAACTCACTCCAGTGAAATCACTGGATGTGGCCTGATGAAAAGTGATGTGGACCTCCCTCCCAAATCAGGTCTGAGGAGTGCTTTTGACTTCTGCTATGGTGGAGATGGGCCATGCTGGTGAGAGGAGGACTCTTGGGCCACTGTTGTAAAGCCCGTCTACCGGGGCGCGTCTACAGCTGGATTGTCAAAGGTGGAGGATTTGAGAGTAGTGGTAGAATTCTTTGAACCTCCTCTCTCACCTGGTATAGATGAGTGCCCCACAGACATTTGCCAAAAGACTTTCCCTAACGGAATCTGGAAAGAGGTCTCCGTCCTGTTGTTTATTGGTGGTGAAGAGAGCAGGCTTCCTGGGGCAGGTAGGGGCCAGTGGTTGCCTGTGCCTCTCAGGCAGATAGCAGCTTTCAGGTCTGTCCCTGAACCTGACGTGCACTTGTCCTCGTGGGCTCACTGGGGACTCTAGAAAATTAATGCCTGGCACTGCACCTGGGAGGAATGCATGCCAGGGAGGGAGAGAGGGTGAGAGGGAGCAGCGTGGCTCCTCCCTCCTCACTCCTCCCTCCTCCTCGTGGTCCCAGACAGCTGGGTGGTTTCTCGGTGGCTGTGTTGGGAGCAGGTGACAAGGTTTGGTCTCTGCCTCTTGCTCAACTTCCTGGCACACCTTGATCATTCAGTGCCTGATCAGGACAGCAGAGGATGGAGGGTAATGCACACCATGTTCTTGCCATCCCGGGGACTGGCAGGTTTGCTGGGGACCACTGTGGGGATCCAGGCAGGATTTGGGCCTGGGGCACTCCTCACAACAATCAGAGAAATAAACACTTCCTCCAATCTGGGTTGAAGGCAAAGAAATGGCCTCATGGTCAGAAAATTTGGCTTTGCAGTTTGGTCTTGGCTGCTAATCTGGGCAAGTGGAACCTGGGGCAAACCTGGGGCAAATGACCTTGGTGGGCTTAGTTTCTTTAAGTGAAAACATTTGAACACAGCGTGGTGATCCTATAGGGAAGTTTGAGCCCATTTTCTTCTTCCCAGAGAGGATAACCCACATGCAGATTTGGACATGTGCTCTGGGAACTGGTTGGGAGGAGCTCCGGCTCCTGACCTGGGTAGGGCTGGGGAGTGGGGGGCCCAGTGTCTTCCCAGAATCTCACCTTCTGATCAGGGGTCTAAAGAGGAAAAAGAAAAGAAGAAAAAGAATTTGTAGATTTTATTTCTGGGTGCATGACTGTGGACACCAGCTTATGTCCCACATTCCTTGCCCAGGTCTGGCTTGATGCTTTGGTGGGGAGCAGGCTGAGGAGATACTGGCAATTCAGGAGGACAAGGCGCAGGGAGGAGGGTGGGGTCATGAGCACAGACAAGAGTATTGTCTAACTTTCCGTCTACCTTCCCATTTTCCTTCTCAGATCCAGCCTGGATGCCATTTCCAGGTTCATTTTAAAACCTTCTCCCTATATAAACCCAAGCATTTCCGATTCTTTGCAAAAACAACCTGTTCTGGTCTATGATGCCTGACTTTGAAATTCCAAGACACTCTTTCTAATTGGTCTGGCACTTTTCTGTCCTGAAATCCATGAAAGTCCTTTCCTGTGTATGAATCTCTCCAATTAAATTGGGAATCTGTTGATTCATTTCCTTGTTCAGTGTTAACAAAGACAAATGGAGTCAGTATTGGGGTCCGGGCAGCGTGCAGTGCGGACACTTTCCTGTCCTCCAGGAGAGTCTCATCTGAGGAGTTGATAGACACAGTGGCAGAGAATGATCAGGCAGGGTGACCAGCGCTGGCCCTGCTGCACAGGTGCATGGGGTGGGGGTGGGGGGTGAGGGAGGCTGGAACTCCTGCACTTCCATGGGGATGGAGCTGTCAGAGCCAAGCCCCTGGAAGAATGCAGGGGACTAACCAGGCTGCAGAGGCAGAGGAGCTGGTTCTTGTTGACTGAATGGAATTTTCAAAGACCTGGGATGGGTGAAGTAAGTGGGGAGAGGAGGGGGGAGATGGAGGAGGGGAAGTAGAACTGCGAATACCTAAAGTTTGGCCCTGTGTGAGCCCAGAGCAGTGAGGAGAAGCCTCATCCTTCAGGGCGAGTCTGCCCTCCTGAGAAGCTGAGTTTCCTAGGAGAGGGAGTGCCTGGAGGCACTTTCCATGGGTGACAGGCAGGAGCAGGAGTGGGGTGGTGCAGATTCCATTAGGCAGATGGGGAAAATTGAGGCCCAGGCAAAGGATATGCTGAGAAATGGCTTCTGGAAACGAGCGAGGCCTCTAATCAGACTGCATCAAGTTACCTCTTTCTTGGTTCCTGAAAAAAAGTGAGGGTCACATCCTGTTAGGTGGGTATGAGTCCAGATTAGGCCTGGGCATGGGACAGGGGAACTGGACCAAAACAACATACCTTGCAATTCTGTGAAGGCACTGTCTTGATCCTACCCCTAAAGCTGGATTGTGATTTTGAAGGGTGACTTTAATGGAAAGTACCTATGACTCTTCAGCTCTGTGTAATATTAGGAATAGCAATAAAATATATGAGTGTGAGCTTTAAAAACTACCATTAAGGTTCTGGGCAATGAAATTGACCAATGTTACATGCATGTACTAATATACTACAAAGAACCCCAGCATTTTGTATAATTATAATGTATCAATAAAAGGAAAAAAAAGAAAGAGAAAACCTGCCCTCTAGAAATGCAAACTGAGGTCTGTTGGAAACTTCCAGAGACAAGCTGGGAATTAAAATGGAATCCAACAATCCCCAAGTAGAAGCATTGAGAGTCCTAAAAGGGATACCTTAGCACCTGCCGTAGTATGATTTAGCTTTGGAAAATAAATTTGGAAAGCTAGGTGGTCAATGACTATGGCAGGTATCTGAAATATTGCTTGATCTGAGAAAAAGGAAAAAAATCTAGGCTGGTGTCTGACTCGGGGGATTTTAAATGCTTTCAAGGCATGAATGAACATAACTCCTAGAATTCCTGGGGCAGGGTGCTAGCCCACCCAATGGTTTAGTTTCTTGATTACTGTAATTATGTGTTTATAATGCATGTTATAGGCAAAGAAAAAAGGCCCCGGGCCCTGGACTGTATAATCCCTCCGGTCTCTGTGCAGCCTTGGACATGTCTGTTAACAGCACAGGCCTCGGACACACTGTTGATCGCTTACCTCAGCTTTAGATGATTTTGCCCAGGATGTTCCTACAATGCTGTGTCAACGAGAAGGGAAGCGTGTCCCAGGGTAGGCCATCTAAAAGCTGTCATTGAGCCTATGTTGTGGGGGCAAAAAAAAAAAAATAAAGCAAAACAATGGATTTGGCATTAAAGAACCTGGGGGCAGGGGAGCATTGCCAGGAGCTCTGTCCTATGGCTAGGCCTCAGTTTCCTCATTTGTAAAATAAGACATTTGTAAAACAACAGCTGACAGCTGTGTCTGCTTTGTGGTTTTATAATGAAATGCAAAAGCCCCCTGGTGTGGCCCTGGGATTTGGTGTGTGGTAGGGTAAAGATCAAGACTCAGAAGAAACACTGGATAGGGGCAGCCAGTAAATGAGCCTAACTAGGGAGGATGTCCCAGGGACGTCCTCGTGTGATTGACAGAGTTGTGTATGCCTCGTGCCCGGGGAGAGCTTTTCATCTCATTGATTTGGATTTGTACTCTTGACACCGAATGTATTCAACATTTTCTTTCTACCATAATACTGGTTTCTCCTTTCCTTTTGAAGTTGGTCCCTCTGGGCTCCTGCATGCTTCTGGTGGAAACTTTGTCACTGCTTTGTGAGTGTGTAGCCCTTTAGCCTCTCTCCCTGTCATCCTGGGGGTGGAGTGTGGGTGTCCCCCTTCTGGGTGCCACAGTTATTTGCAGAACATTATCAGCCAACAAGTGCCCTTAGGAGACCAGTCCGACCAGCAAGAGGGCAGCAAGGAGTCCTGCCTGGTATGCAAGCCACCCCTGAGCTCCCAGGGTTCACACACTGTCACTCTCTCTGTGCTCAGGCCCTTCCTTGGAATCCCAGTCATTGCCTTCTGCACACAAAGGCTCCTGCCCGAGGCTCTGCAGGGCTTTGCGGTGAGTCAAGGAATGTCCACACAGACGCTGCCTCCTGCTTCATCATTTCTGGGTCTCTGATTATCTTGTTGATTAAGACCCATTTTCCTCATTTAGTTCAGCCTCCTCTCCTACTTCTAAAAAAACAAGACAGAAAACAAACTCTTTCTGCCCCAAACATGAATGGTCAAAGTCAGAAATGCTTACAAAATGTCTTTTTCATGTTCAGCGCTTAACCTAACAATTCCTCTTTAGCCATGAAACATCCCTCCCCCCACCGAACAGAGCTGCGTCTCATGGCTCTTACCAACTTCTGCCTTTGGTTGGTTGCTTCTAGATGTGTCTGTGCACCCGCAAACGGGCCTCTGGTTGAACAGAGTTGGTTTATTGACTCATGGCAACAAAAGAGATTCGTGCCTCATGGGACCTGGGAGTCTTGGGGAGAGTGTTAGGAAGGACTTTTCAGAGGATATGGGCTGGTGTATAAATGACTTGGGGGACTCCAAGATGTGTGGCTTTGCTCTGGATTGGATGCTGTCAAGAAGAAGCATTCATTCTGTGAATGGCGTCTTAGGCCATTTTATCCAGAAGGCAGGAGGAATGGAGCGAGGCTGCCACTAAAATTGGTAAAGAAGCAGCTGTTACTTGTGTTATCCAAAATAGAAGAATGTCAGGTCATTTATCTGATGGCTTGGAGAAAACCAGAGGCCAACTGAGAGAACCCGGCGGGGGCGGCTTCTCTTTCCCCCACTGCTTGCTGCCTTTCGGCCAAGGGCAAAGTCATCCTGCTACATATGAACCTACCATACGTGACCTTCTCCACTGCCAGTGTTTTGCCCAAGAGGAGGCTGTTGAGAGAATGCAGTCTGTACTTGGATGAGAGCTCGTCTCTCTTGCCTCTGTGTGGCAGTGTTTTAATTTGATGGGAGCAGGACTGCACAGCTGCATGAAGACTCTGAGCAGAATACACTGCAGCTCGGAGGCAGAGACCAGGAACAGAATTTTTGGTGGCTTTTATAAAAGACCTTGAAGACAGGACCTGGGTTATGAACTCTAGGCACAACTGGCCTTTCTTTAGAGTCCCAGGTGGCTTTCTTTTAGTCCACTTAGAGATGGTTCCAGGTGAGCCTGCAGTGTTCATATGGGTGCAATGAGAAGGGTTTGCACAAAGTCCCCCTTGGCTGAGGGAGAGGGCACCAGGAGCCATGTGATTATATTAATAAAGGGCCACTACTCTGGCTTGCACAATTAAATGTAAACTGGTTGGTTTGGCTTCCACAGTCAGGAACTGTGTAATTGGTGGCACCGGGTAGGGTCAGGGCTGAAAGGTCCCTTCTGTGGGAATTGTGGTGTGCATAGTACACCCAAAGAGCAAGGTAATTGTCTCCTGGGCGGTTTTTAGGTAGCCTGTGCTCGTCTCTTTTTGGAAGTTTCTGGACATTCTTTGGGGGCATCCTGACCCTTCAGAGGGTGGTGATTGGGAACATCTGAAAGTCTCTAAAAACTCTCCTGCAAACAGGACAAGTTAGTATGTGTGTAAGCCTGAGGCCCACACAAGAAGGGGCCGTGCAAGCCCTGTGTCCCAGGGGGGCTCAGACTGTTGGGAATATCATTTCATTCCAACAGCAGGAGTCAGTTTCCCCTCCCCCAAAGTGGGAGCTCTCCTGAGTGGTGTGTAAGCAGTTCCTGTCAAGTGAGAATGGAGTGTGTCCCAAGTCAACAAACGGACGAGAGCAGCGACATGCGGGACATGGTTTCCACTTCTGGTGGGCCAGAAGTGAGTTTCCGTTTGTGGCCTTAACAAAAATATCTTCCTGAAAAGGGGTCAAAGTCCAATTTTTCAAACATGTTAAGTTGGGATTCATTATAGGTGGGAAATGTACACGTCCAAAGACTTCTAGAAAGAAAGCCACCTTCTAAAATATTTAAAGGAACAGTTCTTAACATGTGTGGCCAAATTCCATCAAATTTAGTTATGGGTTGAGACAACACTCTAGAGAATTATTTTTTCTTTGGGGCGGAAGACTTCTAGGGGTCAAAATGGCAGGATTAAGATAAGAGAGGTTGTGTTGAAAAATTCTTTAAGTCATAGAAAGGGTCACAGTACAACGACAGAAAAGATTAATGGTAAAGAGAACTAGAAAAGGGACTAGGGGAATCTAAACCATCTCGGTCTTCTCTGCAGTCAGCTTCTTGAGAGCTCATGAGAAGCCCCAGGTTGAAGCTTTACCTCAGCTTGGCTGTCCTGAGGTCAGGTGGTGTCTGTCTAGAGGAACACCATGGTGCTCTTCTGCTGGATTAGTTGTTGGCAGTGCTCGATAAGGGCTTTCGGGACTCAAGTCTGTTTTTGCCCAGCTATCAGACCCCAGAGCAGCAGCCCTCCAGGGGCAGGGAGGCCACCAGGTGAACCTCGCACAGGCTGGGAAAGAGGCACCTCAGACGTGGACCTGGTACTCGGTTCGGCCTGAGTTGCTCTGGAACTTCCATCTCCCCCAACACACCTGTGGTTGAACAAAGTGGGGTTTCTGGATTCTTTGCTGTGAAAGAGAACACCCGCGGTGGGAACCGTGAGCCAGCCACCTGGACGCGCCTTTCCTTTCTCAGACGTCTGCCTTGCCTTAGGGAGGACAGAGGCTATGTCTGATGTCCCTCCTTGTGACCACCGTCGTCCCTGGCACAGAGCTGGGGAACTCAGCAGTTTCCCTGTAAATCATGAGCTGGGTGAGGAGGCCTGTCGCCCGGCAGAACTGAGGAATTAGTCACCCCTTTCTCTAGAGGCCAAAGGGTGTGCAAAGGGCGGAGCCAGACGCACCTGTGGAGGAGCTTAAGAGGGGACACCCTGCGTAGCAAAGCCAAAGTAGGGTCCTCCTTGTGGAGGTCTCCAAAAATGCAAAGTTGAATTCCTTCTCCTGGACTGAATTGGGACCATGGTGACTGTGTGGAGGTCACTAGAGAGAAGGAAGGGGTCTCAGAGTGGCCTTCTCTGGGGGAACTGAAGACATAAGAACAAGAATAATCACAATGTGCTCTGAACTGTTTTTCTTGGTCTCAGCTCCCATCTTCCTTCCTGGCCACCCAGAAGTGAAAGGATGGTGACAGGGCAGGAACAAGGACGAGAGTGGCCAAGGGCTGGTCAGGATGAGCCAGGACGGTGAAGGTCAGGACGAGGACAGGGGAGCGGGAGAAAGGGGGCAGGGACGGTGGTCTGGTGGCTGCTAGGGGAGGGCTGGCCCTCACCCTGAGGATCACTGAGCCTGTCCCTGGTCCCTTATGATCTGGGAAGCCAAACCTGAGGGACACAGTCCCTTGGACTGAGCTGACCACCCTCCCTAAGCCCTGGAAGCCCCCTAATGCTTGAGGGCTCCATTCTTTCCCAGGCCAGCCGCTCTTTCCTCTCCAACTTCGCTCTCTCTCTAAATCCATCTTCATTAGTAACTATAAATGTCAGAATCAGAGCCGTTAGAAGGCTGTTCCTAGATAAATAATGCTTTTCATATTTAATTTACGAGTAGTTCTGCAGCCTCTTTGGGGTGTGCTGGGTTAATGAAGAGCTGAATTAGATGGAACGACGTCTCCCCAAGGAGACTCAATTAAACCCTTTCTGACAAAAAAGAAAAGAAAAAGACAAGAAAAAGAGGGAAAAGGGAGCTTATTGCAGAACACCACCCCTTTATGACCTTGAACTAGGGCTGTTTGGAAGGAGCTTAGGACCCTTTAGTTCAGTCTTTCCTTCCTTTTCGGTTTGGAGCCTCCTCCAGTCTCTGAGCCCCACGATCCAGGGACATGCCGAGCCTTGGCTGTGGTCCACGGGCTTTTCTGGCTGGCCCCACACTGGAGCCGGGAAACTGGCCTGGACCTGGGCCAGCTGCCCTATGAGGACATAAGGAGTTAAATGCTGGGAGCTGACCCCAGCCCTAGGCCAGGGCAGTGGCTCTGAAATTCCAACCCCCATTCCCAGCTTTCACCCCAAACTCAGTCCCTTTTGCTGGGACTGAGTAGACAAGGGTTTCTTAGTATGTGAGTCCTGAGCACCCTGTGGGCACTGGATGAGACCCCTCTTCTAGTGGAAGAGCTTTCTCCTGCCCCCTGCCCTCCCCTGGGAAGGCTACAGCGGCTGCTGCTGTGGTGGCAGGTGTGGGGGGAAGGCCGCTCCCCGTGGGGTTGCATCCCCCGCTCTATACCACACACCAGTAGTCAGACGGCAGAGCTCCGGTGGTTTGGTCCACCCCTTCTGTGTATAGCAGCCGAGATCCCAGAGGGGAAGTGATGTGGCCCAGGTCCTGGAGTGGGCTGGTCCAGAGATGAGGCCAGAACCCTAGGCCACTGCCACCAACACACCCAAACGTGCACGTGTGCCCGCACACACTCACACACCCCTTTCATGGGCTCCCGGATTCACACATGCTCTTGCAAACTCCGTTCTTTTGGATCCACACACCTCTGATCCGACAGCCCTCATGTGTTCCAAGGCCTGTGGGGACAGATGTGCCTCCTGAGTCACAAGCTGACTCCATTCTCTTGTTCTCACACACCCGTGCAGACAGGAGTCTCCCTGCACACCTGGAGACCCTGTTACATACGTGGTTGTCAGACTCTGCACACTTCCAGAGTAATAAACACTGTCAGCACCCCGTGTCCCCAGACAAATCACCAAGTGCCAGACGCTCTCAGACTGTCTCTTGACCTCACGGCCACAGGCTCACCCTCCTTGCATGAGCCTCAGGCTAGGAGACAGCCTCTCTGCCAAACATGGCTGTGCACAGACACATGTGCACACACAGCACAGGGCTCAAGTTCAAGTCCAGACTGCCTGGTGCTGTGCGGAAAGGATGAAGCATCTTCACGGCTGCTCTCAGCTTCCCAAGCAGTCAATTGTCGACTTTGCCGCAAATGGAAAATGAATTTTACTGTGAAAATTAGGAAAAGCCATGTGAATAGGGCCAGAAAAGGCAGCACTTGGTATAAGGTGGGTGACGTGTCCCTCCAACCCACAGGACTCTCAAGAGGATGCTGTTTGCTCCCTCATCTATCACAACGGGCTTTGGACATCTCACACTTTCCAGCCCTGCTCCCCTTGAAGGTCCTGCAGCAAACCAGGGTGACCTGTGTCCCTCATTGCTTGCCTTTGCCCGATCTCCATCCTCAGCACAGGCTCAGGGACTCTTGGGTGGGGGCCGGGGGAACCTTGACCTTCTGCATTGACCTGGTTTCTGAGTTTTGGCTCACCTCCAGTTTCATGGCCAAGTTCATACTTTTGGACAGACTTGGCTTCTGCAGCTGACCTCCAGGGCTTCTCCAAGGGTACAGTTCTGTCCTTCCCCTTCGATACCTAAAAGTATTGACATTTTGGGGACATGGGTTACCCAAAGCAGAGTTGGGACCTTCAGTTCTGACTTTGGAGCTGGGAAGGCCTCAGAGATCATTTCCGCAACCCTCTCGTGCACAGAGGAAGGGGAGGGCTGACCAAGGCTGTGTGGCGGTCAGGGGCAGAAGGGAACCAGGCCCAGGGTGCCTGGCCACTCCACTTGGGGCCACAACTTTTCTCATCTTTGCTCTTCTTCTTTGCCTCATCTGTGTCTTGCATGAGTGGGTCTTGCTTTATGTCACAGACGAGCCCTTTGAAACCCTGAAGAGCATGCGGAACATTGAATCAGATGGGCTCCGAGGACAGGTTGCTTTTTAGGCTCTTGCGTTTGTGTGGCTATAGTTTCTAAGGAGGACCCACGTATTTATTTCCTTTGATCCTTTCAGAGCTCCAAGAGATGGAGGGTGGGCTGCAGAGGCTCCGTTGTCCAGATGAGGATGCTGAGGCCCGTGGAGGGGAAGCGACTCCTGAAACAGGAAGAACTAGACCGTCAGCCTATGGCCTGACTTTTGATGAGAATCTCCTGTCTTCTGTCCCACCTGCCCATTGAATCCCATATTAGATTAACACCACACTTGGAAACTGGATTATCTGGGGCTAATCTGTGTTATCCAAAGCATGTTCCATAAAACATGGGTCCTGAGAAATCCATCGTGATGAAAGGGTTCCTTGGTCAAATAAGATTGGGAAGTGCTGCCTATTATCTCTCTCTCTTGGAGCTTCACCATGCATGTTAGCTCATTAAAGGCTCTGAGAAGTCCTGCTCAGTTCTGCTTTTCCTAGACTTATTTGACCATAGAACCCTTTGTTCCTGGGAATACTGTTCTGTGGATACATAATGCTGGGCAACGAGCTAGCTTAGTTTCTGTGCTAATCTGGATTTTTCCCTCTCAGGTTTGGGCGAGGCCTGCTCCGCCTTTCCCTCGCGGGGCTGCTGTTCCTCTCTCCTTCAGGCATCCCTAGCTTCCTTCCCCATACCTCTCAAGGTACGAGAGGAACTGTAGGAGTTCTCTCTGGAACAGGAGCAGGGAAGGCTTTTGGCCAGCCAAACAGAGTGACCTGGCAACGCTGTGTAGACTAAGTGGGCCAGGAGGCTGGTGGAGGTCAGACCAAGCGATCCTGGAGCGTGGAGGCGGTGGAGCCTGTGGAGGAGCAGCCTGGGTCCAGCCCATGACCCTGGGTGGCTGTCGCTGCTGCCCCGTTCCCCACACACCTGACCCTGGCCTCTGTTGCCGCCCACCCCGTCGGTCCCTATTATCCATCACTCTCTCTGGAGCCGTCAGTCACTCTAGATGCTGTCCTGCCTCCTCTCCCTGAGTTCATCATCTTCACTGTGGCTTGGATTTCTCCCTTTCACGTCTTTCCGGGCCCCTGGGCCAAGGTGCGCAAGGTGAGAAGTCCGGCTTTCCCATGGCCCCCTCTCCTGTGGCACTTACTGTCCACCCACACTGCTGTGCCCCCGCCATTCTTCCAGGCTCATTTAAGCGTTGGATCTCTAAGGTGCCTGACTCTGGCAGGCCTCCCGGGCAGCTATCAGATGAGGTGTCCTGTGCTGCCTCCTGCTGTGCCCCTGCGAAGTGCTCCCAGGGCTGAGGAGACCCTCCGCCCTCCGCGACTGGGGTGGGGAGGGGCGCCTCCGCTCTTTGAAGACAAACAGCACCTGCCATAACCCCTGGGGGATTCACCAGCATCTGCAGTCCCCCCAGCCTGGGTTCCAAAAGCTTCTTTAAGGAAATGTCTGCCTGAGTCCTTCCTGGGCATTTGAAGCTGGTTTTTAGGATGCAGGAACCCCCTTTCCTCTGATGACTTGTGATGGTCCCTCAGCTTTCTGTGCCCTCGCAGCCTGATGGCCCGTTCTCCAGGACCTCAGTCTGGCCATTCATTATACTGTGCAAGATTATGGATGTGAAATCAGACAATTTGTCCTTAGAAAAGCCGCTTTTGTCTGTCAGGTTATTAAGCCTTATGACAAGGGAGACAAGCCCCTTCCTCACAGGGACCCAGTGAGGGCGAAATGCAGAGACAGACACAAAGGTGTTTTATGAACTTTAATAAATGCAGCTTGTCAACTCCTGACCAGAGAATGGAGGAGCCCACCTCCCAGGGGTCCCTGTCAATGTAAGGATGTGCTTGCGCATCTCAGGTGTTCACGAAGAAAACTGCGTCTCGCTCCTGCATGATCTTCTTCCCGCTTGATATCCGTTTCTAGGATGCACGGTCCACGGCCATGGTGGCTTCTGGCCAGAGGCAGCCCCAAGCTTCTGCACTCTCCTTGCCTGACAGTGCCGCCAGCCACCGCTTCTGCCGTCCCGCACTGTGGGCTTGTCATGTGGCCCACAGCTAGTGCTTGCCTGACCCTGGACTGGAACCTCCACACTGTGGGACGGCAGCCTCCTGGCTGAGTCCACTTGCGTGTTGAATGAATGAATGGCCCATCTGGACAAGCCAGCCTGCTTCGTGCCTGGGCACAGGACCCTTCCTTAATTGTCACCCCAGGGACTCCTGGTGCTACAGCTGAGGCGCTTCCTGGGACAGCCATCTAGGAACCTGGGGGTACGGTGGGCAGTGGGCTTTTCACATGGGCTTTTGAGCCAGTCACACCACCAGGTCACCCAGGGCCCCGTCGTAGGACCCCTGCTGCCTTCTTGGGATTGTTTCTGTGCGCAGGGCCTGAGGTGGGCTGGGGCCTGGCTTGGGGGCGAGAGGGGCCTCTGTGGGCAGCTGGGTTGGAGACCTGCCGGTGTGCGGGTCTAGCTAGAGTCTCTGTGGGCGGCACCCATGCTGGTGTTGGCTCCAGATCTTTTCTTTCTGCCTGAAAGGCAGGGGTGGAGGGTGGCATGGTGAACAAGCCCGCGAGCAGGGGTGTGTCCGGGTGGCCGTGAAGGCTCTCTCTTCACCCGCGGCCCAGGCTGGGCTTCTCTGCATCCGATCACTTGTGGGAGGGTGGCTGGTCCTGGCCAGAGCCCAGGTTCTGAGTGCCCTGCTCTGGGGTCAGCTGGAGCAATTCACTGGCAGGGTCGTGTTGGTCTTGTGTTGTGTGATCACTCTCATTGTTCACTAAGTGGCTGTTTTAGTGGCTGCTGGCTGTGAACCTGACCCTGAATTAGGCTCTGGGCTCTCAGAGATGAATGAACTGAGACTGGGGTCTCAAGGAACTCCCAGTTGATTGGGAGAGGCAGGTTCGTGCACAAGTGAGGCCCAGAATGGCATTGGTGCTGCCTTCCCAGGGCGGGGCACCAAGGCATGTTGGGCACCGACGGGAATGAGACGTCAGAGCTGGTAGCTGCTCCTCAGCAGATGACCATGAGGTGGGCTGGGGACCAGAGCTGGCCAGAGGGGACCTGGGGCAACTTGAAATGGCTGGCCCACTCGCCACTGGTAGGGCAGTGGGTGGCTGCCACCCGGCCTTGACTAAGGGGCTGTGGCAGCTCAGGTCAGCTGAGAGTCAGGACAGGGGCTGGCCCCCTTGAGAAGCCACAGTGCTCAGGCAGTTTGAAAAGGCAGGTGGAGGGTGGTGGGGACCTCGCAGATGGTGTGCTGAGACCCCTGGGCTACTTAGTGTGTCCAGTGGGGCTTGGTCTGGGTTTGGCTTCCTGGGAAATCCTGGGCTTGCTAAGAGCCCTTGACATCACTGTGCTGTCCCATGGTGTGAGAAGGGGAGCAGATCAGAGCTAGGAGACACCCTGCCCTGCCTGAAGGAGAGGACCCTGAGGGTGGCAGAGGGAGTGGTGAGGGCTGGCGTTGGCTCTGGGGTCCTGGTCCCATGCAGAGGGTCGGAACTGACAAGCCTCTCTGCATGCCCAAGGGGTTTTCCCAGGTGTTTATTTTTTCTTCTCCCCGTAAGACAACTCTGAAACAAGGATCTCTGTCCATGGTGCCCTGGGTAACTTTGTGTCTTGCCTGGCTTTGACTGGCCCTCTTAATTCCTTTCTAGTCTCTCTTGTGCGCCCACCTGATGGCCCTTCCTGCTTGCTTGCTCCTGATGGGCTGCCACTGCCGCCTATCTGCCGCCTGCGGCTCTTCCTGGGGGCCGAGTCCTCTTCCCTCTTTTCCCCTCCACTCGGCACTTCTGGCTCCAAAGGCTTTGAGCATTGCCAAGCAAAGCCTGGGGCCCTCTAACCTGAGCCTAGATTTTGTCGTCGTCGTTGTGTGTGTGTGTGTGTGTGTGTGTGTGTGTGTGTGTGTGTGTGTTGCAAGGCTGAACAGATAACATCATTGGGTGGGAGGGGATCCAGCAATTGCCAGTAGGCAGGAGGAGCTGGCAGAGGGGCCCTTTTTAAGTAGTCGTGAAGCCATGATACTAGTATGGCTACCGAGAGCTGGCGTTTATTGAGGATCTACTGTGCTTGTTACCCTGTTAAATGCTTTATTTAACACACTTATTTCCATGACTCCTCTCAACAACTCAGTGAGGTACGTCTGTACTATTGCTGGCCCCATTAAAGATGGAGGCTCAGAAAGTAGGTGAGAAGGGCCAGCTGTTTCTATCTTGTTAGGGGATCTTCCCTAAGGGAGGGACTCTAAAGCTTAGCCTCTAAATCTGTGGAACCAGACCCCGTGAGGAGGGACCTGGCCAGGAAGAGAGGTCTCGGGTAAAAGCAGCTTCTTCAGCAGGCCCTTGGTGCCATGTTCTAGGTCACAGTCAGAAGGCTGGTTTTGTGGTCCACCCCCAACATGTCCCTGGATTAAAGGTGGTGGCAGCTGTGCTTGCTCTCATGAAGGTGGATGGAGGAGGGTTGGGGGCAGGAGGCTGCACTTTCCCTGTTTCTGGGTTGCTGACTTAGGTCCCCGACCTCTTGGTGGGTTGAGCAGGTGTCTGCACTGCAAAAATTTCCCAGGGACTCTCTTTCAGTGCCCCAGGGACCCAACTTTCTCTCTCTGCCCCAGGCCTGGGGCCCTTCCCCGCCCTCCACCCTCACATCCGGGCCAGCAGCCCCCTGCTCTGACGTTCCGGACTTCTGTGGCCTGAGGAGTAGGGTGGGGAGCCGTGTGTCTCTCTGCGGTTCCTACATCTTGACCTGGCCCCCACTGGCTGCTTTGGAGTTTGCCCTCTCAGAACGTATCTTTCCTTTAGAGCGTGATAGATCAACTGATAGTGTGAAGAGACCCTTCTAGGACAGGTGTGTTCTAGGCCTGCTTGGAAAAGAGTTGAGCAACAGCAGTTGAACCAGTCTGGAGATGGGCAGATAGAACTCAGCCCAGCAAAGACTTTCTGTAATGTCCAGATGAGCTGGTGGCAATAAGCCTGGGTCTCTCCCCTTCAGGGTCAGAGTCCCCATTCTCCTCTCAGGCTCTGGGGGTGCTTAGGCCCAGTGAGAGCTTAGTAGAGGTATAGTGCCTAATGACACTTGATGAATGGATGAATTCTAACAAGGACCTTTTGGTGACAGCATTTCTGGTATAGATTTGGGCAGGCATTTCTGGTATCGTGGGTGGGCATGGATGAGAGATGGGAGGTTGGAAGGCCTGGGGAGACTATCTCACCCCAGATAAACCTTATCACCTCAGTTTGCACGACTAAGGGTTGATGCTGTGTGATGGGGAGGTTCTCAGCTAACATGGAGGCCCCTGAACCTGGCCAGGTCAGCCAGGGACCTGCCCCAGGCCCTGCCCAGCCCTGAGCTGGCCGCCCTCTGAGCTTTGGGGGTGCTGTTCGTTCTCCACCTCCCTGCCTCTCTCGGCCTGCCCTGTGGGTGGCAGGGCCTGTGCTACAAGACTGGGATGTGTGGGGAACCTCCTTTTCTGTGTTCCAGGTGTTTAGTCACCTTGGTTCCAGCATGTGTCTCTGTTTGGCCTGGTCCCTTACTTTCTGGCCTGTGTGCCCCCAGTGGCCCCACCCTCGGCACACTGGCACTGAGACTTCAGGAGGCACTGTGCTGTCACGGCTCTGCGCGCCCACCTGCAGGCTTGTGCGTGGAGCTGGTCCTCGGGGTGGCGGAGTGAAGCCTGCAGGGACGGCTGCTCTGTGTTCGTGAGCAAGGGCGGCGGGAGCTTCCACACACCGTCAGAGGTACTGACCGTCCCCAAGGAGCCCAGGCCTGGCCCACCACACAGCTCCACGGATAGAAAAGATGGAGCTTAGGGCTTCAGTGCCTTGCCCAAAGCCACCCGGTGTCCAGGTCAGATGGGCCCATGTCCTCCAGCGGTGGGCTCCAATGTGCTGTGGCAAGTCCTTCCTGCAGGAGTGTGAAGTCGCAGGATGTCCGGTGTGATCAGGTAGGTGATGGGACCAGCTGCTGTGGAGTCAAAACCTGTCCCCAGACCCTGCCCTCGCCTCGGCTGTCTTCCTTGTGGTAACTCTTGGATGCCTGGAGACAGGCTCCCAGCCCCATGAGCCGTACTGTCTCTCAGCCCTGAGGCCTGAAAGTGGATTTCTGGGCTATTGGACATCCTGGGGCCCTCCACGCCTCCTCCCCGACAACCGTCGTCCCTGCAGGGGAACCCAGGAAAGACCCGGTGCCCAGCCGGGGCAAGGCCTGTCCCTGTGCCAGCCCTCCCAGGAGGCTGTGCGGCACTTGAGAAGCTGTTAAAAAGCTCTGCTCAGCTCATGCCCACAGGGCTGGCCTGGCACATCATCCTTGTTATTGAAGAATCTTAATATTTGAATAAATAAAGCTCTGACTGATGCTCTGTCTCCTGTGGCTTCTTTTTAAGGTGCCTACACCGCTCCAGGCTCAGGGTTTGGGGTCCTTAACGATCATTCTGACAGGTGGAATGGGATGAGCTACCTGCCCGAAGCCTGAACGTCAGGAAATGGCAGGGCTGGGATTTGAACTCAGGACTGTAAATCCTGCAGGCTTACCTGGTACTTCTCTGGGTGCCTCTTCTACTCGGGTGGCTTTCTGTAAGCCTCTCAGAACCTGGGGTCTTCTTCAGGCCTAGGCTTGGGCTGGGTTTGTCTGCAGACACCATAGAGGAGTACAGGGGAAGACAGGGCAGGGTGGGGCCCCTGGGCTGGGCAGAGGCCTGGGGAGATGGCCCTGAGCTAGAGGACCAGAGTGAGTTGTCAGCAACCCTCAGGACCCACCCATTCAGGAGCCTCTGGCGTGCTGGGCTCTGTGAGATCTTCAGCTTCTCTGCACCTCCAACCTTGTCCCAGCCCCTGGGCTCTCAGGCCACAGCGGGTTCTGAACAGCCCATGGTGGAGCCCAGCCATCGACTCTCCCCAGCTGGCAGCCACGCCAGATGCAGTCGGGCTGGGTTTGGGGAAGGGAGACAGGCTGGAGACAGGCAGAGGAGCGGAGAGAAACTATTCCCTTTGGAATGAAATGCACCAAAGCCATCAACATAATGGTTTGGGAATCAGCAGCTCAGGCATTCGTATTGTTTGTTTTAATTTCACTTAATTTTTGAATAAGTAATATGCTCCCATGGGTTAAGAAAAGGCTGCATCTTGGAAAGTTTTCCTTCTACTTCCGTCTCTGGCCATGTGGCTCCTTTCCCTAGAGGCACCATGATTTCCGCGCTTCTCTCTGGAGATAATCTACACACACAAGCAGACATGTATAGATAGTATTTTAAAATATGTGTTTGCATACTATCTGCAAAATCAAGTTTTACACATTGCTCTTTTTCACTTAACAGATCTTGGAGACTTGTATAAGGACACCAAGATCGTCCTCCTTTTTTAAATAAGCCTGGTAGCATGCCATTCTATGGTTACAGCATCATTTATATTTTTACCAAAATATAATTTAGAGCAAAATGTACAGCTCTTCAGTGGGCAGCACGATGATCATCTGCATATGGACACACCCATGTGACCACCTCACGAGTACAAAGAGCTTCCCTTGCCTCAGAGTCCTGCCCAAGCGACACCCCCTTGAGGACATTTCCATCCTTCTGATTTCAATGGCTTACCTCAGTTCTATGGAAACTGGACCCTCACAGGCCTGTGGTGAGGACAGTGCACATGCCCAGGACAGTGCCCGGCACTCGGTAAGTACTTAGCGGAGGATGCCAGTGTTCTTGTAGACGAATCCCGGGTCGCCTCTGTGCAGCCTCTCCGGCCAGCTCCAGTGCCCCCTCACAAGTGCGGACGAGCATGCACACACCGCCTAGCCACGGAGCCACCGTGCAAAGGTCAGGCTGAGTGAATGGCCCCATTGTCCCTGGGCTGAGTTCCCAGAGCCGGCAGGTGTGGCGTTGACCAGGCTGGGCTGTTGGGTGGGAGGTGACCATGGGCCCCTGACCAAGAGCTGGTCACACTTGGCAGTGACATGCATTCTGGCTCCTTCCTCAGAAGGAGGAGGGGAAGAGCCCCAGTTCAGCCATGGGGCTGGGCAGGAGGGGCCCAGAGATCCCCGTCATCCTTCATACTGGACCCTGGCTCCCAATGTCGGGGTCTGGGGCTGCCTGTGGTGGTGCCCTCGGAGCTGGCACCTCACAGCTGAGAGGCTGGGGTGGACCAGACAGGACCTGGTAAGAGAAGGGAAGTGGACACTGGACCCCTGCTTTGCCCTTCTCTCCCCTCCTGAGGTGAGTGGGAATGGGCACCTCAGCGGAGGGTGCTGGGGAACCACCCAGAAGCAGGCCTGCCCTTGGGCGACTGGGACTCCAGGCAGCCTCCCAGGAGGCAGGATGTGTGGTGGCAGACTCCAGGGCGGGTGGGTGTGGCCCCACTGTGTGCTGCATTCCAGGTCAAGCCGCCTGGCCTGCTGAGCTCTCTGGGATTCCTCAGAGGGGGCCTGAGGCAGCCCAGCATCTCTCTCCTGACTGTCTGGCCTGTGGGCAAGCTCTGCCCGCTCCTGCCCTCCTGTCACCCCCTGCTTGCAAGGGATGCGACAGAGGTGTGTCCAGCCTTCTCAGCACCAGCGGGGGGTTATGCAAGGCGTGGTGGGAGGCAAGTCCTCCCACTCTCTGTGTCTGTCTCTACCTCTCCCTCCCTCTGTCTCTTCCTCCCTCTGTCTCTCTGTCTCTCTGTCCCTCTCTCTCTCTCTCTCCCCCTCTCCCTCCCTCCAGCAAGAGGGCTGGGGTGAGAGGTGAAGGGGCAGGAGGAGGGTGGGAGGGTATCAGATGAGGATTGCACTTCCTGAGGGGCTTGAAGTACTTTTCTGCCACAGTTTAGAGGCCAGACTGGAGTTTCTGGCTGCTCCAGGTGGCCTATGTCCCCAGAGTCTGGGCCAGTGCCCTAGTGGCCTTTTATAGTCCCAGGGCATGCCATGGAATTGCTCCCTGGACCCAGATACTGTCCCTCCCACTCTACCCCTGCCAGTTTGGGTACCTGCCCATAGGGCTTGGGGCAGGGACAGTCTTGAGCATCTCCCTGTCCCTTGCCAGCTTCTGAGCTGGACTGTGTCCCCTGCTCTATGTGATTTAGTTCATGATAGAGGCTTCTATGGTCAGGAGCAGAGGAGGGAGCCCAGGCCTGCCAGGAGCCTGTCTTCCAGGGCCGGCCTCCTTCGCCATGGAAACCGGCCTGTGGAGGCCTGGGAATCACCCAGGAGGGGAATTTTAATTGCAGCCCATGAGGCTGTTCTGCTGTCCGCCCCCAGCTCCCATCACCTCCCCAGCCTGGGGCCTGCGAGATGCGAGATGCGCACCCTATCGTATTTTTATCTCAGATGCAGGATCTTGGGCCTTGTTTGCCTCAGGTCAGTCTGTTGGCCTCCTCAGGGCTCCAAGGTCAGCTGTCTCAGGACTTGTATGTGGGGAGGGGAGGTGAGATCCTGCTCCAGCTCTGGGAGGCTTGGGAAGCACTAGGTCCAGAGAGCGCTCACATGTGCCAGCCTGGGCCTCTGAGTGCTCAGGCTGTAGGGCAGAGTGTGCCAAGGCCCGCTGCTGGCCTTCTTTCCTCAGGGGGCTGCGGGAGCAGGCTCCTTCCTCAGGAGGAAGCGGACATCTGGCCTTCTCTGACCTCTCTTTCCTCCTGGGAACTTGGGGGACTTGGCTAAGACTCACCTTGGCAAGATCCGGGCTGGACCATGTGAGGCCAGAGGAAGGAAGGTGGAGTCTAGGAGAATGGAAGCCGCCTCCCTCCAAAGCTCCTGGACAGAGGAGGACCACTCCTGCCTTCCCACCAACTGGGCCCAGAGAGGTCAAGAGCCTTGGGGTGCCTGGGGTAGTCTGGGCAGCAGACATCGTGTGGGAGGGCCAGAAGCCCATCGTGTGGGAGGGCTATTCCGTCCCTCTTCACCCCCAGCCACCAGGGGCTGCTGGCACTTTCTGCTTTGCAAGGGGATTGTGGTCTGTAACCCAGGTGGGGAACCTTCTGTGGGGGTGGCTAGAAGAAGAGAGGGGGCAAGGAGGGGACAGTGCCTTCCTCCGTGTTCCCTCGGCTTGGACTTGAAGCCAGGGGTTAGAGGCTGCAGCTGCCAGAAGGACAAGCTGTTTGCAGTCTCTGGAGAATGCGTCACAGCATCTCCTCTGGTGTGTTGGGAAGACACTGCTCCCTCTGCCTCTGGCTGGGGGCCTTTCAAGTAGCTTCCTCTGCAATTTCTAGAGCGGGGGCAGAGAACATGACAGATGGCAGTGGTGACTGCAGGTGATGGGCTGTCTGGGAGCAGAACAATGTCCCTCTGAGGGATTCACAGAAATCCTGTGGGTGGAATAGGGAGGTAGCTTTTCAGGG
Organism: Xerus rutilus; assembly: GCA_028644305.1. NCBI lineage: Eukaryota > Metazoa > Chordata > Mammalia > Rodentia > Sciuridae > Xerus > Xerus rutilus. The sequence continues at coordinate 18,125,734 of CM053399.1, forward strand.
GGCCTTGGCTGGAGGACCTGACGGGGGAGTTGTGCACTGATGTCGTCTCCTAAAACCACAAGCTGGCAAGGCCTGCCAATCTCTGGACTCAGAGACCTGTCAGGAAAATGGCCTCAGATGTTTCTGAGGACTCCACATGTGTCCAGAAAGAGGCAAGGCCCTCAAATACTTGTTTTATTTCAATCACAGAGATTCACATCCCTCAATTCATCTAGAATAGGAACCCATCTGGAACGGGGCAGAGTTGGGGGACAGGGGTATGTAGAGACCTTTTACTCAGGAAGCTGGATACCCAGCTGGATGCTTAGCTTACCTCCCATGAGGCCCTGGGTAAGTCACTGAATCTCTCTGGGCCTCAGTTTCCTTATCAACACTCCCTTTTATTTATGTGTAGTTCCAGGGACTGAATCCAGAGGCACTCCACCACTGAGCTACATCTCCTGATCTTTTGAAAATTTTATTTGGAGACAGGGTCTCACTAAATTGCCCAGGTTTGTGATCCTCCTGCCTCAGACTCTGCAGTAGCTCGGATTGTATGTACTTGGCTGGAGAAAGGTCTCATGGGCCTAGCTGCCTATGCCCAGACTTTTCTTTTGGTACCAAGGAATGAACTCAGGGATGCTCTGCCACTGAGCTGCATCCCCAGCACTCTTTATTTTGGGACAAGGTCTTGCTAAGTTGCTGAGGCTGGCCTTGAACTTGTGATCCTTCTGCCTTAGTCTCCAGAGTTGCTGGGATTACAGAAAGTAACACTGCCCGGGTTCTGCCCAAGCTTTTTTGCCTGGCACTTTCTCTGCAGGTACTAAGGGCTCTTGTGCCTGAAGTCCAGCCACAGCCAGGAGCTGTTTCCAGCGCTTGCTGCCCTGTCAGCGTCCCCCGTGAGACATGGGAAATTGAAGATCGAGGAAGCAGATCTTAAATCAAAGCCTGAGCCATCAATCTCCCAGAACAGACTGAAATAACAAGGTGGGTGGCACAGACCGCCACCACAGGGACAGCCGAAAGGTATTAAAAAGTCAAGCTCTCAGGCCCCCAAATCCCTTAACAAATTTCCAAGTACCTGGGGGATCTGCATGCTGGGGGAGAAGGAGAAATGTCTCATTTTAGAGATCCCCCAGGAGGACCCGGGGACTCTATTTCAGGAAGCCCCCGTGCCTGGGGGGCTGTTCCTCTCAGTAGGTGCCCCACTTGGGTCAGGATGATGGAAAGTGGCTGGAGGGGAGTGGCGATGCCCGCGGAGCCAGCCAGTTGGGGTACTCCATGGCGTAGCAATTCTGCAAACCTAGGGAAGCTGTTGAGCTCCTTTGGCTCTCCACTTCTGCATCTGTTAAGTGGAGACAGCAAGCCTCAGCCTTTAATATCAATCTTCCCACTACACCCCTAGTGTCCCCACGCCCGGCTGCTGGTCACTCTCCCAGCCTCCCTGTTCTTTTGCCTTTTATGCCCCATCCATCCCTCAAACTGCAGTTCAATTCCCTCCTCCTCCAGGAAGCTCTTCTTGAACAGTCCCCCCAGCCTCTTCCTTCCTCTGACTTTCAAGGTTATGTGTTTTTGTATTGAATCACATTTTCAGCAACTATCCTCTGCTGCTTCACTGAGTGGGGCCCAAAGTCCCTGAGCACAAGGACTTTGCTTCTGTTTTCTCATCCCCTACCTTCCCCCTACAGCACCCGTCCTGGTGTGGTGCACCCAGTAGGTGCTTCAAAAGCATCCGTGCTTGTCATGTGGGAGATCCCAGGAAACTGGAACAGAATCCCGGTGTTCCTGAGACTGGACCTTTTGTCTATTTTTAGAGTTTCAATGTTCTTAAAAAAAAGAAAAAAGAAAAAAAGGGTCCCAAATTCCAGTCCGTCTTTACATTGCAACCACATGGATCTTTTCATGTCAGCCCGAGGTACATTTCCCTCCTCTCCATCCGAAATACACCAGAACTTGAAAAATGAGGTGCTGGATTTGAGAGCGAGCGCGAGATGGAGAAAGCTCTCTAAACCCTGACTATTCTTGTCAGGCTGAAAACTTGGGGAGGGATTAGTGCGGGTGAAAGGGGGGTTCTTAGGGCTGAGCCAAGAAGAGCTGCTTCTGGAAGGTCAGCTCTCATTAGGCATCAGGAACACTGCCACTCCCTGGGACTGGCCCTACTGCCCTGGCTGCAGTGGCTGGACACGGCAGGGCTGAGGGCAGCTGCACTGCTGCAGGCAGGCACGTGGGGAGGTGGTATCAGCAGCTCCAGCTCCACCCGGCTAGGCTGCCTGGCTCCCCGGCACTGGTTGGGGGAGGAGTTCATAATTATGAGTTTGCGATTGTAGCCAAGATAAGAGATTAGTGGTCTGGTGGGACACCCCGGGCATGGGCCTTCATGCCATCTGGTTCTGGGTGGAGAGAGACTTTCCTGATGTATTGAGTCCCTGGTTCTCCAGAGAAGCACAGACATCACGATTCCCTACTGGTGAGCAAGCGAATGTTTGTTCCCAGATATACCAACGAGTCAGTAGCAACACTGTGCAGTTATTAAGCACTCAGTGTGTGCCAGACATTGTGCTGGGTGCTTTACATCCATTTTACCATCTGGTGTTCATGGCAGCCCTATGAGGTGAGGACTGTCTTCTGATTGAGGAAACTGAGGCATGAAAGGCCACCTCACTCACAACAAGTCCCACGGCAGACTCCTCCAACCTGGGAAAAATCGGTGCTAGCCTGCTGTGGTAGGCCTGTGATTCCCGGGGAGGAGGTTATCTCGGGATCCCTGGTTCTCAGCCTCCCCTGTCCAGGAGTGACAGTCTATAGCTGGAAATAGGATCCAGGGAGAATTCAGAGATGATGGAGATGGAAACTGTTCTCTGCCTCACCCGATAATCTCTTGGTCAGAGCTGAAGAGCATTAGAGGTTCAGCCAGCCAAACCACTTACCTATTCTCCAGATGGGGGAAGAGGCCCAGGGTGGCCAGCTTGGGACTGTTTTCAGACATGGGGCAGAGCCGAGATTCCCTGCCTTTCTCCCCAGACCCTGATAGCGCCATGTCTCTCTGTCTGTTTACATTGTTTTTCCTGCACTCCACTCCGAGAGGTCGGGTGTCCGTTTGTCTTGTCACTGGTCAGTCTTTGATGCCCATGTGGGCCGGGCCTGCAGGAGATGCTCAGTCAATATTTGTGCAGAGGAGGAAGGACCACAGAGCTTGGCTGCCGGCTCTGCCACTGGTCTTCCTCACATGAAGAGAGCAGTGGCTCCAGATTTCCACCCAGGAGAGCCAGCGGCAGCCTGGTAAGAAGCGGGTGGATGGAAGTGGAAGATGCCTGCCAGCAAATGTCCCACTATGCCACCCACCCCTTGACCCTGGCAAACTGAACAAATGGAGCAAAGGAAGGAGGATAGATGGTGGAATAGGGGTGTGCGTTGGGGTTCTGCCGCTGAAAGGTGGCTGGCTCCGGTTCTGGGTTCTGGTGTACCACCTTGCGCAGGCGAGCGAATCGGGAGAGGACCGTGGGGCCCTGGGCGGTGTTGGGGCTCCAGTCCGACTTTGAAGGCTAGGGACGCTCAGACAGAAAGGAGCACCCTCCTGGGTAAGGGTGGTGAGAGGGGCAAGCGGTGCCCGTGCTGCAGCCTGCGCCCCTGCCCGCCGGCCTCAAAGCCCGGGGCTGGGGTGGGGTGGGCGTGGTTGCCCCCGGCCGGTGGGTGGGGGTGGGCCCTGCGCGGGCGGCCGAGGTGTCCCGAGCGCTCGGGCTGGGGCGGGCGCGCGGGCGGGCGGGCGCGCTGAAGGGGTGGGGACGAGAAGGGGCGGGCGGCTCGGGGGCGGGCGGCTCTGGGGGTGGAGCCGGGACCGCAGCGCCCGCCGCTCGCCCGGCGCTGAAGCCGCCGCCGCCGCCGCTGCCGCGGCTGCTCTCGGCTCGGGGACCCGAGGCAGGCGGGCGCTCGGCGAGGCTCCGGCGCCTGCGGCTGCTGCTCTCCTCGGGCGCCCGGGCTGCGGCGCTCCGGGTCCGGGCCCCGGCCCTGCGCCCCTCGGCCCGCTGCCCGGCTCGCGGCCCCGCGCCTCGCCCGGGAGAACGCACTCTGCCGCTCCAGCCGCCCCGGGCTTGCGCCCCCGGGCCATGAAGAGGGGCCCGTGAGGGGCGCGCGGAGGCGGAGGCAGCGGAGGGAGGAGGGAGGCCGAGGAGGAGGGCGCGGGAGGCGGAGGATGCCGCCGCCGCCGCCGCCGCCACCCGCCGGCCCCCGGCGAGCCTAACTCCGGAGCGGAGGATGGAGCCGGCGCTGGGCGCTGCAGCGGCTCTCGGCGCGTCCCCGACCAGGTATCGGCCAGGCCCCGCAGCCCCGGGGCGGGCGGGAGCGGACAGTCCGCCGCAGCAGCCGGGAGAGGCGCGGGCGCGGTGGGAGACGCCCCTCGGCTCGGGGACGGTCGCTACCGGCGGTGCGCGAAGGGGGTGGCGCGGGACGGCAGCGTGTTGGGAGCAGGAAGGGGCTTCCGGGACTGGTGGCCAGTCAGCGGTGAGCGCCAAGATCACCCAGCCCTCCTCGGCCTCATTTGGGGAGGACAGCAAACTTGAGACGCGCGGCGGCCCCCCGACGCGCCCGGAGCCCTCCCGCTGCCCAGAGCACTCGGGGGCTGCTCCGGGCTCATCTTCCACACTCTGCCCTCCGCGGGCTGCCAAGGTGCCTCGAGACCCTGAGGTCCCCACGCCCGCTGTAACTTTCCAAAGCAGAGCTGCCCCCTGAGGCAGGGGCTGCCTCCAGCTTCCTCCTAGGCCTGGCCCTGCACCCGCAACCCACTACCGTGCTGCGTGCGATGAGATGGGCCCCTGTGGGGCCGTAGCCGGGGGATGGTGCGGAGTCCTCGCGCCCCCACGGGAAGCCAGAATAGCCCTCCTGCCCTTCCCTGGGTAGGGCTTTTCTTTGGGTGGGATCTGGGGAGCTGCTCCTCCCAGGCTCCAGGGACTCAGCGCTTGCCTTCACAGTAATAGTTCAGAGCTGCGCTAGCCAGGATGCGAGGGGTTAAAAGGCCAAGCTACCTGAGGAGGTTAAGACCCTACCGGTCCTTCTAAGGTGGCACCTTGGCCTGATTTCAGATGCTACAGTGTGCCGCCTTTCTGCACCCCAGGCCTGCCCTTTTTCAAGACTAGGTTCCTCAGCTCTGGCGCTGACTTCTTCTGATGGACCTAAAACTGCTTCTAAGCAGGAGGCTCCTAGGAAGGGCTGGCCCTGGGGTCTGGGCTTGGGCCAGAGGGTGGGCTTAGGCCATTGACAGGGAGGTAGAGGCCAGTAAAGGGCAGAAATTCTGCCCAGCATCTGCTGGAGGGCTGGTGGGAGCAGGGAGCAGAGGGAACTCAGGATTCCAGCTGGAGTCGGTACCTTTGCTGGGAACATAGCTTCTTTGGCAAGCCAAAGGGACCAGTAGGTGTAGGAGACTAGCAGGTGGGGTCGAGGTACCAGGTAGCTGTCTTAAGGGGCCCCTTAACCTCTGGGGGGGGGTGCTGGGTGGCTCAGGCAAAGACCTTACCTGGCCAGGCAGTTCCCAGGCTCCGGTCCTCAGCACACGGCACACACAGGGCTCAGGATGACCCTGTTTCTCTCTCAAAGTGCTTTCACCGCCGTGACTCACACACCGGATTCACCAGGGAGGTATCAAGCTTCCAGCCTAGTCCGTTCTCCTCCCTCTTGGGTCTTTAGGGAGCTGCTGGGGAAGGGAGGGGGCAGACTTGCCCTTGGGTCTTAGACCCTGCAGGCCTTGAGCCTGAAGCTGCAGACTTCCACTGCCTGCCTGATGGTGGGCGAGTGGCCCAAGGCCAGGCCACAGTGGCCGGGAGGGTAGGGGATGGGTGTGCAAATTATCCTTCCAACTCTGCTGGGGCTTTGAAATCACTGTCCCTCCCCTCTTCACTCAACACCAGCCTCCTCATCTCCAAGCAGAACCCCCACCCCAAATCCAGATTTCCCTCTGTCCGCAATAGTTACAATCCTCTGAACCAGTGCTTCCTCAGCATCCAGGGGCAATCAAGCTTCTCTCCACCCTGGCCTCCCAGCCATTTCTGCCCGTGCAGCCTCCGTTCAGAGGAGGAGACTGGATCCCTCTTGGTCCCCTTTCCCCACAGCACCAGGGAAAGCGTGGGATAGGGGTATGTGTCAGACTGCACTAAGAGAGGGGTACATCTTTGTTCTACTGAGTGCAGGGGGTGCTCAGGTGCCTCACCATCAACAAGGGCATGTTCGTGCCCCCTGGGTCCCTCTGCCCCTGACCTGTCCCCGCCCCACCCTCAGAGGTCTCCCTTTACTTTCCCAACTCCACTCTGCATTGGTGGGGAGGGAGTGTTTGATATTCATAATCTGGTTCAGAGAAGGTCCCGAAGCCCTGAGTCACTGTATGGTTTCCATGGAAACAGACTTGTTGGGAGGACTCGGTGTAGCACGGCAGTGGTGGGGAGAAGAGAAACGTATAGTAAAACCAGGCTCCACAAGTGTGGCGGCATTGGACCAGCTCCCTTCTGTGGGCAAGACAAGAGGTGGGTCTGGCCTCCCCAGAGGAGGGGCTGCCTCTCTCCACCCACGAGGGTCCCCTCCAGAGCTGCCCAGCAGACAGGCTGCTGCTCCTCCTGTGAACCTTCTGCCAAGCCTGGTGGCTACCTCTCTGTGCCTCTGTTTCCTCTTCTGAAAAATGGGGCCTGTAAGAGCACCCCCTCTGGGGTTGTGAAGGTCAAATGCATTAGGAAGTAGAACACACTTGGAATAGTACCTAGTAGATGTCGTTGTTATTTGTAAGTCAGGGGATCACTCCCCTGAATCTCTCCCTTGTGTCCCAGCAGGTGATCGTGACATCCTCCTGGGCTTCGGAAGAACATCCCCCAGCTGCCTTGTACCCACTCTGGGAACCAGTCATCCCTTTCTTCCCACAGAGTGTTGCCTAGGGCTGACACAGTGCTAGGCAGCCCTGGATCTTGTTCAAACTGCACCTGTCCAGGAACCTTGTGGGAACAAACCCTCCAGGTCAAGATGGACAGGTGGCTTTCTGCTTAAGCCCCTGGGGAAGGATGATGGTGTCCCCTGGTGTCGGGCCAGAAGGAAAGGGACAAAAGAGGTCCAGACAGAGATGGGGCCCCCTCTGACATAGAGAAGGGGTTGGGTGGGGCAGAATGCCTTCTCTCCCCCTTTCCAGACTGGTTCATCTGGCTGGAGGAGCATCCCCTTCTGGATGGTCACCGTAAGAGGAACCAGCGACTCCTAGCAAGGCCTGTGGGTTGGAGCCTCTGTTTCTCACATGCTACCAGCATACCCTGCGGCCTGGGCAGGTGTGGGCTGCTGCCGCTGGGGCAGGGAGCAGGCTTTCCCCAGCAGCACTGGGGGGGCAAGCTGGGGATGATCCGGGGTGCCAGTGATGGCCCAGCCAGTCTCTCCCCCAAGCCCCTCTCTGACTGCAGCCCCTGCCCCCATTGGCCTGCAGACTCCACCTCCTGTAAGGTGGGCTTCAGCTCCAAGCTCCCATCCCGCCCCATCACTGCCCGCTGTCAGATGCAGAGTGTCCTGGTCATCTGCTAGCCCTTCTTTCTGTAAAACAGAAGGAGAAACTGAGCTTCCTGGTTGTTGCCTGTTTGGCCAGAACTAAGCTAGCTGTGCTCTCTCCCATCTCCATACTGGCCCTGGGGTGGCCCCTCTTCCTGGGCTCTCCAAGTAGCTGGCCTCTACCCAGCATCCCCCCTACCAGCCAGCGCTCAGCTTCCTGCCAGGGTTCCTCCCCCCGGTCTCTCTGGACCGCTTTGCTGTCCTCATTGGTGTTCACGACACCTTCCGATTTAATATCCTCTGCAAATTTCATTAACAGACTGTTTACTCCCCTCTCTCAGGATCATTAATGAAGATGTGAGATAAGATGTGACCCAGCGCGGGGCTTGGCAGCCCTGCCCCAACCCTGGACTCTACCTTCCAGACCTTCCCTCTGGACTCTCCTGTCCTACCCAGAACGCTTGGGACCTACCCCCTCCTTCTTTTAGGACCCATGACAGGTGCTTAGGGCCAGGTCTGTTTGGATTAATTTTGTAAGATTACTCGAGGCTCTGTATCAAATGCTTTGCTAAAAATCAAGATATATTACCCTGGCTGCATTTCCTTCATCTACCAGTCTTGTAATTCTATCAAGAAAGCTATCAAGTTTGTCAGGCATGATTTGTTCTTTATAAATCCCCACGGTGCCGCGTGGGGCACCGGGTTCCCGCGTTTCCTAAATGTTTAGAGATCCCTTCTTTGTGTTTGCTTCTTGATTAGAGCTGGAAGGCCAGGGCCTGGGAAGGCTGGGGAAGGCTGTCTCCTTTACAGGATGGGGAGGAAGGCCCTGCCCTGTCCCTCCTGTGGAGTCCGTGGAGTCGGAGTTGTTTAGGATCCCTCCCTGGGTCCTGCAGGGCACTGGGGCCCCCGAGCTGGGCATTGGGAAGGCTGAGGGGTGGGGTCCCTGGCACTGTCCTTCAAGGATTCTGCAAGGCAGAGGAAATGACAGAGTCCGCTGCCGCTGCCATTCTGGAGGTGCCACTAATTGAGTGATTGCTGTGTCCAGTCACTTTGCTGAGAGCTTCCTGTGCTTGATCTCATTGAAGTCCTGGGAGCTGGAGCCATCGGTTCAGAGAGGGCGAGGCTGTCCGGGACTCCGCGGCTGCTGTTCCCCCTCTTTCTGCTACACTGTTCCTAGCCAATTACATGGAGGGTCAGCAGAGCTGAGGGGCTGTTTTCGACGTTTCAGGAGGCCGTCGAGGACCTCCCACATGATGCCCCACTACCTGGGTTCCGTGTTCTCCCCTGCTAGTCTAAGGGGTTTGAGCCGCCACTCAATCCTCTGGAGCCTTACCTGTGCAGCCGATGCAGCTGGAGTACCTGAGGCTCAGGGCTGGCGAGGGTCCGCGGAGGGGAAGCTTGATAGTCCACACCAGTGTGCCAGGCTCTGCGGGAGCAGCTGCCATTATGTCTTATTATGGGTGTCCTCATTGATGTTGAGCAGAGACGCTCATCCCATTGGCCACGTGCCTGATGGGTACAGCCATGGCTTATCACCAGGAAACAGAGGGGGGCACAGGATGAGCTGTGCTGGCAGCCTGATGCAGGCACGTTCTTGGGACCAGCCTGGGCTGGTGGTAGGGTCTGGGCCAAGGGAGCAGGAGGCCTAGGCCTCCAGGGTCTGGAGCCCAAACCCCGTGCTCCAGTCCAAACTGCTTCGGGCTGGTGGTTACACAGGCGTCTTCACACCCTCTTGGCTGTGGAGGATCTGGGCATTCCTAGCCTCCTTGGCCAGGAGAGCCCTTGAACCTCCCTCTCCTCACCTGGCCAGAGCCTGAGGCCTGAGTGTGGAGCAGGGCGTGTCTGGGTGGCTGCTCATCAGTGGCTGCTCCCGTGACCGCGCTCATTTCTGAGAATCTCCAGCTCCTGCTGGGCAGCCGTGCAATGGCACAGACCCATCCACGTGCCAGGGAAGCCCTACCAGCTGCCACCCAGGGATGCGACCCTTTGAGATGGCAGCAGCTGCTGGGTGAGCTGCAAGCCGAGGTCAAGGTGGGCACCAGGTGTCCTGGGGCCTTGGTGGCTCCCTTGGTCCTGGCTGTCCCTGCCCCTCTCCTCTAGCATTCCAGTGCTGGGTGATGCTCTCACTCTCAGGTGTGGCCAGGGCGGAGGCGCCGAGTTGGAATGGAGGCCCTGCATCTGCAGGGACGGATTTACCAGAGGCTTGCTGCTCCTCCTCTGGGGGAGGTGGCCATGGCACCTGGCAGGCGGTGAGTGGCCCTCAGTGGGAGCAGGCCTGTGGTCATCTCTGGGTGTTGGTGCCTGCAGCTCCCCTCACCCCACTAAGGCTCTGGTGGGCTCCAGTGTCCCAGCCTCCCCACCCACAGGGCCAGGTGAGCCTCATGCAGGTGATTGGAGGTGGAGACTCAGGGGATGCAGGGACAGATGCCTCTCCCCCCAGCTGGCAGCAGCTGTGCTCTGGCTCCTGTGGATGTTTTCCCATCCTTGAGGCTGGGAGGCTGGGCTAGGCCCCAGTATCCAGGGGGTGGGGCCTCCGTACTATTCCGACTGACTCTGGCTGTGGCTGCTGGGTGGGTGGCGGTGGGGGGGACAGGAAACCAGGGCCTTTCCGCCTGCCCAGTATTGGGGCAAAGTCCCGCCTACCACAGGCCAGCCTGGGACTGGGAACTGGCCTCTGACTCATCCCTCCCCAGGAGCTGGGCACACACTGGGGCCTTGTCCTGGGGCCCGGAGGTCAGTCACTCTCTCCACTGCTGGGGAAGACTTTCTCCAGGTCAGGCTTGGGACCCAGATGCCCAGCCGGGCCCATGGCAGGACAACAGGACAGTGAGATGCCCTCTGTTCCCAGGGCTGTTGAACAAGGTCTCTGCAGGCGGGACAGTAGTGTCCCCAGTCACACACTCAGGGCTGCGGAGCAGACGCAGGCCCTGGCACATCTTTTATGCTCTACTGTTCACGTTTCCAGGCCAGTTGGTGGGTGAGATCAGCCAACTGATCCTCATGGTTCCTGCTTCATGACACTCGCTCTGTGCCCAGCACTGTGCTGAGTTGTTGGGGTCCGTCAGCTTCTTGTCTCACAGCCCAGAGGTCTGGAAGGTTCACGGTGGTTTGTCCCATTTCTTACATCGGGATAACCAAGTCCTGAAGAGGTTCCCTTCCTTGCTGAAGTCTAGCTAGAAAGCCACAGCAGCGAGACTCACACCTGGCTCCACAGTAACTTCTCAAGCAGGATTGAGATGCCCAGGGGTGTCCCCAAGGCCACCACCAGTGGACACTGGAGTGGCCTGTCCTGGAGACACCAGAGCTCACAGGAGGCAGCGGGCAGCTCTGCTAATGGTGAAAGGTGGAAGGGTTGCGGCTCTGTGGTGATTGTGTGGGAAACGGGAGATGCTGGTTCAGCTTGTGGGAGCCCCAGACCGGCCATCGTGAGGACTGAGCACAGCACTGCGCATCAGCTCAGGGTTCATGGAGAAGGCCCGCTCACCTCACAGCGGTGCAGGCTGAGGTGGGCATGACCCCAGAGATCAGCACTCCAGCCGCCAGTGGCCCCGGGCTGACTCAGGCAACAGGGGCTGAGGCTGGACTCCATCAGAATCCCTCTAGAAGGTCACTGGCTAAGGTATGTGTTGGCAGACTGCCCACATTGGAGGGTGCCCTAGGACACAGTCCCATGAAACTTACCCTTGAGTTTTATTAGGTAGGAGATCTTGAGGATGTGGCTCATGGTGGTATATAGCTCTCTGGAGACCACGAGAGGAATCTTATGCTGGATTCAGTATCAGTCAGGAATAGCCAGATGGTTTTTGAGCATATGCTTTAATCTTTATCTCATGGATCCTAGCAAACATGTAAACGAAGCATTTCCCTTTTCTCATCAACTGCCAGGAAGCTCTGGCCCCTATAAGTAGCCCACAAGTCATTTGGTTCTTTCTTTCTTTTCTTTTTTCCTTTTCTTTTGGTGCTGGGAGTGGAACTCAGGGCCTCATGTTCCAGGCAAGCGCTCTACCACTGAGCTCTGTCCCCGCTGGGACACTTCATACGCTGCCCTTACTCCTGGTTCTTTCAGACTTTCAATACCCTTGTTTTCCCCTTGCCTCATTTTCGTCACCTCATTTTCCTCCGGGAAGAGAAAAACCTTGCTGTTTTATGTGTTTTTAGCCTTAACTAAACAAACATCTATGGCGGATCCGCGCTGCTGGCTGTTGCAGGCCCAGGGCTTAAGGGCTTCCTCTGTAGCCTCCCCCCTGCCAGCTCCTCTTCCGTCCAGTTCCCCTGCCCCTCGCTCTGGTTCCTGGCACCCAGGGCCTCGGGACCTCTCCAGCCCAGTGCCTGAGTCTGGGCAGAAGGACGGTGTGCAGCTTCTTTTCTTTCTGACCCCCCCCCCTGCCACTCCCTCTCCGATTTTATGACATTTTAAGGAGAAGCTGGGAAGGGTGTCCTGTCAAAGGTAAGCGTCAGCTTCTCCCACAGCCCTTGGGCCACTTTGAGGTCCTGCTTGTTTTAGCTCCTGCTCTGTTCCAGGAGTCTCCAGTCACTGCTGCCCCTGGTGGCTATTGAAGAGGGAGAGTCCAACGCTAGGGACAGATGGTGACCTCAACCTGGTGCCTTGGAAATGAGAGGGGAGGACCAACTGGCAGTGCCCTGGGGCAGGAGAGCAGGCACGGGGAGGTGCCAGGGCTGGTTTTCAGTGCCCCACCCTGCCATCCATCTCCTCTTCAGCTCTTGCATTGGGTGGCTTCACTTTGTCCCCAGAGTTAATAAACTGAGCCAAAAGCTTGGTGTGAGTGTGCCTCCCTCCCCAGTCATCTGACTGTCCCTCCCTCCAGGGCACCTATAGTTAGTTCTTCAGAGTTTATGCATATATATAAGTATATGTGCCCCTCCCCACTTTGAAGATCAGAGATGGTGGCGTGGACTGCACACATGTCTTCTGGCCGGAGCTTTTCTGACACTGCACTGGGCTGGGCAATGTCTTCATGTCACATAAGCCCATCTGTGGGGCCTGCTCCCTATAGTCAGTTGAAAAGGAAACCCCAGGGCAGGGGCAAGCTCCTGAGGAGCCTGGGCTGCAGGGGGCCTGGGAACTTCCAACTGTGTATGTTAAACTGTGAGTACAAATGGCCTTTCCTGGGATGAGGGTTTCCTAAGGGGCCAGTGGCCCAGAGAAGGTAAAGAGCAGTACTTTGGTGCAAGAGCAGGAAGGGAGGAGACAGCTCTGTCAAGGGCTCTGGGTTCTTGGGGGTGACCACAGATCAGGTGAGGGGGTGGGGGACAGAGACACTAGCTCTGGTTTCTTCTGGAAGATGACTGGACTTTTCCCCTGCTGATGGAGGATCCCTGTCTGCTGTGAGGGTGGCCCCGCCCGTCCCTGAGAAGGCAGCATGGGGCCTTGGGAGCTGACAGAGCCCTGTGGTCAGAGCTGGGAGTCCTCCAATCTCTGGATTTATGGAAAAACCCAGGCTCAGAGGGGCCGGGGTGGAGTGGGGGGCAGGGAACCAAGGTCACTCAGCAGCCGGGGGAAGGCAGAGACTGTGTGATGCTCCTGCGGGTAACATTGAGTTCAATGTCCCTTTCCTGCCTGAGGGACGGGAGGCCCTGAGGATGAGGCAGGGCTGCCTGTTGCTGCTTGCAGCTGAGGAAGAGGGGCTGCACTGAGCAGAAGCCGTAGCCCAAGGGGGCTTGCCTCCCTCACACCTCTCTGCATCCTGCAACATCATCTCCCCTGCTGGCATCCTCAACAGCTGCAGCCAGCCCCCAGAAATTCAGGCCATACCAGAGGCAGGGCTAGGAGGCTGCACTTCAGAACTTGGCCACTAGAGGGAAGCAGGAAGGCCACTGCAAAACTGGGCATAGAAAGTTCCGGGCAGGGAGAGGGGCCTGGGAAGAAGGGTTGGTGTCCAGAGGTCTTTCTCACTGTCACAGTCAGACCCGGTGGACGGCAAGGTGATTCCCCAAGAACCAGATGTTAATGATGATATTTTTTTTTAAAATTTTTTTAGTTGTTGATGGACCTTTATTTTTTATTTATTTATATGTGGTGCTGAGGATCGAACCCAGTGCCTCGTGCATGCTAGGCAAGCGCTCTACCACTGAGCCACCACCCCAACCCAATGATGATATTTTAAGAGCTTTATTGGGTATAACTCTATGCCAGGCACAGCATTAAGTAATGAGTCCTCAGAACAGCCTTCTTATAAGTATCCCCATTTTGCAGGTGAGAAAACAGAGGCACAGAGAGATTAAGAAAGCTAGCCACATTCCCACAGCTGGTAAATGGCTGATCTGGGATAAATGGGGCTGGTTCCAGAACCCAAGTCCCAGCCATGAAGCATAACATTTATTTATTTATTTATTTATTTTCAAACATTTATTTTTTAGGTGTAGGTGGACAGAATATCTTTATTTTATTTTTATGTGGTGCTGAGGATCGAACTCAGTGCCTCACGCATGCTAGGTGAGCATGCTACCACTACGCCACAACCCTAGCCCGAAGCATAATATTTAAATGTTCAACAATGACTAAATTCTTTAAGTCTTTCAATTCTTCCAAAGGTTGGAAGGTGGTTATACCTTCTTTATACATGGGGAAACGGAGGCTCCCGGACAACTGGTGAACTGCTCACATGTACATACCCACCGGGCAGCAGCCGGGCCCTGAGCTCTGCCTTTCAGCTTTGTGATGTAGAGTTCTCTGCTCCCACCGGCCCTCCCTGGCTTTTGGCTGACATTGACGTCTGAGCTTTCTCCTGGGCGTGGGAGTTCACCACCTCCCTTGCCTTCCAACAGAAAGAACAGATTCTGGGCTCCTGTGTCCAAGCTTTGACCAACTGGAGGTGGAGGGAGCCCATGCCAGAGGCTGCTGGAGCCCAGGAAGGGCCCTGGGCCCCACAATGTGACCCAGAGGACGAGAGCATTGAGAGCTCTTTTGCAGTGGCCAACACTCCCTTGGGAACAACAGGACCTGGCCGTGGGGCCTCTGGTTTCCAGGGCAGATGCCTCCAGCATACCAAGGACGCTTGGCCAGCATTAACCCTGGCTCTGCCAGGCTGGCGGGGGAGTGGGCACTTCCAGGAGGACCTGGTTTTCCCCATCTTCCCTTCCCATGCCCTGGTTTTGCCCTCCCTGGGAGGTGGGGCATGGCCTGCGGCTTCAGACCCTCCCCTCCAGTGCCCGGGCTGCGCCTCGTGGAGCTGAGTGTCACCTACTTAGGGAGTGATGCTATTGGCCAGGGCAGTAGTGCCCAGCCCTGGCCATCGGTTTCTCCAGGTGGGGTGTGGAGATGTGGAGCCAGATGGCAACGTGCTGCACTCTGAGGACTGTCCTGGGATGCGCCCTGTCTTTGGAACTGGAATCCTAGAGTTTGGGGAAGAATCTCTAAGGATTTGCTTTGGTGGAGGCCAAGGGGGTGAGATATGGGTGGAATCGGGGAGCAGATCCAGGAAGAGGATTTGAACATGGACTTCAGAGCATGGTCTTCCCCATCCTAGATGTGAACTTGGGGACATTATTTCACCCTGAGGGGCTTCAACCTCCTCTATGAACTGGCTGGGCTGGTGTTAGCCTCAGGGCTTGGCCTGGGGGAGGAGTGAAGGCCTTTGGGGGGAGCTTGTCCTTGGGGGAAACTTGCGGATGCCCACAAGTGCTGGCCCTGCCTGGGACTGTTTCCCCTGTTGTCCCTGGAACAGTGCCTGGCCATCCTGGATAGCCGGTAGATGTCTGCGAACAAGTACATTGGAATCAAATGGCATTGCAGCTAAAGAGCGGACCCCTTGGCCACCCAGAACGATCGCCCGCCCTCCTGTCGATGGAGCTCCCGGCCTGTCGCATCCAGAAAGGCACTCACGTTTGTCCTGGGGCACTTGGGCAGAGAAAGTGGACGTGCCTAACAGGACTGGCGGGCCCCAGAGCTCAGCAGGCCCACGGCCATCTCAGCCCAGGCTCTGCAGACCTCTGTGGCTCCGTTTCTTCTCTTGGGACACAAAGCTGACGTGAAGGGCCTGGAGTACTGGCCAAAGCCAGACCCAGAGGGACTCAGGCCCCTGCTATTCCTTAATTGCTGAGATGTTTTTTCCTTAGTTTTTGAGACTTAATTTCTCCATCCAAACAATGGGAATGAGGGCCCTCCCGCCCAGAGGGGTTGGTAAGGAATAACATGGTACCAAAAGTCAGACGTGGCCACGCCACGCAGCTTGGCAGCTCTGGGAAATGAGCATCTGCTCACCCTGCTCCCAAAGGGGTCATGCCAAACAGCAGGGCATGGGGGATATTTGCAAAGCACTTGAGTCCACCCCATCATCCATGAACGGATGAATGACAGATCAGACAGTAAAAAGAACGTGCTTGCAGCCTCGGCAGTCGATCTGCTTGCCTGTTCTAATGCCCAGTGACTCTCATGCTGGCTCATAAACGTGCTAGGAACATTAATCAAATGCGTGTTTGAAGGCCAAGTGTGTTTAAGCTGGAGGAACAGGAAGTCAAGTCTCCCAGGAGGGACAGTGAAGGCGCTGGGAAACCGGGTGGGGGTGACGGCAGGCCGTGAGCTCAGGCGGACTCCCAGGCCCTCACACCTGTGCCGCGGCCGACACTAGCTTCCACGTGAAGTCCTCCCCGGGTACAGGGCTTTGCCCTCCACAGGTGCTCAACAGATGCTAACCGAAGTGATACCCGGATTTTGGTGTTTTCACTCAGACTTGGTCAAGGTCAGGATTGCTCACTAGTCCAATTTTGCTTTTGAGTTTCAGGTAACTGGCTCCTCTTCAGTGTGGTTGGAAGAATACCCCTTCCTGGCCATCCTTTGGAACTACCATTCAACCCGGAGGCCTGAGGCGACCCCCTGCCCACATCCCTCCCTGCCAAATCACGGGAATAAGTTGAATTTTAAAAGGTCAGACTTGTCTCGTTGATTTCAAGCACAGAACCGATCTAGGGTAATGTGGGGCTTGGTCAGCTAGGCACATGGCTCACCAGCTCTGGCCCCTGGGCCCTGGTGTGAACAGAGGGACATGGCTTATTAAGAGAGTAGTGGTGGGGTGAGTGAGGTAGATGAAGGAGTGGGGTGCTGGGGTCCGACCCCAGGAATTAGATGGTACTGGTGTCAGTGATAAATCTGGGGGAAAAGCAGGGCCTTTATCGACTCTGGGGGGCACACTGTGGGGCACAGGGCACAGGATAGGTGTACACTGGGAGCCCAACCCCATCCTCAGAATGACTGCCCTCCCTGTCTCTGTAGTCTGCTGACCACAGGACTGCTACACAGGCTTGGACCTCTGGACCACAGCCAGCTAGGCCTGGGAACACTGGCGGCTACAGCCTGCCCAGCCCGGAGCAGCCCATTTTTGGTAAGTGTTCAGCCCTCCCTCACTGGCTCCAGAAGCCCCAGCACTCTCTCAGGGACTGGGAGCTGAGCTGGCCTCCCTGGGGGGACACCTGCAAGATGCTCGGGGCTCTCGATGATCGACGTGGAGAAACCAGGTCTGCCTCCACGGGCTAAGATCTTCGTGGGCAGTCCTCTCTGTGGCAGTGAGGATGACCTGGCCCCACGGCCAAGAGCAGACCCTGGATCTTAGAGAGGGCTCTTTCTCAGCAGCTCTGGGACCCCTCCCTTTATTTTGGGCCAGTTGACTCTAGGACACCTAAGAGCCCCGAAGTCCACATCTGGAACTATCTGGGCACCTGCGCCCACAGTTGGAGGGATTTGGGCACAGCTGCCCACCACTCCTGGCTCACCTAGTGTGGATAAGCTGCTGGCGAGCAGAGGCCAGAGGAAAAATATGCCCACCTGGGGGAGTGGGCACCAGCTCATCAGCCTGGAAGAACAGGTTGGTGGCCTGGGAGATGCCAGCAGGGTGTCAGGCAGTGGCAGGGGACTACTTGAGGCTTCCCTAAGTGCAGGAGTTGGGAGGACAAAGGCTCTTTTGCACAGCAGGGCCCCTTCAAGGACCTCAGAGTTCATGGTAGGAAGCTTCTGCAGCCGTCTATAGGTTGGATCTGGGGTTCAGGTCAGTTAGATCCCTGAAGTTCCCATGAGTCCCTCAAAGAATGGCAAAGTCTAGGTGCTTAGGCCTTAGGGCTGTGTGTGTGTGTGTGTGTGTGTGTGTGTGTGTGTGTGTGAGAGAGAGAGAGAGAGAGAGAGAGAGAGAGCCCACGCAAGAGAAAGGGGGGGAGAGGAGGAGGGAGAGGAGGAGGTAGGTAGATATCCTTGGGCCCCTGGAGACCCCTGGCTGTGGGAGGCTCCTGACCACTGGCTATCTTTGTCCCCAGACCTGGAACCTTGGAGAGGCAGCCCCATGGTGCCCAGCCATGCAATGTTCCTGGAAGGCTGTCCTCCTCCTTGCCCTGGCCTCCATAGCCATCCAGTACACCGCCATCCGCACCCTCACTGCCAAATCCTTCCACACCTGCCCAGGGCTGGCCGAGGCGGGGCTGGCCGAGCGGCTCTGCGAGGAGGGCCCCACCTTCCCCTATAACCTCTCCCGAAAGACCCACATCCTCATCCTGGCCACCACGCGCAGCGGCTCCTCCTTCGTTGGCCAGCTCTTTAACCAGCACCTGGACGTCTTCTACCTTTTCGAGCCCCTCTACCACGTCCAGAACACGCTCATCCCCCGCTTCACCCAGGGCAAGAGCCCTGCAGACCGCAGGGTCATGCTGGGGGCCAGCCGGGACCTCCTGAGGAGCCTCTATGACTGTGACCTCTACTTCCTGGAGAACTACATCAAGCCACCGCCTGTCAACCACACCACCGACAGGATCTTCCGCCGAGGGGCCAGCAGGGTCCTCTGCTCTCGTCCGGTATGCGACCCTCCAGGGGCTCCCGACCTGGTCCTGGAAGAGGGGGACTGCGTGCGCAAGTGCGGCTTGCTGAACCTGACCGTGGCTGCAGAGGCCTGTCGCGAGCGCAGCCACGTGGCCATCAAGACCGTGCGGGTGCCCGAGGTGAACGACCTGCGGGCTCTGGTTGAAGACCCTCGGTTAAACCTCAAGGTCATCCAGCTGGTCCGAGACCCCCGGGGTATCCTAGCTTCACGGAGCGAGACCTTCCGCGACACCTACCGGCTCTGGCGGCTCTGGTACGGCACGGGGAGGAAACCCTACAACCTGGATGTGACGCAGCTGACCACCGTGTGCGAGGACTTCTCCAACTCCGTGTCCACTGGCCTCATGCGGCCCTCCTGGCTCAAGGGCAAGTACATGCTGGTGCGCTACGAGGACCTGGCCAGGAACCCCATGAAGAAGACCGAGGAGATCTACGGGTTCCTGGGGATCCCCTTGGACAGCCACGTGGCCCGCTGGATCCAGAACAACACGCGGGGCGACCCCACCTTGGGCAAGCACAAATACGGCACCGTGCGCAACTCGGCGGCCACGGCCGAGAAGTGGCGCTTCCGCCTCTCCTATGACATTGTGGCCTTCGCCCAGAATGCCTGTCAGCACGTGCTGGCCCAGCTGGGCTACAAGAAGGCCGCCTCAGAGGAGGAGCTGAAGAACCCCGCGGTCAGCCTGGTGGAGGAGCGGGACTTCCGCCCCTTCTCGTGACACCGCGTGGCGCGAGCGGGGCGCGGGGTGCGGGGTTTGATGGCGTGGACCATTTTAACTGTTGCCTTATTCCCCTCCCTCTCCCACCCGGTCTTCGTGTCCTTCCTGCTCCCTGCCCATCCCCCCCTTCGGCCTTTTTTTGTCTCTGAAATTTGCACTACATCTCCGACGGGAAGCCCTGGGGCAGTGGGCGCGAGTGAAGTGGGGTCCGGGGCCCCCACCCCACCCCAGTCAGACGCTCTGATGTTGGGTCTCCACGGGGGACAGTGACGATGTTTACAAGCACCCGCGCACACATTCACGCACGCACATGGGCCCACCAGGAGAGGCACCCCAACACACGACTTCTCAAGTTTTTGGAGTGAATGGGTGGTTGGGGTATGGTAGGTTTTACACTGTTTTCCTTCTAGAGGGTGAAAACAGAAAGACCCCCTCTCTCTAACTTAGGAAGGGGTCTGTCCCTCCCGGTCCCTGCTTCCTGCTCCTGGCCCTCTTCCTCCCTTAGAACAGAGAACCCCCCTCCTGCCCACCCATGCCTGTCGGTGAGCAGGTTTTACTGTGAGGTGAAGGTGGACCTTGTTTATTTTTTCTAGTCTGTGGTGATGCTGTCTGTCTGAGTCTTGTGGCTGCCCCTGGACCAGTGATGGCTGATGAATCTTTTAAGTTTCTGATTGATCTTGGGGTCCATCTGTGATATTTCTTTGTGCCAAAAAAAAAAAAAAGAGCGAATCAGTTTGCTAAATGAACATTGAAATGCTTTATCTGTGTTTTCGGTAAATAAAAGTGTGCAGTAATAGCTGCGCCTGACCGTGGGATCTTCGGACTGGGGGAGAGCAGCCGGGTGGGGTCTGGGTGTTCCTGGCTTTGAAGAGAAGACCAGGAAGGAGGTAGTGGTGGTGATTAAATGACATGTCTTCCTTTTAGGACTCTTGTTATGCTTTACACTGAGTTCTGGGTGTCCTTCCCCTTCTGTACCTTAGAGCCAGACATGACCAAAATGTATAACAAGTGCTAAGGCTTGGTAGGATGGAGGTGAACATGAGATCCCGGGACCCTGTGCCAGATCGTCCTCCTTTGGTTGGTGGGTCTGGGGCCAGGGTCGCTGGGGAGGGGGAATATTCAGAGGGTGGAGTGGCCCCAGGCAGTGGCTGCTTGGTATTTTAACTATAGGTGCAGGGTTACTGGTGTCTGCAAAGGTGGGATATCTGCTGTGCTTACATCCAAGGCAGTCTAGCAAGTTCCTCCAAGCAGCGTCCTCAGCTCTTTTTTTTTTGGTACTGGGATTGAACCCGGGGGTACTTGACCACTGAGCCACATTTTGTAGAGACAAGGTCTCACTGAGTTGCTTAGCTCCTCATCATTGCTGAGGCTGGCTTTGAACTCGCGATTCTCCTGTCTCAGCCTCCCAAAGTGCTGGGATGACAGGCGTGTGCCACCGCGCCCGGCTCATACTCAGCTCTTACTGCAAGAAAATAGCTGATCTATTTTCAAGGCCAGCCTCTATAACTTGAGACCCTAAGGGGGTCTGGAGATCGGTTTTCTTGGTTGGGACAGTGGGAATTCCTGGTGATGAGGTGGCTCTAGGGGTCCTGGGCAGTCAGAAGGAGGGCTTCTTAAGGACATTTGGTCCTGAGCTATAGCATATGGACCAGGAAGAAACTAGCTAAAGCAGATGCCTTAACTAGTAGGAGCTTAGTCAAGATAGGCCATTTTCTTCTTTTTTAAAAATGTGGTAAAATGCACATAATATAAAGTTTGCCTCCACAACCATTTGTAAATGTGGAGTTTATTAAATCCATTCAGAATGCTGTGTACCCCTCACTTCTGCTCATCACCATAATCCTTTTTACCATGTAAAGCTGAAGTTCTGGATCCATTAAGCAATAACTCTCCATTTCCCTTCCTCCCAGCTCCAGGCAACCGTTTCACTCTCTATCTCCATGATTTTGACTACTATGAGTATTTCACATGAGGGGAATCAGACAGTATTGGTGTTTTTGCACCTGGCTTATTTCACTTAGCATAATGTCCTCCGGGTTCATCCATGTTGTAGCATATGTCAGGATTTCTCTCTTTTTTAAGGCTGCATAGTACTCCAGTGTGTACACATTTTGCTTGTTCATTTATTCCGTGATGGATAGTTGGGTTGCTTCCACGTTTTAGCCGTTGTGAATAATGCAGCCACGAACATGGGTATGCAAATGTCTCTTAAGGATCCTGCTTTCTGTTCTTGTGTATGTACCAGAAGTGGAATTATTGGATCATATGACCTTTTTTTTTTTTTTTCCTGGTACTGGGGATTGAGCCCAGGGGTACTCTGAACTATGTTCCTGGCCCTTTTCATTTTTTATTTTGATACAGGGTCTCACTGAAGCTGGCCTTGAACTTGCAATCCTCCTGCCTCAGCTTCAGCAGTATTTGGGATTATGGGCATGCACCACCACACACAACAATCCTATTTTTAATATTTTGAGGAGATGCCATATTGTACCATTTTACATCCCAACTTAAAGATTCAGATTTCTCCACTTCTTCACTGACATTTTCTTTCTACCCTCTTATCTATCTTATTATTTTAAAATATTTATTTGTTTTTAGATATGCATGATATTTGTATTTTGACATACATACAAGGAATATAACTTCTTCTAATTAGAATTTAATTCTTGAGGTTATACATGATGTGGCATTGCACTGGGGTGTATTCATATATGAACATAGGAAAGTTATGTCCAATTCATTCTACTGTCTTTTCTATTCCCATCCCTCTCTCTTACCTTCATTCCTCTTTGTCTAATCCAATGAACTTCTATTCAACATCCCCCATACCTTGTTGTGTGTTAGCATCCACATATCAGAGAGAACATCTGGCCTTTCGTTTTCTGAGATTGGCTTATTTCACTTAGCATGATAGTCTCCAGATCCATCCATTTACTTTCAGTCTGTGGATGTCTTTGTCTATGAGGTGAGTTTCTTGGAGATAGCATATTGTTGGGTCTTGTTTTTTAATGCATTTTGCCAGTCTGTATCTTTTGATTGATGAGTTTAGGCCATTTATATTCAATGTTATTTTTGAGATGGTTTTTATTCCTGTCATTTTGATTTATTTCTGGTTTTTAATTTGAATTAGTTTCTCCTTTAATTGAATATTCTAGTGTAGTTTCTCATTTTGCTGGTTTTCACTTATATTTTTCATTTCATCTTCATGAAATATAGAGACTGTTCTGTAGTGCAGTCTTTCTACTTGTGAATTCTTCTAACTTTTGTTTATCATGGAAGGTTTTATTTCATCATCGATTCTGAAGCTTAGTTTTGCTGAGTATAGTATTCTTGGCTTGCATCCATTTTTCTTTCAGAGCTTGGTATACATTATTCAAGACCTCCTAGCTTTGAGAGTCTGGGTTGAGAGATCAGCTGAGATCTGGATTGATTTCCCTCTAAATGTTACCTGTCATTTTTCTCTGGCAGGCTTTAAAAGTCTATCCTTATTCTGTATGTTAGTCATTTTCATAATTATGTTCCTTAGTGTGGGTCTATTGTAATTTTGTATATTTGGGGTCCTGTAAACCTCTTGTATTTGATTTTTTATTTCATTCTTAAGGTTTGGGAAATTTTATGATATTTCATTGAAAAGATTGTGCATTCTTTCTCTGAGCCTTCATCTCTCCCAATAAATCTTATATTTGTTCTTTTCATGTTATCTCATAATTCTTGGAAGTTCTGTTTATGGTTTCTTAATATCTTTGTTCCATGGTCAACTTTGCTTTCAAGTTTATATATTTTGTCTTCATTGCTTGAAACTCTGTCTTCCTAGTGATCTAGTCTGCTGGTGATGCTTTCCATTGAATTTTTAATTTGGTTTATTAATTCCTGCATTTTGAGGATTTCTGCTTGTCCTCCACCCTTGAAGCTCTATCTCTTTATTAAAGGTTTCTTTCACGTCCTGTATTTTCTCTCTGATTTCCCTCCTTACATCATCCTTTACCTTGCAGATCAGTTTACCTGTGTGCATTCTATTTTTTTTTTTTTTTTGGTACCAAGGATTGAACTCAGGGTACTCGACCACTGAGCCACATCCCCAGCCCTATTTTGTGTTTTATGTAGAGACAGGGTCTCACTGAGTTGCTTAGTGCCTCACTGTTGCTGAGGCTGGCTTTGAACTCACTATTCTCCTGTCTCAACCTCCCAAAGTGCTGGGATTATGGGCATGCACCACCGCGCCCAGCCTGTATACATTCGAAACTCCTTCTCTGACATTTCTTC
>CM053399.1:18149510-18177711 GCA_028644305.1 Xerus rutilus
ATTTTGATACTGTCTACTCAACTCAGGGAACCTCTGGGCTCTATACCACCCCTCCCTGCACTGCAGTATGGAAAGTTAGCTAGAATCGACACAGGTTGTCTCATTTATTTCCCTTCTCTCCGAGAACACAGCCCTGAGCTTCCCATTTTTAAATGTGTGAAAACACAGTTGTTTATTATTACTTTTGTTTTGAATTGATTGTGACAGTAGAGCAACATCTATAGCAATTTTATGCTTCAAGAGCAAAAGTGTAAAGTTTCCTTGTCATGTTTTCTAATTCTATATTTTAAAAAAGATATATTGATTTCAGATTATTTATAATATTCTCTTGATAATTTTATATAATTTAATTCACTATGTATTTGATTAAATTTATCCATATAGTTACTACTTTATTTCTTCTTCCACTTCAAACTTCTTTCTGAGATTCCTTTTTTTCCTTCAGAGAAACACTTTGCTTGAGATCTAGTAATGACAGATACTAATATTTACATATCTGAAAAGGTCTTTTTCATATTCTTGTTCCTTCAAGATATTTCCTCTGGGCATGGAATTTTGGGTGACATTTATTGCTTAACACATGGAAAATCCATTTTATATTCTACTGGTTTCTGTGATGATAATCAACCATCATTCTAGCGATTCTCCTTTTAACATAATCAATATTTCCTCCCTGGCTGTTTAAAAACTCCTCTCATTGACTTAGGAGTTGGTAGTTGTATTATGATGGGACTAAATGTCCCATTGTTTTTATTTAATCTGTTTGGATTCACTGGACTTCTGCATTTGTGGGTTGATGTTGCTTATCAGTTCTGCAGTTCTCAGCTATTAGTTTTTA
Organism: Xerus rutilus; assembly: GCA_028644305.1. NCBI lineage: Eukaryota > Metazoa > Chordata > Mammalia > Rodentia > Sciuridae > Xerus > Xerus rutilus. The sequence goes on from CM053399.1 coordinate 18,150,349, forward strand.
AAATATTGTCTTTTACTCCTGGAATTATAGTTAAACATATATTAGATCTTCTTACTGTATCCTTCATCCTTTTTTCCTTTTCTTTCAATTTTCCTATCTCTTTTCTTTTTTACTCAAATCCAGAAAATTTTGTTTTTATCTTCCAGTTCACTGATTTCCTCTTTAGCTGTGTCTAATCTGCAGATAAGTATGCTCATCCAGTAATTAATTTGGATGTCTTTTATTTCTAGAAGTCCTTTTTTTCCTTTTCATGCCTGTTTAGTTATTCTTTACTATTTCTTGTTCCTTGCCATGTTTTCAAATTTATTTTTTTATTTCTTTAAAAGTGCATGCATAATTATTTTACAATTTATTTGGTAAGTTTAGTATCTAAATCCCTTGCATTTCTGTTCTGTCACTTGATTCTGCTGCTTCTCAGTCACCAGGCTTTGTTTCTTTGTGTTGGTTTGGTTTGTACCACGGGAAACCCATTTTCCTTGGATTTCTACCTATGAAATATACGAGAGGTAGAACTGCTGAAAGTTCTTCCAAAGAATGAATACACACACACACACCCCACATTTCTTTCTTTCCTTCTTTCTTTCTCCTTCCTTCCCTCCTTCCCTCCCTCCCCCTTTCCTTCTTTACTCCCTCCCTCCCTCCCTCCCCCCACCTCTCTCTGTCTCTCTCCCTCTCCCTCCCTCCCTCCCTTTCTCTCCCTTTCTCTTTCTCTCCCAGGCCACTGGGGCACCACCTGGCAGCAACCACTCTAATTCTTGACCCGTGAGGGTTTTAGACATCCAGGGGATATCAATTCAGATTACAAACTTGTGCAAGGGGTGGCTGATGGTTGTAAATTCTGAGTAGTCACTTTCCCATTTTCTACTTAGTGCTTACTTTAAGGATAATCAATTTTTCTTGCAGTCCCCATGACGGAGGGAGTTTTCAGTATTTTGCCTTCATGCTAAACCTGAGAGTGAACACCTAGGAAGTCTCCACTCTTTGGTGGGAAAACCTCCCATCACACTCCCCACCTTGGGCAGAACCCAGGCTTTGCTAGCTCGTCCCTTTGCCCCATGACACTAGGAAACCAAAGCTCTGTTTTGCCAAGTTCAGCAAATGACCTTTGGACAAACACTGGGGGCTTCTTTCCCCTGACCTTTCTGGTTCCAGCCTTCACTGCAGTTCTTGCCTTGTGCATTATTTACTTGTTTAACAGCTCATCTGACATTTAAGAACATTTTAAAAATCATTTTGTCCTGACTTTTTAGTTGTTTTCAACAGAAGCTTCAGTCTGTGTATAGAACACTGTGTATTACCAAAAACAGGACAGAGGTCACACTGTGTGTCCTTCCTCATTACCTGGCGCATAGTGGATTCTTAGGCACTGTTGGTAGTTCAGTGAGTGAGTAAGAGAGTGAGCGAACCCACAGGCACTCGGCTTTGGATGCATGAAACGTTGGCCACCCTGGGGAGACCACGAAACCAGGTGCTTGGCCAGATGAGTTACCACTTTTGAAATCCTGTAATGACCTATGCCAGGGTCCAGTAGATGTCAGCTCATGTCTTGACCTGAGGTGGCCTTGAGGGACAATGAGAAATCTGTCCCGTAGGTGGCATGTGCCCTATGAAGAACACAGCTCTTCTCATGCATGGGTCTTTGGGGGTGGACGGTTTTGAAAGGGGAGGTCATGACTCTTTTCTGCTCTCTTCCTGGTTCCTCTGGGGCTGCTGTCTCCTCACACAGCAATGGGCATTGTCCTCCGTCTCCTCCATGCTGGGATCCAGGCCTTTGCACCTCAAAGCATGGTCCGTGGACCACAGCATTCACATTACCTGGGAGCTTGGAAATGCAGAACATGGGCTCCACCAGAGGCTTACTGATTTAGAGTTTTCAGTTTTTAAAACTGAATTTAAGCTGGGCGTGTAATCCCAGAGGCTCAGGAGGCTGAGGCAGGAGGATCATGAGTTCAAAGCCAGCCTCAGCAATGGCGAGGCGCTAAGCAACTCAGTGAGACCCTGTCTCTACATAAAACACAAAATAGGGCTGGGGATGTGGCTCAGTGGTTGAGTGCCCCTGAGTTCAATCCCTAGTACCTCCACCTCAAAAAAACTGAGTTTATTTCTTAACTGATAAATAAAACCATAAACATTATACATATTTATGGGACACCACATGACATTTTGATACGTGTATGCCTTGTGTAATGTTCGAACCAGGTTAAACATATCCATCTCCTCAAACATTTATTGTTTCTCTCTGGTGAAAACATTCACAATTCTTTCTTTTAGCTTCTTGAAATGTACAGTACATTATCATGATCGACGTCTCCCTTCCATGCGACAGCTCTCTGGAACCTCTTATTCCTAACTGTAACTCAGCACCCATGATCAACTCTTGCATTTTTAACCAGCTCCCGAGGTTAGTCCTATGCACGTGAGTGTGAGAAGCACGTCTCTAGCCACGTGCTGTGATAGCCACGGTGGGCAGTGGTGAGTGAGTCACAGGTGGAACGAGGCATTGGCTGTCCCAGTCTTCCGGTGGCTATGCCGGACAGCCACCTTGTTTAGATTTGCCTGGGCATGCCCTGTGATCCCAGAGGGCTTTGTGATAAAGTGCCACATCTGGCACCTTCTCAGGTCAAGTATGGCTAAGGAAGTGTTTTGTCACCAGGACCCGTGCCTTGGTCTGTTTTCTGTTGTTTTAACAAAAACCTTAAACCTGGGTCCTTTGGAAATAATAAAGGTTTGTTTGGATCATGGATCTGGGAAGGTCAAGATTGGGTGCCCCACCCAGTGAAATCCTTCTTGGCTGATGAGGACCCTTTGTAGAGACCCAAGCTGCTCAGGGCACCTCATGGAAAAGAAACAGAACCAGGATCCACTCTGAAATAATCACTGAACCATGAGTCCACGAATGGGCCGATCCATTCTCGAGGGCAAAGCCCTCACAACCTCACCCCCTTTTAAAACTCCACCTGACCCCGTCTCTTAATATCTCACATAGGGACTAAATTTCAACCTGAGTTTTGGTGACACTCAAGCCACAGCCACATTTGTGTTAGCAGCTGGCTGCACGGTACCATGCTCCCCAGATCGGGAGCCCTGGATACACCTTGGAGTTCATTAGGCCCAAAGGGTGGTCACGAAGAGGATGGCAAGGAAATGCGGTGGGGTCCCCAGGGCGGAGCAGCCCTGGGACAAGGCTCTAATTCCCAATCTTTCCACAAACTGTCACTTTTAGCCCATTTGCAGGTGACGTGCCCTCTGAGTGGCACCAGTGTTAGCTGCGGGGAGAGGGCCCTGACAGTCTGTCACACGCTAAGAACGAACCCTTGATCATTATTTTGAAATACTTGGTATCAAATGTTCGGTTGTATTCACCATCCATTCACATTGGTACAAGAAGTTCCAATGTCACGTTTGTCGAGGAGACCAAAGGAAGGGCTGTTAGATTCTTCTCATATAATTTCAAGAGTTACACATTTTTGAGTGACTATGGAATGGTCTTAACATTTTTTATCATGCACTTGTGTGAACAAAAACTTCCTACTGATAGTGACTTTTAAGAATCTGAAGACATCATCGTTGAAAAGTCTCCATCAAGACTTGCATATGGCCAGTTCATGCAGAAAGCTTGATATTTAAAAAAAAAATTCTGTGTTCACGGAAGAAAGCTCAAGTCTCTCGTTAAAATTTTTGAAAAGATTTTATTGAGATATTTTATACATTTTCAACATTTAATATTCTCCCTATTCTTTTGTACTTATTTTTCTTATCAAAATTGTGCAAAGAAAATGTAAGGTGGTTTTCTTTGTCCAGTGTCCCATAGGTGCTGCCGACGCATCTCCAGTGAACTCTAGCAGGCTTTGCAAATTTGATAGTGTTTTCTGTGTGCCAAGACATGCAGAACCTGGGAAGTCTTGCTCTGTCCTCCTGGGCGCCCCACTTCTCTGAACCAATTGGAAGCCCTCTTTTCACTGGGGAAGATAGCAAATTGGATCACCACACCCTCCACGAATCTTCCCTCCCCAGTCCCTTGCTCTCCCTTGCTGTGAACATCTCAGCCTCCTCCAGCGGTTGCTATGGCAACCCTGGTGCAGGGAGGAGCAGGGATGGGCTTAGGGATGGGCTTCAAGGCCCAGCTGCCTCTTCTTTCTGGGGCAAAATTCAGGGGAGAGGGTAGGTGCATTTGGTCACTCGGGGCTGATCCAGCCTCCCTGAGACACTTGCTGGAGATGTGCCCTGTCCTGGGGTCCCCTGAACACCTGGTTCCCACATTTTCCCAGAAGGCCTCAGGGTTTCTCCGAAAGGATGATTTATCATAAGGCCGTACTCTGACCACAATTGGCTTCAACTGGCCTTTATTTTAGGGTCGCAGGGATATACCTTGTCTCATGCTTACACTACTAGCAGCCCCAGTCTGACCTCTAGGGTTTACAGTACCCGGTTGGTGGTATGGGGCCTGTGCTCAGGCTTTAGGCTCAGACGGATGTGGGTTCAGGTCTTGCCTCTGCCACTTACCACCTGTGGGATCTTGAGCAAGTCGTTTCATCATACTGAGGCTTTGTCTTGCACAGATCTGATGGGATTATTAAACCTGTTTCGTATAGTTACCATATGGGAGCTGATACTCAGCCAAGCTGTCAGCCCAGCACCTTCATGTAGTAAGTGCTCAATTAATGAGAAGGCTCTTGCTATTTCCCCTTATCTCAAGTTGTTCCTTTTCTTTTTAAAAAATTTCACAGCCAAATCCCATCTGGGGTCCACGTGGCTATGAATCCCTTTAGCTCTTTATACAAACCTGACTCGCTAAGAAAACAAAACCCCAAAGTAGAAAAAACCAAAAAACAAACATTGAGCATATAAATCAATAATTTTGATTATTATGAGAGTAATTAATAAATAAAACCACTAGGAATTACCTAAGAGAGCCTATTATAGAAAATAACACTAAAACTTAATCTCCAGAGCCACATTTTAAAGTTGTACTCTGCAGGTCAGGGATGCCTGATGATCGGATCTCTGGCTGCTCTCATCTCATGCTCTGGCTGGAGGGCAATTTGAAGTTAGCGCTATTTTGGCAGTGGAGCAATAATTAATAACTATTCAATAGCAATTAACATTGATATTTCCATTTTTGTTGTTTTGAGTTGGGTTCTAGGAAGCAGGACCTGAGATAAGTTTATTGTGCAAGATATTTATCAACAAGTGTCCATGGGACAGAGAAGGGGAGCAGAGTTGGGCAGAGGAAGAAGCCAGGCTGGGCCGAGTGGCAGGCATGGGCCAAGATGGCTGGGCCTTGGTCCCGCCCACCTCTTCAGTCAGTCCTTGGAAGCAGGCCACTCTGGGCTGGGTGTGACCTCTGGTGGTGACGCTCTGCAGCTGATGTGGCTGCTGAAATGGTCGTCCCAGCAGCAGGAGCACGAGGTTCTTCCTCGAAGGATGGTCTGGGCTGCACATTTGGCATCCATCACAAAAGGCAAGCTGAGGCCTGGAGCCTTGCTTGGTCAGTTTGGGTGACAGTGACTCCTCAGCACGTTGGCAGAACCCTGGAGTTCAGTAAAATCTCCACGCTGGAGCTGAACCTTCTTTCGTGGATTTGCAAAGCCAAGTTCAGCCCAGAGTCCCCCAGCAAGCTATTGATGGTCTCTGAGTCCGCGGATGCCCCTTCCTCAGTTCTTGGCTCAGAGTCACATCCTCCAAAATTCCTGGAGTCCACAAACTGTACTGGATGCTCCTGCATGTACTCAGACTCACCCTCCATCTGCTGCCTGTGCCACCTCTGAGGCCTGGTGGCTTTCTACAATTCCCACTGGACTGTGAGCTTTTCTAGTGCCATAACAATGAGCCATCCTCTAGGGGGTGCCAGGTGCTGGGCATAGCATGAAAGCACAGTGGTGGACATTGTTGGATACACTCAATGTGCATTGAGCATCTATTTTGTGCCAAGGACAGTTGTGGGGGCTTTATATAGATTTACTCATTAAACCCTGGTACAAAGCCCTGATCACTAGTATACTTAGGAATGTGTGAATGAGCAGGCCTACTTGAAGTCCTTGACACCTTGAGCCAGGGAGGCCAGGCCTATCATAGAAGAGAAACCTGAGGGCTTCTCCTTTTGAGTCCTTGGGTCCCTCTCCCTTGGCCTCTCAGTTCCAAACGTGCAGCATTTTCAGGTTGTCTCAGGAAACGGAACTGCTTTAAGCCCCTTCTCAGATCTGACATTCACCTTGCTGGTTCCTGCAAAGCGATACAGAAGAGTTTCTCTTTTCCTTCCTTGAGCCGCTTCTGGGCTCCTTCTCTGGCGCCTGATATACCAGATAGAGTTCCTTTTATTTTTATGACTTCACAAAACTTATATGGTTTTATGTGCATGTGCTCTCATTTATGTAAATAGGATTGTGATAAAGACCCAGTTCTAGTTTTCCTCCCAGCCTTATGTTTTTACAGATCTATCCAGGTCACTCTACGTGCCCCTAGGCGGTGGCTTCTGACTGCTGTGTCCAGCATCTCCACCCCTCGCAGGGAAGACTTAGATGACTTCTGAGTTTCTCCTTCCCTACATTCCTCCCACCTCACCCTGAAATGGCGTGTAATTTCTTTATCTATCTGCACAGCAGTTTCTCTTGGATCTGTATCCGGAAGGGAGTTTCTGATAATGGCATATATGCATACTTAATTTGACTAAGCACAGGTACACTTTCTACTCTAAGGGCCCTGTACTCTCCAAGCCCTGGGGCTCGCTGCACTGTGAAACCCCCAATTTTAAGATGCTAGGACATAATTAAAAAAATACATTTAAAGTACTTTGCCAGCCAAACCAAACACAGAGGATGGTTTAAGGGCACTCGTCTGCAGTTTACAGGTTTTTCAGTTTACAGATTCTGAATTGGAGGCCCAGACTAGAACCTCACCTTGACCTTAATGTTTATTTCTCCAGGGCAGGCTCAGGGGGCACCCTGATAAGCCTGGGCAGCTCTTGGCTCCCCCTCAGACAGTCCATCATCAGAACCCCCCATGTGGACTTGGTGTGATCTGTGTTATGAGGAAGGACACTGGCACGGAGCTGGCCTTATGTTTCCCATCTCCTAGTGTCTCAGGACTGTTACTCTGTCAGAGAAGAGGAGACTCACCTAATAGGTGTGACCCTCCTGTGCTCCCCAGACAGCTCCATCTTGCTGGCAGCCCCTCCCTGGAAGCAGAGGCAGGGGTGGGAATGGACAGTCTCAGTTAGCGTGGGCTGCTGTAACAAAACGCCATCGACAGGGTGGCTTATAAACCACAGAAATTTATTTCCCACAGTTCAGGAAGCTGGAAGTCCAAGATCAGGGTGGCAAGGGCTGACTTCCAGGCGGCAGACTGGCCCCTTTTTGTATCCCCGTGTGACAAAAAGAGGGTAAGAGTGCTTTCTGAGGCCCTTTTTTTTAATGGGGGCACTAATCCCATGCACGAGGGGCCCACTCTTAAGGCCGTGTCTCCAAATATTATCACATTGGGAATTAGATTGCAACTTATGCATTTTGTGGGGACACAGACACTCAGTCTGTGTAACAGGGGCCCTTGGCTTCCCTAGTGAGAACGGGCACTATTGTTGCTTAGACCTCTGCGAAAAGAAAATGATTAACAGTGGAGAGTGTCCAAACCATTGTGTGACCTCAGACAAAAGCTACAGGTGTCCAGGGAGTCTTTAACATATGACTAAAAGGAAAATGCAATAGCTTTACGTCCTCCTGTTGCCAGGTGGAGCATTCGGGACTCCAGCCTGCGCAGCCTAATTCCCAGATCTCCAGTGGGGCTGATCCCTTGGTGGTGTGCTCGCCAGCATCCTTCCCAAGGCCAGGATCACCTCTCTGTGTGCAGCAGAGAAGGGCTAGGAGGCTCAGGCTCTGAGGTCAAACAGTCCTGGGAACTAGCTTGGCCCTGCTGCTCCTGGGCCCTCACCTTGAACAGTCTGCCTCGCGTCTGCAAGCCTCAGTGTCCTCATCTGCAAGATGCAGATAGTATCACCGACCTTACACGGCACTCTGAAGATTGTGAGCTAATAGTTGTAAAGCCTTCTGGCCAGGGTCCCGGCCGTGCAAAGAATTCAACAGATGGGAATTTCAAAAAGCAGCTCAGGGGATTCTGGGATGCAGGAGAAGTTGGGGAAAAAAAACAAAACCCAGCAATCAATAAATATTTACTTTGGTTTACCGTATGCCAGGCACAGGGCCAAGTGCCACAGTGCTCTGGGCTGTGTCCTGCTTGCTTTGATGGAGGCTGCTTCAGGGACTCGGGGACCCAGTGAGGAAGCGGGGAGGGAAGCTGGCCTTAGACCTGCTGTGCACCAAGTTCTCCAGACTCCAGTGTGACGGGTGATTGAAAAATGCTTCGTTGCCAAACAGCTACTGAGCTGCAAATCCTGGAATCCACCGTGGCTAGCTTCAGCTGAAGAAAGGATTTGTTAAGCTGTATGAGGGTAGGAGACACACAGGAGGTGGGGCTTCAGGGACAAATGACAAAACCACACCCAAGAGTCAGCTGACAGAGAAATACTTGTGACTCCAGCAGCTGCCATCAGGGCGGAAGCCGGGAGCAAACTTGATGCATGCTGGCTTCTGCATTGGAGATTGACCTTGTAACTCTTTTTTTTTTTTTTTTGGTATCGGGGATTGAACTCAGGGCACTCGACCACTGAGCCACATCCCCAGCCCTATTTTGTGTTTTATGTAGAGACAGGGTCTCACTGAGTTGCTTAGCACCTTGCTTTTGCTGAGGCTGGCTTTGAATTTGCCATCCTCCTGCCTCAGCCTCTCGAGCTGCTGGGATTACAGGTGTGCACCATTGCGCCCGGCAACCTTACAACTCATAACCTTGGTCACACCCTGCAAACAGATGCCTGTGTCTGTTCCCTCGTGGGGTCCAGGTCTGTATGGGAGACTCTCAGGCAGTGTTTGGCTGGCATAGCCAGGTCATAGGCCTGTGTTCTAGCTGCAAGGGAGCCTGGGAAGTGTGCTCTGAACTCTCCTTGGGGCCACGGGGTGGACAGAGCTCATCAGGAAGGATCAGCAGCCACAGACATGGCAGATGTCCTCAGGGCCCTGCTCAAAGCACCGCGTGGGGCACATGGAGGCATGCCAAGGGATCAGACCCAGCTCTTAAAGGTGCTCCTATCTAGGGGGTTATGCAGATATGTGCATAAGTAACTTTGCAGGTGAATGTGGGGGCTCCCAGGGGCAGGGGACACACTCCATCCCCTGCACATGTGTATCTAGTTGCTGTGGCTGCGGCAACTGAGATCGGGCACTGTGCGGCCTTCTTTCCAACAGTGGAAAGGGTAAGGTCAGCCTTCCTGGAATCAAATCTCAGTTCTTCCACCCATTTTGGATCCTGACCTCTCCAAGCCTCTGTTCCTTCCTGTGCACAAAGGGGACATCACCACCTCTCCCGACCCCCAGCAGGTGTTCACACTGAAGATAATGCATGGAAACTGCTCGAGAAGGAGGTTATTTCATAGTGATTGGCACGAGCTTGGTGACAGTGTTCCTTTGCTGGGCCCCGGTGCCATGCTTTTGAGAGGTGGGGGAGGGGCTGGGCTCTGCCTGGGAGTCGGCCGGAAGTGTTCCTTTTTTGCTGACAATGGCATCCTTGGGACTAAGAGAACAAACTCATTTGTCAAGCTCCAATCACAATTGTCATTAAATAAAACATAGGGAGACAGCCCGTGTGCCAAAAGGCGACGCCCCTCCCCCAACAGCAGCCCTCTGTCCCAGACCCTGATTCAAATAGCAGTGGAGGGCTGGCCTGGAGCTCGGGACCACGGGCTGGAAGGGGACCCCCAACCTGCAGCTGGGGGACACCTGCTCTGGCTCCCCAGGTGGGAGCAGGAAGTGAGGTGTGGCGGCCACCCAGAGGGGGCAGCTTGTCCCACTGTCAGGGCCCCAGGAAGGAAGGGCTCTGCAGGAGGCAGGGTTCCAGCAGCTGAGGCCACGCGTGACCCTTCCTCTCTGGTCTCCTGTGTTCCCACGAGGTGCCAGCCAGAGTTCTGCACTCTCTCAGCTTATCTAACGTGACCGGCGTCTGGAGGAGCCTGGAGGAAAACCTGGGTGTCCCCATGCCTGTAACTGGGCATCTGGATCTCCTCTGGGGAAACTGAGTCAACCCTTCCCCTTCCCCCAGCTCCCACCTGCACACAGGGGCTGCTTCTCAGAGCTTGACCCTGAGGTGTGTCCCAGAGTCCCCTCCTGAGGAAACAATAGTCCAGAGGGGGACAGTTTGGTGTAGGAGAAAGAAGGGAAAGGACTTGGAATCAAGTGGACTTGCTTTTGACCTCTGGGTCCTTGTCATCCCTTTGGTATTGTTTGGGAGAAATGACTGGTTGTCCCCATCTGTAGAATGGGTATTTTAACATTTATCTTAGGGGGTCTGTGAAGATAAAAGGTGGTAAGATATATACCTGGCGGACTTCCTGCATCAGGGTAGGCCCGACGACCCTTTGTGTGCTAACCTTCCTGTCTGCCTGGCTTGTGTTTCTGCCTGTCCAGATCTCTCTCCCTCTCAGAGAAACACAGCAGTCGCAAGAGTTTCTGAGCCAATTCACAGGTGGAAATCATTGCTGTATAATGCCAAATTTTAAATGTTCTGGAGAAAAAGCCAATTCTGAACTCAATGAATGGTACAGTGATGCTCTAGAAGGGAGGAGGGTGCATAGGAGAAAAGAAAGAAGAGAAATTTGGAACATTCAATCTCAAAAAATTGAGTGAGGATTTAAAAGATAATAGTGTCTAAAGACATCAGGCTTAAAATGTCAGGTTCAAGGATAAAAGACACAAGTGTGTCTGGGAGTTTCTCTTTTATAAGTAAAACAGCAGCAGCAACAACAAATGCCTTCAAGCTGGACTAAACCAAAAGGGCTTTTTTGAAGTCTAGGGGTAACTTGTTTCAAGTATGGTTTGATCCAGGAGCTCAAATGATGTCAGAGAACACAGCCTAAGAGTCCATGCTTCCTCCATTCTCACATGGCAGTTCTTAATAGCCAGGCAGGTGGCAGTCATAGTTCCAGACTTACATGCTCCCTAGTTCGAGTCCAGCAGGAGCAGTTCTGGAAAACATCTGGGTGGCTGAACTGAGTCATGTGACTGCTCTTGACCTAATGGCTGAGATCAGGGAATGCAATGCTTTGATTGATCAAGTTATATTACCTGTCCACCAGAGGAATTGGGGACAGGCAAAGCCAGCATATGTCCCTTCCTTGACTGACAGTGGGGGAGGGGTGGCTCCCCAGAAAGAAAATCAAGCACTATTACTAAAAATCAGACAAAATATTTATCAAGTGATCAAAAAAGACAATGTCCACTTTGGTGAGAGGACCGTGTGAGAGGACCATGCCAGGAGACCACAGGCCAAATGAGCCCAGACTTTCTAAAGCATTAGGGTACAGAAAGGGATTCTAATGAAGTTTATGGCAAAAAGAAAATCAACAATGAAAGACCCCCTGCTTAGGTTAAAATGGTTTATTAAAAAAAATCCCCAAGTGATGATTTAAAGAATTTTTATTCATTTAAAAACACAGTATTATTTGTTTCTAGTTTTATTATAGTTGTATTATGGTTATTATAGTTGAAGGGAGCCTGCCTTCTTGCTATTTAGAATAAAATCATTTTGAGTAAGCTTTTATTTGGGGCTCAGTATATAATCAATTTTGTAAGCGCTGCACACACACTGGACAAAAAGCTAGTCTCTGTGGGATGGAAGTTCAATATCTACTCATCCAGCGATCAGTGATGGAGCTGAATCTTTTTCCTTGAAGTTGGCTTTCTTGATCCTACGTGGCTAAAGAGAGGTATGCTAAAGTCTTCCACTATAATTGAGTTTCTCTCAATTTCTCGTCACACTTGGAAGAGTTTATGCTTAATATATTTCCTTACTATGGTCTCCGGTACATTAAAGTTCGTGGAGCAGACTGTGAGTTCGTTATCGGTCATGACTTTCATCAGTGCTGAGTGGCACCTTTGCCCTGCTGAGTGCAGTTGGCCTTGAGCTTCACATGCCCATTGTGGAGCCGACTCTAGCTTTTGGTTCCCTTTTGGTTCCCATTTTTCTGCTCTATGATGCTTTAGGTCCTGCAGAGCTTGAGGATGGCGTGAGCTCTCTCAGTGGTGGACACAACAGGAGGCTTCCTTTTCCATTTTGCTCCTGTCCCTTCTCTTTGGACTGATCAGCCAAGTGCAATCACCGAACAAGGGCGGGAAAAAGATGGGTGCAAATGTTCCTTGCTGGGCAAGCCAGCTGTTCATCACGGCCACAGAGCTGAGGAGATCAACCTGGAGGAGGAAGATGTGGCTTGAGTCATGGTTTCAGCCCCTGGTCAGCTGGCTCCAAGGCAGAACCATCATGGCAGAAGGGCGTGGAGGAGGAAAGCCAGCAGCTAGGGAAGGAGAGGGAGAGAGAGAGAGAGGAGGGAGAGAGAGAGGAAAGAGACAGAGAGAGGAGGGAGAGAGAGAGGAGAGAGACAGAGAGAGGAGGGAAAGAGAGAGGAGAGAGACAGATAGAGGAGAGGCAGGGGACAAGATAAGCCCTTAGGCCCCGCCTCTTACAGTTTGCCTCACCTCCCAACAATCCATTCACATTGTTAACTCATTAAGTGGATTAATCACTGGTGGAGTTAGAGCCCTGTGATTCTATTATTTCTGAAAAGCCCCACTCTGAACACTGGTGCATGGGAACCAAGCCTTTCAACACATGAGATTAGGTGGAACATTCCAGATGCAAGCCATGGCATGGGTCCTCACTTGGTGCTCTAGATGAGTCTGGGTCTCCAGGAGGAGCAGAGACCTCACGGCTGGGAGATCACCTTGCAGGGGAGCTCCTGAGCCACTGTCTTGTCTTGGAGAAGCCTCAGAGAGGGAAGGGTTCCCAGAGACGCGAGAGGCGTGACCTTCATTCCAGTTCTCAAAAGGCCCAGGGAAGGGAGAAGGTGGATTCTGAAGCTGGAGATCACACAGGTGTCTCCACCCAAGACATGGAGAAGGGTGATGGCGTCCATGGCTTGTGTCTGGAAAAGGAAGTGGTCATGATTGGGACCCGGTGTGGCTTCACCAAGAGCAGGTCTTGTCAAATAACATCCCTTTGTCCCTTTGACAGACCTACAGGATTAGAGCAAAGCTTTATAATTATTTTTAATTAAGAGAAAAGATAAGAGAGGAAAAAAGAAGAAGAAGAAAGGAAGGAAGGAAAAGGGAAGGAAAGGATAGCTTCACAAACTCAAGGTCCTCATCCCCCGACGTCAGTACTTTCACCTCATGGCCACCTTGTCTCACTCTGACCCTCCCTCCTCTGCCCCCACTCACATCATCACCACCATCCTCAATTTTTGCAGAATTGGAGACCAAGCCCAGGGACACTCTACCAATGAGCTTCATCCCCAGCCCTTTAAATTTTTTTTCTTCTTGAGACAGGGTCTCAAGATTGCTGAGGCTGACCTTGAACTTGTGATCCTCCTTCCTCAGCCTCCCAAGTCCCTGGGATTATATGCAGGCACCATCACCCCTATTTCGAAGCAAATCTTGGATGCTGTGTAAATATCACACTGCACATCACGAGCCTTAACCCCGGTATGTAGCATTAGCACCCCTGTGTTAGTGTTCAACGCTACGTGACGAATTACCACAAAACTTGGTGGCTTACATGGATGGCTGGATCTGTAAACTTGATAGACTAAGGCTCAATTTCTTTTCTTTTAACTCCTACTTTTGGCAAAGCCCCGTGCCCTTGAGGGATCCAGTAGGAAAAAGAGAGACCACACTGGGCATCTTAGCAGAGGCCATACCATGGGTGCTACCCCATCTTTAGGAATGGGGAGCAAGAGGAAGAATTTGGGGAGCAGAATCTAGAACCACGGAGTTGGACTCAGACTGGGGCCACCATTCAGCTGCTGCTAGGTGCCCCGAGGTGGATGATGGAGAGCTGGCGCTGGAACAATGGCAACAGGAGCCAACAAGCAAGCAAGACGTGGTGAGTCCCTTCTCTCTTTTCCTGCCTCTCAGTGTCCTTACTGGCAGAGCCAAACACAGAACCAACCAGCAAAGGGTAAATGAGTCACTGTGGTTTAAATCTGTCTCCCAAAATTTACATGTTGGAAACTCTTGAAGTCCCAGCCTCAAGAACCAAAACCCAAAGAGATTTCTGTTTATTACAAATTACCCGCCTCAGGTATTCTGTTACAGCAGCAGAAAACAGACCAAGATAGATGACTTGCAGATTGTCAGCCCTAGAACCTCAAAGCAGAATTCCGGAAGTGGCAGGGAGGAGAGGGGGCCCAGAATGGAGAGAAAACAGATGGGTAACTGGCACCCCTCTTCATAGGAAGCATTATGTATTCATCAGGGACTACATAATTCTTAGAGGACTCTTTTATGTGTGGTTATCAGTCAAGGACGATGACTACCTCTGTCCATTAATACATTTGAAACTATAAAATCAGCCAAGTATTTGGCATGATCTCCATGTGAACAAGATGGCGAATGATAGAAAAATGTCTTGAGTGGGGACATCTTTAGATGAACAGTTTAGATGAAACTCTTCCTGCACTAAGGAATGCCAAGTGCATAGTTCAGTGTCCATCCAGAGGGAGGTGTCTTGTGGCTGGGCTTTGTCCTTGACCTTGCACTACTGAGCATTTTATCAAAGACTTGAATGAAGGTAAAGAGAACGTCAGAGTCATTCAAAGATATTTGCCGAGGCTGCTGGTGACCTTCTGTTTGCATCTTGGCACCGTGGGAGGCAGCTGACATCTGTTCGGCCCACTGGGAAATCCCAGGAGACTGCCGGTGGACTAGGTGCTCAATGCACCGACGCCGTGATTGCAAAGGGAAAGAGCTAGCCCCGGAGGAGGAGCGGACGATGCTCAGGGTCCCTGCTCACGGTACCCGTGGCCCACCATGGTCTTGGGGTCTGCGAGCTGGTCATCAGCGCCTCGTCTCTGGATGTGTGTGGGGGCATGTCTTAGTTATTTACTGCTGCCTAACAAAGTACCCCAAAGTCAGTGGCTTCAAGTAACAACAGTTTATTGTGCTGGTTTCTGGGGGTTTCTGAGGATCAGGACGCCAGAAGTAGCTTGGCTACTTAGTTCTGGCTTGGGGTCTCTCAGCAATCTAAGGAGGGATGGGGCTGGGGGTTCACTTCCAAGGGCGCTTGTGAGACTGTTGGAAGAAGGCCTTGGCTCTTGCCATGTGGGCCCCTCCAGGGGGCTGCTTACAGCAAGCCTTCCTTCCCTCCAGGTGAAGGGAAGGGGAGATTGGAGAGAGGGAGGAGGAGGGTGCGGAGGAGATGAGAAGAAGGGCGTGGGAGGGGACGGTGTGAGGCTGGGAGGGTCACACCGGAAGCTGCACACCAGTGTGGGGCGTGGGTAGGGGACTCCCGTGCTCCGGCTCCCACCCTCACATTCTCTTACTTCAAGGCCAGAAAAATGGAGAGAAGGCCCAGCCAGGGAGGACCGTGGCTTTGGAAGTGTGTCCTGGGCTGTGCGAAGGTGAATCTCAAGCTGGGAAGAGGATGCACCAGGGAGAGTGGGAAAGATAGCCACCCCGGGGGCTCCCCACCTCCAGACGTGGGCCTTGTTCTGAGTCCAAATTGTCCTGTAGGCTCTGTCCTGCCATGAGCGAGAGCTGCCCTCTGAGACGTGGAGCAGCAAGTCCCTTAGCCCATGTCTCAGCCCCCAGCCCCTTGGCCTGGATGGATGCCTCTGGGCTTTGTGGCCTCCAAGGCTGTTCTGAGGCCTGAGGTTCACCTGAGAAGGTCCCCCACTGGCTAGGTCACAAGAAGAGCGTTGGGCATTAGGGTGTGAAAACTGCAGTATAAAGAGGGGCTCTGTGCGGGCAGTCACTGTCTCTGTGACGTGCAGGAGGGTCCACTCGCTGAGACGGCTGCTCGAATCCCCTCCTCTGCTGGGGGTGGGGGCGGCAGGTGAGTGGGGGGAGGGCGTGCGTGACGTGAAATGTTGGCAGAAACATCATCTGTTCAGGCATCCGTTGCTCATGGCGCCATGTATTGATGAATCCATCCACCCAGCTCCTGCGTCTGTGCCTCCTCCCATTCATTTATCCATCCGTCCATCATCCAGACACCCATTTGCCTGACCATCTTTCCATCCATCCATCCACCCATCCATCATCCAGATAGTCATTCATCCGATCATGCATTCACTTGTCTGTACAAATTCATCCTCTCTCCATCCCACCGTCCATCCGGCGATCCATACATTTACCCATCATCTCCTTCTGTGGTGGACACTGTGCTGTGCTGGCCGGGTCCCCTGGTGATTAAGAACTTGTTGCCCCACCTGCTAGGAGAGCTGGTATCATGGCGCCCTTTGTGGTCTCTTCCTTCAGGGATGTTCTCAGAGAGCTGCCTCATCCAGTCGCAGCCCTTCCCAAGGCAGCCCACATCCATGGACTGATGTTTGTGGGAGTCTCAAGGCCTGACCGCCTTGGCCACTGGGTCAGATCTGAGGGCTGATGTCGCTCCAGAACTCCGGTGGCATTGGCCAAGGCTGGCGTTGGGCTGGCACTGCAGCTGAGCCTCCTCTCTGTCTCCTCCAGCTTCCTTCCTCTCCTCTCCACAGGTGGGACTCCCAAGGTCCCTCCTTCACAAACATCCTGCACAAGAAGCTCTGCCTCATGATCTGCTTCCTGGAGAACTCAGCCTGTGACTCTGACGTATCTCTGACCATCGTGCAAGTGAACATTCATCTCACACTTGCTGGATGTGGGCACCACAGGGGACACAGCCATGTGCCCAGCATGGTCCTGTCCTTGAGGAGGAGTTCATAGTCTAATAGCCATAGTGAGACTCCTGCACCAATGGCTCCAACCAGGATGTTGGGATGCGAGTGGTCACTTTCAGACTGAGGGTGTCAGGAAGGCTGCATGGAGATCCTACGTTCTCCCTGAGATGGGCCTTGAAGACTTAGGCATGGAAAATAGAATTTGGCTGTGACATTGGGCCAGAAGTGGCTTTTTATAATGTCTGGGTAGCCTGTGCAAAGCATCTGGAGCGTGGACTGAGGAGCATCTACCCTAAGGGAAGTGGCAGGTGTGACGGCTGGGCACAGCTGGACCTTGGATGACCTCATGACCCCACTTCCTCTCCTCCCCACCAGGCCTCTCTCCCACAGGGCCCTTCCTTTGCCCCAGGCTTTTTCTCCCACCTGCCTACCCTCAGTCCCCACAGGAAGTGTGGCTTGGTCACCAGCCAAAGTCATAGCAGGGAGGGACTGAAGGCCACAGCAGAGAGGAGGGCAGGAGGCTTTCATGGCTGCAGAGGAGAGGAGCCGACGGCAGGCTTGGCAAGCTCTTCCACCACGGTGGCCTGCTCCCTCAAGGCTGCTTCTTCCACCTCACTTTGGACTGATAAGAAACCAGATGGGCCCAGCTGGTGGGTGAGCGTCGTGTGCTAATGAGGCCAAGGTTGCAGCATGACCCCTGGAAGGGCCTGGAAGCTTGACATGCAGAAGTCTGTTCACAGATCTGTGACCCAGGCACAGATGGTAACTTTGACCTTGGCTGGGTAGACAGCCCCTGCCCCTTCCTTTGACTAAGTCCTGACCCTGATCACAGACTGAGCCAGTGTTTGGCTGCAGAATGAGCCCCAAACACCAATCGATCAATTAATCAGCCGTCTGACAGCTCTATATGGAAGAGCTTCTAGAATTGTTAAGTGCTCCAGCATGGCAGGGAATGACGCCATTGCCTTAGGGGCTGTGGCCCCACGGACATGACTGCCAAGCTTTGCGAAGTCCCAAGTGGCACACCTGGGTCCATGGGACGTGTGCTCAGGGATGATGGCTTCTGCTCAGGGATGATGGCGTTTCCATCTGTCATCTATCCTGCAATGCAAAAGGCTATTCTTTTAGGTAGTTAAGTCCCCAGCAGAGAAAGTGTCCAGCAGGTAGCTGTTGGATCATTATCCCTCAGTGAATTTGAAAGAGGAAGCTTGCACCAAGTGGGGCCTTCACTGGACATGCTCTTTGCTGAGTGACCAGGGTCAGTGACCTGTCGCCTTCTTTTTTTGGAAGGAGGGTGCTGGGAATTGAACTCAGGGGCACTTAACCACTGACCCACCTCCTCAGCCCTTTTTATATTTTATTTAGAGCCGGTCTCACTGAGTAATTTGCAGAGGCTGGCTTTGAACTCCGATCCTCCTGTCTCCGCCTCCCGAGGTGCTGAGATTACAGGTGTGCGCCACCGCACACAGCCGACCTGCCTTCTTGAAGCCTGCATCTGTGCCACAGGGATAAGGAAGCGTCTACTTCCGGGTTGTAGGGCATGCTGGATGAGACTACATGATGTGCTGAGCATGGTGAGGGGGGCGGGTGCTCAATATCTTGTAGGCATTTTTTTTTTATTGCTCTAGGATTGTGGATGCCCATCTTAGAAAATGGCCAAGGTGAGGGACTCAACAAATGGCCCAGCACAGGGGCTTGCTTCCCTCCCAGCCCCACTCTTCTCACAGCCCTGGGCCCCTTGGACTTGATCTAGGGACTCTCCATCCACGGAGAGTAAGAGCAACCATTCTGCTCCCCTCCCACCCTCTCTCAGGCGGGATTAATGCCATTCTGCAGCCTCAGCCAGAATCTCCGGTTACCATGGCAACCCTGCACAGGGCGGCGGGCCAGGCCTGACGTGGGGATGGGAAGTTTCCCAGGTAGCACTGCCCTGAGGTGCCCTGTGCAGCTGGGATCCTGGGCAGTGTGGCGCTGGGATGGATGGGGTGTCCGAAGACGACCCAGGACGCATGCCTGCAGACCTGGGGGTGCTTCCTGCCGGGTGGTCCTCCAGCCCTGACCCCTCGCAGTGTCCCATCAGCTGTGACCCTGCCTTCACCCCGGCTCCCAGTCTTTCTCTCAACCCCACAGTGATTTCCCTGGGTCTCCCGCCAGCTCTGACGCAGGATGTGCCTAGTGTGTCCTGTCCGGGATGCTGCCAGGGAAGGAACTGAAGGAGACAGAATGAGTTTAATAAAATGCAGATGCGATGGGGTCTCTCTGTGATTTGAAAACTTTCAATGGCTCCCTAGTACCCTCAGGATAATGGCCAAGTCCCTTATCATGGCTTGCAGGCTCTTCCCTGCTGTTGCCCTCTCCTCCCAGGCTCCTGCTGGGGTCCTTTCTGGAGACTGCACGCTCCCTGCTCCCGGCACCGCTCTGTTATTTCTCCCTCCTCCAGCCTTCTGTCTGCTTGCCCAGCTGCCTCCTTTCCTAGCTCAGGTGGTGTGTCCCCCGGGATGCTCATGTCAGATCAGGAGCCTGTCTACACTGGCAGAGTACTGTCCTGTGACCACAGCAATGGAACTCTAGGTTAGAGCCACCCATTTTCTTGCTGTCTTCTTTCTCCGGGGAGCTCTGCCCCAGCACATGGCCCTACTTGATGGGAGTTGTGCAAAGAACGATTGAATGAGCCAGGTGCGGTGGCACACACCTGTAATCCCAGCATCTTGGGAGGCTGAGGCAGGAGGATTGCAAGTTCAAAGCCAGCCTCAGCAATTTAGCAAGGCTCTAAGCAACTCGGTGAGAACCTGTCTCTAAATAAAATATTGCAAAGGCTGAGGATTGGGGATGTAGCTCAGTGGTTAAGTGCCCCTGAGTTCAATCCCTGGTACAAAAAAAAAAAAGAATTTATGGAAGAAGGAGGCCCACACCTGCCCTGGGCCAGCTCTCCTAGGGGAGGAATTAATGTGGGTAGGAAAATGGGGTGGGGGCCGTGGCAGAGATGTAACCGCCCTGAGAGTTCAGTGCATGGAGCTTCAGAAAACAAAACCACACCCCTCCTGCGCTGCTGCTGGGTTCCCTGCACCAGTGGGAGCTGGAAACCATCAGGAAATCTGCCCCCGGGATCTGGTGCAGCAAACTGGGTCTGCTCCGCAGGGAACTGTTCAATGGTGACAAAGGACCATGGGAAGAGAGAACAGAAGCCCAGAAGATGATAGCCAGGGCGGTGTAGAAAAATGGCAAAATGTTTGTGATAATGGATTGGAGGTGATTTACTATGATCCCGGGACACACATAGTGACGCATCCTGCTTTTTCCTTCATGATTCATTATTCACCCCGAAGGGGCCTCAAGAGAGAGAATGCCTTGGTTTCCATCACTGCTGCCACTGTCCTTTGGTCCTGCTAGGGAGGGGACCATGCCTCCTACTGGCCTACTGGAGACAGGTCTGGGAGTGCTGGTGAGGGACATATGGCTGGGTGGACTAGGGGACTTCTGTCCTGAGTTCTAGTGCGAAGCTGCCCCTGTCCCTGCTGCCCAGCCTGGCGTGACCCCTCAGGAGGCAGAGCCAGGCCTGCTGGCTCTGGTGGAGTTGGAGCTCTTCCTCCCCGGCGCTGGGGTGGCCCTGGCTTCCCTCCCTCCTTCCCAGGCCTGTGCACTCTGGCTGCCCCTGTCTCCCCAGGACTGCTCCTGCCCGCCCACCCCGAGGGCTGTGCGAAGGCTCCTCTGAGCCGTCTTGTTCCCCTTTCATTCGGGCCTCCAGCCCTGGCTCGTGGGGTGCTGGGCGAGGCCTGGTGGGGTCGTGACACTCTCACAGGATACTCTCCTTCCCTGGGGATTCCAGGAAGGGGATCAAACCCACCCTGTTCCCAAGGAACAGCTCTTCCTCCTGTGCTTCTCACTGGGCTGCAGGTATTTCCCGCTTCCTCAGGGGGCTGAGCCTGCCAGACAGATCCCAGCATGCTGTTCTCCAGCGGGAGTGTCAGCACTTGTGTTTTAAGAGAGGCCAGTGAGGGTTCCTTGTGAAGGGATGATCACCTGGGGAGCACAGAGGGCTCTGTGGCAGGGCCACAGTGAGGTGTCTGGGGACACAGAACCAGCCTCGCATGTCTAGAATCATCCACCCAGGGGATGTGGGCTGGTTTTCACTTTCTTTTTCGTCATCTTCTGTACTTTCACAAACATCTAAAGTAAACATTTTTTTTTAGAATGGGAGGGAGTATTAAAAGACCCCCAACCCCTCCACCTTGGCCCGCCTCTATTTTGCCCACCTTACAATCACCTTAGCCCAGGTGAGAGGCCCCCACAGGTGGGGATCGCGTTCAGAGCCCTCCTCAATCCTCCTTCCAAGAGCCACGTAACACACGCCGTGGGCTTTGGAGTCAATTGAGTTCAAGCTCCACTGTTCACCTGCTGTGTGACCACAGAGGGGTTATTTTATGTCTCTGAGCCCCAGTTTCCCTGTCTATTACATGTAGTGTACAACTATATTTGGAGTTCTTGTGAAAATAAAATGTGTTAACTTGTTTTCTGTGCTTACATAGAGAGCACTCCATAAATGGTGTTTCAAATCTCCAAGGAGAGAAAGAATGGATTGTTTTGTAAAAATAGCCTCATAAAGCTCCACGTGAACACCTCTATTCAGAGGTGTCCTGAGCCTTAAAGGAGGGCTACAAAGTTCATGCCTGCATGTCGTCACAGATCAGCTGTCCTCCTCTGGTGTCTGCAGGTGGGTGGTACAATGGCAGGGGCTGCTGGTCCAGGGAGGATGCTCAGCTTGCTGGGAGCATTTCTGTGGCAGTTCTGCTGATTCCTGCCACACCTCAGCCCTCAGGCCTGACGCCGCCATGGGCAGGAGTATTGGCAGGAGGGATGAGGAGCAGTGAGTTTCCATGTGGAATCAAGATGACAGGAGGACCCAAAAATGTCCCCAAAGTGATGAAAACTATATATTCACACATGAAGTGGCACAACAAAAACTGCACACAGGCATATCGCCATTCAATTTCTAAAAACTTGTACTGAAGAGGAAAATATCCAAGACAGCAGACAATAAAAACAGATGGAGATAGAGAGAGCGACCACAGACTTCTTGTCCCAAACTATGCAAGTCAGACGATGGAAACTACTGACTGACTTCTTCATCCCTCGTAAATATCCTTCAAAAATTAAAGCAAAAAAAAATTAGAGCAAAATAAACATCTTTTCCAGATTTATCAAAGCTGAGAGAATTTTTGTTCAAAAGACCTCCTCAGTAAGAAATGTTATGTTCGCAGTCACCCTCTGTACCCCATGACAAGGGTCTGCTGATCTTCCTCCAATGTCAAGAACCCAGGTGTGTATGATGATTCAGCCCCAGGTTCCTGGGGTCGTACCTGATTCCAGGAAGAATTTGGGGGGTGAGATGTTTGCTTCTTCTGAGTTCCTTGAAAGGGTCCTCTCCTTGGTTTTCAAGTGGATCATTTCTGGACCTGGATTTTTTGGGTCTGAATAAGAGTTTCTCTTCTGCTATAGACCAGATAGCCTTTAAGAACTAAAACTCCAAATACCAAACTTCAGAGATAACTTCAAAAGACGTTTCCACTGAGCAATCATTTTCTGATAATTAAAAAGATGTCAGGAGGATATTTTTGGTGCAGTGGCAAGATCTCTGGGCTTCAAGGTTGTACAGACCTGGATTAGAATCTCAATTTTGCTACTGCATTCATTTATTCTATGACTGTTTCTGAGCATCTGTATTCCAGCTTCTGTAGGGACTGGAGACACAGTGAGAACTAGTGGACACGTCCCTGCCTTCCCTCCCCTATATTCTAGTAGGGGAGACAATAAGAGATGAATAAGCTGCTTGGGTTTGAATGTGTTTCCCAAGTTTCATGTGTTGGAAACTTGGTGCCCAGTGCAGCAGTGTTGAGAGGTGGGACCTTATGGAGGTGACAGGGTCATGAAGGCTCTGCTCTCACGATTGGATTAATCCATGAATGGATTACTGGGTTATCATAGAAGTGGCTTTGTTATAAAAATGAACTCTCTGTAGCATGCTTGCTGTCTTCCATGTGATTCCTTCAGCTGTTATGATGTAGCAGTAAAGCCCTAACCAGATGCTCACGCCAGGCTTTTGGGCTTCCCAGCCTCCAGAACCAAGAGTTGAATAAACCTCTATTCTTTATAAACTACCTGATCACAGGCATTTTGTTATAGCAACAGAAAGCAGAATAAGACACAAACTAAGTAAATAATTCCGTACAGTCAGTGATAAGGGTCATGAAGGAAATAAAGCAAAGAAATGTGATAGAAGATATGTGGGTAGTTGGAAGGGTGGGACCTCCTGAAGGTGTGAATGGTGAGTTGTAAGACCTGAATGAAGGAGAATCCAGCCAGGTGAAAACGACACTTTACAAGTAGAGGGAATGGCGAGTGCAAAGCTCCTGCGATGTCTGCTTTGAGGACTAAAAAGAAGGCCAGTGAGGCGGAAGAGACCTGAGTGAGGAGGGGGGTGGAAGATGAGATCAGAGAGGTGGGTAGGGGCCAGATCACACAGGCCCTTATCATCATGATGGGTGGGCAATGGGAAGTCCCTGAGGGATTTGAAGCAGAATCCATTGGGTGGATGTCCCAGTGTTGGTTTTGTTTTTGTTTTTTTTTTAAATATTTTTTTAGTTGTAGATGGACATAATGTCTTTATTTTATTGCTTTGTATGTGGTGCTGAGGATCGAACCCAGGGCCTCACACATGCAAAGCAAGCGCTCTACCACTGAGCTACAATCCCAGCCCCTTGTTTTTTTTTTTTTAATGCACCTTGAAGCTCAGCATATTCACCTGTCAAAGTGGGGCTGACACCAGTCCCATCTTGCAACACGGTCAGATGCAGATAAAGCAACATGAGACACGTCAAGGACTGAAATGGTACCTGTGACCTAGCAGGCACCCGACGGACACCAGTCCTCACGTCTCTGCCTCAGCTTCCCCACCAGCAAGTGAAATGTTGGGACGCGGTGATCTCTGTGGCTCCACCTACCTGGAACATTCTTAGTGCTTTTAAAGGGAAAAGGGGAGTTTCTGAAGTCAAAACGTTAGGAACATTACTCCAATATGAAGACAGAGTGTCTCGGAAATTGTGTTGTAAATCATTGTTGAAATAGGATTCCATTTATAAAAATTCAATTTGACTGCAATTTTCTCAGGAACACACACTTACTGTACAGAGTAAGGTCAACCTGCGAGTCGGGCTCTGCCTGGCAGGCGACTTCCTCCTGCAGCTCAGCCCTGGGGGGATCATCAGGGATGGCTGTCCAAGGACCCTCCATACAGCTTGAGAGCTTGCTAGCCTCACACTCTGCCTCGAGGACCCTAAACTTGGGGCCAGGCAGAGTAGGATGGGGAGACAAACCAGCAGGAAGAAGGGGAGGTTCTCAGGGGTCCTGACCCCAGGGTATCCACAGGCCTACGGGATGAGAGTCCTCCATGGGGGGCTTCCAGGCTGTACTCCTTGGTCCAGGGACAAGCAACAGAACCTCACTGATGGACTGTGCCAGTCTCCCACTGAGCTCAGATGTGACCTTGGCATCCCTGTCGGCAGCCTCTCCCAACTGACCATAGTCGACAGGTGAGTAAACGTCTGCCATCCCCACGGGCAGTCAGGGAACCCCAGCTGGATGAGCCGAAGGACATCTTCAAATGACAACTGTCCACAGAAAGAGGATGCCCTCACATCCAGCTCTTCTTTTTTTTAAAAAAATTTTTTTTTAGTTGTAGATGGACACAATATCTTTATTTATTTATTTTTATATGGTGCTGAGGATGGAACCCAGTGCCTCACACATGCGAGGCAAGCGCTCTACCACTGAGCCACAATCCCAGCCCCATCCAGCTCTTCTTAACAGATGGCTCCACGGACATGAGTTTGGAGTTTAAGATCGTCCCCTTTGGTGACATGAAAAATCCAAGTTAACATGGTACACGTTCTGAGAAATCTTGTAATGAAAAAATCTGCTTAACTCATGTTTTCCAATCACTTTGGTTGTTAAAACTTTTTTCCTGTTTAATTAATTAGTCTTCCTGCTCCTTAACTCTTTTGGTAACTATGGCTGGTTGAAGGCCCTGGCTGTTCCAAAGGCAGGCTGAGCTCCAGAGCTGGACTCCCCCCTGGACCACAGCTCTGTGGCCGGAGCACCCCTGGACTCTTTGCATCTACTCCCTGATCTGCTAAGCTCTGGCACCCTGAGTTCTGGGGCGGCCCCTGGCAGATCCACCTGGCACCTTCCAGCACACCACACCTGGGCTCTGGATTCTCCCATGTGGTTTGGAAGGAAATTCCCTTGGCTGGTCAGGGTGGAGCTGGAGTCAGCCCCAAAGGAGGCTGGGAGAGCCAGAAAGGGCAGGAGGCTTGAAGCAAGCCAGGAGATCTCTGATATGCTCACCCAGCCTCACTTTATTTCCACTGAACATTCTGGTAACCATCTGCTCTTAAAGTAAGTGGAAAATTATCCTTCTCCTACTGCGGCGGCAGCTTCCTCGGATGTTTTTAATAAAAAAAAATCTATCATTTTAATGCAGACAGCTCAGCTAATAAAAATGATCAGTACCATTAGTAATTATCCTACAAACACAATGCAAATGAGCAGAGAGGCCTGCGGGGGCCACTGCCCAAAGTGGTTCTTCCCTTGGTCCAGGGGGGAGGGGTGGGCAGCACTGGGGTACAGCTGCCCACCTCTGGTGGGTATGAGGAGAGGCTGGAACTGACAGAGACTAGCTCCAGGCCGAGGCTTCCGGGAGGCCTGCAGCCTGGATCTGCGGGGGTGTTACAGGAAGTGGGGACAGGCCAACATGTCCCTCCAAGGGCTCAGTCATAGTAATGCCAGTCACTGCCCCTTCTTCAGCTTCTGCCTCGTAACCTTCACACCAGAAGCCACTGACCACATCAGTCAACCGCCTGCGTGGCTCTGCAGGAAGGCAGCTGGAGGGCCTCGGCCAGGGGTTACAAATTCAAATGACTTTGGGGGCCAGAAAGGGCATATAAGTACTTGGAGTGTAGGAAAAAGACTTGGGGCCTTTGTCAAGCTGGAGGATGAATTTCCCACCTAAAAACAAGACTTTAAACGCAGACTGGCAAACAATGTGTCGCGGGCTGGGTTTGGCGGCGGGCCATCAGTTGGAGCCCCAGGTCTAAGCTGTGAGTTCCTTCCGCCCTGACACAATGCTCAGCTTTGGGCGGGGAACAGGTCATTTCCACAGCCTCCCAGGCTGGGGTGTCAGAGGTGCAGGTGTGCAGACAGATGTGCTGGACCTCCTTCTCCAGAGCCTGGGGTGGTGATACACCTCTGTATCTCAGCTGTGGGCTCAGAAGCAGATGGAGCCGGCACCAGGCCAGAGCTGGGGGTCAGACCATAGATGGGTCTCGGAAGTGGAGCCCGCGATGTCCCACATCCTGAGCTTTCGAGGCCACTGGGCCCTGGAGTTGAGCAACAGGTAGAAGTGAGGAAGGAGGGAAAGGGGTGGTCTATTAGTTTCAGGTTCAAGTCGGGCAGTGGCCCCAGTCCTGTGGCTTTAGGAGCTGAAAGGGCTAGTTAAAACTCATTCAGTTCCAAGGGGTTTAAACCCCATTCACTTTTTTAAAACACTGTAATATTTTGGCTGGCATAATGGATAGAATAATAGGGGGCTAGTTCTGAGTTCAAGCACAGCTGTATTCAGAGGCTCCAATGATGCCTTCCCCCATCTCTGGGCTCAGCTTTCTTCTATGAGGGTGTCTTTCTCAGATGGCACCAGCCTCCTGTGGACAAGATGGCTGCCAGTAGCACAGACTTTCTTCTCTCATCAACCTTCACAGAAGGAGCAAGACTCTTCCAAAAGCACCAACCCAGAGTTCTGGAACTGAGTCTCTTTGCTCTGATTGGCCTGGTCAGGATATATTCCCATCTCTGAACCAATCACTGTGGCCAGGCAATACCACACTCTGATTGGCCAGGCCTGGCTCACAGGCCCACCCTTTGGGGGAAGGGTTCTGGGCAGACTCCGCCCCACAGAAGGAAATAAAGATGCGCAGGATTCTGTGCGTGTGCCAGAATGGCCTGCCCACTGTGCATGTTATGTTATTTGTGACCTCTCTGAAGTGGGTGGCGCCCCCACATTACAAGTTAGCCATTCACCTGCACTTTCCCAGC
Source organism: Xerus rutilus (assembly GCA_028644305.1). Classification (NCBI taxonomy): domain Eukaryota; kingdom Metazoa; phylum Chordata; class Mammalia; order Rodentia; family Sciuridae; genus Xerus; species Xerus rutilus. The sequence continues at coordinate 18,177,236 of CM053399.1, forward strand.
CGGTGAAAACAGGCTGAGCTTTGTAGTTCATGCTTCCCGAAAGGAGGAAGGGACCCGAGCAGAAGTGCAGCTGTCCTCGCAGTTCGCTCCTCTCCTGCGGACCATCTGCTTGAGGCCGTTACTCATTTAAAAACTGCACTGTCACAGCCAGCTCCTGCCCTCTGCATGGGGTCTGTGGTGGTAAGTACACAGGCCTGTCAGCCTTCCCTCGCTGACCAAGTTCCTAGCAAGGCAGGAGGGACTGTGTCTCACTTTCCTTTGGATTCTCTCTCAGCTTTGGATTCAGGGGGTGGTCAGGAGATCCCCATTCCCGTCTCAAATCTGCAACCCAGCGCCTAGCCTCCACTGGCTCATAAGTTCCCTGCGATGCCTCTCAGGACCCCCAGAGGTTTGGGAACTGCCGGTGGGAGCTGGAGATGCTCACTGCAGGTTCTCTGAACTTGAACTTGGGCTGTACTGAGCGTTCCCTTTGTTGG
>CM053399.1:18178211-18210031 GCA_028644305.1 Xerus rutilus
CTTGGGAAGTCGCTGCTGCGCCGTGGAGGGAGGGGCCTGGGGTTGGGTCTCTGGAAACCAAGGCTCCCATGGTGACCCTTGCATAGGTGGCTTGTTGGGGGAAAGCGAGAAGCAGGAGGCGGAGGCACAAGGTAGAAGTTGTGGCCTCGGGAGCAACTTGGCCTCAGCCTGGTCCCTCGGGTGTGTCCCACCAAGGGCAAGAGGGCTCCTGACGCATCTACACACAACCGGTCACTGGCTGTGGCTGCCCCTGCGGTGGGTGGGGGCTCGCCTCCCAGCTGTCTCTCAGGGAGGCATTTAGTGCCAGCCAGGGCTGATCCTGAGAAGTGACGCAGGGTGTACGCAGCTGGCACCTCTGGTTGGGCACTGAGAGCCTCTGCCGCAGGCCCCTCTGCTTTGGGGAAAGTAATTGTAAATTTCTCCCACTGATTATTTCTGATCTATGTGCTGGTTGGCCTGGTGGAAGACCAGACCCAAAGGAGGGCCCACAGGACATCACCGTTCCCCGCAGGGAGGGGAGGAACAGAGAGGGTGGTTGTCTGCCCTGCCGTGGGCCCTGAGCAGAGGGGGAGAGTCCCCTCAGCCAGGCAATTCTGTGCCTGGCAAGATGCAGGGGACCAGATCTTCAGTAGCCCATAAACCAGACAAATGCATATTTGATAGAAATATAATTCCAGAGAATAAGGGCCCTCGTTGGCCCGCCGGTGAAATACAGTGGCCGTCTGACCTCGCGGAGGGATAAATCTGCCGGGCGGCGGTGCTTTCCAGCCCGGGCCAGGGAAGCCCCGGGGATGCCGCTGCTTTTCCTGGAAGGGCTTGGACACCGCACAGGGGACGTACTGTCAGCGGGGCACTAGGATTCCAAGGCTGTGGGGCCATGGCTCCTCTCCTCCCCAGGTGTACCGTGGCACCATCCTTGCATCCTGGGCTGCCCACTGCACATGGCTGGAATGAGCAGAGGCGAGCACTGAGAAGTAGCGGGGAGGCGTCTGCCTGGCCTCCTGTGCCTTGCTAAAGGAAGGCAGCTGGACAGTGCGATGGTGACCAGCAGGGGGCTGGGAGGGGCAGATCTAGGTGGGTGAGACTGGCAATGGCCTGCTCCTCTGTATCACCTTGGGTAAGCTTCCTATCTGCTTTGGACTCAGTTGCTTTCACCGTAAAATGGGTTCATAACAGTACCTACCTCCTAGGGCTGTGGGGATGAGTTAGTGGGTAGATGCACCGACGGTGCTTCTCAGGGTGCCTTGCGTGCAGGCAGAGCTTGATGAAGGAGGGCTACCACTACCCACAGCATTAATGTGCCTCTAGAGTGACCTCTGGTTAGCTGTGTGTCTCTGAGCAAACCGTGCAAACCCTGCAAGTCTCAGTTTCCTCATCTGTCAAATGGGGGATAAAAATGCACTCAGAGCTTTAAGGACCATGGGAGTCAACTGTGGAGCTCCTGCCTACAAGCTGAGCAAATAATCATGGTGGAGGTGGAGATGGTGATGAGGATGTCAGAGGTAGAGGACAGCAGTATGAGGTTAAGCCCCTCTCTGGGGAAAGCTCAGACTAACCTTTCTCTTCTTCCCAGACCCCATGTTTGGTTCTTTGTATTAGCTAGTGATCGCTGTGTAACAACTTGCCTCCAAACCTAATGACTTAAAGCAACAGTGATAATTTATTATTCCTCAGTTTCTGGGGTTCAGAAATCCAGACAGGACACAGCAGGATGCTTCATGATGGCTGTGGTTCTGCTGGAAGGCTTGGAGACTGGGGCTTGAGTCTGGAGCCCCAGGTCTGGTGGCCAGCACTGGGTATCTAGTTGAGGCCGTTGGCTGGAAATACCACCTGTGGTCTCCACCTGTGGCCCGGGCTTCCTCACAACATGATGGCTCGACTCCAGGGACAAGCATCTTCAGAAGGAGAGAGCTAGAGAGAAGCCAGATTGCCTTTCAGGACCTAGACTCAGAAGCCACATGGCACCATTTCTGCTACATTCTATTGGTTGCAAAAGTTACAAAGGTCTTTCCAAGGTCAAGGGGAGGTGATGTGGACACATCTCTTGGTGGAGGCTGGCCAAGTTTGTAAGAAAAATGTGAGGGTGGGGATACTAGTTTGTGTGGCCTCCTTGGAAAGACTCTTGCCGCTGAGTCATTCATCCCAGGGGGACAGACCCCAGCCCAGCAGGCCCATCTGACAGGGGGAGATGCCAGTAGGAAGCTATCCTGCCCTTCTGTCCCTCCCCCACTACAGTTTGAATGTGTCCCTTCTAAAATTTGGGTGTTGCAATTTAATGGCCAGTTGGTGATGGTTAAATATTTTTTTTAAAATATTTTTTTTAGTTGTGGATGGATGCAATATCTTTATTTTATTTATTTATTTTTATGTGGTGCTGAGGCTCGAACCCAGTGACTCATGTATGAGAGGCAAGCGCTCTACCACTAAGCTACAGCCCCAGCCCGAGCTGGGGCCTTTAAGAGGTGGTCAGTTGGTGAGGATGCCTCCTCCTTCCTGAACGGGGCAAAGAGATTCATGTGGCATTTGGTTCTCTTGTTCATCCACTTTCCAGCAGACAAGGATACACCATTCTTGGGGAATGCAGTACCAAGAGGTACCCTTGTGCATCCTCACCAGACAACTGAACCTGCCAGTACTTTGAACTCAAACTTTCCAGCCTCTAGAATGGTGAGCTAAAGAAACTTCTGTTCTTTATAAATCACTCAGTCTCAGGTATTTTGCTATAGCAACACCAACATATGACAATGCTGCCCCACTCAGCTAATATTCCTGCTCTGGATCTGTGCCTTCCCTTTGGGGTGGGTGCTGTAGCTGACATGGGGCTGGGCTCCAGATCATAGTTTTCAGGTGCTGGGATGGCAGAGGGCTGGAAATTACCTGGGGTGTGGTGTCCTCATTTAGCCTGGGCCTTTGAAATGAGCCACATGAACAGATGTTTCTGTGGCCAGTGGCTGACCTAGATGGCTATCAGTATTGACCAGGGAGGTTTTTATTCACATAACTTTGCCCAGAAACAGTGAGCTTCAAGTTCTAGAAGCCCTTGGCTGGGATTTCCATCACTGCTCTCTCAATCCACCCATTCCCTCTAGGACTCAAGAAATCACTAATTCTCTAAATTTGATCTCAGTCACGTCCATATTCCTGCTCTCCCCTCTCCCTGTGCTCAATGTATGGCCACTTCCCCTCCAGTAGCCTCCTTCTAATTGACCTTACTGCCCCAAGGAAGGGTCTGTCCTCCTCTACTGCCCCTGGGAGCCAGGGCAGCCTTTCTGAAGCCCCACACTGGGCTGTCACCTGCCCTGGCCATTGTCTCATGAGGCTTTTTTTTCTGGAACACTCTTTCTCTCCAGCCTGTGGCTTGCAGTTCATGACCTCTGCTGTTGTACCTAGGCCCCAGGCCCCCTCCCAGGTGCTCTTCAGTAACTAGCATCCTCTCACCTCACGCCTGACACATCGTGAGAGCGAGCAGTGGACACAAGCCAGCATTGGCTCAAGGGTTTCCATGCCTCCCGCTTCCTCTTGTCCCCCTCTGTCCTCTTAACCCACGCGGTGTTCTTCTCAGTGGTCACACTCTGGGAAAGCATATCATCCTGGTAATTGGGGACTGACTTCCTGTTGGTCACCTTGGCTGGACTGAGGGCTCCTGGAGGGCAGGGACCTGTCTGCCTTGTTTATTTCTGGTCCCCTGCTCTGCCTGTCGGGGACTCTCAGTAACTGCTGAACCGAGGGGCAGACCCAGCCTTGGGCGACCTTGCCCCGGCTCGTCCACTCCTTCAGGCTGGGAAATGAAACCCAGGCTCTCTCTAAGCGGGTAGTTCTTTGAGGCTCTCTTGTCCCCAGCGCCACATAGTTCTCTGTGCCTTATTGAGGCTTCCCTGTCTTTCCCGAGTTTCTCCATGACACCAGGACATGGGAGGGCAGTGCTATCCTTCCAGTTTGATAGAGGAGGGAGTTGAGGCTCAGGGGGGTCACGGGGCCAGCGTAGGATAACCCAGCTTTGATAGCAGAACCGGAAACTAGTACTGCTGCTCCTCACCGACCTCTTTCCTTCCTGCTCCACTTGCTCACCTCCTGGGACACGCATAGAGCACCAGGTGCTCGAGTCGGCTGGGATCTCATGGAGTGTGTTGTCCAGTGGGCACAGATGGGGAAACTGAGGACCAGAAATGGGGACGAGTCTGCCCAGTGCCCTGTGGTGAGCAAGTGATGAGTAGAGGGTGGACCCCAGATGCCCTTGGGCCAGGCCCTGGAGGGGCCACTCCCTCACCATCCAGCAGCCCTCCATGTGGCCAATCCAGGACGCAGCAGAAAAGGGTTAACTGCAGAGCCTGCGGGTTATTTTCACTGACAGTTGTTGGTGTGTTCTTGGCCAACACTCCATGAAATCCTGGCCAGCCGAGCAGATGGGCATCTATCATTGGCATAACAAGGAGGCCGTGGGGCTGGCTGATCAGGAAATCCACTTAGGGCGACCCAGAGTACCCAGGCAGGAGAACAAAGGTGCCCAGTGCTGGGACATCCCCCTGGGGAGCGGGAACAGGGGCGCGCTAGTCAGTCAGGCGCAGCCAGACGCCGTTTCAGCACCCGGGACAGCTCCGCGAGGCGGCGCCCGCCCAGCGACCAGGCCATCAGGGAAACGCACACCCAGCAGCCTGGCCTCGGGCAGAAAGTTTGAAGATGAAGGAGAGGCCTGACGCCAGTGGAGTCTGCTGCCTTCCCGTCCCTTCCCTCCGCCTTACAGCCACAGGGGACAGAGGGCAGAGGATGGAAGGCGGCAGGATGAGACTCTGAGGGGAAAAGATCAACAGAACCCGGAGAAGGGGAGCTGGGCGCCCAAGGAGCGGGGTCAGGGAAGGGACGGTGATGGGGGAGGGGGCTCACAGGCTGCAGGCTCTGTCCCTGACATTCGCCAGGACCCCAGGCTGTGTGCTAGAGTCCCTCTTATTCCCATCCTTTTAAGTGGAGTGAGTAGATTAACTGCTTTTCAAAGTTCTTCAATGCTTAATTAAAGCTACAGAAACTCTTGGATCAGCGCTATCGCAACGGTCTATTAAAATGGCAACTTTCCTGGTGCCACCGTCAGCCACGATTCCAGAGGGGACAGAGTGACTTGATATGGGTGGTGGGTCTAGCCTGAGTCATGGTCCTTCGTTTCTGACAGGAGAGGCTGATCCGCGGAGGATAGATGTCCTAAGGCCACTCTGAAAACCAAAGGTGAGGACTGCCTCTGAGGGCTGCTGGGCACAGGGGCAAACGGGCCTGATGTCTCAGTGGCCCTGGAGGTGGGCAAAGAGCCTTGGCAGGTGCTTATCACAACGGCCCCGATGCCTCAGCATTATGAATTAAATGGCATTTGGAAGTTTCTTTTTAAGGAGGTGAGGAGGCACAAAACGTCCTCCAGAAACATTTCCATCAAAATAATTAAAGTCCAGAAGCTTAAAGGTGTTAAATTTCTGAATCTGGAGAATTCACTGGAGTGTAATACCTGCCACCCCCGTGTGCTGGGCAGTTAGGTATGTACTCTTAGCCAAAGGGGCCTACGCCATTAAAATGAATTATAACTAATTAATCAGAGCTGTGAAATGTAATAACGATGCCATGTGGTATGAAGGGGAATTAATATTCGGAGTTTCTATCACATGCCAGGCCTGGTGCCAGAGGCCTACCAGCCACGACAGGCTGGGTCACTCCCCCGCTCCCTGAGGCTGTGTCTTTCTCCCCCATCATTACCTCGGGCTCAGTCCTGTGATTTGGTCAGGCCCATTGATGGTGGGTGGCAGTCATGCTGGCCCCCCTCCCAGGCCCCAGGAGACAGTGTGAATGTTTTCCCTGTCATCTTATACTCCAGGGGCTCCACCATGACACCAGTGGGCCTCTTCCTCATGGTCCCCACCAGGAGCACACACAGACTAGTCTGGGGGCCTGCCTGCAGCCAGAAGCAGGCCTCCCAGCAGAACCCAAGCTAAGTCATTGGAACTTTGTCCCCCTGTGGACCTGCAGGTTCAAGAATAAGGACTTGACCCTGTCTCTACATAAAACACAAAATAGGGCTGGGGATGTGGCTCAGTGGTCAAGTGCCCCTGAGTTCAATCCCCAGTACCAAAAAAAAAAAAAAAAAGAATAAGGACTTGGTATTGGCAGCCATTGAATCTTGGGACCATCACTTTGCTTAATCCTTGTGACCCTCCTGTGAAGGAGGCACTATGGATTTCCCCATTTGACAGGAAACTGAGGCCCGACAGAGAGGAAGCACCTGACTCAAGGCCACGGAGTGAGGGAGGGTCCCCCACTGCCTCTGTGGTGCGGTGAGGGCTGTGCTGGGGAGCCACCTGCTTCTCCACCCCTCCTTGCTCTGCTCAGAGCTCAGGGTGGGGGCGGGGCGCTGGGAAGCTTCTGGAGAACCAGAGAAACTCCTTTCAAAGAGCCAGCAGGGGCTCCCCCGCCCCATGGTTGCTGGAAAAGGTCACAGTTGGCGATTCAGCCCACAGAACAATGACATTTCAAGGATCAAAGAAAAGGTTAAAATATTCCTATAAATCTATTCTTGGGACTTTTAAGCATTTCCAATGTAAAGGGAAAATGTCATTTCTTTCTCCCCCAAGAGTGGTAGCAGGCGGGCCACTGGCCGTGGGTCTGCGCTGGTTTTTCTGGGGAGGATGAGCAGGAGGAGGCACCTCCCCATCCTCCCCGTGCTGATAAAGGAGCAGTGAGCCCAAGCCTCATTTGTTTGTGGAAATTGAATCCCAACTGTCCCCCAGAACAGCTTCTCCAAGTGACAGCTGGACAGTGCCGAATTCCAGGGCACTCCTCTGCCCTCTCTGCAGTGGCTGGTGGGCCAGTGCTGTGCAGGGGACCTGCGGTGAGGCCAGGCATGGACAGGGAACTTCACACGCCTCCCCAGCTTCCTGTCCTCATGCCCTGCCACCCGTGTATCCCAGTGGCTGTGTCTCAGACTCCTGCAACCCAGCAGAGGCCACACTGACACCCGGTCCTCACCTCCTGGATGCCGTGTCTTGGTGAGTGGCCCACCCTCCTGCCTTGGCCAGTGCCCTGAGTGCAGGCGAGGGGTAACAATGCGAGGTCCCCCCCTCAGGCAGTTGGTAGACTACCTAGGGACACAGGCCAAAAAAGGACTGTGAGTGAAGGACACTTGAGAATCAGGTGCTGAAGGACCCCACAGAAGGGACGAGGAGAACTTACATGGGGGCCAGTCTCCAAACCGTGCTCTTCGTTTGGATGTTGGGGATTGAACCCAGGGCACTCGACCACTGAGCCACATCCCCAGCCCTGTTCATATTTTATTTGGAGACAGGGTCTCGCTGAGTTGCTTAAGGCCTCACTAAGTTGCTGAGGCTGGCTTTGAACTCACGATCCTCTGCCTTAGCCTCCGGCGCCACTGGGATTACAGGCATGCGCCACCGCCCTGGCTAAAACCGTGCTCTTGATAGCAGGTACAAAGTATGCGAAGGCTTGGAGTCTGAGAAGCCATGGCTTTTGGAGATTGGGGACCTTAGGATACCACAGGGAGCACGTGCTTGCTAAAGGCATGATTTTCCTTCAGGGGACAGGGTTGCCTAGAGGGGGCCACACCCACAGTCTGCCAGAAGACGCTGTTATTCATAGTCCCCAAGCCATCACTCACCTCCCACACCTGTCAATCACGCAGCCCTGCCTCATCTGCCTCCCAAATAGGACTCCTGGCCTCCCCGCCTCTCCCGCCCACAGCCACCCATCCCTCAGCGTCTGTGGGATGTGCCCGAGCTCTGAGGGAGTCTCCCTGTGGGCAGGCTCCCTCCCCCGCCCAGCCCTCATGCAGCAGCCAGAAGGGACACAGATGGGCCCATCTTGGCCCCTCACTCTTACTAACATCCCTCTGATGGCTCTGATGCCCAAAGCAGGAGCTTCCGGGTCCTGAGCAGTGTGTTGGTGCTTGCAAAGCCTTTCCGGGCCAGAGTTCCCATCTCCCCAGCCTTACGGGGCCCCCGGTGTCCTACTACTATGGAGCTGGGGCCTTCTGGGAAACTGAGGCAGTGCAAAGACCCCCTTCAATCCCTGATTCTTGCAATCGAGTTAGAAAGATTTCAGACATGTCACTCAGAGTAACAGGCATGAGTTCACTGAAGGGACAGGAAAAGGGAAAGGAGACATGCTCAAGGAGGACAGTGGGTCCAGGGTCCCTCCAGGTCCACCTCTTATGACTGACAGCAAGATGACATCAGACTTTCAAGACCCCACTGTCAGGGCAACCCTAAGTCACCTTGGCCCATGCTGACAGGTTCTAATTGGATTCTTAGCCATACATTCTCACAGATTTCATGGTTAGGAGAAACTAGCCTGATCTCGCAGAGTTTCAAGATGTGTCACAAAAATCCTCCTGGGTTCCTCCCATTGACATTATCTAGGCCTGAATTTCTCCTGCAGTGAGCAGGTAGTCTGCTGAGGAACAGGACATGTCCTGTCCACCGAGGCCAGGCAGGGCTGCAGGGAAACCGCCTCCTGGAAAAGAGAGCATGTGGGGGTCGGCACCGTGGGCCCATCTTATAGAATCATTCTCCTGTTTTCATCTGTCAGTCCCCAGGCCAGCAGGCTGGGATCCTCTCTCCTCTTGCTGTCTGCCTGGTGACCTCCCACGTGGTGCTCAGGACCCAGATGAACAGCTCCCATATTAGCAATCACCATGATGACCATGGCACTGCCGGCCGCCCCCTCCAGCCCACGCCACGGCTTATTTGCATACTGTTTGAGATCATATTTTCAACATGTGGCTCTATTGTCTGATGTCCACCTTTCCTATCCAAGAGGGCTTTCCTGTGACCTCAGGGTACAGGGTCACGGCTGGCATCAAGTAGGAGGCTGAAACAGGGTGTGGAATGAGTGAGCAAAGTACCCCTTGGCAGGAGCCCTACAGAGCGCACCCCATTCACAGAGCCATTCCACAGATGGGGAAACCGAGGCTGTGGGCACAAGGGCCGTGGCGGCTCGTTCAGGGCCCCCTCTGCAGGCCTGTTCCTGGGAGCCCCTCAAGGACAGGTCCCCGGCTTATGCACATCAGGACCCTCCGCCCCTAGGAGGGACTCAGAAGGACAGGTGAGGTGTCAGTGGTGGTTCTGTGGTGAGAGCTGGGGCTGGGGTCCCAGCTGGGCTTCCCACAGCCTGTTTCTGGGCTAGGAATTAAACATTCCCATGGTTCCTACTCATTCCTAATCGGCACCAAGTTAGGTGGTATGGACGGCTGTGCTGCCAGCTTGGCTCCGCGGGGCTGAGGGGGCAGCTGGTGGCAGTGACAGGTCTTGCCTCACGGTGGTGGAAGCCAGCCTTTCCAGAGTGGCTGTGGAGGGAGCGCTGACCTGGGCGGTGGTGAGGACCAGGCTTGGGGTGACGGGCACCCAGCTATGTGGCCTTAGCAGGGGTGTTCCCGTCTTAGGTCTTGGTTACTTCATCTCTTAATCGGGGACAGCTGTCAGGCCCCTGTCCTGCAGTTGCTGGAGGTCAAGGCGGTTGCTTTGTGTGGTGCCCCTGGGGACAAATGATGTGAACCCTGGAGGAGGGAAGGTGGGCAGGGTCAGTGGCCTTCCTGGTTTCTCTCCCATCTTGGGGGGCTCCAGGCTTCTCCCTCTTGCCTGTAGAAACAGACCAAGTGCCAAGATCTCTGGTCTTTCCACCCATGGCGTGGATCTGAGGTAGGGCTGATGTCCGTCTTCCAGGGACCCCACTTGGCCAGCCCTCCAGGGCCAGGAGCCTGTGGTAGGAGTGGCTGTCCTGAGGGCCGCACCTCCAGACACCGCGCATCTTGATCCCCCAGTTCTCCCTGGACGTGAACTGAGGGGCCTGGACGGGATCTCTAGGGCCCCATCCAGCTCTGACCAAAGCGAATTTCTCCAATTTCTCGTTTCCTTCTGAATGAAACTCCCGGTTCCTACAAGTGGGCCTCCGGGGGAACAGGGCAGGGGGCGCTTCTGCCCCAGGATGCTCCCTTAAGAAAGGGCAATTCCTCATCCAGCGGGTAAGAGTGGGGCGAGCTGGGGGTTAAATGATGCATTTCAGGGCCTTGCTGGCAGCTGTGGTTGGGGATGAGATGAGCCCCCTGTCTGCTGGGGGCTAGAAATGACAGTCGCCCCCCACGCAGAGGGCTGGGCCACACTCCAGGAGGGTGGGCTGGGTTCATGGAGGCAGTGATCTCAGCTAGTGACTGGTTGTGTGACTTTGTGCAAGTCACTCATGTCTCTGAGCCTCAGTGTCCTTGGGCCGGAGGGGGTCATCATTACAGCTCCTGGGCTGTATAAAGACTCTGTGACCTTAAGAATGTGAAATGCCTGTCCCTGGCCTCGCCCACAGTGAGACCTCTGTCCCTGAGCCACGTGTGTCCTCGGGCACAACCTCTTCAGGGAGGCAGTTTCTGGGGCTCTGCAGGGGCAGCGACTTTTGCCCTTGTGTCTTAAAGGCATGCAGGACCTGGCGTCCTAAGGCAAGGAGATGGTTGGAGGGATGTGGGCCCTCGGGGAGTCCCCCAGATTCCAGCCTGAGGACTATGGGGCACCTGAAGTGCCGCTGGTCTAGACTGAGCTTTGGTCTAAAATACCCACTAGATTTTGGAGGCTTGGTATAAAAAAAAATGGATAAAGTATTTCTCTAACAATTTCTTCATTTAGATTACATGTCGATGCAATACTATTTTGAATATATTGGGTTAAATAGAATTAATTGCACCTGTTTCTTTTTAGTGTGGCCACTAGAACGTTCTAGATCGCACATACAGCTGGAATGACATGTCCACCGCTGGTTGTTGATCTACAACGACGCTAGGCATTTGGTGGCCCAAATGGACGTGTTTGCCATTATTATTAGCTGTTGGGTTCCGAGTATGGGGTTTCTGACCTCCTGCACGATCTAGCTCAGGTTAACTCTTACGAGCCTCAGTTTTCCTCTGTAAAATGGGATGGCAGGGATTACGGGACATTGTGTCCAGAGTGCCTGGCACTGAGGAGGCCCGAGTGTCAGTTCTGCTGCGGGATCCGGACAGAGGTGAGTCCCCGCCCGGTGGGTGGGCGGGGCTGGGCGGGGCTGGGCTGCTCTCTGGCCAGCGGCTCAGCGCTGAGTAGACTCCGCCCTGAGCCTGAGGTCGGGCCGTTGGCCGTTGGCATTAAGGGAAGGGTCAATACCATATTAACGGGATCAGCGGCCCCATTCATCTTCTTCTAATGGACGACTGTTGGAGCCGGGCCGCCTCCCCAGGCCCTGAAGACATTTCGTATTGGCAGGAAACTTGCTGGGTGGAAGGAGCCCGGGATCCTATAAAGGTGATTTAGTGGCCTTGCCTGGGGAAGGCGACAGCCGACACTGGGCAGGGGAGTACTGAGCAGCTAAGTCGCAGCAAACCGTCCTTTGGGGCCCCGGTGGAGAGCAGGGAACCCTGGCACCAGGCGCTTGGAGCAAGCCCGGGCCCAGCGGAGGGTTCTCCTGGCCAGATCTGACACCGATGTCCCGCCTCCAAGTCAAGGGGTCTCTGTGGTTCCAGAACCAGGCCGGCCTGGAGGGCCAGGGGAGGGGTGACGATGGCAGTGGAGAGACCTCCGAACGGGGCCCAGAAGCCCTGTGTTCTGGTCCTCTCCTGGCCTAGCCCAGCTGTGTGGAGGGCCTCTCAGCTCACTCACCTGCAGGGGTCTTGGGAATAGTATCAAAGCAGAGAGGTGAACAGGGGGGCTGAGCAGTGGGGCTGGGAAGGTGCCGAGGTTGGGAGGGGAGGGGAGGGGAGGGGAGAAAAATGAGCTGATGCTGGGGGGGACTGGCCTTTCTTCTCTATCCTGTACCTCACGTCTGCCCAGGGATGCTGGGGTCCAGCCATCAGCACTGCATTCCTTGGAAGTGGCAAGTGTCTCTGCACCCTGGGGTCTGTTTTACAACACAAAAGCCCCCAGGCTGTTTCTGCCTGGCTCCTGGGATTCTTCTGGGGATCCTGCGAGCATCAGGTGATGCATTGGGCCTGCGAGGGAGCAGCTGGGTTGCTGCTATAATTGCAATGGTCGCTCACGTGTGTGCAGCACTCCGGGTGCCGGGTGTTGTCCTCGGTGCCTCCACCGGTCCCCTCCTTTGCCCTTCAAACACCTGCATGTGGTAGGTGTCACTGGGATCTCAGTTCTGCAGGTGGTGGAGACTGAGGCACAGAGAGGTACAGTGGCCTGACCCAGGTCACACAGCTGGGCCGTGTGCAGGTAATCCGAGTCAGTGCCTCTGTCGTCTCCAGGCACTCGAGACACGCACACCTGCCACGCATGTGCACCCACCCACTCGTGCCTGCACACTCCTGGGCTGAGCTCAGAGCCCCAGAACTGTGGGTGACAGCGTCGGGAGGAAGCGCCCCTCCCATGCTACAGGGGACACAGGCCTCGCTGGGGGCGGGTGAGCCTCCTGGAAGTGAGGCTCAGGTCCTGCTCTGCTTCTCGCTTTCCACCTGACCAAAGGCTGTCCACTCCGTCCCTACAATGCCTCCCGTGACAGGCTCCTCCCCGCCGTCCCTTCCAGGGCCAGCGGGGACTGTGGCAGAACTCCCCCTTCTGTCTGTGCTCGTCTGTCCCGCAGCGTCTGTTGGGGTCCTCACACCAGGATCGCCCCCACACCGCAGCCCCGGGGCTCCTCCTCCCAACCTCCCTCCCTTGGTCCCTGGACGGAACCGTCCGTCTTCTCCATTTGACAGAGTTTTTGGGTCCCTTGCAGGCCAGGCAGCCGGGTGGCCTCCTTCCTCCTGGGGGCCGATGGTCCTGAAGCCGAGCTGCAGGCAGAGGGAGGGCAGCCCTCTCTCAGCGGCTGGCGGTCAGGGAGGACAGCCGGAGGCTGGCCTCAGCACTGGGACTATAGGGCGCCATCCTCCCCGAGCTGGGCCACCCAGAGGGAATCTGCCACCCTCCCAGAGCTCACAGCCCTGCCCCAGGAGAGGAACCCGGTGTTGCGGAGTAACTGCAGGTAGGAAGGGGCGGTGGTCAGCGGGCAAACACAAGAAAGGGCGTGTTTGATGTTCTTCAGTTCCTGCAGATCCACAGCTCTGTGGGTCTGCTTTTGACTGACAGCTTAGAGAGGCCCAGCCGCCCCTTTGGGATAGGGAAAATGGCAGGGGTCAGACAGACACCCTGCCAGGTTTATTTTGATGGAAAAGGAAGAGACCATCCCCTCCTCTCTTTGAAACTCTATACTTCTATTAATGCAACCTAAAGTTACATGGGTTAAGTAGTTTCACAGTCCTGTTGACTCAATATATTCAACTTAAGGTTGAATAAAAGCCTTAGGCTTTTGGATGTCCCCTGTCAGTGAGCCGCATATTCTGCCCGTTCCAGCTCCCTCCCCTCATCACACTCTATTGCAGCTGTCTACTGGGTGATCCAGCATGGACAGGGTGAAGAGGCATAGCTTTGTGGCCCACTGAGCGGGACCTCACTTGAGTGGAGGCTGCATCCTTCTTGCCATCACATCATCTTTCCTCCTGCCCAGCCCAGCTCCATCTTTTCCTCCTTGCTGGCCCACCCTGAAGGGAGCCCAGCTACTTTTCAGGACACAACCTGCTCCTCTTCCCCCGCCATCGCCCGCCTGGGTGGGTGCACATGGGCTCCACAAGGCACAGGCAGGAGGTGAGGCTGGCGAGGCTGTTGCTTTCGCTCGTCTGAACAATCTCCCTCGAAGCTCATCTGATACTTGCCATCCTCTGAAGGGAAAGGGCCAACTCCACCAGGGTCTCCACTCTCCCCTATGCCGGCCATTTCCATCCCAAGGTCAAGAGCAGCTATGCAAAAGCAAAACAGAACAAGCCTCAGACGCCTGGAGGTGAGGCCGGGACACCAGGAGAGCACAAAGGCCACCCGTGGAGATGAAACAGGACCCGAGGTTGGTGGGTCCCCGCTCAATCCTCACCCCTCTGGGGTCCACAGGGTCCATGGCCCAGCTCGAACCAAGGAAAGAGGCCTCTCCCTCCTCCTCCGAGGGAGGCCGGGGCGGGGAGACCTCCACTTTGGAGACTTTAATTAAGGCGTCGGCATTTTATTGGAAGGTTAGAACGATTTCCACTCCTGGAGGTACTGGGAGGCCCTATAGGCTGATTCACTGGTTTATAGTTTGGAAATACAATATAGATTTTATTGCTGGCTGCCGGGCCGTGTCTTTCTTTAAAACAACTGCGCAGCCTGATAAAGCAAAGCCAGTAAACCACGTTACAGAGGAGCGGGACGAGTCTTTATATATGAACACGGAGTTGTCTGGGAGGGGCGGCCTCCCTTTCCGGATGCCTGGGAGTGTCTTGGGCCACACAGAATGCTTCTGAGAGATTCTTCATGATTTGGGACCTTAGGGGAGGTTGGGGAGGTTATCTTCAGGGTGTATATTGATTTAGTGCAGCAGCTACTTTACTGAGCAGTTTACTGAGCAACTATTATGTGTTTACTGAGCACCCACTATGTGTTTACTGAGCACCTACTGTGTGCAGAGGGAAATGAGAGGGATAAGTCAGGGAGTCTTGTCTCTCCCCAGCGTCCCACCCCCCTGTCACAGGAAGGCAGAGGTTTAGAGTGAGAAGCTCAGAATCTTAGAATTTTAGAGCAGGAAGGGATCATAGAGATTCTTCATGTGACAGCTGGAGCACTGAGACCCAGAGAGGGTGAGAGATTTGCCTGAGGTCACACAGCAGGTGAAAAGCAGAGCTGGAAGCCAGGCTCCTCCCACCGTGACTGCTTCTCCATCTGCCTCTTTGAGGGTCTCAGGGGCAACTAGGATCTCCATTCAGCCCTCTAATGTCTATTTACAATCTCCGAGACCAGGCCTAGAAATCAAGGATGCATCAAGAAACCAGATCTCAGGAGGCGGGTGTGGGGATCTTCAGCAACACCGCCTCTGATCACAGATGAGAAAACTGAGACCCAGCAGCAGGGTGAGAAGCCAGATACCCAGCCATCCTGGTGCGGCCCATACCGCCGTGGACTCTCCCTAGTCCTCAGGAAGTGGCCTTGAATCAGGATCCTGGAGGATGCGTAAACGGATCGGAACCCCCAGTGGAGGGAACTGCTCGAATTAGCAGCTGGGGTACCAATGGGCAGGTGTGTGCAGGGGCCGGAGCGGGCGCAGACGGAGCTTGGCATGCAGGGGGCGAGAGGGGCCACAGCTCAGGGGACCTGGTGGATGCACAGAAAATAAGTGCTGGAGGAGCCGCGGAAGAAGACACCTCGCATGCTCTGCTCAGCTTCCAGGCCCGGCCTAGCCGCCAGAAAAAAGTCCCCAGAAAATAGGGCTGGGGATGTGGCTCGGTGGTGGAGTCCGCCTGAGGTCAATCTCAGTACGCACTGTCCTCCTGGGTGCCCTGGGTCCATGCCCCCAACTCCCCTCCTGGGGGCTGCATCCATGGTCACCCAGTACCAGAAATAAATAAATAAATAAACAAAAAAGAAAAGAGCCCCTGTGGGAAGGAACCTTGGGTGCCGTGTGTGAGGCCACAGCCTTGTCTCTGCCTCAGGACCCTCCTCCTCCCTCCTGCCCGCTGCGTGGGGAGCTCAACAGAGAGAGAGTGCCTGGAGTCATTGGGAGTTTCCTCTGGCCTCCTTCTTCAGGGCCAGGTCTTATTCTCTCTCCTTTTCTGCTGACCACGTGCCTGACATCAAGTTCACATCCGCTGTGGGGTTATTTGCTTCAGGCAGGGTGCCCCTGCACTACGTCATCCCCTGCAGGCTTGGGGCTGGGCATTGTAGGATGGGTCACAAGGCCACGGGAGGCTGAGTTCCTGGGCTGGGTGTCCCAGGCCCTGGGCGTCTTCCTTCTTTCCTCCCCGACATCCCGCAAAAGACCAGGCCTC
This sequence comes from Xerus rutilus, assembly GCA_028644305.1. Classification (NCBI taxonomy): domain Eukaryota; kingdom Metazoa; phylum Chordata; class Mammalia; order Rodentia; family Sciuridae; genus Xerus; species Xerus rutilus. The sequence goes on from CM053399.1 coordinate 18,194,032, forward strand.
CTGAGATCCTGTTGGCCACAGTGTGAGGCGGAATGTGGAGCAGGCGGCTTGGGTTCAGGTCCTGGTGCTGCCAGGCCCAAGCCGTGCACACTTACTCAGCAGGCAGAGCCTCGGTTTCCTCATCTGTGAAGTGGGGACGGCGGTACGGCTGTCTCGGGAGCGCATTACAAACCGTCTGTTCACTCCCTTGTTTATAGGATCATTCCTGACCCTCCTCTTGCCTACAAGACAGACTATAAAACTTGCAAAGCTGCTCTGGACTGAATATGTACCTGCCCCCAACTTCCAGCCTCCAGAACTGTGAGAAATAGATTTCTGTCATTTATGAGGCATTTGGTTTATGGCATTTTGGATTGGAGCCTGACGAGACGAAGACAGGAGTCCAGTTCAAAATGAAAACATGAAGCCTCTTTATTAAAAAAACACTGTTTCCAGACAGCAGTGACAGAGCAGGAACTCCTGGGTGGGCCCTCAGAGCCCGGGGTCCAGGGTGGCTGCTGGACAGTGTGCCCAGGAAGCTGGCCTGGCTCTTGGAGCTGCGACCCTCACTCCTGCCTGCAGACGCTTCACGTGGCGCATCCTCCTGGGTGCCCTGGGTCCATGCCCCCAGCTCCCCTCCTGGGGGCTGCATCCGTGGTCACCCAGCTGCCCCGGCCCCTGCTCGGCACGTCTGCCTCTCTTAACCTCCACGTTAACTCACCACCAAGGCTTGGTAATTGCACCTGTTAAATTTGTCTTAAAATTTTCTAGGTCTCTCAAGTTCCGCTGCTGTTACAGCCTCCTTGCCGGCTTCTCACTTCTGCTTTTTACTGCCTCTGATCTAATTCGCATGCAGCTGCCAGACGTATCTTAAAAAAAAAAAAATCAGGCCAGGTTACCTCTCTGTTTAAAACCCTGTGATAACTTTTTTCACATTTGGAATTAAATCATCTACCCTCCTAACCAAGACCCGTGAAGCCTCTCCGAGAGGGCTCGTGGCCCTCCCACTGTGCTCGCCTCTTCCCAGTCCTCAACCCTTCCAAGTTCCTTCCTGCCCCAGGACCTTGGCACGTGCTGTTCCCTCTACTTGGTACACTATACTACTTTATTTTTAATATTTTCCCCCGACTCTATTCCTCCTGACTTGATGTCCAAAGTGCAGTGGGATTATAGAGAATAATAATAGATAACTGTTAATTATGTTAATGATGGCTGGCATTTGTTTAGTGCTCAAGGTTGTGAGTACTTTATGCATAATTAAAACCACACAGCAAGCCTGTCTCCTTCTTACTGGAGGGGAAATTGAGGCACAGAGAGCAGGTTGGTGATGTCAGGTAAGGGCACAGAGGAGGGGTACGGGGTTGGAGAGACATGAGTTGTGTCCTGCCTTAGTTTAGGTTCCCTGGAAGCAGAATCTATGGCAGGACTCAGGACTGTGAGACTGTGGTCCTTTGAGGAACTGTGCAGAAAGAGTTTCCTCTGGACATGGTGGAGCATGCCTGCAATCCCAGCAATTTGGGAGGCTGAGGCAGGAGGATCTCAGATTTGAGGCCAGCCTCAGCAATTTAGTTGCAAAATTAAAAAAAAAAAGTGAAAGAGAAAAAAATGAGAGTTTCCCCCTAAGGCTGGCAGGCTGGCAGGCTGGCACTGCCCGGAGCCTGTGTATTGAAGTTGCCCCTCAGAAGCTGGACCCTCAACGTGGGAGCTTCCAGCTGAGATCTTTGCAGTTTGTTTTCTTTTTAAGGAGAGAGGGTCCCGCTACATTGTCCAGGCTGCCCCCAACTCCTGAGCTCAAGCCCCCTGTTTGAGTCTCCTGCTTGGTCGGGATGATAGGCCACCAGGCCTGGCTGAGTGTGGCAGTTCAGAGCCTCTCTTTTCCTTTCTCTTCTGGAAATATGCACTACAGCCCTGTGCCATAGGCTGGAAGATGTCATCATTTCCATTTCAAAGAAGAGAAAACTAAGATCCAGGGTCTCACCTTTCCTCAGAATGCACTGACTGGCTTCCTGGAACCCAGACAGTGCTGGGTAATGGATAATAACCCCAGACTCCTCAGCTGTCATCCCGCTGCCCCACTCACCAGCTGTGTGACTTTTGGAATGTCACTAACCTCTCTGGGCCTCGGTTTTCTCATCTTTCTAATGTGGATATTAGCACTTTTATTGACTTCATGGGGTTGTGTGATGATCAAATGATCAAATGTGTGAATGTTCAGGCCACCACAGCTCCTGTCAGCATCAGCATTGTGACTGTGAGAGGCCCAGAGCAGAGCCCTGCTAGACTGGAGAGGCCCAGCCATGGCCCTAGAGGCTGCTCTGCCTCCCCATCTCCCTGGGCTCAATTGAATCTGAAAACAATGAAGCAGCTCCAGTGTTTTCAGTCCTGACAATCAGGGCAGGGTTAAAAAAAAGGAACAGAGAGCGAGGCCAAATTGTTTTCTTCGGGGAGAAAGAAATCTCATTTGGAGGCAGGCGCTGCGCTCCATGGCGGGAGGCGGCCACGCGGTCCACGGAAGGACCTGTCCATCTCTGTGTGGCTCAGGAATTGCTGCTGGCGTCTCTAGCAAGGAACTGCCACCGGCCACACTTCAATAATATCCTAATTAAAGAGTCGTTATTCATCTGTGGCCAAGTGACAGATTGGTGGCCCACAGTGCCCTGTGCCTGGGGAGTAGAGGCTGGAGGCCTGGGAGGGGCTCCTCCGGGTGTGTCTACTGCCCCTGCCCACCACCAATATCATCAAGTGCCCGCTGCCCCTGCTTGTGGCCAGCCTGTGTCACAGAGCCTGGATCAGGAGCTGGGCCTCTCAGGTCCCCAGGGCTCTCTCGTGTGCCCAGGTGAGCTGGGAGGCTGGAGGCAGGGAGGGGTGCTGGAGATGGGATGCAGTGGGTGGAGGAGTGGGGGACAGATGGCTCAGAGACCCAGGGAGGGCCTGAGGCACGGAGGGACAGAGAGCACGGAGAGGTGGCAGAGGGAAGGGCACACCCTGAGACCGCCGGGCTCATCCTCCGTCCATCCCGTTGACCTGTGTGCAGTGAATCCGGTTCCTGGATCTCAGCTCCCCAGCTCAGAGGGCCAGGCGACCAGAGGGACCCGGAGGGGACCAGAGAGGTGCAAGAGTGCAGGGAGGGAGATGGGGACGAGATTACTGGGGGTGGTAGAGGGAAGGAGAGAGGAGGCTGGGCCTCCGTCCCTGTGCCAAGCTTCCTGCCGCCGCTGGAGGTGCGTCCTGGGGGAGAGCGACTCCAGGGAAGCCAGGCAGGGGGGAGGGCGGCGGCCCACAGGGGCCATTCAGTGGAATGTTCCAGATGTTCTGCCCCTGGGATGCGGGAGCAGCTGGTGGGGAGAGTGGGGCGCCCCTCCCATCTGTGAAGGCACTCGGGACGGGTCCAAGAAGGGCTGGCCATCGTGAGGACCAGCGGGTGTCCTGCAAACCGGGGAGCGGGTGACGGGCGTGGGCGTCCTCCCTGCGTCCCTTAGCAGCCCTGCCACCTGCACTTGGCTGTTGGCGGGGCCAGAAAGGGCGCTGGCCTCTTGTGTACTTCCCCCTCGGATCTTCTCGGCCTCCCCGTGAAGCAGACGTGGGCACATCCTGGTCCAGACCAGGGGACCGAGGCTCAGAGTGAACCTGTGAAGATGCCCATGGCATCCGGGGTCCTGTGCCCACCCTGGTCACCTGTGTCCAAGGCAGCTGCTAAACCACATGCTGCCAGTCCTGGGCTGGAGCCTGAGGCCCCTGGGGGATCTTCACCCTCCCTGAGCAGCAGAGGTGGTCGGGACAGTAGGAGGCACACTCGGAACCAGGCAGGCTGCTGGGGACGGAGGAGTGAGCTGGGTCCAGCCCAGAGCGTGGGGAGGAGTTCGAATCATCCCTCCAATTTGACAGTCAGCATCTCGTGTGCTTCTCATGGTGACCCAGAGCCAGCCTCGGTGGCTCCTCGATTACAGATGTGGACCCCGAGGCCCCAAGGGGTCATGGGACATGCTGAAGGGTGGCAGGGCCAGGACTCAACCCCACTCAAGACCCCCGACTCAGCCCCGGAGAGAACGGGAACAGCGGCTCAGGGCCTCTCCCCGGCCTCTGCTCTCTGACCCCAGAGTCCCCACTGTCCCCAGATCAAGCAGTTAGAAGGGAGCTGGTCTTGGGCTTCACTCTGCTGGGCAAGGACACGGGGGTGGGGACACTGTGGGGAACAGAGGGCGAAGGCCCCGGGAGTCATGATTCCCCAAGCCCCTGGGCTCTCTCTGAGGCGGGGGTCTCCCGCACCTGTCGCTAGGTAGCCTCCAGAGTTCAAATGAAGGAAGGTGGAAGCGGGGGTCCCCCAGGCAACGAGCTGGGGGTCAAGACCCCTCGGGGGGCCTGGAACGCCGCGGTGGGTGTCTCTCCTTCCCGAGCCTGAGACCACTCCTCCCACCACGTCCCCCGTCTGCCCCCAGGTCCAGGCCTGGGTCTGAGGAGGGTGGCAACGCGTGGCCAGGGCCTGAGGGGGGTCTGGGCCTGACGTGCCTCAGTGTTCTCTCTGCCGGTGGGGCTCGGGCGCCCTGCCCTCCTGGCTCCAGGAGCTGCTGCGAGGACCCCGGGGGCTGGGGGCGGCTGGAGGCAGGGCCAGGCCCTCCTGTCAGGGCCTGGGCACGAGGAAAAAGTGAGACTAGTTCTGAAAAACGTTAAGAGTTTTAACAGTGACATGGGCGCTCGCGGCAAGCTGGGCCCGAGGGACTGCGCAGGCCACACGCCCGCCGAGCCGGCTTGGCCGGAAGGTGTCCCTGCGCCTCCTCTCGCCACTCGGGCCAGCGCTGATACCTTAGCGGTGGCTCCTGGTGGGCCGGGAGGGTGGGGGCCGAGGAGCTTGGGGAACAGGGCGAGGAGGGTGAGCCAGGGTCAGGCACAGTGGCCATGGAGGACACTGCCCCGTGGGAAGGTCCCACAGGCTCACGCTGGGATCTGGGAGAGGCTGGCTGGCGGCCGGCTAGTCCCCGGCGAGGGCTGGAGAGCCTCAGGAGGAAGGCCCGGGGTCACACAGGCGGCTGGGGAGCAGGGGAGCCTGGACTCTGCGCTCCAGCTGGGACTTTCTCCTGCATTTCTGCCATGGTGGGCTGGCCACCTGTCCACGCTGTGCCCCCAGAGAGGCTGGGGGTCCCCGTGGGCAGAGGTGCTGTCCATTCTGAGGTGGCTGGTCTGAGCCTGGGATGTCCTGGGCCTCTCTGGGGGTGACAGGGTCACTGCCTCCAGCGCGTGGGGTAAAAGCATCAGGGCAGTCAGCCCTACTCTTGGTCCTGGCTGCTGTCCCCCACAGCAGATGCGCTCCTGTTCTCAAAGCCATGTTTGCCCTGCCCCAAAGCCCCTCACGGAGCCTCAGAGGGGCAGGCAGCCCAGATTCCCAGCTCTGTGTCTGTGGGGACAGCTGCGTCCCCGCCAGTTGCCCACACCCTTGGCCATCCCTGTTCACCAGCTCTAGTTGGCTTGGAGGCTGTGCTTGACCCCAGCCGGGTCTCCAACACCCCAAGACCCTTGCCCCGACACCCATCCTCCCTGGGAGCGCCTAGGGGTGAGATCGGAACCTTTGTGGCCACTCGGCAAAAGAGGCGTCTGCAGCGCTCTCTGGCTCAGGAAGGGACATCCCGGAGTTTAAACGTTTCTGTCGCTCATTCCTGGGATGCAGGATCTTGGCAGTGCAGATGGGGCCTTGCCTCCTGTAGGAAGCCCTTTGCAGCCGCACCCCTGACCTGGGTCCTTACATTCCCCAGACCAGTGAGGAGTTAGGCCGAGATGCTGTCCAGTTAGGATGAGTCAGGCAGCAAGTAACAGAGGGATCAACTACTATAAGCACAAACAATGAAGAAATACGTGTCTCACAGCACCAGATGTTCCAGAGGTGGAGTTGCTCAGTCCTGTGATTCAATAACATCCCCTGAGGCCACGGCTCCTCTTTGCTGTCTCTGCCATTCATGGAATGGACCTCATGGTCATGTGGTGGCTGCCACTGCTCCAAGTATCGCAGACTTCTGTAGCTACAAGAGGAAGAAAAGGACCTGTTTGATGCTACTCATTTCTTTTTAAGATTAAGGAAACCTTTCCCAGAAATCCCTTGGCAGAACTCTTCTATTGTTTTACTGGCTAGAATGACACCACATGCCCTCTGTCCCCAACAGCGCAGTCTTTTGGATTCCCAGGATTGGCTTGCTGAGTCACTCCCTGGGACTGAGAGGGGCTCAGACTCTCCGGACCTGTGAACACCCTGGGCCTTGCTCTGCCCTTCTCTGCTCCCACCCCTCCTTCCCGTCCCCTTCAGGGACCAGGTCTGGTTCCCTGCCCACGCCCTGGCGCCTCTGCCTGTCAGCCAATGACAAGCAAAGACCAGAGCTCCCGAGACAGAGGGCCCACTGTGGGCCAGAGCCCTAGGCTGACTCAGGACCTTGTCACTGCCCAGCCCCAAATCCCCGGGTGGCCGATCTCACAGTTTCCTTGTCCCCAACCCAGCTGGACCAGTTGTCCTGCTGACAACTTAGCTCATACTCACCGGCCGGGGTCCTAAAACCCGGATGGAAATTCATGGTTTCTTGCAGCCACTGCAGAAGCCGTGCCGTGACTTCAGGTCGGGTGTACAGACAGACAGACAGACAGACAGACAGACTCCCAGCCAGAACGCGGGGTGGGGCGGGTGTGGAGGGGCAGGATTCGAGTCCCGGTGAACTGGCTCCAGAATCTGCCCCATCACTGAAGCCCCATGGACTCCTTGGTGGCCCACTTGGACAGCAAGCAGGACAGGGGAAAGAGAGGAGCACCAGGGGGACAGTCACCTGGGCTGCTTATCTTCTGATGACCTTGGGGAAGTCACATGGCTTCCCTGAGCCCCGTTTCTCAGGTCTGAAAGAGGATTCACTGACATTGATAGCAAAGAAGTTGTGAAAATTAGAAATGATCAGCTCCAGTGATTACTGGAGAATGGAGGATGGGCGAGGGGGACAGAGGGCGTGGCCCCTGCCTCTGTCCAGCCGTGCACATGGCTTGCTCCTCAGACGTCACCTCCTTGGCGAGGTCTTTCCTGATCACGAGGCCCTCGCACTGCCTACCCCCCTTATCCACTCCTTCAGCAAAGAAATCTCTGCATCCTCTCCCGAGCACACTGCCCGGTCTGTGTGCCTTCTGGCTGTCTTCCAGTACAACGAAAGCTCCACTGTTCACTGTTATATCTCTAGTGCCTAGAAAGTTCCCTGGCACATAGTAGGTGCTCATTAAATAATTGTTGGTGAAGGAAGAGAATGAGTAGTGGACCCTGCTGAGATCAGAACTGGTTTTGCCCAGGGATGAGGGAGGGGGCATCTAAGGAAAGTTCTGACCCTGCAGCTGTCAGTGGAGAATTAGCAGCTGCTCTGGGTTGGGAAGGAGCCCCAGGCTCAACCCCTTCTGCCGGTGTCCTCTGCTGGAGCCCTGTCCTTCCTGGGCACAGAGCCTTGTCTTATGGTTTAAATGTGCCCCACCCAGGCCTGTCCTCACAGATGGAGTTTAAACTCCATGAGCCCTAGGTCAGCAGTCGGACAGACCCAGGTGCAAATCCTATGGCTTTGTCCTCCTTGATGCAGGCCCTTGGTAAAGGGTTCTTCATCTGCAAAGTGGGTCCAGTCCCGAGTCTGGTTGTGGTTGTGGGGACTCAGTGTGGTAACAGAGGTGGAGCCCTTAGCTTGGCTTGTGAGAGACCCTCATGGAAAACTCTACGTCAATCAAATGACTTCTGGAGTCTTTGCCACTCCCAGGCCCTGTGCTGGGTGCTCTCTGGGTACCTGGTTCTCACTTAGCCCACGGGCAGGGCTAGCGGCCAGCACGCCCATTCTAAAGATGAGAGAGTCGAGTTACTGAGAGGTGGAGTTGTTCACCCAGGAGCACATGGATGCAGAGAACATGCAGGGGAGAATGGAGGGAGGCCCCTGAGGCCGCGGGTGAGAGGGTAGAGGGTGGCCTAGGGGTGGGGCGCCTGGCGCAGGGTCCTGAACCTGCTGCGTGACCCGGCTGCTCTGAGGTCCAGTGCTGAAGAAGCCCACTGAGGGGGTCCAGGGAGCAGGGCCTTGAGGCAACAGAAAGTTTATTCTTTGGTGTTGTTTTGTGGTGGAGGGTCGAATCCAGGGCCCCGGGCCTGCTAGGCCAGTGCTGGACCCTGCGCTCCACGCCCTCCCCAAGGAGGAAGCTTCTAGCTGTTCTGCTTTGGGAGGATTTCTTGGAGGGGAGGGGAGGGGGAGGCCGTCTCTGGTTATGAGATCCACACGCGATCATTTTAGAAAACGTGACAGTGACTTCCCAAGAGGAAGAAAGGAATAAACATGCCTGCCATCTCCCCACCCCGACGTTCACCGTCAGTGCGTCAGTGGGTTTAATTTATTTGCTTCACAAAGGTTGACTGAGTGCCTTCCGCCAGCCAGGCCCTGGCGCAGACACTGGGGACGGTAAGCAAGCAGGCAGACGCAGCCCCGCCCTCTTGGAGCCAGCACCCAGCAGGGACAGCGTTAGGGGAGGAAGACCGTGGGCACAGCCGGGCCAGGAGTGGGCGAGGAGGTGTGGACACCCTGACCCAGGACCTTGCTGAGCAGAGGACCCGATCTCTGCATTCTGAGTCTCCATGGGTAAGAGCACGTGCCAGGCAGAGGGGACTCAGTGGCACCTGGGGCCAGTCCCTGGACGCACGCCTGAGTCCCCTTCAGCCACCCTCTGACCCAGTACTTGTTCTTCAGGGTGTTTGTCCGTCTGAGCCTGGACTCAGGCCTGTTCCACCCTCCTTGGCTCAAACCTGGGGCAGTGTGAGTCACCGCAGGGAAGGCCCGAAGGGCAGGATTCCAGGCTTCCTGCCTCCTGGGACGAGGTCCAGGCCAGGGTAGGTGAGGTGTGGTTCCTCGCCCTCCCCACGGGGAGCTGGCCAGGCTGGGACCCAGGAGGCGGAGTTCTCTCTCTCTCACTGGGACAGGAGAGGCTGCTGGCCCCAATCTGTGGGATGCATATATACCTGCTGCCGTGTGCACCTATTAGCACCCAAGCCACGTGTGTGCCCACCCTCCCGTGTGCAGCGTCCCCCACAAAGTACACACGTGGAGGCGGGGGCTTGGCTTTGTGCACCCATGCTGGGACAGTGGCAGGTACGTAGAAGGTGTTAACTAAACATTTGTCAAATGATAACCTCTTAAACCCTGAGCCAAAACAAATCTTTACTTTTTTACGTGTTTTTTCTCAGGAATTTTGTCACAGTGCCCGAAAGCTGGCTGACACACATGCCCGCAGGCACATGAGCAGCCTGCAGTGGCTCACCAGCCACCGTGAAGTACCCTCCAAAAAGGGCCTGACGGTCTGCAGATGCCTCCCTGTCCTCCTGAGTCGTGGTGGTGCATTTTGAGAACTACCTAGGAGACGGGAGCCCAGGCTTCTCCGAGGAGTCGCCCACACAGCCTAGCGGGTCATCACGATGCGGTGGCTGGATGGGGGCTGCATCCTGGGAGCAGGGACAAACTGGGAACATGGCTGGATCCTAAAAATGGCCTGCAGGTGCCAACTCGATGGAGAGCACTTGTTGCAGACAACCCTGAGTCTTGTTCCTGTCGCTTGGACACTGGGCTCGCCAGTTGGACTGGAGAAGCCCAGCATGGAGGAAGGAGCAGGAAGACAGGGGCGGTCTGTGAGCACCAGGGCCGACTGAGCGGGCAGAGCCCCCTGGCAGGAGAGGGACGTGCTTTCCCAGGGTTATGGGAGAGGCGTCTGTAAATGTGGCACTGGAACCCAGACCTCGGGGGCACTTACTCGACCTATGGTCCTGGGGTGCCTCTGCTACAAGGACAGGGATCATTCTCTTGGGGTCCATGCTCCCTGCAGAATCTTCCTCCAGATTAGAAGCCAAGGTTCCCCGAGGGCGTCCACCCTGCTCTGCCTGCCCTGCCCCTGGGAGCAGAGGGACGGCGCAGGGCCCTGACACCCGTCCAGCTCATTGACGTCACCGCGGGGGAGGTCGAGTCTGGACCTCGGACCAAGGTTTTGGTAATATGGGCCATAGAGGGAGGCAGAGACCCTGAACCTGGAGTCGGGGCTGCGGTTTCCTGAGCGGCAGCTTCCTAGCAGTGTGACCTGCAGTACCTTAGCTAACCTTTCTGGTCCTCGGTTTTCTCGCCTGTAAAGCTGGAGTGACATGCTTTCACTTCAGGGTCGGGCCGCAGGCTGAATGCCCCCGTGCCGGAACGCTCTCAACTTCACCAAACCTGTGGGACGCGCCGGCTCCACAGACGTTCAGACAGCAGTTGTGAGGCGGGTCTGCGGCCCGACAGCCCTGGGCCCAGTGTGCTCCAGGCCGGCCCCTCGTGGGCTCTCAGTGGGCACCGGGGCGCTGCTCTGCCCAGCACGCACAGTGCAGGTCTGACCGTGGGGACACAGCTGATGAATAAATACCCGGTGCCAGCGCCACTTTGCATGAATCAGGGGCCCAAACCCACCAGTGCGTAGACTTGAGAAACGAGTTTCGATTTCCAGCCGCCTGTGATGTACGAGCCTGCCTGGGGCCTCCGGCGCAGGATCCTAAGTCCAGCCATCATGCCACGCGGCTTCCTGGCTCAGCAGGGCCCAACGCCTCCTCAGGGGCTCCGGGAGGCACAACCGGAACAGTCCTGAGGTTCCTTGGGGACTTGAGGACGGCTGCAGCATCAGGAGGCCCCTCCCCGGAGATAGGCATCATGGCGGAGAGGGGCCACGGGTAGCACATCAGGACATCCCCACTCCTTTACCCCGGAGGTTGGGGAGCTGGGCTCATCTTGAGAGACGGGGAAGGTGGGTCTCGGCGGAGGCAGATCCTCCTCTGGGCATAGTGGTCCAGATTCAGCAGATGAAAATATATAGAATGTCCAGTTAAATTTGAATTTGGGATAAAGAACACTGTTAAAGTATTACAGTATAAGTATGTTTATTATTATTATTATTATTATTATTATTATTATTACTACTACTACTACAAGCATTATAGGTATTACTTCATGATTATTGATTGTCCTCTCTTCCTCAGTGGCCTCTTAAGTTTATTCCCTTATCAGTCAATTACACTTTAGTATGAATTAGTTGACAGACCATTTTCCAACAGCTAAGTCATAATTACAGGCTTGGAGGAAGGATGAGGGCTTGGAGGAAGAATGAGGGCACAGTGTGCAGATGGAAAGAGCCCTGAAGGCCACTGACCTCAGTTCCCACCTTTGGAGAAGCCAGAGGGGGAAGAAGTGGCTGCCATAAATGGGGTGTTCTGGACTCTGGCTGGGCTGCAGGATGCCTGCCCTCTCCACGTGCAGCGTCCTGACAGCCTGGGAACCTGGCAGAGATGGAGGTGGCTGACTTGGCTCTGAGGAAAAGGCATCTCAAAGCTGACACGTCCAAACCAAGCCCCGGACTGTCCCTGCTCCAGTCCTGCTCCTCCCATGGCTGTCCTCCTCTAGGACAACCCTGAGGGCAACCCTACCTTTCCAGGTGTCCAGGTCAAAAAACTCCGCTCTGCCTTCTACACTCCTGGTCAAGACCCCCAGGAGATCGCGCCCTGCTCTGCAGATCCAGGGTCGGCGTGCTTCTCCCCACCGCCACTGGGGGGAGCCACCTGGTCCGACCTCCTGGATGATGGCAGTGGCCGGGGCTGCTCCTAACCCTGGAGATTGGGCCTCCCACCTGGTCCTGGAAGTCCTCCTTGACAACCAGGCACTGGGCTTGGCAGGGGTGGATGCTCAGGAGATGCGGGGCATGGGAAGCTGGTGTTGGGGAGATGGGGTGGGTTCAGGGGGGCCCTGGGCTCTGTGGAGCAAGCAGGCGATGGGGGACAAGCTGAAGGACCTGTGCCTGCAAAGCCTGCTGAGTCGGGGTCCAGGCTGGTCACCAGCGCTTCGTGGATCAGCACCCGCAGGGCAGGGCCTTCTCAGGGAGGTGGACAGGCCTCCCAAACCTCGGCTCTTTGGAGATCCTGGGCAGTGAGGTGGCTCCGTCCCCGCCCTTCCCCACCTCACTGTGTGCAGGCCAGGGTCCTGGGCAGGGGCTTCGGCTGATTCCAGCACAGGTGAAGCCCCCTCCCGGCTCCGGCTGCTGGGAAGGAAGGTGGACTGGACTGAAAACGCAGCTCCTCCTCTGAGCGCTCTCCTCCCTTGAGCTCCCATGCCATCCCTCCAGCCTCTGTCCCTCAGGCTGCAGAGGAACACCCGTCCTGGTCCCTCTGGGAGAGGGTCCCTGGGGCACTTGTGATGGGCCATGGCCTTGAGGGCTTCTTCTTGGGGACCATAGGCAGGTAGGTCAAGGTCAGGAGAAGGCGGCTGACCTTGACCAACATGTTGGGGGCAGCAGCCTGGTCCACCCCATGAGGGCCAGAGACACAGGTACTCAGTGGCTCTTTCCAATTGACGTAGGCGCATCTGCCCTGGGCCAACCTGTGTCCCTTCCTGTCCTTTGTCCTTCCTTCTTCCATATTGTTCCTTAGGGCTGGGCAGGTGGCAAATTTGGGACATGGGTTGGAGTGGCGTTGGGCAGACCCCAACACCACCACAATGTCGTCACCGTATGCTGGAGCACCAGGACTTTACATGAATGTTCAATGTTCACAACAACCCAGGGAGCTGGGAACTGTGGGGATTCCATTTTACAGAGGTGGCAGCTGAGGCACAGAGAGGTTGTGTGGCCCAATCAAAGTCACACAGCCAGTACGTGGTAGAAACAGGGTTTGAGCCCGGACGTGTGACTTCAGAGTCCTTTGCTGTGCCTGGGGCCTGGCTAGGAGTGGCAGCCCACCAGCCACTCCTCTTCCTGCTGCCCTCTCTGTGTATCGATGTCCCCTCTCCTGCTCTCTCTTCCCCTGCAAATGACCCCAATCATGGCTGATGAGCTCAGCCACTGCACAGGGATACCAAGGGGACCGTGCATTCCGAAGTGAAATTAGACATAATGGAGAACAAGAGTGCTCAGCCTCAAAAGCCCTTGAGGAGCCCCGGAAGTCTTCTTCAGAGTCACACTCGCGCCTGCCCCCTCCTCGGTCTCCAGCGCCATCTGCCTTCCTCAGTGCAGCGCCACCCAGCGGCAGGACCCCCTCACTGCGGGTGGTCATGGCGGGTTTTCTGTAGTTTAGAGATTGGTCTTGAGACCAGGTCACACTCTGTTCTTGTTCAGGGCAGACAGAGGGGAGCAGAGCCCTGCGATTGCCCAAGCAGGCTTTTGTGGGCTAGCCTGGGAACCTGTTTTCTTTTGCACACAGTGTTCTATGGAAGATGCATTCTGGATCCCGGAGCCTGGGCTCACACACTGGCCGGGTGGACAGGGCTTAACTCACAGGGCTTCTTGAACCCTTAGCCCGTCTCTGGCACCCAGGGACTGGGCTTTTCAGAGGAGGAGAAGACCTCCCCTGTGCTCCTTCTTGCCTTGCCCCCCTCAGCTCTCAGCACATGGAAATGTCACCCCCCACCCCTTCATCGCACCCTGCACCTTTTAATGCCAGTGAGTTATCCGGGGTGGGAGGGGGTGGGCAAGGAGGAAGGAGACGCCAGATGTGCTGGGGAGAGGGCCAGTGAGAGCCCCTGGGCAGGAGGCTCAGGCAGCCATGACCAAGCGCCACAGGCTGGGCCCCGGCAACCAGTCGCTGGTGATTATCTCACAGTTCCGGAGGCTGAGGGTCTGAGGCTAAGCTGTTGAGAGGAGCGTCCGTTTCTCCTGAGCTTCTCTCCTGGGCTTGTAGACAGTTGTCTTCTGCCTGTGCCCTCCATGGTCTTCCCTCTGAATATCAAAATTTCCTGCTCTTATAAGGACAGTGGTTCTATGGGGTCAGGGACCACACGAAGGACCTCATTTTCACTTAGTTAACTCTGAAAAGTCTCTTCATCTTCATGGTGGCACATGCCTGTCATCCCAGCAATTCAGGAGGCTGAGGCAGGAGGATGGCAAGTTTGAGGCCAGCCTCAGCAATTTAGTGAGATACTGTTGCGAAATAAATACTAAAAAAATAGTTGGAGATGTAGGTCAGTGGTACAGTGCCCCTGGGTTCCATCTCCAGGATGAGGGAAAAACAAACAAACCAAACAACTCCTCCCCTCCAAACCTCTGTCTTCAAATATAGTCACATTCCAAAGGAATGGACGTTAGAACTTCAACAAGTGAATTGGCGGCAGGGCACAGGGAGCCCATAACGACGGCCATCTGCCCAGTTTTCAGTTCCGCCACTCTCGTGATGGGTCAGGGGTGCTTTGGCTAGACGCGAACCCCCACACATCAGCATGCGGGGCTCTAACCACACCCACTGCTCCCCTACTTTTGAGCTGACTCTTTGGGACCCCAGAGTGGTGAAGTTAGATGACTTGGATTCACCTCCCAAAATCCATAGAAATTGGATCCACCTGAAGATGCAGCTGGAACCTGGGGACTGGGCCAGGCGTATTTCAAATCTAACACGGAGAAGTTCTTAGAAACAAAGTTTAGGTGGAAGTTTCTGTAAGTCAAAATAAAAAAAAAAATCAACCCCACCACATTTCCTGACTCTCCATCCCACAATAGGCAGGACAGGTGGCAGGTGCTGTAGAAGGAGGGACAGGAGGAACATGCCCTTATGAGCCACTGCCAAGCTGGGTGAGGTGGTGCACGCCTGTAATCCCAGTGGCTTAGGAGGCTGAGGCAGGAGGATCGCTAGTTCAAGGCCAGCCTCAGCAACTTAATGAGGTACTGAGCAACTCAGTGAGACCCCAGTCCAAAAAAAAGCCACTGCCATCTCTAACATGTGAAGAAGCTAATCCGTGTAGAGTCTCACCTGACACTGTCTTCTCCCTCTGGAGAGTGGCTCAGGGCCCCAAAACATTTCTGGGTGTGTCTGGGATTGCAGAGACACCTTGAAGTTAAGAATATTGCTTGGACCCCTTTACAGCTGTGGATCATAGAAGAAAATCCAAATGGCAGAAGGTTACATGTCATCTGAGGGAAAGCAGGTTATATCTCAGTGTCCTCTTGTGTTCCATAAGGACGACATGGGGTGACCAACTGCTTCATCTGGGGAAGGAGTCAGGAGGGCTAGAGAATAAAGTGGGACCGACAGGAGGCCTTTTGGCTGAGGAGCGGGGAGCCTGCTGCAGGCCCCTCCAGCACGAAGAGCTCCACCTTTGGGGTTTGCACAGTGGGTTCATATTTGGGCTGGAGGACCCTGAGTGAATCATGTAATCCTGAGCCTCAGTTTCCACATCTGTAATATGGGGTGATGATCCCAATGATGGAATCCATGAAAGTGCTCCAGGAGTGCCTGGCTCAGCACTCACCTGCTCCCTCTTTCCTGCTCCCTCCCTCCTGGCCGTCTTCCCACCATGCCTGAGGTGTGGGGATTGCAGGTCTGTCCCTTCTCTGCAGTGATGCTCATCTAAAAACGAAAAAACATAAGAGACTCATCATGTGTGTTATGCGTAGAGTCCCTTGGTCTCCCCTACTATAAACAAGTGGGTTGAACATGGTGGTATGTGATTGCTCCCCACCTCTGACTTCTGTGAATGTTATATTCCATGAGGCTGTGGAATCCTGACCTTGGAAATCTGAAGACCAGTTCACCTGACAGTCACAGGCTGGGTCCCTGGGAGACAGCTCCAGGACACACAGCCCTCTCCATCCCTCTGACCACCAGAGCAGGTGGGTGGTGCTGGGGCAGGGGACAGACGCCAAGGGTGTGGCTGTCCTTAAAACATCAGGTCTTGCATCCACTCCAGGTGGATGCTTCTGTGTGGAGCCAGGCTGCAGCCATTTCTTGTGACAATGATGTGTCAAAATCATTTAAAAAAGAAAGGTGGGACTTCCGGCAAGATGGCGGCTTAGAGGGACACAGCAACCAGTCTCCCCAAACAAAAGACCAGAAACTGCGGTACAACCTTCTCCCACCCGGCTTTTGGACAGCACGGAAGGAAATTTCACTCGCACGGGTAAGCAGAGCCAGCAGCCGTAGACACAGCGCGACTCCAGCGGCTGTGGCCGAAAGCGGCCCGAGGCAGCGTGGCTGCGGGAGGCGGTCCCAGCAGCTCGGCCGGGA
>CM053399.1:18210531-18246763 GCA_028644305.1 Xerus rutilus
CCTGGTGCATGTATGAAGACACAAATAGTGTGACTCTTTATGATTTGCAACCAGAGAAATGGAAAAACTGAGCTCTGTTTATGTACTATGACTTGAAATGCATTTAAATAAAAAAAATAAATAAAAATAAATAAATAAATAAAAAAGAAAGGTGCTTGCCAAACCTCAGAGCCACACTGTCCAGGGCTCGTGGAGAGATGGCTGCTCAGATCAGGCGCTGAGTGGGGACAGCTGCCTATGAGGGCGGGGTGGGCAGGAGCTCTGAGGCTCTCTAAGGCTGAGGCCCCTTGTCCTCCGTGGGCTGGCACGCGGGTGCGTGGAGCTTGGTGCTCTGCTCCATCTCAGGGGCAAGCGGCTGGCCTGGGGTGGCACTGCTTTCTAGGGCAGGCCAGGAGCCGGCTCATCCCCCAGCATTGTAGACAAGAGGGCAGGGGGCTCAAGGTGGGGCTCTGTTGGACCTCGTGACTAGGCAGGCGTTTGTGCAGAGGTGTCTCCCTGGGTCGCTGTGCAGAGGGGTCTGGCTCAGGGGATTGTGCATCCTGAGCACACGCCCCGGAAGGCCGAGAACTTGGTCCCAAGAGGTCTGGTCTGGGGCCTGGCCCTGCCCCATCCCTCTGCATGACCTTGGCCAGTCACTTCCGTTTCTTCATTCCTGTGGTGAGGACAATGACACTTTCTGTGCCTGCGCTCCCTCTCCACTCTCCTCCAGGCCCCCAGGCCTCCCCCCCACCCCGACCCGCAGGATCACGAGCCACACAACAACGAGTGTCTTAAAGACTCAGCCCTTCAAAGTCATCCGACTCACAGAGAAGCTTCTGGAGTCCTTGGGTAGCTGATGGGGTGCCTTCCTTGCCAGTCCTGCCCTGGGAAGGGGGATGAAGGAACCCCGGGGGCCCCTGGGTAGAAGAGCCCAGTGGCTTCTCCCTCCTCATATCTGCCCCCCCGAACTCCCTGTGAAGCAGCCGTGCTCTCCTGGGACCTGGGGGGTCAGGCTGGCGATGGCGGCAGGCCCTCCATGCTCTCTGCGCAGCCTGCGATGGAACACCGTGCCCTCTCTCCTGGGATCCCAGTGACTGGGCCAAGTGGCTCCAGACCTCCTCAGTTCAGCCTCCCAGTGCTCTTTGCCAGGGCTTGGGGGTGCCTGGGTGCCTGAGGGTGACAGCACAAAGTTTAAGGTGACTCTTAGAAAGGCCCAACTGGCTACAGGCCGGTTGGGGTCATGGAGGAGCAGAGGAACGTCCTGAATCTTCACTGCAGCTACAGAACAGGGGGGACATGGACTTCTAGGGCCTTAGAGACCCCTGAGTCCAAGAACGTCGTTTCCAGATATGGAAGCCCAGAGAGGGGAAGGAAGTTGGCTAGAGCCACACAGCGCACAAGATGCAAAGTTGGGACCCAATTGAGTCTTTGAAAGCCCTGTAGACGGTCCTCCTTTCCAGAGCAATGAATAAGGACAGGACAGAGGCCCAAAGCTGGAGGAAGAGGCTTTGTCCTTTTCTCTGGATTCTAGTTTTCTGCTCCATGGCCTCTATCATGCAGCAGTGCATTACCTGAGCAGCTCGGGCCCTGGTCTTAGGAGGTCAACCCAAGACTGTTAGATGGCCTTACTGAGGAATTGGATTTGTGGGACATACGTACCATTTCCCCTAAAAAATAGCATGCAACTAAAAGGCTCCTGGCCCCTGACCACTTCTATTCCTGGCCAAGTGACTCAGGCAGGGATGTCCCAGTTGCAGGTGTTTCTCAAAGCCAGAGAGTCTCAGTTCAGACAGGGAGGGAGGACCAGGGACCAGGCTTTCACTGGGCATTTGCTATGGACGGGCGTGTACCTAAGACGTCTCACATGTGTTCTCGTTGAAACCTCGCAGGAGCCACACGAGGCAGGCAGCAGTGAACTTCCACATTACAAAGGAGAAAGGAGATGTTCAGAGAAAGGAAGGCCTTGGCCCCAGGACGCACAGCAGGCCCTGGAGCCAGGGTTCTCTCTCCAGGCCCTGCCACTCCAGTTCCTGAACAATCGAACATAACAATTCACCTTTAAGGAAACAGCCAGAGAATGGTCCCTGGTGGGCCTGAGTCTTGGAGGGGGACATCAGGACCTAAGAAAGTCAGCCACCTGCCTCTTAGTGGTGCCTTGGATTCCCCAGCACAACCTGCACTGAGCTGAGCCCCACGTGGAGGATGAGTGGTGATCATCTTGGTAAGCCTCGGGGCTAAAGGTCCATGTGGGGACACTGGAGGCTCACAGAGGCTCTGATACCATCTCGAGGTCATATTCTGAGTTTGGCAGAGAATTTGAACCCAGGTCTCTAGGGTAACAGTTCTGCTGCCTCCGCCCCTTCGGGGGAGCTGTCCCTGGTGCTGACCCAGAGTATCCTCTCTAGCCTGACTTGGTCTCTCTTCTGGCTTGGACCCAAGGGACCCATCAGAGCATCCTTTGGTGAAGTGACTTGTCTAAGGCCACCGAGCAGATCCCTGTGCTGTGGAAGTCCCTTATGACTTCCTTCGTTGCCTGTGAATTTTGCATTTTTAGATTGGCATTTGACCTTTTCTTGTCCCCTGGATTCTGTTCAGTGTGGTCGAGACCAGGTTTAAGCTTTTCTTGGTCACTGACTCTGCCAAAGTAATAGAAATATCTGACAAGCATGTGGCCTTGGGTAATTTGCTGAGTGCTTTCACTTTGAACTTCTAAAGTAACCCTCCCTTTTTTGAGGTACTGGGATTGAACTCACAGTTGCTCATCCACTGAGCCACATCCTCAGCCCTATTTTGTGTTTTATCTAGAGACAGAGTCTTGCTGAGTTGCTTAGTGCCTTGCCGTTGCTGAGGCTGGCTTTGAACTCACAATTCTCCTGTCTCAGCCTCCCGAGCTGCTAGGATTACAGGTGTGCGCCACTGCTCCCGGCCACTAAAATAACCTTTTTGAGCAAGACAGAATGGAAAAGAGAGATGAGGCAGAAAAGATTCAGAGAGGTTAACCAACTTTCTTAAGGTCACCCAGCTAGTGAGTGATAGAATCAGGACTCAAATTTGATTCTTCTGTCTTCTTATCCTGATGATCCCTGTCAGATCCCCATAGGACTTGGTTGTCTGAGTGTGTGGCCTTGGAAAAATTCTTATCACCTCTTCCTGATGGTTGTGCCTCCATCTGAGGCTGTGCCTCGGCCTGCTTCCTAGCACCTGCCGGGGGTCCTGGCTCACCTGACCTGGGGCAGACGCCCCCTTCGCAGCAGTGCCAGGAGGGGAGGGGAAGTGCATCATGTCCACGCCCTCCTGGACGGTCAGGGACACTGGCAAGGAATTGGGTACAAATTGGATGGGGCCCCCTAGGACCAAAGGGCCCTTCAAATGCCGAGAAGGGTCCTGCAGAGTAGGAGATGGTCCTGTGGCACTGCTGGATTTTGGACATGGCTCGACTGTGCCCCAGGGTTCACGTGCCACACCGAGTCCCCACCACCAGGCACTGAGAAGGCGGATGCTTGGTCCTCCCTCCATGAGAGGCGAGACCTTGGGGGTGATGGGGACCCATAAGGCCATCAGCCTGGAGCCCAGATGACTGAAGCTTGGTGGCTTCATAAGAACAGTGTGAGACCCAGAGATACACCCGTGTGCTCCCATCTGTCACCGGGTGGGACTCTGCTAGCTAGGAGGCCTGGTCAGCTGTGGGCCCTTGACCTTGGACCAAACCATGAGCCAAAAGAAGCCTCTTCCTTGGTGACAGCAAGCCCAGTGAGCGGTACTGTGTCATCAGCCTGGAAAACAGGCTCATCCTGTGGTTTCAGAACGTAGGTTGATTCCCAGTCTCGGGCCGCAGCTCTTCTGTCCAGGAATGAGCGTTACCTCCTGGAGCCACTGTGGTGACCAGAGGTGTGGCTTTGGTGGGGCACATGCCAGCCTCCCCGTCTCTCTTTCCGTTCTCCTTTCCTTTTCTCTCCTCTCTCTCCTCACCCAGGCCACCCCTTCATCTAAGTAGAGGGGGGTGAAGACCAAAGTCTGGGGCTCCAGGGGACACAGTGGGGGCTGGGCAGGGAGCAGAGGAGAGGATCTCGGCAGGATCTTCTCCAAAGGGCGACAAGGAAGGAGCTGCTGCCAGCCCCGCACCCCGCCCTCTGTCTGAAATAAGCTCCTTTTCCCTGGATTGGCACAGAGGAGGGGAAGGTGGGAAATTATTCCTGTTCAGCTCCTAGAAAACTTTCAAATGCTATCACCATGGAAACTGCTCTCCAGCCGCCCTGGAGCTGGCTTGTGGGAGAGGGAGAAGCAGCAGATCTGGGGGGAGGGTGATGTCGGCTTGGGATGCTCACAGAGGTTCCTGGCAGCCTCAGCTCTGCCACATCTTTCAGGCGAGCACACCCATAGAACCTGGCTATGTGCCCCGGAGGCGAGCAGATGCAGAGGCTGGAGGGGTCCCTGGGACCTGCTCATCCCTCCCAAGGAGCCCACCCTCACTGAGCTCTGACTGCGTGTGAGGAGCGGGCTCTGTTGGTGAGTTAGGAGAAGGATCCAGGAACAAAACTTGACCTTTGCCCTCGGAGAAATTCTCTATCCAGAGGAAGAGGAGCAGTCAGTCCTTCAGAACTGACTACACACCATGCCCTTTACCCACGCTTCCTGTTTAATCCTTACGTGGTCGCCGTCAGAAAGACAGTCGAACCTCTGCTTTACAGAGGAGGCAATGGAGGCTCAGAGAAGCAGTGACTTGCCCAAGGATGCGTAGCCTGCCGGTCACAGAGCTGGAACTTGAGAAGAAGTGCCCATTTCAAGTGCCTCCTGTGTATCAGGCGCTGTGTAGGGCATTTAGCATATTTATAATTTTTACGACCTTGTGAAAAAAGTTTATTGCCAGTTCACAGAGGAGGAAATTGAGCCTCGGTGATGCTAAAGAATATTCCCCAGGTCATGCAGCTAAGAGGTGCAGAACCAGGGTTAAAAGGTGAAGGGCAGAGCAGAGATTTGAACCCAGGTCTGAGGCTGAGGCCAGTGCTTTTTTTCACCACTCGCTGCAGCCAGGTAATATGCAAGAGAGGGAAGGGAGCACTGAGTCTCCACTGAGGCTGGCCTGCTTGCCTCCAGGGTCCATAGTGAACAGTCAACCCTGGAGTGCTTGGCCTAGAAGAGAGGAGAAAGTTCATGATTGACCCAGTGGCTTACATATCCAGGGGCATGAACAGAGGTAATAGATCCTACTTGGATGAAGAGCAAGGAGAGTGGCTGTGTGGACAGAGTTAGTTGTGCAGAATGGGTGCTTGAACAGGAGGGAAACCCTACAGAATAAGTATCCTTGCAACTTAACTGAAATGTGCTTGTTTTCCTAGAGCGAAAGGGGAAGAGACTATGGTGTCAGTCAGAATGGGCTAAGTAATGCTGCAGTGATAAGCATCCCCAAATATTTCTAGGCTTGCTACTCTACAACATGGTATCAGTTAACTTTCCCTGAGAACAAATCACCTGAATATGGCTCAAAAGAATAACCATTTAATAGTTCTCAGGGTTCTGTGGGCTGTTCAGAAGGGCTGGTGCCTGGAATTGCAGGTGGGACAGCTGGTGGGGGGGGGCAGAACTTCATTATGGGGCCTCTTTTCCTGCGGGAGGCTAGTGGAGCTTCTGCCATCTTTCAAGTGATGGCAGAAGGGGTCCCAGTCTCAAAGGAAGGCCAGCTCCAACACATCTCTGCTTGTGACACATTTTCTAATATCCTATTGGGCAAAAAGGTCACATGGCTGAGAAAGCTCAAGGAGTGTGGGAACGTGTTCCATCTCCAGTAGAGAAGACTAGGGAAGTGACCCTGCACAGGGGAGCACAGACGGGGGTGCAGCCATCTCTCCAGCCTTCCACAGGATTCTCTACCATGGCCTGGCGCACGTGAGCTTGGGAGGAGAAAGCGGTCTTGTTCATTCACCAGTGACCCCGAGAGTCCCAGTCATGTCCTCCTTGCTGTCACTGACCTAGCCCTCACCCTGTGCCCCAAACTGGTGTCAGAGCACTGAGTCAGAGCTGTCACACGGCCACCCAGAGCCCCCAGGACCCTTCCAGGGACCAGGAACTTACCAGTCTTTTCTAATGACTTGGTTACTCTGAGGGCCCACACAGGCCCTGTGCCACCAGCCGCGTGGAGCTGGCACATGGCAGATGCCACATCCTGGGTGCAGTGACGTCCCGGTGGCAGGGGGCGCTGCGTGGTGGGGAGGCGTGTGCGCAGCCCGCGCAGCCCCAGGCAGATGCGTCTGGCTCTGCCTGTCAGTCAGACGCTCACTGGGCTCCCAGCAAGTACAGCTATTTATAAAAGGCGAGGTTTGCCAGGGAACAGGGAGGCTGGGCGTCTGCTGTCTGCGGGGACGGCCGGTACTCTCCACGGCCCCTGCCTCAACTCCACAGCTGGAGGACCCCAGAGCCACAGCCCCACAGGTTCCCAGTGAGCCCCACCAGCACCACCCATCTGCCCTGCCCCGCCTCCAAGTGGACCATCCTGGGGGTGGGGCTGGGGGTGGGGCGATGCTCTCCTCAGGTGGTGGCCCACTTGTCCTACCCACTTGCAAACCCAGCTTCTGGGGGAGGAGGGCAGCCCCTCTGGTGGGTGAAGCTGTCCTGCCCCTTTGGACCCTACAAGCATCTGCTCCTCTCACAGAGCTGGTCTCTGGTCTCCTGTACCCGCTTTCTCTCTGTGACCAGGAGACTCTTGGAGACAGAGACCACGGACTGTCCAGCCAGAGCGGACTTATAGTGGACAGCACAGCAGAGCACAGGGCGGGCTGGCTTCGGGACTTTCTGGAGTAGGCGCAGGGTCCTGGATTCCAGTCCTGACTCTGATCTTTTCTCAGCCTCACTGTTCTTGTTTATCAGATGGGAGTGGAAGGAGCATCTGATTCTCGAGGCTGTAATAGTGTCCGTATTACTTGTCATGGTGTTTTTGCTGTTGAATGAATAACTGAATTCTGGGCTTTGTAGAAGGCCCAGGCTTTACCAAGACCAAGGTGTGCGACCTTAGATGGTGGAGTCCCGCCCTCTGACTCCTCCTCCCTAAGCCTCAGACTCGCCTTCTGCTGGATGGGTATTTGGAGGACAGTGACACCTGTCTTGCCTCCCTCTGAGGCCTGGGTGGGGTGCATGGGGGAAGAGTGAGCCGAGAGTCCAGACCCCTAGTACCTGACACGGTGACTCCCTTTGGAAAAAGGGTCTTATGGATGAGATTCAGTTAAGGATCTCAAGATAAGCTCCTGCTGGCTTTAGAGAGGGTCCTAGATCCAATGGCTAGTGAGTGTCTTTATAAAAGACAGGAGGGAGGATCTGAGGCACAGACTGAGGGTAATGCCATGGGAAGCCAGAGGCAGAGACGGAACTGTGCAGCCACCAGCCAGGGAGCCGCTGGAGCCACCAGAACTGGAGGAAGCGAGGAAGGCCCTTCCCCTAGAGCCTGACGAGGACACGGGTCCTGCCTACACCTTGATTCTGGACGCGTGGCCCCAGAATCACGAGGACACGCATATGTGTTGATCGAAGGCTCTTGGTCTGTGGAAGTGTTAGGGCAGCCCTGGAAGCTACTGGAATTCAGGCAAAGGTGCTCTGCGGAGCCAGGGCTGTGAGGAGAGGCCTGGCCGGGGTGAAGGGCGGTGGCGGGTGCCAGATGCCTGGCAGCCCCTGAACGTCATTGCTGGTCTGTTACCGGTCACGCCCTCCTTCCTGAGCAACCTCGGAGTCTCAGGCCTCCCTGATGAAGGCCAGTCTCCAGCGTCCCCCGTTCCCTGTGCACTGGCTGGCTTGGTGGTCTTGGGCGGCACTCACTGTCCCCATTGTTCGGTGAGAGGGTTGAAGCCCACAGGCAGGAGCTCAGGGGAGAGGAGAGGGGATGGGAGGTTTTGCCAGAACGTCTCAGCCCTTCTGTGGTTCAGGGATGGGACTCGCTGTGGACTGACGCGGGGTGTTCTTGGCGGGAAGAATGGGCTCCCGAGATTTCAGAAGGATCGTGATTAAAGAGACCCATCAGAGGGGGCTTGGCGGAAGAGTGGCGGCATGCCGTGAGGGGGGTGGACAGAGAAGGGACACTGGGGTGGGGGTGGGGTGGCCAGGGAGGGGGCAGGTGCTCTAAGCCAGAACTGGTGATAGGAATTCTGGGGAGGCAGCTCTTGATCCCTGGAGCGCGAGCTTCTGCAACCCCCCTGGGACAGACCTACGCCAGCTCCTGCCCAGAGACCGGAGGAGGGACTCTGGGTGTCCTCTTTGGGATGAAGTAGAGAAGGACAGCTTGAGCGCAGCCCTGCAGGATGTGTGGGCAGAGGGAACAGCCTGAACGAAGCTGTGGGGGTAGGACACAGATTTCTAGAGAGGTGAAGACCCCAACCTTGGGGGCTAAGCATGTTTGGTGCACCCAACAGGGGGCCAGGCTGGAGGGCTGGAAGGAGTGGACAGACAGGTACTCCCGCCTCCCAAGAGCTGCTGTGATGCCGGGCACCGGGCTGTGTCCCCAACCCTTCTCTTGCATGGTCTTCCAAGGTAGGAATTGCTGTGTCCACTTTATAGAGGAGAAAAATGAAGGTTTGAAAAAGTCATGTAAATTTCCAGGGGGTTACAGTGTGTATTGGGCAGGCTGCCTGACCCATGTGGGGTTAAGTTTGAAAGGATCTTGAAAGTCAGGAAGCAGAGTTTGAACTTGAGGTCCCAGTTAATAGGGAGCCATGGCAGGTGTGTGAGCGGGAGCATCACACAAGGAAAGGACTGCCAACAGAGGATTGGCAGGGGGAGGAAGACAAACTAGCAACACAAAGTAATGACCGCTGCATCAGGAATGAGACTCAGGTGCCTCTTGACTGCCTTAGCGGTCTCTTTTTTTAAGAAGTCATGCCAGCTGGAGGTCAGACAGGAGCGCAGGTGCCCCAGGGATGGAGAGAGGCTTGAAAGCAAGGTGGTTGAGTCAGAGAAGGGGGAAGATGTGCAGGGAGCAGGCAGAGGGGACCTGGAGGCTCAGGGCAGAGGAGACTGGAAGATGGGCTTCAAGGGAGCCCTGGGTGTGGCCATCTGAACTGGCCTTGAACGCAGGAAGGCCACAGCTGGGAAAGCAGGGACAGGCCTTCCTGGCGGGAGGCCCAGCGGGAGCAGAGGTGCGTCCAGCTCCGGTGAGCTGCTGTCTCATGAGGGGCACGTCCCCAGGGTCAGTGCTGTGCACCCTCCAGGTGGCCTGGTGCACCTGTGGGCAGGGTTCGCACCCACCTCTGTGTTGAGCTAATTCTCTGCAAAGAACGAGAGAGAAGAGGGTGCTGGGGCCCTGCCAGCGCCACGGGAGACCACGAGGTCCCCTGAGCGCCCCGGAGGGAGGGCGCCCCTGCAGCCAGGTTGCCTTTGCTCCCAAATTGAAATTAAAGATCATTTCAGCTGCAGATGCTGGAAACGCCTGGGCTCATTACTTCCCGGGATTTTGTCCATGCTTTTGTGCTAGATTCAATTAAAGCAATTTAAGGTAATTAATTAAATTTGTTATTTGATTAATAAAGATAGAAATTCTGCTAAGTCTCCCTGAAGGAGGGCGCCGTGTTGGGGTCTGCGAGCAGAGGCCCTGGGAAGCCTCCTCTCATTCCTGCCTCCTCCTCGCCGCCACCCCCTGCCCCAACTGTTCTGGAAGGAGCCAGGAGGCTGGGGGGCTGGACCGCTGTGACGTGGGTGGGGGAGGAACCTTCAGGGCGTGGCCGCCCCAGGAGGAGGCTGGTGCTGGGTGGGGCTCTAGGCAGGAGGCTAGGCCTGGAGAGAGGCAGGAAGCCAAAGGTCCAACTTCAGGAGGTGGGTGGAGGGAAGAGAAGAGGGGTGGGGGCCGTCCAGTCAAAGTCAAGAGGAACTGTCCAAGGAAAGTGGAATGCAGATAACAGCGTTGGCAATGGCTCAAACCAGGGAGGAACTCAGGCCACACACCAACACAGGGAGTCAGTGAAAATCAGGTTTAAAATTCTGAGGGTTTCTAAGTGTGACCAAAACCCCAGAATCACCACACAACCCATATCAGTAAATATGATGAAATTTAAAAAAATCTGTATGGGTATAAGTGCTATCACCGGAATCAAAAGACAAATGAAAGAGCGAAGCACACATTTGAAGTTCATTTCATAGACAAAGGCTAAATTCCTTAATATATAAAGAGCTCCTCCAAATCAGTAATAATAATAATAAAAAACCCCAGTAAGAAAAGAGGAAAAAGATCAGCAATGGACAATTTTGGGCAAGAAACAATTGATTCGTAATTATATACAAAGTTGTTCATTCTTTCCCATAACGGGGGAAATGCAGATTAAAAATAGGTAGAGATGCCATTTCTGTCCATCAGATTGAGCGAGATTCAAAAATTGATAATATACTGAGCTGAAAATGTGGAAATATAGGTATTCTCAAACTATGCTGTTATTCCCTGGATGGAGGACAATTTGACATTATCTATTGAAATCATACATAATTAAATCTTTGAGATTCAGTTGCTTGTCATTTATCCTACGGATAACATGGTGACTTATTGCAGCACTATTTGTGACAGCTCCACAGGAAATAAGAGAAGGAACAAAGAATAAGGATCTGGCAACTAAATGGTGTCCCTGGGCAGTGGAATACCACACAGCCAGCAAAAAGAAAAAAGCAGCTGTCTGTGTCCTCTGGGGAGATTGCCAAGCTGGGCTGCTGAGGGGCGGGGGAAGGCAGGGGCTGAGCCCTGTGTGTGAGACACCTGTGTACTTTGCTACAAAGTAACAGACAATCCCCAGAAGAGTAGATGAATCACTGGAGCCTGGCAGACAATGGCAAATAGGTGGCTGAGAGAGAGCCAGGACTTGTTCTTCCCTGTGTAGACATTTAAGCCTTTTAAATTTCTCCCAGACAGATAGGTTTCTTATTCACAGGATGAGCTGGAGGTGCAGCTCAGGGCAGAGCGTGTGCTTATTCCTAGCACCCCCCCAAAAATAAATAAAAAATTACAGTTCAAAAACCAACCCAGGTAGATGCCAGACAAGGCCACGGTCAGAGGTGCAGGCAGAGGTCAGGGCCAAGGTGACCTCCAGGTCCAAGGGTGGTAGGAAGGGGCCCGTCAAGCATACCTCTGGGTGAAGGTGAGGCCTTAGCCTTTTGGGACCATCCTTAAGTGAGGTGTCTTCGTATGCCATCTCATTTTGTCCTTGGGCAGCTTGGAGAGGAAGGTGTATTGGTCTCCACCTTACAGAGGAGGAAACTGAGGCTCAGAAGCAGGACTGGGGTGCCCTCTCATCACCCCTGGTGCCCAGTCTGGCTGGTCCCAGGGCTGTGGCTGGGGTGAAGTCCTAGGCGTGGCCTGCTCTCTCCCCTGGGCCGCACTGCTCATGGGCAGTTTGGAGTGCCCAGGGGGCATCCCGTGGGCTGGCCTGGGCTGTTGGGGACGCTCCACAGGGGGAGATACACTTGTGAACGCTCTGAGAAGAACTTTAGATTCCGCCTGGAACATGAAACAACTCCCTCTTCCTGATGGCCAGACTGGGTGAGGGCTGAGGGTGTCCCCTTCAGGGTTGTGATAAAGCCAAAGGGTGACCCCAGTCAGGACAAGGACAGCTGCCTAACTAGAGGGGCCCTCACGGGCTTGTAAGTCTCAGACCTCTCCCCAGGGGCTGCTCCCAGGACTTTGAGTTCTTCTGAACAGGACACACACAGGCGCCTCCCTGGGGAGGCCCAGCCTCCTACAGTGATTGGCAGCACCCTTCACGAGGGATTAGCCCGTAGGGAACAGGGATCAGATCTCCAGATGCACTTCCAACCTGGGGTGGCTCAGTGGAGGGGAGGGGTCCAGGCCCAGGAGCTCTGACTGTAGGTTGGAGGAAGAGGAACCCATGCCAGGAGACCTGGTTCAGGGATTGGCTCTGCTCTGCCTGGCGGTTAGGATCTGGCCAAAGCCCATCTCTCAGGTTTCAATTTTCCTACATGTACAGTCAGGCCATTCGGGGCACATGGCCCTTGTTGAGCACTGCGGGGCAGAGGTCATGGGTTTCATCCTGGGCCGTGGAGCCCTGGGGCTGGACCTCAGGACCTTCCTGTCCTTGTCATCTCTGCCCATGTGGCACTTGTGGGTGACATGGGGCTCACAAGGTGTCTCCCAGGTAGGCTTCTCAACAACCCACCAGACCCCTGAGGGCCACTCCTGTTTCCCCCATGAAAAACCGAGGCTCAGAGAGATTAAGAAACCCACCCAACCCAGGGGACGTGGGGTTCCAGTCTGGGACTGGGTGACCCTGAAGCATTTTCTTTGCCTCCTGCCACAGCTGTCTCTTCCTCCTTTATTTTTTGGTGGTGGCAGAGAGGGGCCTCATCAAAACCCTAGACCCCTGCAGTCAGAGCTGGGCCTCAGCTATGCCCTCGAGGGGCTCCATCCACCCAAATGGGCACAGGGGGTCCCCTACGTAGGACAGTGCAACCGGGTGATTCTTTAACCCTGATGGTATGAATGTGCACCAATCACCTCTGTTTCTCTTTTAGTAAAGTATTACAATCAGTCACATGAAATAGTCAACATTTTATTATAAAGGAGGCTTTACTGAAGGCTAATGTTAGGCTAATGTTACCCATTTTTTTTGTTTTTTGTACCAGGAATTGAACTCAGGGGCACTCAACCGCTGAGCCACATCCCCAGCCCTATTTTGTGTTTTATGTAGAGACAGGGTCTCATTGAGTTGCTTAGCGCCTCGCCGTTGCTGAGGCTGGCTTTGAACTCGCGATCCTCCTGTCTCGGCCTCCCGGGTGCTGGGATTACAGGCGTGCGCCACCGCGCCCGGCTGGTCTGAGCACATTTAAGACAGGCTCGGCTAAGCTGAGGCGTTCAGCAGAAGCAGGGCAGTGAATGTGTTTCCCGTGCCCGGTGCTCTAACCCAGCACGGTGTACTGGGAGGAATCCATCCTAAGCTGATGAGCTTCTGCACGTGGCCTTCCCTCCCCTCGCTGTACAGTTAGACTGGCAGGGCCAGCCCCCCAGCCCCCAAGCCTGTCCTTCTTCCTCCTGGAGATCTCTGGAGGCCTGGCCAGGCCAGCTCTATGCCCCTCTCACCCCGAGTTTTGAGTGAAAGGCACCAAGTCTGTCTGAGAAGCCCCTCCCGTGGTCCACAGCAAGCCCTGTTCACGCCGTGACCTCAGCTGCCACCCTCTTCCATCGCTTGCCACTTTCAGGACCACCCGCAGCTCCCACTAGGCAAGGAGGGGAGGGTGAGGTGGGTGGACAGGGGCAGGAGCCACCTGCTTTGTCTGAGGCTCAGGATGGGAGGGAGAAGGTCAGGCGTGTCCTGAAACACAGGAGGGGAACCTCCAAGGCACAGGATAGCAGGCTGCTGCGTAACCAGGGCCCGAGCTTGGCCTGGCTAGCTGAGTGACCTTAGGTAGGTCCCTTGACATCTCTGAGCTTTGGCCCTCTGCTTAAGCGTGTGCTTCACGGGCCAAAAGTGGCGGGTTTGAATCTTAGCCCTCTTGAGTGACGCCGGCCAAGAGACCTCTCTCTGTGTCCAGTGCTTTTGCTGTGCTGTGAACACTCAGGTCTCATGGTTCGGTGGCACAGACATGCATGTGGCTCTCCAGACAGCAATTGCATTTGGGATCAGCGGGCTGCTGAGGTCTGGGCGAGGCCTGGTGACCTTGGCTGGGCTCACTCGAGCTTCCATCAGGTGGCGGATTCCCTGAGGACCGGCTGGTGCATTTGGTCCCCTCTGGGATGGATGCAGTGCCAGCCTCCTCCGGGTGGGGCCTGGGCTCCTTCTCGGGGCTGTGAAGGGCTTCAGAGGAAAGAAGAGAGCAAACCAGAATGCGCAGGCACCTGTCGGGTCTCTGCCGGCACCAGGCTTCCTTCCTTCTTATTGGCCAAAGTATGTCACATGGCCAAGGCCTGAGACAGGGTGGGAGGGCTGTGTAAACAGATTGGGGACGAGTCACACAACCATCTGTCCCCACCACTCTGGGCCTCAGTATGAGGAGCATCATCTTGTACTTTCCTTGTTCTGGGGGTTGAAAGGAAATGATCAAAGGTCTGGGAGGTGCCCTGCCCACTCAGTGCCCAGGAAAGCAGGTGTTTTCTTAGGGTGTGCTGCTGTCTGTCACTATGGTTATTAGCAGGGCCATGGAGAGTGACTTAAAATCCAATCGCATGCCGCCCACTCTGGGGTCGTGACCTGGTTGTGCCCTGGGAGACAGCGAGCTCAGGGATGTGGGTGGTACCAGCAAGAGCGAGTCCTATAGAGGGGCCCATGGCCTCCTCTAGTCCCTGGTGGGGGGAAGGGGGCCTTTGTAGTCCCGGTGGAGATTTGGGCTTTGTACTTGGGGTCCAGGTCCACTGGCATGACCGTCCCTCCCACTTCTCTTTCTCCTTCCTCTTGCTCTGCAAATACTTCTTGATCCAGAAGAAGGTGATCAGAGCATGTGCTTACCTGTGGAGCGTGGTCCTGAAGGAACCCTGAGCATGTTTGACATGGGTCCCCCAGTTCCCCCGTGTCTATCTGGCAGGGCTCACTGGGGGCGTTGGGGAGCCCTATGCCATGTGCCTTATGCCACAACATGCCCACGTCTGCAGGGTGGTGAATAGCCTTCATGCACCTGTAAGCACAGGGTCCACCTGTGGCAGTCCTGGGCACGTGATCTGGAATCAGGTTGGGGTCTTTGATGTCACCTATAGTCAGCAGAGCCCCCTGAACAAAACCTGGGCAAAACCCAAGGGGCTGCAAATGGGGGAGGGGGGACTGACTTCACTAGACTTTTAAAAATCTTGAAATCAGGATTCACACAAGTGCCTTTGTAGACCCCAGCTGGGTAACCTCGGAACTGGCTTAACCGCCCTTGCCTCGGGCTCTGGAGGTCCATCCTGAGCCCCCCAGAAAGGCCTGGGAAGGCAGGGGGCTGCCGTTCCTCTTCCGTCTTGTCATTCTCTCTGTGTGCTAGGTCCCATCTCCGACACCTGAGCTAGGATGCTCCAGTCAGACACGGGCCTTGCCCTCATGGGATTTATGGTCTAAGGGAGACAGAGATTAATTGGTCATAAGAATAAATGTAAAATTATATGGCCAGCTGGTTTTCTTTTTGAAATATTAATCTTCCTTCCTTCCTTCCTTCCTGGCGTGTCTTCTTCCTTTATGTGGCAGTTGGACCTGGACCATCTGCTGCCACGAGGGAGGGGTGGCCTGCGGGGAGGCCGCTGTCTGTTCTTGCCCTCGGGTGTCAGAGCTGGAGCCCGGGCGTCTGGGAGTGGGGAGGAGGATGGAAAGATGTGGACGAAAGGCCAAAGATCTGGGAGCTACAGGATGACCCAGGCCCAGACCAAATGAAGGGGCTCGGCAGGTGTGGCTGGGTGGGCCGTGGAGATGGGCCACTTGCTGCCCAGGATCCCTCTCTGCTCCCCACCCCAAGAGGATTGGAGACCTGGGGGCGGTGGTGCCAGGGGAGGCGGAAGGTTCCGGCATTTCCTGGACCAGTGGCCAGGGCCACAAGTGGGGCTTCCTGATTGGAGGTCTCAAGGCAGCCTGGAGAGCCGGGGCCAGGCCTGCTGGCCCACTCCCAGCTGAGGCACTGTGGGGGGCAGAGGCTACCGCGCCTGTCCCTGGACTGCCTCCTGGGCTGCAAACCTTTCCTTTGGAGAAGAAGCTGTTTCTTTGAGTCTCACTTTCTGTGTTTTATTTTTTTTTGGACACAAGCGTATCATTCGCTCTGGCCATTAGGTCAGCAGCATCTGCCATGTTCCTCTGGTGACCTGATGTGGAGGGGTGGCCGCTGACTCTTCTCCTTGGCCATGCTAACCCTGTGAAGGAGGGACCTTGGCAGGGGACCAGGGGACCATGCCTGAGGAGAGGGAATGGAGGAATCGTGAGCTCCATTCCCAGCTATGGGGTCTTCCCATCCCCTGAGCCTCTGCGGGGCCGGGCCACCTTCTGGGGACCTGTCCTCCAGGTGAGGGGGCAGTACAGCAGGAGTGGGGGTGGGGCTAAGCCTGGAAGGGCTGTGTGCCCCCAGACAAGGGCTGCGCTCTCTGAACCTGGCTTCTTGTTAATAAAACAGGGACAGTAGCAGTGTGGCCAAGGCGCTGAAGGATCCAAAAGACCAAGTCTTGTCATCATAATGAACATGGATTTATTGAGCACTTACTGTGCTCTGAGCCAGGTGTGGGGACAAGAGGTGGCTCAGGAGACCTTGTTCCTTTGCCCACATGCCTGTGATGTGGGCATTACCGTTATCCCTGTGATGTAGAAAAGGGGACGGAGGTACAGAGAGCCCAAGAAACTGCTGGAGGCCACGTGAGTACTACTTGGCAAAGCTGGGATTCCAAAGCCGGTCGCTGGACTTCACAGCCTGCGCTCTCCCCTCTTGATACTGACCAGTGCATAGAGGCTCGACCTGTAGGACAGGGCTGAGGGGGACCTGAGACCACCTCAGCACCATCCCATGCTTGCACAGAGCAGGGTCCTGGAGCTCAGAGAGGGCCATGGGCTTGCTGCTGATCTCGAGTCGTAGAAGGCCATCCCCACGTGTGTGAAATGCCAAGCATCACGGGTAGCTTTTGGACAGTGTGTATATTTGCATCCACACAAAAAAATTCTCACTTCTGAGAATGTCAAAACTTGCCAAAACAAGATTCTCTAACTGGAAAGCACAGTTCCTGAGGAAAGCCTGTGGAGGGAAGGGGGAGGGGCCGGACCAATGCGGCCTGCATGAAGGGAAGAAAATGGGGGATGAGCTACCGCCTCCTTCTCCTGCCTCGACTGGAATCCCAGCTTTGACCTAGAGGAGACCATTGGAGTTGAGCACTACGGTATAGGATATAGGATGCTCACCACAGCAGGAAAGGAAACCTTGGAAGCAACCTATGTGTCCAATGATGGGGGATGGGCTTAGATTCACCACCGGGGGTTTGATTCTGGAACACAGGACAACTGTTAAAAAGTGGCATTACAGAAAAAGTGTCCATGGTGTGGGAATACGTTCCCAGGCTTAAGTTAAGAATAAAGTTGTTACCACATAGGGGTACCACTTGGTCTCCAGTTAGTAACAGAAAAAAAAAAGGTGCATACATGTATCACGATTTATTTCTACTTTATTTGTGCTTTCTGGGCAGTTTCCACGTTTCCAGAATATATATAGTTCTTGTAATCTGATCACTCTCATATTCTGCCTTTAGGCAGGAAAGGGACGCCTCAGCAGGAATGGGGCTTCTGACCCTTGAGCACCCGGCTGGCCACCTGCCAGGGAGGCAAGGAAGTTACTCGAGCAGCAGGTGGAAGAAGGCTCTGTACCCTCAGCTCATCCTTGGAATGTGTCCCAGGATTGTGTCCCAGGTAGGGGATTGAGCTCTGGCCCAGTGTGGCTCATTCGCCGTGTGCCAGGATAGAGCAGGAGAACCACTGTGCAGGATCCCTGGGGGACTTGCACGCCATGCCCCTGACAGGCTGGCTCGCCCATTCATTCATGCATCAGGGAGCTACTGAGCATCTCCTGTGTGCCTGGCCCTGTCCTCGGGGCTGAGAATGTAACAGTCCTTAGGGAGCATGCATTCCTGTGACATAGATAACGACCAACGGACTAAACATACAGTATGATGTCAAGTGGTGAGAGAGCCATGAGGTAAAAGGTAAAGCAGGAAAATCTGGAGCAGGAGAAAGTGGCCATCTGGAGTGGGATCTTCAGGGAACACCTCTCTGGGGAGTTGGTACTGAGCAGCTGGTGAGCCCCAAGAAGGTGCCGACCATGCAGATACCAGGGCAGGGAGATCCAGGTTGAGAGAATGGCAAGTGCAAAGGCCCTGGGGCAGGGCTGTGGTGGTTCTTTGAGGACTAACAAGAAGAGGCAGTGAGCCTGGGAAAATTTGGTGGAGGATGAGATTGGAGGGCTGTCTTCTGGGCCAGAACATTCCCTTTGTGTGGAAAGAGCAGAGACGACGGTTTTTCTGCAGAGTGACATGGAAGCCTCCTGGGGACTTGCAGCAGAGGAGCGATGAGCCCTCGCCTATTTCCCAGCATGGCCCTGGCTGGGCCGAGCAGGGAGAAATCTGCTGTATTAACCCAGAGGAACCGTGGCTGGCCTAGAGGGTGGGGTGGTAAGAAACAGTGGGGTTCTGGGGTCTCCTGAATTAGAGCTGAGCGCTGTGCACTGTGCCCCGCCCCATGGCCTTGCCTTCGGCCGCCACTCTGAGGTCATCTCTGTCTCTTATTTCCGCAGTCAGAGAGGTCTTGAGAGGAGATGAGCGGCACAGCAGAGGAGCTGACTAGGAACCAGTGAGACGGGACAGGTTGCCCGCAAGGCTAGGGCGCCAGGGCCTGGGGCCGCTGCTCTTTCCCATCAGCTTCCAAAAAACCTCCTTCTGGCAGAAGATGGGGGAAGGAGGCAGGGAGGCAGGGAGGCCGCGGACAGCAGGCTGCTTCTCCCTCTGTGGGGCTCACTGAGGTTTACTGTGGCTCAGCACCAGCCGCGAACAAGACAGACAAACCCCCATCCTGGGGAGCTGCCATGTGCTGGGGGAAGAGACGCTAAGGAACTGGGTGGAACATAGTTGGTCAGTGGGTGTTGAGGGCCTTGGGGAAGAACAGGGCTGAGAAGCGGGGACTGCGGCCCCTCTGCCCCATAAACTTCCTCTCCTTTACCCCTTCTGCTTTTTTTGTTATTGTTTTTAAAAATGTTTACAGCACTTAGATCCTTTTAATATGAATTATATGTTTTCTTTCTGCCCTCCCTCCAGGCCCTCCCTCCCCGCAAAAGTTGGCCTTTTATGAGTGCTGCTTCCTAGGGCACCCCAGAGCCTCGCCAGGACATAGTAGTTGCTCAACGCGCAGCTTTTGAATGAGCCACGCATGGGGAGGAGGTGGAGCAGGGCCACCTCCCTGCAGGAGGTCTCCTATCTCAACACCAGTCTGTCCAGGGGCAAGGGAGGGTCTTTTCACCTTCCACCCAGTAACCCAGGTGGGGCACAGGCCATGGAGCCCAGCAGGTGAGTCCCAAGCTGGGGTGTTATGGTTGGGATCTGGATGATCCCCCAAGGTTCATGCTCATGGGCTTGGTCCCCAATGCTGCAGTGTTCAGAGCTGGGGCTTTGGGAGGTGATAGGATCATAAAAAGCTCTGACCTCATTAGTTGACTGAGAACTGGATGGCATTACTGGAAGGCGGTGGAAACTGCAGGGCCTGGACCTGGCTGGACCAGTAGGGCATGGACGCCGGGCCTTGGAAGAGCAGTTCCCTTCCCTGCCCACCCGTTTCCCAGCTGCCGGAGACTGAGCGGCTATCCTCCGTCACATCCCACCACGAGGTTTGACCTCACCTCAGGCCCAGAGCCACAGAGCCGGCCAGCCCTGGGCTGAAACCTCTGAACCCGTGAGTTGAGACAAATCTCCCCTTTTCTAAGCCGTTTCTATTTTGGTCACAGCAACCAAAAGCAGACGAACACATGCAGGGACAGGCCAGCCCCGGGACAAGGGCAGAGGCTTTTGATGCAGGAAGTCTGGGCTGGCATCGCTGCACAGACCCCGGGCCCCAGCTGCGGGTGGGCGCTGACTCCCAGGACACCCTGCGTTTCATATCACTGCCTCATCCTCGTTTGAATCAGACTGGGAGCTCATGCTGACAGGTCCAGGAGACCCAGATGTTTCCCAGGCCTCCCTCCTGAGCCTCCCTTGAACCTGTAGAGAAGCTGGAAAGTGGGCTCAGCTTTGACACCGGAAGCTGAGTGGGGCGTGGGGCCTGGGGCTGGGGCTCTCTGGATTGGGCCTCACCCAGAGGATCTGGCGGCTCACAGGCCTGTGACGTGGGATAAGGAGGGGTGAGTGACTGGGAGTTAGCAGGAGAGGTCACCTGGTGGGCTGGGCCTGGGCGCTTCCTACAACTGTGTCCCGTGGTCTACAACAGGGTTTCCGCAAAACAGAAAGAGGTGTGTTCTGTGATGAAATGTTAAGTTAAACACGATTGCGATCCTCTATCTGATGTGGGACTTCTCAGGACCTTTGTATGTTAATGTAACTGAGTCTGAGAAGAACCCGTTCAGTGTTCCCCAAACGCTTGTCTGCGGTACCGCTTTTCCATGGAGGGTCTTAAAGGATTGGGGTTCCTTGGAACACCCTTTGAGAAATACCGCTCTGTGTCGATAGCTGCCCGAGGGGCTCCCTTCCCTTCCTGCCCGCTCCTCCTCATCTCCTTTCTCCACCAGTCCAGCTTGTGTAATGGCGACACCCCATTAAATGACAGACAGACGCTTGACCTTCTCTCATGGACCTTGGGAAGTCACTGAGCTGTGTACTGTCACCATGAACTCTGACATCACCTGGCCTCTAGGCTCCAGTCTGGCTCCAAAGGACTGCGCGAGGCTCCCACGCCAAGCCTTCCCCAGTCAGCCAGGCCCCTCTCACTGTGAAGCCGAGGGCAGGTCTGCCTCGGGGCCTGGGCTTGTCATGGGCCACCTCTTCCAGGTAGCCTTCCCTGATTAGCCCAGCTTTGCTTTGAAGCTCTGGCAGAATAGCCAAAAGGGACAGATGGCGAGAAGCCCGAGGTGTAATTTAAAACAACTGTGAAACTGCCATTTACGTTACCCTGGAGACGATAACAGCGGGCACCCAAAAGGAATACATTTATCCAGAGCCTGGAGCGGGAGCCAAATGCCTCAGGATGAGTGGCCTCAGTGCCCTGCTTTTCTCAAAAGAATCCTAGAGCATCCGTGTTGCCTGTAATCTCAGGGTGCCCGATACAGGTCCATCCTTGGTGAGTTCGATTTCTCCTGGTAATGTTTTATTGTGGAAAATTTCCAACACACAAAAGCCGAGCAAACCTTCATGATGCCGGCTCCCAGGTAACCACCAGCTCCAGCAAGAATCAACCTCGCTTCCTTTCTGTGTCCGCTCGCTCCCAGCAACTTTTTGAGGCAAAGCCAAGATACCATATATTTTAGTCAGCTTTTTCATTTCTGTGACCAGAAGACCCGACACAGGAACAATTCAAGGAGGAAAAGTTTATTTTGGATCAGGGCTTCAGAGGTTCCAGCCATGGTTGGCTGACTCCATAGCTCCAGGTCTGAGATGAGGCTGAACATCATAGCGGAAAGGCATGGCGGAGGAGAGCTCCTCAGGACATGGCGACAGAGAGAGAGAGAGAGAGCACGCTCTGCCTACCAGGAACCAAACATCAATCCCAAAGGCATACCCCAGGGACCTGCTTCCTCAGCCTACCTGCCTACAGTTATCACCCAGCGAATCCGTATTAGTGGATAAATTCATTCTAGGTTATACCTCTTATAATCTGATCACGTCACCTCTAAATGTTCTTGCATTATTTCACACACGAGCTTTTGGGGGACACCACACATCCAAACCACAACACCATAGGTTCAATTCTAATTCATCTTGGTACAATTTCCTACTGTGCTTTTACATAACCACAATATCATTTCATACTAAAATGAACAAGTCCTTAATATCAAATATCAAATATCAACAGCGGCTGTCCCCATTTCCACTTGCCCTATACATGTCTTACACATTATTCAATCCATTTGAATAAGGACCCAGATGAGGTTGGCTGAAAAGTCTAGGTCTCCCAGTCTCTGCTCTCCATTTCTCTCTTTTCAATTTTTTCTTTGCTGCCGACACCAGATGCTTGACCTGTCTTTCCCCACAGCGTGGATTCACGGATTGCCTTTCCTCGGTACCCTCTAGTACACTGCTCTGTCCTCTGTGCTTCTTGTAAATTTACAATTCATTTTTGAGGCACGATCAGATCCAATTTTGGCTTTTTTAGTAAGTCATGCTCCCGGGGCTGCGTGTTTCCACCAGGAGGCAAGTATTGCCTGCTGTCTCCAGGTTGGGGATGTTCTTTGTGGATGTGCGGCACCTGCATCCACTATCCACAAGGGGCTGCAGAATGGCTCAGCTCTAACTCTATTGCCCTGTCCTCGTTTATTAGCTGGAATACTTCTAAAGGGAGAAATGTCCCCTCGTCCCCACTTTGAGTACCCAGTGGTACAGTTTGTATAGGAAAGTTGGGATAAATGCTTGATTCTTTGCTTTTATTTACCAGCTAATTACCTTTTAATGGAGTGGGTCTAACAGTTTATACTTGTAGATCATTTAGAGATCACCCCGCATTTTATCAACTCTATCTCATTTAATTATCACAGGAACCCTGAGCGGTAGACGCGACAGATGGTGTTATTGTTTCCTCTTTTATTTATTCTTTTGCAGATGAGAGAACTGAGATTCAGAGAAGGTAAGCGACTTACCCAAGCTTAGGGAGCTACCAGAAAAATCAGTGCCAACTTTCAGGGGGTCCAGACTCTGCACCAGATGCTATTCTCTAAAAGTGAATGAACTCATTTACTTAAATGACTTTAAGCGATAAATAAGAGGGACAGTCATTGTTCCCATTCTATAGTCAGGGAATCCTGAGGCCCAGAGGGGTTCGCTAGCCTGCCTGAGGTCTCATGATGATTATGACCACATCAGGTTAAGTGTCCTTTATCCGAAATGCTTGTGAGTGGGAATATTTTGGATTTCAGATTTTGGAATATTTGCCTGTTATATAATGAGATATCTTGGGGATGAGAACTTAGTCTAAACATGAAATTCAACTATGTTTTTTATACACCTTATACATGCAGCCAAAAGGAAGTTATATACAATATTGTAGCTTATTTGGCACACGAAACAATTCCATGATGTGACTTGTATCATGTCAGTGCTCAGAAAGTTTTGGATTTTGGAGCGTTTTGGTTTAGGGATGTTCAACCTGTTTTCATTGAGCATTAACTGTGTACCAAGTGCCTTGCTGAGGGCTTAAAACAACGTGATATAGCATCAGGCTATCTGGTCTGTGGTGGGACCTTCCTACATATCAAGCATATTGACATGTCCTACCAAACTTATGTTAACCCCCTGTTACAGATGAGGACACTGAGGTTCAGAGTGTGGGTGGTGTTCCCAAGGTCACTGCTTATATAGGACTGCAGGGATTCCAAACCAGTTCTGATTTGCGTTGCCCTTTTCTCCTGCCACTGAGCCAGGACTGGAGCCTTGACCTACCAGCGGGTGTCTGCCTCTGCCTCTCTATCCCATGCCCCACCCCCAGCAACTGCAGCGTGTGACCCGGAAGAGAAACCTTTCCCCCTGGCTGAGTAGCAGCTTCCCTGCTCATCTATTTGCTATTATCATCTCTGGCTGCTGCATTTGCTGTTAATTGACAAGGAGCGAGGGGGTGACATAAAAAGGGAAGAAATCTCATTATCTGGCAAAAGGATTAGTGGTTTTAGTGACTCCGCAACGTCTCAGATGGAGCTGGCTCGGCCTCTAATTGCTGCTCCCCACCACTTTTCTTCTAGAACCGGAGTATTAAGCTCATTCAGCCGCACAATGGATTGAAAGGATCCGGACCTCTCGGCCTGGCAGGGAGGAGCAGGGGGGACTCTGCAGGCTGAGGGCAACACTGGGCGGGCTCTGCCTGCGCCAAGAGCTCCACCTTCGTCTGGGGCCACCCTCGGTGCCCATCAGACAGCATCACAGGGCCCTAAATCATGATGACCTATATAATGCTTGTGGCTCTGGGCAAGGATGCCGCAGGCTGCAGGCTGATAAGGGCACACAAAGGGGAGTCCTGGAAGGGAGGCTCCCCCCTAACGAGGTGCCGTGGCCCGCTTCCTGCACGGAGAGAGACCCACTGGAAGGCAAGAAAGACGGGGGAGAAGACAGGAGGAGGAAAACAAGAATCCAATTAAACCCTCAATTCGAGCAGAGTAAATGAATTTGACTTTAGGTGATCAAGAGGGAGAAAACTTCTAATTAGACACACGGCGATGCCGGGGCTGAGCACGCTCGTGACCCGCCCTCATGCCCGCCCCCGTCACTTTTTAGATAAATGTTAAGGATTAGAACGAGATGTAATTAAAATCCGTCAATCCCGCACACTGGTTGCCGATGGGGTTTGATGGCTGCGGGCCGCTCGCCCACTCTCCCAGGACACGAGCTCCGCCCCCTCCCGGCTTCTGGGTCCTGATTGGCTCTTGCCGCCAGCCAATCCCCTTGGAGCAGGGGGAAGGCTCGGCGGGAGGCGCCGCCTTGGGGTACGCCCTTCTTCAAAGGCCAGAGACGGTGGGAGAGCCTGGCTTCTCTGACCTAGAAAAATTGGCCAGAGGTTGCAAACGGGAGGCTCCTGGGCAAAGCCTAGTCTCTAGAGAAGTTAAAAGATATTTAAATGTATTTATGCCACTGCAAAGTCTGGATGTTTCGCATACGTATTTGGATTTTCTGGTTTTATTTGAAAATCAAAGATCTGGCACTACTGGGTCTGTGTTCCAGCACAGGAGCAACTTTCTCGGGTGGAATAGTGGCCTTCCGTGGAGACAAAGTGCAGGTCCCTTTGTCTGTCCCGGCTCTGGCTTCTGGGCTTTTGAGTCCCCCATAAAGCACCTCTCTGGTGGGTGAGGATAAACACACTTGCTCCCATGGGCTGTGAGCTCCCTCAGAGCAGGGGCTAGGTCTGATGGGCCCTGTGTGCCTCCCTCCAAGTGCCAGCACAGGGCCCCGCCCAATGACACCCAGTGAATACAAACCGAAGGGAACTGAGTCCTGCTGTGGTGGGAGCAGCCATGGCATGCTGGAGCCAGGGACAGAGGCTATTTGGGCCACTTTCCCAGGCCCTCTTTACACCTCTTTTCTCTCATCCTCCACCTTTCCTAGACCCCAGGTTCTCCTGCTGGACATAATTTACAGGAAGGTATTTGGGAAGGAGCACATCACTGTGGCCAGGGAGTTCCCCCTGCGCTGGATGGAGACAGGCAACACTTCCAACAGAAGGATGTGCTCATGGCGGAATTTCAAGCACATGACAGCAGACAGGTTTGTGGAAAGATCGTTTTTGGAAATGAGGTCTACCTAGGGACCCACAGGCTATTCAGTGACACAGATAGCCCATGATTTGTGCTACTGTTAATCTGCTTTCCTCACTTGGCTATTGCTGTTACAGAGAAATTTACCTGACCTGTCTGAGCTTCATTGTCCTTGTATGAAAAATGGTGACAATAAGACCTTCTGCACATTTCTTAGAAAGTCTAACATACACTTTCTACATGACCCAGCTATTCCACCCCCAGACAGCTATCCTAGAGAAATGAATACATCTGCTCACGCAAAAACTTGCTAATGAATGTTCATAGACACATTGCTTATCGGAGCTCCAAACTGAAAGCAGCATGAATGTACATGAACCAGTAAATACACAAACAATGATGGTATATCCATTCAGTGGAATACTATTCAGCCATAAAAAGAAACAAACTATGGATACATACTTGAACATGGATGGGCTTCAAAAACATGCTGTGTGAAAGAAGCCAGACACAAGAGACCACAGATTGCTTGATAATCCATGGAATGTCCAGAAAAGGCAAATCTATACAGAAAGTAAAGGAGCATATACCCGGGGCAGGTAGGGGGTGGAACAGAGATTGATGTGAAGGGCCCTGAAGAAGGGATCTTCTGAGATCTAAGTGTTCTAGAGTGTTCTAAGAGTGGTGACAATTGGCTACACAATGGGTATATTTAGTAAAAATCATTGCATGGTAAACTTCAAGTGGCTAGATTTTAAGAAATGGAAAATATTCCATCGTAAAACTGTAAAAAGTTACCTTCTGCACAAGGCGAGACTGGAATGAACTGATGCTCTGGGGCCTACCTTGGGGCATCTTGGGCCAACTTGGGGCCCCCAGGACCTTCCCAGGAGTGGATTCTATGTTCTTCCTCCTTCCCAGCCATCTTGGGCTCAGGAGTTTGAATAACTGGAACAAAGCAGCTTGTGATTTCCGGTTTTGTCTCAGGAGTTGGCTTGTGGATGCTATTTAAAACTCAAGGACTCAGGCCCCCTGGCTCCACTAGCTGCCCATCCCGTCTGTCCTCCTGGAAGGCCCCGCCTCTTCCTGTGACCTCCTCTTCCCTTGCTCCTCCCAGCTCTTTTCTAGACCTCTGTGGACCTCTGGCCGGGCCTCCTCGTCGCCACGGGGATCTGCCGCTTTCTCTTTGGTTCTACACAAGCTTCAGGACTGCTCTTCAGAGGCCCCGTGCTCACACTCACCAACTCCCCAGTGTTCCCAGGAAACCCCAAAGCCATCGGCTGCAGGTCTGCAGGAAGTTCTCTGCTCTCTCTCCTACACTTCCTTCTGCTCCACCTTAGAAGCTGTGTCTGCTGGGTCCTGGGACCACTGTCTGTGTTCCCCCTCCATCTTGGTGCCGACCCCCTCCTAGCAACAGACACCAGCAACGCCCCTATGAGAGGAGGGCGGAGCTGAGCAGCCAGAGGCATGAGTTTGGGCCTGGGCTCTG
This sequence comes from Xerus rutilus, assembly GCA_028644305.1. Classification (NCBI taxonomy): domain Eukaryota; kingdom Metazoa; phylum Chordata; class Mammalia; order Rodentia; family Sciuridae; genus Xerus; species Xerus rutilus. The sequence continues at coordinate 18,236,819 of CM053399.1, forward strand.
CTCCCCAGCCAGGGCTCCCACATACCCCGAGCTTGCGTCCCTGCCCACAGGCCTCTCCTGGTGTCCCAGGTGTGCGGATGTTGGGGGCGGGGTTGCGGTGGGAGCAGGCACATGTCATTCATTCACTCGACTCATTTTTCTGGGTCCTATTTTGTGTGGGGCAGTGTGCCAGCGCTGGGGACACAGCAGAGATCAGGACAAACATCTCAGCCATCAAGGGCTATTTTCCAGCTTGGGAGAAAGATGACAGACAACAGCAGAAATAACTAGCTCAATAAGCAAATTACCTGGTGTGCCCCGTGGCGATCAGTGTCAGAGAGAAAATCAAGCAGGAAGAGGGTGCAGGGCCTCGCAGAGCTGGCTCAGAGCAGGTGCTTGGAGGAATCACGCTGGGGACATGGCAGAGGGGACATGAGTAGAGAGGCTGGGGAGGGACCCTGCCAGGCATTCCTGGGTGGGGAGGGGAGGTCAGGTGGGTGACAGAGACCAGGTCAGAGGTTGCTGTTGGGATTTAAGCCTTTGTCCTGGGTGAAGGACGGGCCAGTGGGGTGAGGAACAGCCCCACTCGTGGGTGATGCACTCGCCTGGATGAGCAGAGTGCTGGTCCTGTTGTCCGCTCTGTCGTGAGTGCAAAGCTTCCCTCCATTTGATTGCTCTGTAGCCTTGGGCAGGTTACTTAACCTCTCTGTGGCCTAGTGGTCTCATCTGTACAGTGGAGATAATGCCAACCTTAGAGGTCATCAAGATAAGACAAGGTCATGCAGGTAAAATTTAAGGTAGGGCTCAACACAGGGCACTTTTTCTTGTGAGCTGTGGGCTGCCGCTCAGCTGTGCCCCTCTTCCCTCTGCAAGGGATGAGATGACCCTTAGAAGTGGTGCCTTACCATGGGCTTGGCCCACTGTTCCTCTGGGCCTCTGGAGAGAGGACGAGCCGTGTGGCCGGCCTGCCTGTGTCCCAGCCCTGCAGTGGGATGGCTGCCCTTGGTGGCCCTGGTCTGCCCCTCCCCACCCACCTCGGCATCCTATGGCTCTCCCTAGGCCTCCACGAGGTGAATACCCAGAGAGGAATAGGACCTGCCCAGGCCCCTGGCCCCTCACCGGGCCCTGCCACTGGGAAGGCCGCCAGAGACGTTGAAACCTGGGCACGCAGGGACCCCGTGCTGAGAGCCACCTGCACGCTGCACGCTGCCCCCGCCTGCCCAAGACGCCCGGCCCCAAAGCAGATGGCTTCTTTCAGAGCCTAATTATCCATCTGCCCAGAGCCCCAGACGGACACGCACCATGGCAGTCACCGCTGTCTTCTTAGCCCTGGAAGAGAGGAAAGAAGGGCGAGGCCGGGCTGCCCATCAAGGGGCCCAGGGGACTGAGGGAGGGCTTTGAGAGAAAGCCAAGCATGTGGCCAGTCAAAGCCCCGTCCTGCAGCTCCGCTCATGTTCTCTGTGACCCCGATTTCCTTGTCTGTCTTCCGCTGGCTTGGGTGCCACTGAGGCCCCGATGCACCCAGTGATCATCTACTGCCTGATTTATCCAGTGTCTCCGGCACTCTGCACACAACAGAGTTGGGCCTCGATAGCTGATTGTTGAATACTGATGGGAAAGGATGCTTTTCTCTCCTCGTAGGCTACTTCTTACAAAATCGAGATTCAAGTGTTTTCTCTCAGAACCTTTCCAATTCTACTTTTTTGGTGTCCTTCTCTGTCTGCATTGGGCATCTTTTGTTGTCTTCCCATCATCAGTCAGTTCCTGTGAGAAAATGGTTAGTCTGTCTAAATTATACTAAAGTGAACATGACTGATAGGATGATCAGGCCTAATCCAAAGAGAGGAAATTTAATGGTGTGACTTCAAGCAATTCCACGCCCCTTTCTTCAGCCACATCGCCTGGTTCTACTACGCGTGCTCTCTTCCTCCCCAGCTCTTGTGTGTGTCTGGTTGTGCCACACTGCAGAGTTTGTTGGCTCAAAAGAACTTTAAAAGTGATCCCAGCTACCCTGATGTGGCAGAAGACACGGTTCTGCGGCCTGTGCTTGAGGCCCCAGTGACAAGAAGCACCGTGATCAGAGCTCCCTGCCTTAAAGACAGGGAATTCCGGCCCATTAGCTCATTTTGACCTTACCTGCCCTCCGGGACCAGGGTCAAATGCAGTAACCTCTTCCTGTTCACAGTGGCGCTCCTCCTAAATATGGATCTTCTGACTTGGGGTTTCCCACGTCCAGAACGCGCTTTCCTCCCTCTGAGCTGCTGCTCTTTCTTGTTGTTGACTCCCTCTACTGTCAAGGCCACTTCCAGTCTGGGGTCACACCTAGCTCTTGCTTTATCGTAGAGCACACGATGACGGGCAGCACCCTGGCCGCGGGAGCGTGGGGGTCTCTCCCAGCTCAGAGGCCCTGCGAGCACCCTGGGGATGGGTTTGGAGAGCTCCGCCGCCGCGTTAGCTGAGGGCTGCCGAGTGCTTACCCCACTCCCGGCTCCGCACATGGGCACGGGTGTCATGCCTACTTGCAGATGGGGAAATGGAGACCCGGGGACATGTTGGCAAAGTCAAAGGGCTGACAGTAAGGGAGGCAGGGTTTGGTTCAGTGTAGACCAGACCCGGACCCGTACCCTGCCTCACGTCTGCCACGGGCCCACCCCACAGCCCCATGCGGGCGCACACGCAGACTTGGCTTTAAAGTGTCTGTCGGATCTACCTGCACCCTGTGCTCAGCCCCGTCTGGTCTCTTAGTTCCAAACGTCTGTCCCGCCTTCATTGACCTGTCGATTCCTACTCATCCTTGAAGGCTCAGCTCAGGCGTCGCCTCTTCCAGGAAGCCCCCTCCCCGCTTCCATCTCCATGCACTGTCTGAGCATGTCTGTCCCCAAGGCAGCTCTGTAGTATCTCAGAATTAGCTCCTCAAGGCAGGGAGCCATTTCTGGTTCCCTGGTGTCCCCTGGCTGCTAGAATGGGGCCTGTACATAGTAGGTGCTCAATAAACGCTTGTTGCATTTACCTGAACCCATGAGCTCTAGATCCTTGGAAGTGTCACTCGGCTTTCAAGACTTTGTTTCCACACCTGTAAGTCAAGAAGGATGACAGCCACCCTTTGGGGGTTTGTGACGGTCCCACTTGAGGCTGCAGGTGAAGATCCTTTGCAGATTCCACAGACTGTGAGCATGTAAAGGGCAGAATTGAGAGTGATTCTTCATAACAGGTTCCGGGATCCAGCCTTAGGGCCCTTAGTGCCCTGAGACTCGGTTTCCTCATCTGTGCCACAGGCTGGGCCCTTGGCTTCCAAGGCTCAGGCTGTCGAGGATCAAATGGGATGACGTACATGATACAGTCGGGAGCCCCCTGGGAAGGACCGGCTGTTTCCCATGAGGGACTGGAAAGGGCCCTGCCTCAGCTTGGACACCAAGGAGCAGAGGGGTTTTGCTCCTTCTCTTCTGAGGTAGAGATGAACAAAGAAGAAAACAGAAAGCGAGGCAGAGAGGAAGTAGATTGCTCTCAGGTCCTGAGCAGAGGCGCACACGTGTGCACTGGGCCATTCCGGGGGACCAAGAAGCTTGCTCCAGCCAGGGCACTCGTGGTTGGACACTGGTGACCTCACGGGAGATAGAAAGGTTTTGGTGCCAGTTTTGCCAGAACTCAGGGACCTGGAGTGTCCGGCTGTGCTCCAGCTGGAAGAGACACCCTGACCTCAAGCCTGGAGAGATGAGGCCACCTGCCCTGCTGCTCTCTGCCTCGGAGACCATCTTGAGCCCCCAGCCCCAAGACCCCTCCTCCTTGACCGTCAGCCTGTGCCTGCTACTTCCTACAGGGACAGAATCCCTTTTCCATGCAACCAGAGACACGAGATGCTTTCCTCAGTGCTCCTGGATGTCAGCTCATGAGATCCTCACAATGACCCTCGGGGCCCCATTTTACAGGTGAGGAAACTGAGACCCAGGGAGGTGACACAACTGGAGAGTGACGGGCTGGGACGCTACCCAGGGAAGAGAAGCTGTGCCCTGGTAGGTTCAGGGCTGTGTGGCCTGTGGACCCTCACCTGTCACTCTTCAATCTTCTCTGTAATCAAATGCCTGTTGGGAAGTTTAAAACACCTTCACTAATTACTCCTAATGTTTAAAACACCTTTAACACCTTTACCGCCAGGTGCGGTGGTGCACGCCTGCAATCCCAGCAACTCGGGAGGCTGAGGCAGGAGGATCTCGAGTTCAAAGCCAGCCTCAGCAACTCAGCAAGAGTTTTTTTTTGTCACAAACAAACAAACATAAAAATGGCTGGGGATGCGGTTCAGTGATAAAGCACTCCTGGGTTCAATCCCTCGTACCAAAACTCATAGTAATAATAAATAAACTACCTTTATTGACCTGCACCTGTTCAAGTTGTGAAACATAGTAAGTTTAGAATACATATTCCCACCCCATCCTCCCCGATCCCCATGCACTTTGGTTTGCATCCTGTGTGTTCTTCCGTACCTGAGCTATCCTACCAATGTGCACCCTTTGGCTTCTTTCAGTGCGTAATTATCTGGAGACTCCTTTCTGCTGTTGTGTGTTCCAGAAGCTCCTTATTGCAGAGCAGGTCCTCACTGCACAGACAGCACCATGAGGACAGCCCTTCCCTTGCTGGGGGACATTTGGGTCAATCTGAGTTTGGGGCTATGACAAATAGATCCACAATGACTATTAGCAGACAAGTCTTTGGAGGTTTTAATTTCTCTTGGGTAAATACCTGGGAGGGCAGTGACGGGGTCACCTACTATTGGTGTATGTTGATGTTTTAAGAAACTGGCAAATTGTTTTCCAAAGTGAACGCTTTACATTACCAACAGCAGCATGTGAGCTCCATGTCAGCCTACTCCTTGCTGACACTTGGGATGCTCCGTTTTTTCACTGTGACCATTGGAGTAGGTGTGTTGTGGCACCTCATGGTGGCCACATCATATATATATGATACCAGGGACTGAACCCAGGGGTGCTCAACCACTGAGCCACAATCCTAGTTCATTTTATTTTTTTATTTTTGAGATAGGGTCTCACTGAGTTGCTTAGGGCCTACTAAGTTGCTGAGGCTGGCTTTGAACTCCTGCCTCAGCCTCCCTAGCTGCTGGGATTACAGATGTGTGCCACTGCACCTGGCCTCAAGGTGATTTCAATTTGCATTTTCCTCATAATTACTGATGCTGAGCATCTTTTCATTTGTCTATTTGCCAAGCATGCATCTTCTTTGGTAAAATATCTGTTCAAATGTTTTGCCCATCATCATTATTATTATTTTTTAACTAGGGATTGAACCCAGGGGTGCTTTACCCCTAAGCCACCTCCCCAACCCTTTTAATTTTTTATTTGCTAAGTTACCCAAGCTGGTCAGGGTCTTGCAACCCTTGTGCCTCAGCTTCCCTTGTGGGGACTCCAGCCCCTGCTGTCTCTCCTGTGAGTTTGCTTGTGTGTGTGCACATTTTCCCTGTTGACTAAACTCCACCAGGAATCTTGCCCAGAACGGAATGCAAGACGGCAAGGATGGTGTGACCACCAGGTGGAGGCTACCTGCTTCCATTCTATGGGTGGCTTTGGGTTGCCACTGGCTTTACTGACAGAGGCAGCTCACTGCTGATTCCTCGTGGGCTCAGAGATTTTCACTTGTGTCTCTTGCTAAGAGCTGCCCTCCCTCTACCCCTTCCCTGTCCTGGTTGCTTCCTGGGCATGACTTTAAAGTCCTCTTGGCCTCACCTGTCACTCAGCCAGTTCCCTGCAGGCTTTGAGCACTTCTTGCTGGTGCAAGCAGAGGCTCTTCCTCCAGCCGCAGCATGTGCTTCATGCTTCTGTCTGAAACCTCCCTGGAGCTCCTTTCAGAGACGCCTGTGGGAGCCTCAAACTCATGGTCAATTACAAGCGCAGGACAGTTCATACCAGTGGGAACACCCTGGATCAGTGGGGCTGGGGCTGGGGATAAACACTCCAGCTGGTCAGGACCTCAGGGCATCAGCTCCATGGAGGATCTTTGGGCTGGACTTCCCTCTCTCCTTCCCTCCCCATTTCATTCTCCCTGTCCTGATCTTGATTGTCCTGGGGCCGCCTCCACATGAACTACCTGCACAAGCCTCATCTTGGCTGTTCTTTGGGGGAACTCAGTCTAAGTTTTTCTAACACTTGGACAGTCCACCCTTTGAGTGGGGGGGGTAAGACCTTGTGTTTTTCCAGATTGCATGGAATAGGTATTCCAAATGGTCTGGTACCTGAACTAAGGCAGAAGGGTCAGCCTGGAAGATCACAGAGCTGGTTTTTTATGGTGTGGTTTTATTTTCTGAGTGGAGGAGAGGGGATTTGTTTCCTTTGGTCACTCAGAGTCTTCTGGAGGGCTTGACAATGTTCATTTGCTTCTAGAAGCCTTTGGAAGTTTCCAGATACTTCTTTTTCAGGCTTGACCTGCAAATTTATATATATATCAGTGAGTAACTCCAGTTTCTCTGTTTTTTCCTGAGTCTCTGAGCTTGTAGAAAAACAATCTACAATCTAGAGATTTTAATTTCCAGCAGAATTATTATAATATAATATATAATTATTATATTCCCAAAAGGGACAGTGGAATGGTGGCCAGGCAGGAGGTCAGGAGGGCAGAAGGGAGAAGATGCTCCCCACTGGGGAGGAAGTAGAGAGAGGCCGCACATCAGGTCTGTCCAGGAGCTGGTCACCTGCAGTGGAATGAGAAGCCACCTCTGCTGCTGGCCCAATGGAGGAGGCAGGCACCATGATGGCCACTCAGAGACACAGGGCTGGGGCCTGAGGAGGGGAGAGGCCAGCTAGAGTCGGGGGCACTAGGCCATGCTGCCCTCCTCCCTCATGCCATGCCCATGGCTGGGCAAGGACAGGCATGGAAAGGGCAGCCCTGGGATGCAAACTCAGGAGAAACATCTTGAGGTCATGTGATGGCAAATTTTATTTCAACTTGTGAAGACCATAGGACCTCCATATTTGGCCAAATATGATGTTGCTGTGAAGGTGTATCAGTCAACTTTCCTTTGCAACAACATAATACCTGAGAAAATGAACTTATAAACAGAAAAGCTTTGTTTGGGCTCATAGTTTTGGAGGTTCCAGCCAGTAACTGACAGACCCCATTGTTTTGGGCCTGTGCTGAGGCAGCACATCATGGTGGGTATGCACAGCCAATGACCTAAGGACCTTCCATTAGGCCCTGCCTCTTAAAGATTCCTCCACCTCCAAATAGCACTGTTGTGGAGACCAAGCCTTCATACACGGGCCTCTGGAGAGACATCCAAGATCCAAACCACAGCAGAAGATGAAGTTAACATTGTAAACTTTGAATAATACAGATTTCCTCCATGCTGTGGATGGGCTTCATTTAAACAGCTGAAGGTTTTAATGGAAAAAATACTGATCTTCCCCAAGGAAGAAGGAATTTGGCCAGCAGACCTGGCTGCAACGTCAGCCCTTGCCTAGGTCTCCAGTCTGCGCTGCAGATCCTGGGCTTGTGTGATTCCTTAAAATAAATCCCCTCTCCCACACCACGTATGCACATTCTTTTGGTTCTGAAGAACCCTGACTAATACAGGATTCAGTGATAAAATGTACAGTGGCAGATGACAGAAGCAAAGAGTGCAGGAGCTCCACCACTTACAAGGGATAGGATGACATCCAGTAAACCCAGAGTAAGTCGAAAGTATCATTGTCAACACCATAGCACTAGCGGGCTTTGATTCTTTCCTTTCAGGGTCGTGTGGTCCACTGGGAGCCTCAGCTCACAGCTGATGTCCAACAGTGACAGAGAGCAAGCACTGCATTGCCTGTCATTAGCCTGGGAAAAGATACACATTCAAGCTTCGAAGCACATTTTCTACTGAGTGTGTATTGCTTTTATATCATAGCGAAGTGAAAAGAAAAATCACAAGTTGGCCCATTGTAAGTTGGGGACACCTGTACATACCGTGTGAGTCTATGGATGGGAAACTCCAGAGCAGACAACTTGAATCCATCGTGAACTACAGCAGATATGCAGTAGCCCAGGGCTGGAGTCGGGAGGCTGGAGGCAAACGGGCTCAGGGAACTCTGGGGTGACAGGATGAAGATGGGGGTTCGTGAGTACATGGATTTGTTAACATTCATCCCAGTGTCCTCTTGAAAATGGGTGCAATTCATCCTGCCTGGGGACAGTCCACTCAGCTCCTGTACTGTCAGTCAAGTCAACGGGTGGACCTGAGCGGGACTCTCCAGAAACTTCCTTGGGACCCTCCCAATAAAACCAGAAGGCACGAGGGGCACACTGTCCTCATGTCTGAGAGGACCCAGTCTCTCCCTTGAGGGTGCCCCCTTTTCTGCTTCCCTATCCTTTCTAATAAATCCGTGCCTGTTACCCTGAGGGGGATAAAGGTGCAGCTGGTGCTGGGAGAAGTCGACAGGCACGTGCAGAAGGATGAACTTGGACTTCTTCCTCCCAGCACACACAGCAATGTGCTCAGATGACTGGTATCTAAGTGGAAGAGCTATGGCTGTAAAACTCTCCGGAGAAGAGAGAGGAGCAAATCTTTGTGACCCTGGGGCAGGCAAAGCCTTCTTAAGTATCAAACCAAGAGCACAAATGACAAAAGCAAAAATACATCAATTGGATTTCATTAAAACCCCCAACTTCAAAGAACACCATCAAAGAAAGGCAAAGGACAACTGCCAGAATGAGAGAAAAATATCTGCTCATCGTATGTCCTTTGATAAGTGACTCATCCCTAGCATATCTAAAGAACCATTGCAATTTAAATGAAAAGACAAAAAAAAATTAAAACTAGGCCAAGGATCTCAGATATTTTTTTTCAAATCAGATATAGAAATGGCCAATATGCACGTGAAAAGATGCTCAGTCCTTTTCCATTAGGAGATGCCAATCAGAACCGTAATGACATACCACTGCATCCCCACAGGGCTGAGTATGATTAAAAAGACTGATAACAATAAGTGCTGGGGAAGATGAGGGAAAGCTGAAGACCTCTGATAGTGCTGGTGGGAGAGGGAGGTGGTGCAGACCTCGGCAGCGGCCTGGGAGTCCCTCAGAAGGTCACTTGGAGTCACCATGTGACCAGGCTGTTCCACTTCTAGGCATTCCACCCAAGAAAAATGGCAACGTACATCCTTGTAAGCGTTATTACAAATGGATGCGTTATTCACCAGAGCCCAAACGTGGAACCAACTCCAAGGATGAATGGCCCAATAAACATAACAGAGCCACACAGCGGAATACTATTTGCCAATAAAAAGAAACAAAGTACTGATCCAGACTACATGGGTGCACCAGAAAACATGGTGCTAAGTGAAAGAAGCCAGACACGGAAGGTCACATGTCGTATGATTTGTGCATGTGAAACGTCCAGAGCAGCCAGGTCTGTGGAGACAGAGTGGATTCTAGGTCGCCAAGGGCGGCGGTGGGGCTTGGAGGACACGGGGAGTGACAGCACCCAGTGCAGACTATAGGGATGGGGGTGTCGGGACTGAGGACAAGTTCTAGTCATGGTCACATGACTGTGTGAATATCCACATACGAGAAACCACTGAATTGTACAATTCCCACGGGTGAATTGCATGACAGTGTGTGTGAATCGTATCTCGGTAAGGCTGCTAAAAACAGGTGCACTTTGTTGTATAAAAAATTGTGTCTCAGGCTGTGGTTGTGGCTCAGTGGTAGAGCACTTGCCTTGCATGTGTGAGGCCCTGGGTTCGATTCTCAGCAGTGCATATAAATAAATGAATAAAATAAAGGTCCATCAACAACTAAAAAATTTTTAAGAAATTGTGTCTGAATGTTGAATGAACATTCTAATATATATAGATTCAAATATATATACATATGTACACACAGTGGACATCCATGTTACATATACACATGTGGCAGGCACACACACACATCTGTAGTGTGCACATGCACACAGGGTCTTCCCCTGGGGACAGACACCCATCTCTG
>CM053399.1:18247263-18312386 GCA_028644305.1 Xerus rutilus
CCCTCAGGAGCTCCAGTCTGGAAATAGGTTAAGTGCCGGACATTCCTGGTTGTCCCTGGAGAAAAGCACCCTTCCAGGCCTAGCCAGACTCTAGAGACGATAAACAGCACATCTGTGCGTGTTTCCTATACAAACCAACCAGAGTCCACACCCAACCAGTCCCCTACCAAGCCCCTTGGTGTCTCCCCCCAGGAACTAGACGGCTGGGGACCGCCCCTGTGCCTGAGTCCCCTGAAGCCACTCAAACACAGCCAGTCGCGTACTGCGTCCGTGGTGCAGGCTCCTGCCCACCTTGCTGGCTCTCGTATGTCCTGCCCTGCCCTGGTGCTGCCCGTGTGGTGTGGCCGTCCCTCAGCTGGGAGCTCTGGGGAGCAAACTTCCTGAGCAATGGGTCATGTCGTGACCTTCAGCCTGGCAACACTGACTCAGAATAAAGCCAACGTCTTACTGTAGGTCCTGAGGGTGAGGCCAGCCCAGGGTGCTGGTACAGCCACAGGGAGGGACGTGGAGCCCCTGGTCCAGTCGAGCCGGCCCAGGAGCCCAGTAGCTGCCTGGGGGAGGCAAGGCCTTCGAACCAAGGGCTCAACCCCGTCAAAGTGCTGCTAGCCAAAGAGGGGAAGGGGCTTTCTGGAAACGTGAATGATCCACGTGGCTGGAGCAGAACGGGACCACGGGAGGGGAGGCTGAGAGGTGAGGTCAGCCTCGAGGCTGGTCTTGCTTTGCAGCTGGAGGGTGGCACCTAGAGCTGCAGGGGCCCGTCAGAGGCTCAGTGCCTGGGTACTTTTCCTCTGAACCAGCGTCCACTTGGCTGCTGTCCTGCGTGTGGGACTCGGCGCGTCACCAGTGGCCAGCTGCCACTCATCAGCCCCCGCTCGCCCTCACCCCCACTCCCCGGGCTGAGTCACTCGAGGGGCTGTTGTTTCTGCAGGGCACTAAGGCTGAGTCACTCCTGCCCTCATGCCCAGCTCCCACTCTCGCACCCCACGCCCAAGCGGGGGACAATGGAGAACGGAGTCATTTTGCAGCTGTGGGTGACCGCTGTGCGGGGCACCGAGGAGCTCAGCTCCCTTGGGACCTGACGAGAGCACCCTCTCCTGAAAAGGCGGGGTGGCGGTGGGGCGAGGAGTAGGGCCACGTGGGAAGGGTGACTGGGCTTGGTGTGCCCCCGTCTGGGTCCCCAGGGGTCTGATGGACTTTTCCATCTTCTGCTGTCACCTTATGGGCCTGGCCTGGGTCCCTGCACCAGAGAGGAGCCCCTCTGCCCTGGCCCGGAAAGACTGCTAGGGGCACAGGAAGCCTGACGCCCGAGGACCATGCCCATGGCCAGGGGACCTCAGGCCATGGTGGCCCTGGAGTGGGAATGACCTGATCCTGGACTCCTGCAGCCTGGGCCTGGACGGAAGGGACACGGGCTCTCGGGGGTGTCTCCTGTGGTGACGGACGTTAATGGAGGTCTGACGCGTCCCACAGCAGTGGCCCAAGCCTTTAAATCTCCGTCATTAGGGGGTTTAAATCTATCCGCCGAGGTGGGCAATAGGTGAACAAGGACATAAATATGAAGTCTGTATGTGACGAGCACCAGGAAGCAGATGGAGCAGGCAGAGGAGGAGGAGATGGCCCGGGAGTCAGGGAGGGGCGGGGAGGGCGGTGCTGGGTCTGACTGGAAGGGCTGCGCAAGCTTCACTGCGTGGTGATGTGAGCGCAGAGACCCGAGCACACAGGGATGGACCGTGGGGCTGCCTGAGTGAGGGTGCTCCAGGCCACGGGACCTGCAGGTGCAAAGGCCCTGTGGCAGGAATGGGGGAGGCAGTAGGGAGGCTGTGTGGCAGGAAGGAGAGATACAGGGAGGAGAGATACAGGCAAGGTCTCCGAGGACAGCAGGCAGCACTGGGTGGAACCTAACTGGAACAATCAGAAGTACTTTTTTAGGGGGAGTGGAGAAGAGAGGGTGAGTTGATATGGCTTGATTGACATTTTAACATGATCTATCAGAGGCTTTGTGGAAAAGCTGTGTCAGGTGCCACGGGGAATAAAGTGAGGATGGAAAGGCTGTGTCCCCGCCTTGTGCAGCCTGTGGCCTGGCCAAGGGGGCTGTCCTTGCCACCCTTCACAGTTACCAGACCTGTGCTCAGGTCCCATAGCAACCCCCGGGCTTTGCCATTACTATTATAAATATGATGTCCCCATTTCATGGATGAGTAAATGGGGGTCTAGAACCTCCAGTGTCTTGTCCAGTGTCCCCCAGTGGATGTAGAGTCAGGGCTTAGCACTCAGCAGACCCAGAGCAGGGGTGAGGGGCTTCGTCCTGGTGCCAGCGGAGCAGGAAGCCCCGGGCTGGGTGCTCTCAGGGCCCCGGGCTCCTCCGTCCTAAGGGCAAGTCTCACTAGTGGCTGGAGCTGAGGAAAGGGGTCAAGCCAGGGTGCCCTTGACTGCAGGGTGAACCTCAAAGCTTCACTCATTCAGCAGTTGGAGCCTTTGAGGGAGCTTGGGAGAAGGGTGACTCTAAGATGAGGCAGGAGAATGTGGCCCATGACAGGCCCCTGTGTCCAACTGGCAGAGCCCGTGGTGATGCCACTTTTCTCAGGTCCCTGGAGCACACTGCACCTGCAGCTGGCATGCCAGGGACTCAGCGCCCCGAGAGCAGCCTCGACCATGAGCTGATGGAGGAAGGCGGTGTATCAACGCCCTGCTCCTGCTGCCGATCCCCGAGCTCCCGGGAGGAGCGGAGCGCCACTTCCCACAGCAGCAACTGGCTTGGGGTCACATTCTCTTGGGGCTGCCTGCCCTTGACTCCTTCCTACAATTCGGCTCTGAAGGAAGTGGAATAAGATGCTCACTCTTAGCTACACGGCTTTGAATGATTTCTTGTCTGTGCCTCAGTTTCCTCATCTATATAATGGGAATGAAGTCATCAATTCCTCTCTCCAAGGTCGAGGTGATGGGTAACTGGACCAGAGGCACGAGGGACCCACGTCTTGCTGGTACGTTCATTCTTAGCCAGTGTCTGCCAGGATCGCTGAGAACAGATGAGGTGGAGGGAGAGAGGCTGGCGGCTGGTAGGGGACTGAGCTGGCAAAGGGAGCCAGGGAGAGAGGGAGCCGGGACGCTGCCAAGTGAGAGTGCAGAGAGAGCAGCGGCCAGGAGGAGGAGCGGGTGCCAGACATCCAGCAGGCAGAGGCCCAGACGGCAGCTGTGTGCGTTGGGACCTCCCTGGAGGGAAGCGGGGCTTGGCTGGGGTGGAGGTGGCAGGGTGGAGACGGTGGGTGGGTCGGGATCCTTTGTGGGGGCAGGAGGCTGCCTACAGGTCAAGGGTGGGGAGGGAAATTCCTCTCCTGGGGATCTGAAGCAGTGGCCACGCTGGGCCTGGAAGCTGGCAGCCCCTGTGGGGCCCGGGTTCCTGGGAGCAGAGCCTTCGGCCTGGATTCAGTGCTCGTGATTGACTGGGGAAGGGGAGGGGCCTGGGAGAAGAGGCAGGGAGGGCAGCAGCTGGAGACCTGGCCCAGCCCTGTCCCTGGGGGACTCTGAGGGGCCGTCCCTGTTTCCATTCCCTCAGCTCTGCTCCATCAAGGGTGATTCTCCAAAAAGGGGCGTCTGCTGCATTAGCAGCCGACACTCCAAGTAGCAGAAAGGAGGCACTAACCCCAAAAGGGGGCCGAGGAGGAGTCACCACCATATCCACCGTGGCTGGGTGTGGGTGGTGCTCAGAGGCCCACCTGGCTTCACCGGGAGACCTTTGAGAACTAAGAAATGCTTGTCCTATGCACCGGAAGCATCATGGGTTCCATCTGGGCAGAAAGAGCCAGCGGATCTGGGGGGCTCCGGCTGCCCTCAACCTCTGCCCAGGCTGCACAGGTGACCTTTGGTCTCCACCTGGGTGGCTCAGTCAGGGCAGTTCAGACTTGTGTCCTGAGAGCCCCATACCAGGCTATACCAGGGGCGTGGCTGGTGCTGCCCAAGGAGCGCTGAAAAGATGCTTTGTCCTTCCCGGGCGTCCCTGCCCAAGGCGAGCATCGCGGGAGAGGTGCCTGTCTGACTCGGGCGCCGAGGTCCTTCCCTCTTCCCTGTCTGGCAGCTCAGGGTGTTGGGGGTGAACTGGGCTTGCCAGGACCAGTTGGGGGTGAACTGAGCTTGCCAGGACCAAAGGCCCCCAGAAACCACGGCCACCCCAATCCACCCCACCCAGGCCTGATTCTTTCGGAGAACAAGAGGAAGAAGAGAAGATGCCATCAAGGAACCCTCAGGCCGAGGACCCTCGTGCCTGGCCAGTGCTGGCTTCAGATGCCACCTGCAGGCTCTGCCCCTGCAGGAGGTCCCTGGTCCTGGTCTGTGTGAGTCTCGGGCAGCAGGCACAGCCCCGCCTCTGCCTCCCCTGCCCACAGACCCCAGCCTTGGATGAGGGCCCCAGAAGAAGACCCACCTAGACTGCAAGACCTTGTATGGGGTGGCTGTCACCAAGCTCAGGGTCACTGTAGCCTCCTGAAGGGCCATCAGGCCCTACCAGGCAAGACCAGGAAGACGTCCTGGCGTGAGCTCTGCTGGCCCCACAGTCGGCAGAGGATGCTGCTGGGAACCACAGAACACCCTGGGCTGGGCATCTGGAGCCCTGGATTCTGGAACCTTCTCTACCTCAAATTCATCCTGTGGTGTAGGACCAGCCGCTTAATTCCAGGGGCTGTGAGGTCCTCATCTGGGAAAAGGGATCAGACTGTGACCTTTCTCCCAAGTGGTCCTGGGGATCTGGTGGGCTCAGGTGAGAAAGGGCACTGTGAACATGCCCTCCCGGCTGTTCCTTGAACCCACACTGATGGAGCACCTCTGAGCATCTGTGTTTGCTGTTCCTTCAGGAAGAATGCTTTTCCTTCAGTCATCTGCAGACTTAGTTCTGCACACCTCAGGTCCTGGCTTAGGTCCCTGCCTTCCTCGGCCACCCATCTAAAGTTAGCCTCCTGGGCTCTGCCCCCATCACTTGCTTAGCCCCTGCCTTTGCTCCCATGACCACCTGCTATGCTTCATACACACCTGTGGATTTTTTTCTCTCTCCCTTCACAGAATGCAAGCTCCCCATGGGCAGTGGCTTTGTCACTCTGTTCCCCGCCCCACGGGCTCTCTGCTCCTCTCCAACAGCGTCAAGTCGCCGGTCTCCCCTAAGCCCCTGCGTCTGCTGTTCCTTTATCACAGACCAGCCTTTCCTTGCCTGGCTTATCGGGTGCCACCCTCTGTGGAACGCTGCCCTTCAGAGCTTCGGGCACACTGGACACCTGGCAACAGGCCCTGCGGGCTGTGGTTGCCTGTTGTCTCGATCGTCCCCTCGTCCCTAGGTCAGGTCTGGGAGGGCACCAGAGTGACAGCAGGAAGCAAGTGGCCCAGAGCTGCCCACGGCAGGATGGCCCGTCCCCAAAACTACATGGCCCTAGCCTGAGCCCACTTGGTGGTGATGGGTAGCCAGGAAGACTTGGGGCTCTTGACTCAGCGGATGGTGGGGAGCTGGGCCAGAGGACGGGTGGCTCCCTCCTGACGTTGCTCTTTCCAAACTGCTTCTCTGGGCTGAAGCCCGAGCAGCTCTATCCCCAGGTGGGGTTCTGGGGTCTCTTTCCCGACCTTGCTGTCCTGTGGGTGGTGGGCAAGAGAGGAGGACAGTCAGGTGCAGCTTGGTGAGGGACAGCTGGACCTGCTCAGGGCAATGAGATTTAAGATGCCGAGGGATGAATGGTCAAAGTCCTGGCTCGGCAGAGACACAGTAGACTAGAGCTGGCATCCAGTTTCCATCTGAGAACTGTCCAGCTGTGTGACCTTGAGAGAGCCACGTCATCTCTCCGGGACTCAGGGAGTTTGATTTCTAGTTTCAAATAAAGGTTTTATCTTATTTAAAAATAAATAAATACATGCCTGGAGTACTGGGTTAGGCAGGATTCTGAGGTAGGCCTTGAGCTCCATGGAACAGTGCCACCATCGATTAGTAGTGTCTGCCTGGGCAGTGCAAAGGGGACTGTGTCATGCCTAGCCCAGAGTCTCCTGGATACATTCCTGACTCAGCGACTCTGCAGAGCCCGAGATCAAGAATGTGTGTGTTGAGGGTTGAAAAGATTTTTTAAAAGTGGGTTAAAAAACTTGGGTTGGACCCATGGAAAGCTTCAAAATGGCAGAGCTTCTGTGCCTGTGAAAAGCACACTCTAGGAGAGCCGTTTGTTTCTAAGTTGCTCACCATTAGTGGGTTGTGAAATAAATTTAGTTGACTACACCAATATTTTAGGAACATACAGAGCAGAACAGAATAAGATCGAGTATTTTGGAATCGGTGCATATGGTAGAGCAAAGCACTGTGGGCTTTGCTTCAGTGACGTGTGCATCGTGGAGGTTGAGGGGACCTGCAGACACGGTTCAGAAACCCTGAGGGAGCTGGGTGACCAATGTGACCCCTGTGGGCCCCACCAGGCCACACCCCTCCTCTGGGAGTACCTCCATGCCATCTCCTCTCATTCCCTGGCTGATCCTAAAATATGTCCATGTGGTTCTTGGCCACTCTTTCCCTCTAAGGTGGGGCCCGCTCCCCTGCCCTTGGGTGTGGGCTGGCACATAGTGGCGTCTAATGGATGGAATATGAGAGGTCATAGCATGTCCCTCTTGGGATGTTGTGAAAACACTGCAGGCTCCTCCTTGCTCTCTCTCTTAGGTTGCTCATGTTGGCAAGGGGGCCTGCGTGTGAGAGGGTGAGGCCATGTCTGCCATCTTGGAAACAGAGCCTCTCACCCCCAGCAGACTTTCAGAGGACGGCAGCCCCCATGGGCATCTCACTTGCACCTTCACAAAAGACCCTTGTCCAGAACCTCCCTGACGAGCCATCCCCACCTCCTCACCCACAGAAGCTGTGAGATAGGAAAGGTCTATTATTTTAAGTCATTAAATTTGGGGACGATTTGTTACACAGCAATCAATAGCTAACACACTCTCAGAATATCCATTCTGATTTAAAAAATTGATGGTTCTTTCACATAGAAGGGACTTCCGAGATCCTGTGGGGTTTCCAGGAATCGTGGGGAATGAGGAAATTTCAAGGGGACTGCAGAGGACAGTTACCTTTGTTTTCCACAAAGGAGGGAAGGGGAAGAGTGGATACAGAATAATCTGGATGGGCCGACTACACTGGAGATCCGGGGACATCTGGAAAGTGAACGGGGCGTGTGGTCTAGGGCCTGGCTCACCCAGGCCAGGTTCCCTCTAACCCCTCCTCTGCACAGACTGGCTGGATCAGCAGATCTGTGGGTGTGTAGCAGGTTAATGGCCTTTGAATGTCCTGCACCCGGGGAGCCCATATGGGAGGCGGTTGCACAGAGGGATCTCTAGTGTGGAATGTCGCTGTAGCTCCAGCCTGTCTGGTAGCTTTACCAGACTTGAATGAAGCCACAAAAGATGTGTTCCTCCAACCCTCGAAAGCGCAAGTCATTCTGATAGAGCTGATTTATGATCCAAAACTCCCTTCCCAGGCGGACTCACTGGGCCAAAATCAACAAGGAAAAATTTAACAGTAATCGATGTCAAGCCAGGCGCTTGCAGATCGAAAAAATCAATGACTCCAGCAACAAGCCCGGCACTGGGGCGGCGGGGGCCGGCTTGGCAGAATCCCATCCGAAATGATCGGATCATTTCTATTTGACCTCTGAGGTCAGCGTTAGCACGAGCACTGACACATGAGGTGGCTGCTGACACAGGGGACCCGGTGTGAGTTCCCAACTCAGCAGAGGCCATGGTGGCAGGAGGGACGGTTCTCTCGTCCACGGCCCTGGCTGGCCATGTCTGGACCCCAAGCTTCACAGGCACAGAGAGTCTGGAGGGGGACCGGATGGGCAGCAGGGCCACACGTCCTCACCTGGGGAATGATGACTGGCCCCTCCGGGAAGCAGCCTGGGGACAGGAGAGAAGGCTGAGCCTGGACAGCACAGCCACCTGGGAATGACCAGGGGTCCCAGCAGGAGCGCAGGACTGTTTGGAGGAGGACGTAGCAGGGCAGCCTGGTGCTTGTCTGGGGGTCGCGGGACCCCTAGGCAGGGTGAGCCAGCCAGCCAAGCTGGTCCCAGGCAGGACACTGGCTGGCCCAGTCCTTCCCGTCCTCTGCCCCAATTCCCCTGGCTTCCCTAGGGGGCTTTCCTTGGTAAGGAGATGACCCTTGGCTGGGCAAGGAGGAGGGTGAGCAGAGGACAGGGGTGGAGAGACGGGGAAGGGGCCTGCCATTGCCCCGACGTGTGCGTGAACACGCGTGGAAGCCTGCTCACGGGTGCTCACGCTTAGCCTGCACACAGGGCTCGCACGCTCAGGGTCACGCCCGGCTCGGGGATTCCTGTCACACCCGCAGGTCCCCCATCGCTGTGCTCCACGCCTGCACCCAGGAACCCCAACAAGCACGCCCAGGTGCCCAGCGGGGACCCCATCTCAGCTCCCATTCCTGGGACGCAGACTGGGACAGGCGACGTGCACAAGGGAGGAAGGTTCCGGAACAGCAAGGAAGGCAGGGCTGAGCTCCCCTCGGAGCCCTGGAGCTGGGACAGCCCCTCAGAGACGCCCAGAATCGAGGTGGAGCATCCTGGCCTTTGTGTCCCTACATGAACTGGTCACTGGGAGGAGGAGGACGAGAGTGTGTTGGGGTGGACTGGCTCTCTCCAGGTGAGGGGACTTGCAGGGAGGGACTCTGCTGAGAGTCACCAGCAGGCAATACTCCTGGGGTCTGGGGGATGAGGGCCTTGGTCCTGGAGCAGGGATGGCGGCAGCTCCATGGCATCCACTCTGTGCTCATGAGGACGGGACCGTGCACACACAAGCCGGGCTGGAACTCTCCTGTCCAGCGCAGGCGCCTTCTTGGACAGCTTCATCTGGGGTTGGCTTCTGGGGCCCCTTCGTGCCCTGCAGCAGGTGGCCAGTGTGACTAGGCCTGGCCCCAGCCTCACTTGACTTTTCCCTCCACCTTCCCATGGGAGTGTCCTCAGTGGCTGTGGCCGTCCCTGCTGGTGGGTGGACACAAGGCTGAGCCGCTGGCTCTCTGCTTTGCCCCTAGGCCATCGGCACGGTCACACATGCAGCTTGGTTCGCCCTGTGGCATCAGGCTTCACCCACGGGGAGTCTTCTTCTCTGGGCGGCCCCAGGAAGGCTGGGAGCTGGTTTCCCCTCGCTGCTGACCAGACCCCACTCAGGACCTGCTGATGTGGACGAAGCACACCAAGGTCAAACCAGATTCCCTGTGGGGTGCACTGGGGGCCCACAGTCCCCTGGCCCTGGAGGTCACCTTGGCATCACTGTGGCCGTCTCATTGCAGGGCACCTAGGGGCCACCTCTAGCACCTTGGTTAGATCCCGCTGTCCCCAGGCCCGCCTGGAACCGGTTCCCAACATTAGCCTTTGTAAAATCTGCCCCCGGCCATTGGCTTCACCCTGCTGGTACCTGATGTCTGAAATCTCAGCATCCCCCAGGCTAATGCTCGGGGCTGTTTCAACATCCCCTTCCCCAGTGGTTTAGCTCATGCCCTAAGCCAGGCCACCTCGGCCTGAGTGCCAGCTCTGCCCCTCACTGTGGCAGGACCGCTGTCAGGTTACAAGGCCTCTCTGCATGGGAGGCCTCCTTGGTAACGTGGGGCCACAGCTCCCAGCGTTGCGTGGGCGACACTTACAGACCCGCCTGCCCACGGGGCGCCCATCTGCGTTCTCCTGGCTGCTCCTCATCCTGCGCAGCCCAGCGCATGGCTGAGCCGCACCCCGTCTCTCTCCTCCCCTCTCATCCCTGCCCGCCCTGCCCTCTGGGCTTCTACCACTTGAGTGCCCTCCTCTCGGTGGCTGTCCTTAGGGTGAGGTAGGAGTGGGGTTCCAGGCCTTAAAGGGGCCTGCGGAGCTGCCTGGGCTACCTTCGTGCTCACAAGGAAGGATGTCGAGGCCCAGAACAGTGGAGTGACCCGCCAGACCCTTGGCCACCCCGAATCATGTGGAGTGGGAGGCATCTCCTGTAGCACCAGGTTACAGGGTCTCAGCCCTGGACCCTTCTCTTACTTACTCTGTTTTTAGGGAATTTACTTTTGTGAGCATGGGCTTCCTTATCTGCCTTGTACAGTTGGGCAGTTTGTACACTGTGCAATAGCACCTGGAAATAAATGGGGGGAAATCCAGCCTGTGTTGACCCGAGTCCCCCCAGCTCTGCACCTGTGGAGCTGCACCCACCCCAGGAGGCGTCATTTTCTGATTCATCTTCTCAGAGGGGCACCGTTTTCTGATTTGCATTAAGGCATTGCAGGAGGCAGCCCTGTGTGCCCTGCCTGTCATTTGAGGGGTGCAGAGCAGGATTCCACACTGTCTCATCTGGGGATCCCAGTGCCCGAATCCCACCGTTTCTGCTTCCCCTGGGGTCCCATGGTCATTTGTGATGGTCCAGAAATCCCATTTACCATGAAGCATCCTTGGGAACAATAATATCCTAAAAATAAGATAATGATAATCCTATTATCATTTGCACGATCGTCATCATATCATCCCAAGCCCCCAGTGGATCATCCTTCTGGCTGATGGCAGGATAAGCCTCCAGGGTGGGTGGGAGGACGGGGGCGGTGCTGCGTGCAGCAGGCAACAGGAGCAGCCCAGGGCCTCCCGCGGAGGAGCCCAGCAGCCAGGGCAGTGGTCACGGCGCTCCTGATACACCGGGAAACTCCGCTCCAAGGAGCAGCGTGGTCGCAGAGGGATGAACCCAGCCTCTATCTTAAAGGGCATCGGGGACACATTCCAAGGAAGCATCTCACCCGGTGGGGACAGATGCAGCAGAACCATGTGGGAGAGCCCCCGGCCCTTGGCCTCTCAAGCTGCACACCAGTTGGCCCCCAGGGTCAACCACCTGGAGGGTCTGCCTGGCACCGGCTGGCTTCAGGTGACATTGCTGAGTTGAGGGTCTTGGGACTGACCCCCGATGCCAAGGCGGACAGCCTCCCCTTCCAGTGGAGGGTGCAGTGTTGGAAGCTGCAGCAGCTCTCGGGGGTCCCTGGGGCATCCGTCACACCTCGGGGTGAGCCCCTTCCCCGGGGAAGGATGCAGCTTCTCACACCCCAGCCATTGGTCAAGAGCAGCCAGGGAGGGGCGTTTCCAGCTCTCTGCGCAGCCGGGCGGTTCTAGAAGCCCCCCGCAGTCTCTGGAAAGTGCCCAGCCCTGGCTGCCCAGGCTGGAGCTCAGGAAGCCACAGCCGGGTCCCTCCTGCTCCCTCCACCACAGGAACAGAGCCAAGGACCTCGAGGGCAGGTCAGTGCCCGCAGCACCTGCCCACGGGGTCAGCGCTGGTGGTAAAGGGTCTCTTAACTGCCACCCCCCTGACACACACCTGTGTCGTATTCTGGAGTGACAAGATTTCTGATATCCCCTCCCATCTCCACAATCCAATGTAGCATCCACCTGTGCGGGGGCTCCTTGTTAAAAGCCAAGGATAAGCGGGCGGATGGACAGGTGGACTTACAGAGGGCCTGGAGCTCATACCCACTCAAGTTGGACATTCCGGCCACCAACATCTGGGCCCAGTAGTGGGGCCGACACAGTTTGCTTTGTCTGTTTTCCTTTTTTCTTAAATGGCTATTTGAGGAAAAGTGTTATTGATTGGAGCTGGATCATCACTAATGTCACTAATAAAAAGCAAAACAAAATACCAAACACGTCAGAAAGTCAGCGCTGCCAGGCGCGGGCTCCCGGTCACCAGGCTCCCCTTCAAGCCGCCTCTCAGGCTGTTTTAAAGCTGCAGCAGGTCCCGGGCCGCCTGGGAAGGAGCAGGCGGAACGGAGCTGCAGGGGGAGGCCACTGACCTCCGCCTGGCCCAGCACTCAGCTGTCTCCACCCCGCAGTGCAGGCGGTGGGGTTGACTAGGGTCCCCCCAAGTTCACGTCCACCTAGGACCTCCGGATGGGGCGTCGTCTGGAAAGAGGGTCTTTGCAGGTGTGACGAGTGTCCATGACGTCATGCCGGTGTGAGGTGGGCTCTAGACCCAGCGCGGTGGTGTCCTCGGGAGAGAGACCCGCACAGGAGAGGCCGTGGAGCTGACGTCCTCTCGGAGCTTCTGGAAGGACTCAGGCCTGCCGGTACTTGGGTTTTGGATTTCTGGCTTCGAGAACGGGGAGGTGACAGGTTTCCTTTGTGTTTAGCCTCCCCGTCTGTGAGGATTTGCTAGGGCAGCCCTAGCAAACCAATTCAAAGGGCCTGCAGGACCGAGGTCAGCCCCGAGGGCAGGGGACTGCCAGTCCTCCCCCTGCCGGCGCCACAGCAGCCCCTCTAGGCCCCAGTGAGCCTCAGGAAAGGAGCGTCTGAACCCCACCTACAGTGGAACCCCTTTTCCTGAAGCTGAGAACTCTACATCCTCAGGATCACCCAGACTCTGAAGCACAGCGGCCAGCAGCCCGGCTCTACTTGGTTCCCCAGGCCCATCAGTGCATGGAGGTAATTTGTACCTTCCTGGACTTTCTGGAGGCATATCAGGAAAGGCTCTCTCAGAAACAACCACAAGGGTGGGAATATATATGAGAGAGATTCGTTTTAAGGAATTGATTCACGAAATTATGGAGACTAGAGTCTGTGGACACTTTTGTGTGGACACTTCAGATCAGCTAGCACACTGGAGACCCAAGAAATGCTATCTTAGGTCAAATACAAAGGCTGTCAGTGGCAGAATTCCCTCTTGCTTAGCTGAGGTCAGTCTTTTGTTCTATTGAGGCCTTCAACTGATTGGGTGAGGCTCACCCACACTATGGACGGCAGTCTGCTTTATTCAAAGTCCACTGATTTAATGTTGGTCTCATCCAAAAGTATCCTCACAGGAACATACAGAAGGATGTTTAGCCACATATTTGCACAGCATGATCCAGCCAAACAGACAGAAAATTAAACTTCACAGTGGGCTGGTATTACCATGTCCATTCTAGAGAGGAAAACCGAGGCCCAGAGAAGCTGAGTGATTTTCCCAAGGTCACCCAGCAAATGAGATGCAGTGAGGAGTTGTGAGCAGTGGTTGGGCTGGCAATGAGGAAAACTTGGATTGAATTCCCATCTCCTCTGAATTGTTTTTTTTTTTTTTTTTTAAATATTTTTTAATTGAAGATGGACATAATGTCTTTATTTTATTGCTTTGTATGTGGTGCTGAGGATCGAACCCAGGGCTTCACGCATGCGGGGCAAGCGCTCTACCGCTGAGCTACAATCCCAGCCCTCCTCTGAATTGTTTTAAACCTAGTTCTCTTACAAGATACAGAAGATAAGCATAAAAATGTGTGCTTGGTATTTGCATTCACAGGGTATGTGTGTTTTATAGGATGTCCTGCAAGGCAAGAAACACCCTCTCACCATTGAAGGAGGATTCTTTTGTGCTGGAAACTATACTTACGACATTTGATTATTGCAGTGACACTGAGTGTCCCCATCTTGTCCCCATCTTATTGATGAGGAGACTAAGGCTGAGCATCATGGAGAGACCTGCTCAGGACACACAGCTAACGGAGTGGAGCCAGGCCCAGCCGGCCGCCTGCTGGACTCGGGCTGCTCTGTTCAGCCCAGCTGAGCAAGGCACAGGGCGGAGCGGCACCTTTCTGAGCGCATCCACCTTCACACAGGCTTCCTCTGATATTCGGAGCCGCCCTGGAGGGAAGGAGGCCTGTTCCATCTTCCTGAGGTGGAGCAAGGCTAACAGACTCGCACCCGGGCCTGGGACCCCGGCGCCTTGCCTTTTTGCCAGGGCTTCACAGAGCCCTCCAGATCCACAGGGCCAGCCTTGGGGACAGGCCTGTCTCTCCCCTCGTGCCCACCACTGGCCTGTGGCCTTTCCAACAAGAGAGAAGAAATAAAGCGCAGGAAGAGCAGGAGGAGGAGGGAGGATGCGCTCCTATCCCGGCCTGGCAGCTCCCAAGCACCTTCTGCAGATGACAGATGCTGATGGTTTCAGACAATGAAACGGATCATCGCCTCCCCCCTTCCGCTGGGGTCATTACCCCTCAATTCTGCAGAGGCGCATTGGAGGCTTCATTTTTTGTTGTTTGCATATGAGATCATTTCAATTAAAGAGGACTGGAAACATTCCCCTCCATTTCTTTAGCAAACACAGCTTATTGCCTCTCGCTGAAAAAAAGGGAAAAAAAAAAGCACCAATATCCCAATTTTGAAAACAAAACCGCTCTTAAGCAGAGCTGGGCTGCCTCTTGGTGGAAGGATGTCTGTACATAGAGAGTTTCTGTTAGGGAGGCACATGAGTCACCTTCTGCTGTAAGTCACAGCACGGTGGAACTAATCCAGAAGATCTCACGCAGCAGGATCACCCGCTTGCTCCTAGCGTAGCTCAGATCCCCTGCCAGGAGGACTGGCCACTCCGTGGTCTAGAAGTGGACAGAGGCCCCAGTTGCTGGGTCATCAGAAACACTGAGTTGCTGAAATATGGATTCCCAAGCTCCTCCCATGGGAAAAAAGCCTCCAAAGAAAGGGGCGAGTGATTCTTAACGTATTCAGGCAAATTGGGAATCGTGGTGCGTGATATAAATGAGGCGCAGGGGGAGTCACAAAGCTGCTGGGTTCTGAGAGGTGGAGGAACTAAAAGGATAAGGCAGCAGAACCTGTAAATGAGCAAATAACCCTGATACAGGAAAAGAGAGTGGATGGTGGAAAGTCAGACCTTCACGCAAGGAGAAATACATCAACCCATTAAAAGAATCAGAGATTGCTTGGCTTGGTGGTGCACGTCTGTAATCTCAGCAGCTTGGGAGGCTGAGGCAGGAGGATCATGACTTCAGAGTCAGCCTCAGCAATGAAGGGAGGCCCCAAGCAACTTAGCAAGACCCTATCTCAAAATAAAAAATAAAAAGGGCTGGGGATGTGGCTCAGTGGTTAAGCACCCCTGGGTTCAATCTCTACTACACCCTCCCCCCCCCAAAAAAAGCAGAGACTGAAAATTGCTGGGCCATGTGAATGGAGAAGCTCAGAAAGAAGGTGCCTGATATCAGGCAAATGCAAAAACAAAAGTCAAGAAATAAGCAGGCAGGCAAAAAGGTGGCATGATACTGTTAGTATAGAAAGTGAAATTAAAGCCTAAAATCACTCAGCAGGACAAAGAAGTACATTATGTACTAGGACAGGACATATTTTACAGAGATGATAAACTCATAAACATGTATGCAACAAACAACACAGCAACTAAATACGAGGGGCAAAAAAATTTAGAGATGAAAGGAGAATTGGCAAAAAATTTTAGAGATTAAAGAGAATTATCAAAAAATACAAGTTGAGTTGAAGATTTTAATACATTGTATTAGTCAGGGTTCCCTGGAGGAACAGAATGAACAGGAAGTATGATTATACAAAGGGGATTTTTTAGGTTGGCTTACATGATCAGAGGCTGGATAGTCCACAATGGCCATCTGCAGGCTGGAGAGCTAGAGGAACCAGTAGCTGTGCTACCCTAGTCTGAGACTGATGGCTTCTGGAAACTCCCTGGAGAATCACTGGTGGAATCTGCTTTGAAAGAGCGACAAAACGAGAGTCCGACATCCTCAGATGATCTCAGCAGCAATCAAGTACTCGTCCGAGGAGAATGGAGCTTGCATCTGCTGCTGCTTCCTTGTTCTTCTAACTTATTCTATCCAAGTCACCATCCGATTGGATGGTGCTGCCCATGCTTAAGGAGGGTCTCCATTTCAGTTGGCTGTCCCACATGCCAATCATTCCTAGACACAGCTTCACTGACACACTCAGAAGCCTCTTAATCCTTGGCATCTCTTAATCCAATCAAGCTGACAATTCAAATTAACTATTACACATCCTTTTCAGAATATACAGCTAGGAGGCTCCAAAGAAGCCAAAGCAATGCTGTCCACGGGCCACATGTGGCTATTGAACATGTGAAAAAATCAAGTTGAACTCAGATGTGCTATAAAAGTACTATAGAAATGTCCGATTCCAAAGATAGTACAAAACAAAGAATGCAAAATATCTCACTAACAATTTTATATTGATTATTTGCTGAAATGATAAGATTTTTGAATATAGTGGGTTAAATAAAATAAAATGCATCAAACTAATTTCACATTTTTATTTTTATTTTTTTCTTTAATTCTGAGGCTTGTACCTAGGGCCTCGCATATCATGTACTTCACTGCTGAGCTCATTTTACTTTTTTAATATGACCAACAGAAAATGTCAAAGTGTACCTGTGGTATGCATATTTCTATTGAACAGTGCTGACAGAAAGGGATCCAAAAACCTCAGTAGCAAGCTGTTCTTGGAGCTCCCCTTATTTCCTAGGCCCTGTTTTTAAGTTACAAATCCTCTCCCTTGTTCCATGTGTGTCCTTAACACTGTTGACCCTCACCAGAGCTTGACAAGTAGAAATTTTGATTCGTCACAAGGAGAAGGTATGGATCCCAACCCACTTTGTGACTATTTGCAGGAGGAATTTGCATCTTAGATTTGTTATTTATAAAACAAAGAGTATAAATCTGGGTGTGGTGGTGCACACCTATAATCCCAGAAACCTGAGAGGCTGAGGCAGGAGGATCTCAAGTTCTGGGCTAAGCCCTTCTCACCCCGACATCTCAGTGAGACCCTGTCTCCAAAGAAAAAATGAAAAGGGCCAGGGGTGTAGCTCAAAAGTAAAGTACCTCCAGTCCTGTAAAATAAATACATTTTAAAAATAAAATAAAAATAGATCCTATAGCAGTATTGCTGGGAGGATTAAATGAGATAGCGCATGCTCACATTTTCTAAAAGGTCAAATCCCAGCTTTATAGACCCACCCTTGCTAGAAGAATCTCTGGGCCATGTGCCAGTCCTTGGGCCCTACGCACAGTCACAAATCAGGACCCCAGTCCTCACTTTTATTTGTGGATGAGGAGACTGGTCCAGAGGCAAGCACTGAGAAGGGCCAAAGGGGTGTCTTTAAAGACCCCGTATTGCCATGAATGATGCCCCCCCTTAGTAATGCCCAATCATAACTGCCTGGAATCGTCGACGTGGGTGTGTGAGAGCCAAACAGGTTTCTGATTTCCCCCGCCATCTTCCTCCATCCATTCTTTTTTCTTTTTGGAATCATAAAAAGCACTTTGTGGGGATGCTCCTCCCTTGCCAGTCCCCAAGGCCAGCCTTGGCATCATCTGTTGGGTGACTCAGCCCCGGGCAAGCTGGTGCCTGGGGGTGGCGCCTGGGCCCCTCCTGATCTGGGGAGCCAGGTTCCAGCGCAGGCCATGCAGGGGCGGGAGGCCCGTCTGAGAGATCCCTTCCAGGTTCCTTCTGCCATGGGTGGTGGCCCGGGAAGGGAGCCAAGTCGGGGGTTCTTTCTGATGGACTTGTGTGAGGGGGGCCTACTGGTGAGGAGGGGGCGGGGGTGGGGCAGGCTCTGCTTGCTCTGCAAGAGCAGGACACCCCATGTCCAAGGGAGGGCCCCGGGTTGCCAAAGCCAGAGAAAGGAGAGTCGCCTTCAGCAGCTCGAGGCTTCTTACATGCCGTTCCCTGCCCAGGCCTGCTCAGCGCGCCCAAGGCACCACGTGCCCATCTCCCGGGTGCTTGTTTGCAGGCATTTCTTTCCCTGGACAGGGAGCATCACAGTGCATGGCTGCAGCCCCAGCCTGGAGCGGGGTGGCCTGGCCCAAACCCAGCTTTTCCACCTCCCAATCAGCCACCCAGCCACCCTGAGCCTCGGGATTCCCCTGCTGAAATAGGACAGCGACGCTAATCCTGCGGTGGAGTCCTCAGGGTTACAGGCAGGTCACGCAAACACAGCCCGCGCACGGTGGGCACCCACGAGCCATGTGGAGTCATCAGAATAACACACGTAAGTGCCTCGTGTGTATGAGGGGCTCCGTGGGTGTCCTTTGAGAAAGACTCCGTCGCCCAGAGACCTTGTCCCCAGTGGGAAGATTCTGCATGAACAGAAGTCAAAGTCTGTCACACACAAGCAGCGGTAGCGGGTGCTCTCTGGTGGCACGGCTTGCTCTAGTTTTCTTGGCAGCAGCCTCTGCCATCGTGATGGAGAGAGAGGAGAGACGTGTCATCAGCCAAGAGGAGAGGCTGGTTCCAGCTTCCAAAGGAGACCCCAGCTGTCCCTGTGATGGAGATGCCACCGGTCTTCAGACTTGGGTCCAGGATTTGCAAGCCTGGCCTCATCCTGGCGGGCTTTTCCAGAATCAAAGTCGGTGACGATGGCGGTCCATCTGGGCCTCCTGGGCACTCTCCAGGCTTTGCATTCCCGGCCTTTGCTCTGTGGCTCCCGTACCCTCTCATTCTTCCATACTCTGGGTTTCTCCTCTTAACTCTCAGACTCTGGGTCGCAGCTGGTGGGTCCCCTCTGGCAGGGTTCAGCGTGAACAAGAACCAGACCCTGTAGCCATCGCGCCCAACTGTGTGACCTTGGGCAAGTCAATGCACATACCTGAGCCTCCTTACCTCTATGGTTGATGCGGGTGCTGTGGCCACGGGGAGGCCTGCTGGGAAGGTGAGAGGGGGAGCCTCCAGTGGCTGCCAGGACCTGCCCGGCCCTGGAGGGCGGGCTCCAGGTGTTGGTCCTGTCCGTCTCCCTCCTCCGCTGCTCCTCGTCTCTGCCTGGCAGATGTGCACTTGCTTCCGATGGCACAGCCTTTGACGAAGTCCCCCCTAGCTGTCCCCAACGGATCACTGCCTCCTCTTAGCCCCCATGGCCTTGGCAGGGCCTCAGTTGTGCCCGGGTCACGTCGACACAGGTCTATCACATGCACGTGCGTCTCCAAAGGCGGGCGTTCTTGCGTGGGGAGCTGGGTCTTACGCCCCCCTCACCTTCAGTGCCCAGGCACCGCGGTGCCCATGCGTGTTGTGTGTGGGCGGATGGGGTGGGCAAGCTGGGCTTTCCAAACTTTCACCACCTTCCTTCCTGGCCCTGGAGAATTGAGGAAGGAAAATGGGCTTCTGTCCCAGTGCGGCGGCCAGGGCCACAGAGGCTAGCTGCTGGGGTTAAGTGCCCAGTAGGGCCACAGTCTGGCCTGCCACCCGACTACTGAGGTCTGCAGGCAGAGGGCAGGGAGGCCGGCCCTTCCTCCAGGCCTTGAAGGGGAGAAGTGTGGAGTCAAGACACCAAGCAGGAGGCCAAGGCCGTGCCCTTCCCACCCCTGGGAACTGCTCCTGTGGCAGGGCCCTGGGTGCAGGTTGGGCAGCTCGCTGGCTCTGCAGACCCAGGCCAAGCCCCTCGCCTCAGAGACTCCTGTCTCCAGGGGACAGGTGACGGGCAGAGCTGTCCCCTCATGGACTCCAGGAAGCAGAGAGAGAGAGGAAGGGCTGGGGAGGAAAGAGACCCTGGAGGGTACACCTGCAAGGACCACGCCGTCCAGCTGGGCCCATCCTAAAGTCCCCGCCACACCCCCACAGCGCCATCAGAGCCCTCAGGACCCAGTCAGTCCCAAAGCCCTGCCTCTGAATACCACCACGCTGGGACAAGGCCTTCAGCTCATGAGGCTCTGGGGACACTTCTGTTTTGAAAGACCATTGCAAGAATTAAATAAGATGACACAGGGACTGTGGGGGGCTCGGCGTCCCTGGCCCTTCCCAGTTCCTGATCTGTGCCTTTTCTCCAGAAGTTCTTCCATCCAATGGAAAGTGGGGACTGAACTAGTCAAGCTCCGCTGCAGACTTTTTGGGAAGCATGTCGTCGCTTGATGAGTAAAGAAGTGTCAGAACAGGGCTTCTGCCGGGGTCACTCACCAGGCAACGGACGCTGAGCCCAATTCTCACTGAGCCAAGAGGCGTGCATGTCACACATGCTGGGGACCGTTCTAAGTGTTTTGTGTACATGAATTAATTTTGTCTTCACAACCACACTGTGCAGTGGATATTACTATTTTTCTCATTTTTACAGAGATCCAGCTGGTCAGGGGCAGAGCTGGACTCCACTCAGGTGGTCCCGCTCCAGGACTGAGCTCCAAACCAGGAGGCGCCACGGCCAAGAAGCCCGGCTGTCCTTCAGTGGGGGGATGAGTGGCACTCGCACTGCAGATTAGCACACAGGAGCAAGGCCACGCAGTGCCCAGCGCCATGGAGCCAGACCTGGGCACATGCCTCTCTTTGAACTATTGCGAAGATCTTTTGAGAGTAGGGCTGTTGCTACGTCCACGGAAGGAAAGGACCCTTTCAAGGGGCACAGAAAGAAAGCGATGAACTTGAGATTGGAACATGGGTGGAACCCGCCCTTAGCCACCTTTCTGGCCACTCTGAGTCAAAGGTGATATGAGTGCTGGGATATTTGAAACTGACTCTGGGGAGCCCCACATATCCATCACCCCAGGTGGTACCCAGGGGCTCCAGCACAGCTGCTCAGACCCCACAGCCTCTTCCAGAAGCCACTCAAAGGCTGGAGTCGCACAAGCCTGTAATCCCAGCACTTAGGGAGGCTGAGACAGGAGGATCGCAAGTTCAAAGCCAGCCTCAGCAATGGTGAGGTGCTAAGCAACTCAGTGAGACCCTGTCTCTACATAAAACACAAAATAGGGCTGGGGATGTGGCTCAGTGGTCGAGTACCTCTAAGTTCAATCCCTGGTACCAAAAAAAAAAAAAAAGGGCTGAGATCCTGCTCAAACCCCGGCAGTGCCTCCTGGGGTCTCCTGGGGCTGGACTTCTCTGCCTGGGCCCAGGGCCTCCAGCAAGTCCTCCATATTGAGTTCAAGGGAGGACCAGGAAGGGAGATAACACATCACCGTGGTCACTGCTCTTAACTGAAATTGAGCATTTCGTTTAGTTGTTTGTCACCAATAGAGAAAACAGATAAATACCATCACATTAGGTAGATGCAGGTGCCTTGAAAAACTATTGGCACCGAACACCACTTCAAATGGTGGTGCTTAGTAGGCCGAGAGCTCAATCTTATTATTTAACACTTTAATAAGGAAGCACATGTATTGCCAAATTATAAATTCGTTTTTAATATTTTTTGATACTATTTTAATATAATTAGTACACTCTGTAATCCTATGCATTTTTATTGTAGGCATTCGAAAACTGTATTCCCA
The DNA here is from genome assembly GCA_028644305.1 of Xerus rutilus. Taxonomy (NCBI): domain Eukaryota; kingdom Metazoa; phylum Chordata; class Mammalia; order Rodentia; family Sciuridae; genus Xerus; species Xerus rutilus. The sequence continues at coordinate 18,268,259 of CM053399.1, forward strand.
GGAGAGATCTGTGGGCTTCAAAAGACTGCCAAAGGATCCGTAGCTCATGAAATATTTACAGCAATATTTTGAGATAGGAATCTGTGATCATTTATTATAATTTTTCTCTCGTGGAAGAAAACTTCAGGCTCAGAAAGGTCAAGAAAACGGCCCAAGGTCACACAGCTAATAAGGAAAGAATAAGGATTTGCACCTAAGAGTCCAGAACAGTGCTGTGCCCTTGGCCAGCGCACTGAGTCGGGCCTCCAGGCCCCATCTAGGCTTCCAGACTGTTCTTTCACCCTCTTGGAACATGTTTGCTGCTTCAATTCTCGGCCTCCCCAAGTGCCTTGAATGCCAGGACTGGTTTTTATTTATCTCTGAATCCCTATAAGCTCAGAAAAGTTTCCAAAGAAAAGGTTTTGAATGAATGTGTCTGTAACCCATAAATATGCCTCACACACTGAGGGCCAAACCCTTTCCTTTCTGGAATTTTACTGCTTTAAAGAAGAAGAAAAAAAGCCTCCAGCCAAATAATTCGTCTACATTTTATAATGGCATTAGCATGGGGTCTTGCATTTTTATAGCACTTTTGATGTTTTCAGGAATTTTTATGTCCCTTTGACTTAAACCTTAAGCGTAGATTTGTCAGGAGGGAAACAGGCTCTGTTTCTGCTGCTTAGAGAAGTAAGGAGCCTCTGCAGACGCTTGGTTCCAGGCCACAGGGTACAGCGGGAAAGGGCACAGGCTGTGGGGACCAGCGGTGGCCCTGTTCCTTGATCACCCTGAGCCAGTGACCTCATTTGTAAAATGGGGACAATAACAGCTACCTGACGGAATCCCTGCTAGAATCGAGTAAGACGATGTATGGGGTCTAGAACCAGCCGCCGCAGGGGGGTGAGGCCACAGATCTCCGCAGGTGCCCCAGTAGCAGAGCAGGGTGTCGTGGAACAGGCCTCACAGGCACACGGGGCATCACAGGGGACATGGCCACTGCTGTGGCCTTGAATTCGGGTTCCAACTCAGTCACAGACCTGGGACACCACCCTGCCCCTCTTGGGATCTTGGTTTCCTGCTCTGGAAAATGAGAGCGCAGGGCAGAATCCACAGACACAGGCTTGGAATTCTGTCTATACATGAAATTTTGTGCAGAATTGACCTGAAAACCCAGCGGGAAGGGCTGGAGGAGCCAGAGATAGGCACCCAGGGAGCCCAGGCTGTGGGAGGCCCGAAGCCCCCACCCCCCGCCCGCCCGGCTTCTGTGAGGCCTCCAGGTCTCCCCACCCCCCACTCTCCAAACAGAGGCCCTCCACCTCCCCTTTCCTAGCCCCCCAAACCTGTCCCTTTCTTTCCTGATTGTTGAATCTCTCATGATCACTAGTTTTAAAGATTCCCAACATCGTGATTAACACCGGTGCCCGGGGCTGCCACAGGGCCTGGGCCTCTTTCTGCCAGCAGCTCATGTGGGGCTGAGCTGAGCTCAGGCAGCTGGGAAGCCCCCTCCAGCAGGCACCTCCGTGGGCCCCACAAGAATGGCTTCCTGCTCATGCAGTGCTGCGGTGACGAGGACTGTGGGGGGACGGTGGGGCGGTCAGCCCAGCCCATCAGAACAGCAAGACAACAGATCTGCTTCCCCAAATGACTTTTAATCGTCTCCTATTATTGCTGGAAAAGGGTTTTTAAAAGAGGTTAACATGGGATTTAATGAATCTAGAGTAATAACGTTCCTTGTATCAAATTAAAATTCTAAGGCTGTACATGAAACAAGCGCGTTATAAGTATCCAACACTATGTGTTATTATTATTGCACTGCCAATCACCTCGCATACTGGGGAATAAAAGAAAAAGCTCTGCATTTGGATCTGGAGCACCCGAGCATCCCGGGACCCTCTGACTGAGGAAGACACTTAGAAATTGGGACATCTCCTCAGGAGGAAACTGAGGGATCCTAGCAGAGATAGACGTCAGTGTTTCATGGGAGCAGCCGTTTATGGATCTAGATTCCAATAGCTCTGTCTATAGGCTGTGTGGCTTCAGGCAAGTCACTTCACCTCTCTGAGCTCCCATTCCTCCACACTGATAGTCGGGATAGAGGGCGGTTGTGATGATGAATTGAAATGACGGGTGTGAAAGCACTTTGTAAACTCTGATGGGCTGTTGAGTCCTCAGAGTTGAAGGCGGGTAGAAGGTCGTTTTGCTGATTTCTTCCCCATTCCCGCCCCTCCCCCACACTGAAGCTTGGTCCCATCTATGCTACTTAATAATAGTCACCTACATTTCTTAGGCATAGACAGTCTGGTATCGCCACTCAGTCCTACCTTAACTCTATGCTGCAAGAATTATTAACTCCATTTTATCGAGTAGGAAACTGAAGTTTTAGATGGAACATAGTTTCTTTCTTTTTTTTGTACTGGGGATTGAACCCAGGGGCTCTTCACCACTGAGCCACATCCCCAGCCCTTTTTTGTGTTTTATTTAGAGACAAGGTCTCACTGAGTTGCTTAGGGCCTCACTAAGTTGCTGAGGCTGGCTTTGAACTTGGATCCTCCTGCCTCAGCCTCAGGAGCCACTAGGATTACAGGCATGGGCCATCATACCTGGCAGTACATCATTCCTTAACACCACAGGATGGGGTGGCAGGGACCTGACCCCAGGACTTCCTGAATCTCTTCATTCTCATGCAGTATTTGCTTCTAGAATATGCCCGACATGCTGCTTCTGAACTGTGAGCACCCCCAGGGAATGGGGGCTCATTACCACCCCGTCCTTATCCCCACCACGAGTGCCCTCCCTGGACACATAAAGCATTACGACGGTGATATTATCACCTACAAAATGGAGTGATTAGAGTGGATGATCTCTGGTCTATTCCAGAAACATCTCTTTAAGAGCGAGACATTTACAGCCCAAAGCAGCCTGGCGGCCGAAGAGAGGTTTAAAGATCTCCAGCAAGCAAGAGGTGTGTGTGTGGGGAAGGGCCAGTTCACCCTCTTGCCAATCCTTGCAAAACAAAAAACAAAAAAATGAAGCCATTTTCTGGAGAGGAGGCATCTATTCCTGCAGACCTGTGGTGTGGCTTTGAAATATCTCCACAGAAGGAAAGATGACTGAGGAAATACAAATCTATTCAAGATGCAGGGCCAGAGAAAAAGGAGCTTCCATAAAAGATCTTCTAAACCATATCACAGGCTCCTGAGGTCAGGGAGGACTGTGGGGACACTGCCAATTAGAGCTCAATGGGCAAATAGCTTCCATTTCAAAATTAAAGCTGAAGAGCGGCAGTTAACCTGTCTTCTAACAGAAATCACGGCCCTTACTGCTCGATGTAATTTAATATTTTAAAATTATGGTCACAGGCGAGTGAGGCCCCTGTTGGACACTATAACATGGACAGTAAAAAGCTCCCTGGGGGGCTTTGACATGCGTGCGTGAGAGGGCACCAGAATGATGTGCAGGTGACATGGAAGCCACCAAAAGCTGAGCTGGCAGACGCACAGTAGGGCTCCTCCCCGGACACAGACTGTTTTCCAGGGGCCCATTCTCTGGTGGCAAGAGTCGTTTGCCCTGTGCTTGGTGGGCTTTGGTGGGATGCTGCTGAGAGTCCAGGTTTCTGTGTCGCCCGTTGTTGGTGGCCCCTGGGTGCGTGTGAGGCCGTGTGGGTGGTCGGCCTCCCCGGGGAGGGATGGAGCTGAAGTGCCCCCCTGGAGCTCTCAGGGTCCTCAGGGCTCACCTGAGTGTCTCCCTCAGGCCCCACCACTCTGCCCCCGCTGCTGGGTGACATGAGTAAGGTGGGTGCAGGGACAGGCATGGTATTTGTTCTGCTGCTGGCTTGGAGCCTAACCTCCTGTTTCCTCTCTTTGCATCATCTCCTTTCTAGAATTTCGATTTGAGATCCCCCAAGGCACTGATTTTCCCTCCAGCCATGTACTTCACTTGAATTCTGGGCCTGTCTCTGCAGTGACCATGACAGATCCAGGCCATCACTGCCACCTTTATCTGGAATTCCCTGAGGATAATACCTGGGACTTTTCATCACCCAGAGGACTGTGTGAGGCCCCATAAAAAGCATAGCACAGTCCCCTTTTCATTTCCACTTTAAAGATGAACCTGGGGTACAAAGAGGTCAACTTCATTGCTGGAAGTCAAATAGTCATTGTCAGAGGTGAGACGTGAAGCCAGAAGCTGGCTCAGCATCTAGGCCTTGAGCGCTGCCTTAATGCCTTTTCTGTTGCTATAACAAAATGACTGAGACTGGGTAATTTATAAAGAATAGAAGTTTATTTGATTCATAGTTCTGCAGGCTGGGAAGTCCAAGAGCATGGTGATGGTACCTGCTCCACATCTGGTGAGGGCCTTCTTGGCACATGGGGTACAGTGGAGGGGGAGACGGAGCAAGGGCACTAGCTCTTCTAATACCATTACTGCAGCTGTGGCCCCCGCCCTGTCATGACCTCATCTAATCTTAATTATCTTCCAAAGGCTCTGCCTTCAAATATGACTAACATGAATTTGAGGATGAAGCTTCTAATGCATGAACTTCAGGGGTCCCATTCAAATTGGAGAACCATGTTGGGAGGCCCCCTGTAGAGTGGGGTCCCCCTGCAGAGGGGAGCAAACAGGAGGGGGACAGAGTCACCAGGAGTCCCAGCTGTAGAAGGGAGCCTGTCACCAGATTCCATGGCCTCAAGGAAATCCCAGGAGCACTGGGTTTCCCTCCTGGAGTCCGCCTGGACCACCGGGGTGTGGAGGCAGCAATCTCTGGCCACACGTGCAGTCTGCAGCGATGCCTGTCCATGCCCAGGGACTGTCCAGCCTCCCCCAACTCCTCCCCTAATGAGCGATCCCCAAGTCCAGCAGTTTGTCTCGAGCCAAGCTGTCCTCCAGCCAGGAGGGAGCCTGGACAGAGGGTGACGGAGGTGGTGTCGTGGATGGGAAGACGCCCCCACCAAGGTCAGCCCTGAGAGAAACAGCTGGAAGCCCCATGCAGCGAGCACCTTGGACCTGAGCATCTCCTGGGGCATGGTGGGCCCCTGGCTTCCCCGGGCTGGACTCCAGCAGCCCCTGCCACCCTGGCCGGGCCACCGTGCTGCAGCCTCTGTGCCTCCATGATGGCACTTCTCCACTGCCACACGCTTGGGGTGACTGACAGCCCGGTTCACCTGTGGCCTGTGCCTGCTCGTGGGTGGCTCTGCTCTTTGTCATTCCTACCTACCCATGTCCAGTCCAGGGCCCGCACCTGGTAGGTCCCCTGGGAGCCACGACTGGTGACAGACTGGTGAGTCTTTCCATCCTGGCTCCACCCCGGGTGTTAGCTGTGGATTCGTAGATAAGTCACTCAATCCCCTGAGCCTCAGTTTTTCTGTCCCAAGAAAGGGACTTGTGGAGTCATCTGAGGATGTAATGAGCTGCCGCTTAGAAGGGGCCTGGCATGGGGCCTGGCAGCTGGAGACTCTCCATGGCCCCTTGCTAGGGTCTTCCTTTTCAGCTTGCCAAAAGCAAACAGTCTCCATCTGGCCACCCTGATGTCCCCCTCTGGTTTCTGGGCAGTGCAGGTATCCAGGCCAATCCAGCAGGACCCCCTTTCTTATGTCCCTTCACTGTGATGGCCACAGAGGTGGCCTCCAGAGGGACTCAGCAATCCCTGTGCAAGGCCACCTCTTTACACAGTGAGGGCCCTTTGCCACTCCACTGCCATCTCCCCCAGGAAGCCTGGAGCCATAGAGGCCATCCAGGGGAGGTGGCGCTTGGGCAGCAGTTGCTCAAGTCATCCTGCTCTGAACCCCAGAACCCACACAGCGGGTGGTGGTCTCCAAGCCACAGCTCCAGTGGCTCAAATCGTCTCTCTGCAGAAATCAGTTTCATAAACAAAACCAGAACAGGACAGTTTGGAAACTCCGAGAACCAAATGTTCAGAACAGAGAGCAGCGCAGGGGCCACTCCACCAAGAGGGGAGAGAGTGTTTTTCTTGTATCCAAGCAACACAAAAGCCATTTGGATCCCCTGGGCTCAGCCTCCTGAGCAGTTAACAGAGGATCTGCCTCTGCCACCTGTCACCTTAGGGGTCTAAAGGACACAACCTGCAACATGGATATTCCTTTGGAGTTCGTTTCACAGTCTCAAATCCCTTCTGGCTTCATGGCAGTGCAGTGGGGGAGGGTTACATGACTTTTTCTCTCATTTTTAAGACATGACTAAATGGGGGTTTGAGGAGGTGGGGTCCCTTGATCCTGTTCACCTGGTTAGTGAGTACTGGGCTGGGGTTTGAACTCAACACCACCAACTAACAGCTTTCCAACTGTTGCTGGTCCTGGAGGTGCTGGGGGGAGGGGTCACAGAAGAAGAGACAATGGGTCTCAGACACCCTCTGCTTTTCTTTCCTCCTTCTGGCTATAGTGACTGTGCACACAGGGTGGAACTGCCTGCTCTTTAAAGGCTTGTTTAGAAAACGGGAAGCACAGGATGGTGGAGTTGGAAGTTTTCACACATGGGCTTGTTTTTGTTCCCATTACCCATTAGAGATATTTGTCCTTTTTAGCTATAAACTGGGCTGCCATGTAAGATTTCATTTGAAGAAAGGGATAAACAACTTAAAAATAATTGAAAACCAGAGCACTGAGCCAAGTCGAGCCTGTGGCTTGTTTCCCCTGGGCTGCGCTGTGACGAAGTGGGTTTACTGTGCCCTGGTGCAGGGTACAAACTCTCCAGTCTGCAAGCAGCTAAGGGTGAGGGTGGTGCCAGGCACATGTGGGGTGGGACAGTGCCCTCCTTGCTGAATTTTAACTTAAAAGCTTTTGGCATTAAAAAGGGGGGGAGGGGAATAGTCCCCTGTCATTGGCAAGATTCAAGAAGTGGCCACCTGCCAGGAAAAAGCTAAAGGAGGAACGTTTGGGTCCTTGTAAAGTTTGGTGCCTGGTTTCAGGGGTGTGACCTACAGGCAGATCAGCTCTTGACCTCAGGCCAGTGTGTGTGACCTCCAGGAGGGGCTAAGCGGCAGAACTTGCATTTGAGCCCTAACCCTAGGCACAGGGTGACGGGGGTTCCCTAGTCCAAGCGGATCACACTAGGCTTTATGGACATCTTGGGTCAGCTGTGGGCAGACGGTCTGGCAGGGCAGCTTTGGAGAGAGGCGGAAGTTTTGGGAAGCCTCTGAGGTCACTCAGACATCTGCAGAAGCTAAAACAGTAATTTCCTCTTGGTGACTGGACATGGTGTTCTCAGGAACACGCTGTCCCCAGGTGCATGTGGGAGGCCCCCTGTTGTCCCTGATCCTTTCTTCTGCTGCCTGGTCTGCTCAGAGTCAGAGAGAACCTGCCCAAGCAAGAACATGCCCAGCACCTCTGCCTCATCAGCCAGGGGACTGTGGGAGCAGACCCATAGCAACTTACTGAGGTGACAAGGTGCTTAGCCCTCCGCACTCATGACTTCATAGAATTCTCCTTGCTGTCCCATGTCAAGTAAATCTTGAGTCCAGTTCCATTTAACAGAAGAAGAGACTGAAGTTCAGAGAGGTTAAGCCAAGCAGTAAGTAGCAGAACAGTCTTGAACCTAACTGGATGACCAAGCCTTCGACGTTGACCCAGCTCCACTGTCCAGACTCAGTATGTTGGAGAAAGTGGAATCCTGCCTCAGCCAGTCCGCGGTCCTGCCTTAGCTTCCCTATACCACATGTTCTTGGGGGACAATATTATACCTAAGATGCAACAATGACTTATTTGTGAGGCAGCAAAAAAAACCCCACCCTTACCGTTGATATATATAAAGCATGCAGATGGTGCATAACAGATACAGCAGATCTGTGATGTTGATCTGACTAGAATGAAGTCAGGATAAGGTGCATGCTACAATTTAGGTCCTCGGTCCTCTCCTTTGTTGCCTCCTAGAGCCACTTGGTCCCATTGGGAGGTTCTGTGCCCCAGCCCGTCTGCCTGGCCCCAACTCCATCCTCAGGCCTATTGGCCCCAGCGACTCCATGGCCACGTCTGCCCCTACAGAGGCCCAAGCTCACCCCCAACACCCCCTGTGCCTCCTGGAAGCTTCAGCTCCGTGGAGATGCCCGCTGGGACTTGTTACAGGTTAAACAGGTACAGGCTCAGCTCGGCTCCAGTGAAACTTGAACACTTCAGGCTGGGGTTGTCAATTCTCCCAACACAAGGAAAAAGGTAATTGTCAATTAACGAGCCCATCAACCGAGGCGGGAGGAAAATCAATACTGTGGACCAATACGGAGCGTTCTCATGCCAGTCAGGGTCCCGGGAGCCGGAGCTTCTCACGCAGGTACATGGAGTAATTGGCTTTTCCCTGGTGACCCGTCCCGCGGACCCTGCAACTCTCCAATTAACATGTACCTCTGACAGGCACACAATTATTTGAGTTCACTGCGCCCCAGACAGTGTTTGTTCAATCAGAACTTGCAAATACGAGAAAAGCTCACAGAATACCAAGTGCACAGTGAGTCTTAAAGGAGCCTTGGCCTTGATCTTCACCTTCTGAGAGCTGCTCCGAGTCTCAGCTCAGATGCCTGTCAGTGTCCCTGTCTGGCCAGCCCCTGACTGGAACTGTCCCCATCCTCGCTGGGGAACTCAGAGGGGGTTACCTGTGGCTTCAACGGGTCTAACCTGCACAGGCCAGCAGAGAGGGCATCCTACCTTTCTGTCCCACTCAAGTGGGGAAAGAGCTGGGTCTGAGTCTATGCTGGGAGGCTCTGCTGTCTAAATTGTCTAGGACATCATCACGTCCCCTGCCTGGATCAACCCGGGCAGCCTCAGATCCTGGGGATTGTTCCTGGATGTCCCCTGACTAGGTCGGGCGCCCTCCCCTCTGTAGCCACTGCATCCTGGCTTGCTTTTTCCTGAGTACTTACACCTTCGGGTTACGCTCCTTGGGTCATTTCTGTTTCTCACCAAAAAGTGAGTGTTGGATGTCGCGGATCAGGCAATGTTCATTTGCAAGCATCGTTAGAATAGAAAGTTGCTTAGAAAATGGTTGTTAGGTAAACGTATGGTTAGGTAGTGAATGAAGGGTGGTCAATGGGCAGATGATGGATGGACAGGACGGTAGAGACTCATGGTGAGGGGGTGAATGTTTGGTGGGCGGGAGCTATGTGGAAAGCCACTGGGCACAGTGGCTGAGGGTGGGCTCTGGAGGCAGATGTCTTGGTTGCCCCAGCTCTGTATTTCCGGGTGTGGACCATGGCAAATCCATCCTTCTCTAGACCTCAGTTTTCTTTCTTCTTTAAATGGGAAAAGAACTAGTACTTCCCTCTTACACTTATCACAAGGACTAAGTCATACCTATGAGACACTTTAAGCAGTGACTCAGTTATTCAGCCCAGAGGACTGAATAAACGCTAGTCACTACCTTTTTTTTAAATGACCATCACAACTCAAATGGAGGGAGGGGTGAAGGAGGGATGGGTGTGGGTGTTTAGGTGGATGGACAGATGGATGGACACCAGTATGGGTCAGGTGAGCTCATGCATACCGAGGCGGCAGGCAGGCTGGCTGGTGGGGGACAATGTATATTCTGCACCCGTGTGAGTGAAGGTCTCACCCAGCCTGGGCCCGCCCAGCCCACGAGCATGCAGAGGCTTCAAGGCTCCCAGGAGCAAATCCTGTCAGACACCCCACAAATGCTCAGACCTGCATCTGGCCTGGCTCTAGATGGATCACAAATCCAAGCTGTCCCTCTCTGAGGGTCCTCCTGGAACCAGCTGGTCACTGAGACCTGCCGGCCTCTAGAGCAGGGCTGCACAGCTGAGGTGGGCCTTCTCTTGAGACCTGCAGATCCCTGGGCCTCCTCTAAGTCTACTGGGAGGCCAGGTCTGGATTTGGGCTTTTCAGTGTTCTGGGCAGGGAGGGAGACACAGAAAGAGGGAGAGAAGGGAGAAGGGAGAGGAAGGGAAAGAGAGAAAGAGAGGTGGGAGGAAAGGGAGGAGGAAGAGAGAGAGAGGAAAAGAGATGGAGAGGGAAGGGGGAGAGAGAGGGAGGGAAAGAGGGAGAAGGAGAGAGAGAGAGGAAGAGGAAGAGAGAGAGAGAGGAAGGGAAAGAGAAAGAGAAGTGGGGGGAGAGGGAGGGGGAAGAGAGAGGAAAAGAGAGAGAGAGAGAGATTGGGAGGGAAGGAGAGAGGTGGGAGGAGGGAGGGAGCAGGTCTCAGTTTTCCTCCTTGGTTCCCCTTTACTTCTGGGCTGTGTGGTGCCTGATCCTCTCAAGACACTCAGGGATGGACAAGCACCTACTATGAGCCAGATGCTTGCCCCAGTTACCATATTTAACCCTGACTCTAACCCCAGAAGGCAGAGGCAGCCATCCCTTCACAGGAAGAAGTGGCCAGCCAGCCAGAGGGCTTGCAGGGGTGGTCTCCTGTCTCCAGGTCTCCTGTCTGCTGCAATCCCAGCCTTCTTGGGGCCTCAGAAGAAGGTCCCTTCCCAATTCCAGGGTGTGACCAACTTGAGGCTCGGAGACCAAAGCCATAACTGTATCACGACTCTGGACAGGAAGATATCTCCTAGGGATAAAATTATATTTCTTATTGATTTTGTGTTAGAGCAACTTGGCTAGAAGTATGTTCTGTTTATCAGTTTAAAGAGGCCGATCATACCCCTCTCAGCCCTAGCCACCTGATGGGGAAGACCATGGACACAGATCCTCCTTCCATTGCTAAAGATGCTGCTGCAGGTGTGCTCCTGGCCAGGAGGAGCGGTCCTATGTCCTGCTGCTGGTCACGGAGGGAATGAGCTCTCCTCTGCCCTCCTCACAGGTCCTCAGCTAATGCAGAATGCTGATGTCACTTCCGGTTGAGACTCATTCTTGGGGTTTGGTTTTGTTTTGTTTGGATCTTAAGTGGGATTTGTGTGGACCAACAACCTACCAGAATCATGGATGAATCCTGAACTATGTAATGCCAGGCACGATGCCAGCCAGGCGTCTCTCTGATGGCCCCATGCAGGTGTCTAATATCCCCCTTTGTTAGACAGAGTCTCCTCCTTGAGCCAGGTTAAAGAATTCTTGAGGTACCATCACCCCTCAACATCCCTGGGGAAATGGTCTCAGGACCCCCTGCTAATATCAAAACCCACAGATGCTCAAGCCCCTTATGTAAGTTGGTATAATATTTGCATATAACCTAAGTACTTCCTCCCAGATGCTTTAAATCATCTCCAGATTACTTGTAATACCTAATGCACTGTGAATGCTCTATCGGTAGTTGTTACAATCATTGCTTAGGGAATAATGATAAGAGAAGGACTGTACATATTCATACAGACTATTTTTTTCAAATATTTCCAATTCACAGTTGGCTTAATCTGCGGATGCCAAACCCATGGATGTGAGGAGCTATCTGTAATGAATAAATATCTAAAACCCACATGGTGGTGTTCAGGGCACCACTTCATGGACCTTAAAAATAGCTGCAATATCTAAGGAAATTAGAAAACCATTTCACTTATGTACATGAACAGGAAAATTCTAAGTAAATATTAGCTAATGGAATTCAGCAATACCTTCTTAAAAGACATCATGATCAGGTAACGTTTAACCCAGGAATTCAGGGTTAGCTCAATGTCAGAAAAATTCCATTAATTCAGCATACGAAAAAAAGAAAGGAGAAAAAAACAGAGGGTTGTCTCAAAAGATGCAGAGAACACTTAGTAGGATTCAACATGTCTTCATGATTAACATAAACAGAATCTCTTGGCAAAGGAGGGAAACAGGAGAGCTTTCTAATCTGATAAAATACCTATCACAAAAATCGAAGCAAACATCATATTCAATGATGGAGCTTTAGACATAGTTCCAATGACATCAGTGACAAGATAAAATGACTTCTATCACTGGTTTTGCTCAACATTGAACTTGAGATCCCAATCAATGAGAAAAAGAGAGGAAAAATAAATAAATGCCTCAAGAACGGGAAAGAAGCCCATCGGTTTTCATTTGTATTTCTATACAGAAACTCCCAAAGAATCTAGTCTCCTGAGAACGAATGAGTTCTCCACAGGTTGCCCAGGACGAGGTCCATCTAGAAACACCAACTGTGTTCCTGTTCACGAGCAATAACCAGTTCAGAACTGTGATAAAAAGACTCTCTTCAAGGCAGCAAGACAACCCAAAAGGTACCCAGGAATAAGCTGAGCAAGAGACGAGTCTGACTGTTATGGAGAAGTTTATAAAGCATTACAGAAGAAAATAAAAACAAGCACGGTCCGTCCAAGGGGGCTGTGGGAAATGAGTGGGGAGCGACAGGCAGCGGGTGAGCTTTGCACAGGTTAACATCACAGTCAATGGCAAAAGCGAAAAATGATTTGGAATTCTGGATTCTGAACCCTTGAAAGACGTTTTCTCTCTGGTGACAGGCTATGCTTTCCTGGCCACTTGCTACAAGCATGGCGGATGCATCTGCCATTTTTCACCATCTTTTTTCCCACTTAACGGCAGAGCGTGATGTTTGCCATATCATTAAATGGGATTTGATTTTTTAAAAAAATCATAAGGACCAGTTCTCCAGGACAGACAAGCCCGGGCATTCCCTTTGGTTTAGAGATGAGGGGGACACTGCAGGGTGGGAGAGGGAGGGAGTACCAACCAGCGCCCGTATTCTTGCTGCCACCCTGGGATACAGATGCTGCCCCTTCCAACTTGCAAATGAGGGAATGGGGGAGGGGGAGGGCAGGGACGGCTGAGGGTGGGGGCACCCATGCCTGTCATTCACCACCTTGAGCTGATGCCCACTCTGCCTGGCACAGCAGGGGGGTACTTGGCATTCGGCAGTGGACGACACCAGGCCCTGTCTTAATTTCCAAGGCGTGATCCAATTAATGACCACACACATAGCAGCTTCAAACTATGGAAGAACATTGCCCTGGGGACCTGGAGGCCAGCAGTCTGGAATCAAGGTGTCCAGCTGGACCGGCTCCCTCCCTGCGGGGGAGCATCCTTCCTCGCCTCTTCCAGCTTCGGGGGGGGGCTCCTGGCCTTCCTCAACAGTGTCATTCCATGGCCAACCTCTGGGACCTCTTCGTGTGGGCTTCTCCCCTGAGTTTCCACGTCTCAGTCCTTCCTCTCCTTTCTCCTGGAAGCTTCCAGGTGTTGAATGGAGCACCCCACCCCCTCCCAGGATGGACTCACTTTACACTCTGACTTAATTACCCCGTAAAGACCAGATTTCCAAATCACAGGCCCCGGGGATTAGGACTTGGATATAAACTTTTTTGTGGAGGTGGAGGTGGGGGCACAGCTCAACCCACTTCACCAGCCCACAATCTAGTGGCAAAATGAACAAATACATGTTTAGCAAGAGAGAATCACGGTGACCAGGGCTGCGCTACAGGGGTGGGGAAGGGCAAGGAGATGGAGCATCCAATGGGATTTGCAGGTCTTCTCAGGGACGGCCACCCTGAGAAGGTTACATTTGAGCAAAGACAGGAAGTGTCCCAGGCAGAGGGATCACAAGCACAGAGGTCTAAAGGAGGGAGCATGCGTGGAGAGAATGGAGCTTGGGGGAGAGAAGGAGCCACTGTGACTGAGCACAGTGGAAGCCAGCAGAGGTGTGGACATGATCTGAGTGACAAGCAAGGAGGCAACTGGAATAATCCAGAGGGGAGACACCCGCTTGGACCATGTGGCAGCCATAGGGAGGGGGCCGATCTGCAGAAGTTCAAGTCTGCTTTGAAGGGAGGGTCGGCGGGATTTCCTGGTGGATGTGGGATGCCTGGGAAAGAGAGGAGTCCCCGAGAACAGCGTGCCATCGTGGCCTGGGCAACCAAAGGATGAGGTCGCCATTAATAGAGGTGCAGAAGGCTGTGGGCGGGCAGGATGACGGGAAAGGTCAGGAACTGAGTTTGGGACGTGTGGCGCTGGAGATGTCGGCAAAGACGAGACGACGGCTGCAGCCGTGGCTGAACATTTGTGTCTGTAGTTGGGGGCGAGGTCTGAGCTGCAGGTAGACATTTGAGAGCTGTTAGCCTGGAGGCAATGTTGGAGACCCCAGAGTGGATAAAGCCACAGTGGGAGCGTCTCAGTCAGCCTTAGTCTACTTTTTCGCTGCTGTGACTAAAGGATCTGACCAGCACAACAGGAGTGGAGGAAGAGTTTATTGGAAGGCTCACGGTTTCAGAGGTCTTAGTCCACAGAAGGCCGGCTCCACTCCTCGGGGCTCGGGTGAGGCTGAACATCGTGGCGGAGTGTGTGGCGGAGGCAAGCAGCTCACACGGTGATCAGAAGCAGACTCCACTCTCCACACACAAATATATACCCAAAGCCACGCCCCGATTCCCACCTCCTCCAGCCACACCCACCACTCCAGTCCATCCATCAGGGAGTCACTCACTGATTGGGTGAAGGCTATAATCCAATCAATTCTTCTCCAAACCTCCCGTTGTCTCACACGGGAGCTTTCAGGGGACACCTCACATCCAAACCATCACAGGGAGTGAGTACAGATAGAGGAGAGGCCAAAGGACTAAGCGTGCAAAGGCTATCCCAACCCTGAGAGGTGGAAGAGGGCACCCAGCACAGGAGGCCGAAGACCGGCCAGTGAGGAAGGAAGAAAACCAGGGCAGGGAGCCATCTTGGGAACCAAATGAAGAGTGACTTCCAAGGAGGTGGTGATCCACTGCACCCAAGGCTGCTGCAGGGTCCAGCAAGCTGAGCCCTGGGGACTGACCCTGGGTGTCCTAGAGGCCTTTGGTGCAGAGCAGTTTCAATGGGCTGGCGGGATGCAAGCTGATTGGAGTGGGATTTCAAAGAAATGGGAAGAGAGAGCTGGGAGGCATCCTCCAGAGACAGCCGCAGGACTCCCCTTAGAGGTGAGTTGTTTTGAGGTGTTTATACAAGAGCAGAAGGGAATGGGGGAGTTCCAGAGGTGGGAGTGAAGTCAAGAGAGGTTTTACAACTTCTAGAAAGGGAGAGAGAACAGCATGTTTGCATGCTGACGGGCACGCTGCAACAGAGAGGGGGAATTGGTGACACGGGGTCAAGCAGATCTCCAGGTGCTCCAGGGAGCTGGCGTGGATGGGACCCAGGGCTCTGAGAAAGGCACAGGATGTGGGAACAGGGCCAGGTATTGGGGGTCATGGGAGTCAGCAGCTTATGGAGTGTCTCTTCCAATTGCTTTTATTTTCTAAGTAAGCTAAGTAAGGCCATTGGCTGTGGGAGGGGATGGAAGAAGAGCTGGAGGTCTAAGAGAGAGGTAGGGTGAATGCACTGGGTACAGCAATCCTAGATAGCGCGCAGGGCCGGGGAGCGCTGTCTGGGCGCTGGTTGAAAGATTAAGTGGATGAGCAGAGGACTCCGAGATCCAGGAGGGCTTGGAGTTTCCTCCGTTCCTCTCCACATGCTGCTCCCAGGCCCCAGCACAGAGCCTGGCATTTAAATCACTTTAGTTAATGACTGAGCTAACAAAGCCTGTAACTGGAAATGGGTGGGGTTGTGCCTTGGTCTGAGGTGGCTTCCTTTGGGCCTCCTCTGTAACCTCCTCTGTAAGACAAGGAGGCCCAGGCAGTGGCCATATTGCAGGAAGTTAAGGGACTCCAGGGTGATTTCCCTTCCGCTATCCCTGTGGAAGGCAAGCCTTGGTTCCTGACAACCTCAGTTGGCTCTTGTCTCCTGGGCTTCTCGCCCCACCACGAGAAGGCTAGTGCTGTGGTCACAGCCCTCCCCACCCACTCTGGCTGACCACTGGTCCTGAGGGTGAGACCCTGCCCTGGACTTGCCAAAGCTGGGCCCCCATCCTGCCTACTCCCACTAGACCTCTCTCCATCTCTGAGAAATCCCGTCCCCTGGGCTTGTCTTCCCAGTCAGCTGGTCCCACCTGGGACCCTGCTTCCTTGGGGTCTGTTCAGTGGTTCCTGTTCTGTCCAGACTGGGAGAAGACCAGGACTCCAGGGGAGTCTGGGAGTGCGGCTTTGGCATCTGTAGTTTATAAAGCTCCTTGGCGTTTTAAAAATGTAGCCAAGGCTGAGAATCATTTCACTCGCCGTGAAACACACTAATCCTTCCCGTCTCGCGATGAGGAATAAAAGACAAAACCCAGCGGTCGTATTTATTGAGCAGTTACTAGGCTCTAGGGCCCTGAGTCCCCCAGACCTCCACGGCAGTCTCTGGAGTCAGTGTTGTATTCCCATTTCACAGATGCGGAAGCCAGCGGGAGCAGTGGGCACATCTGCCCACTGGGCAGGGAGTGGCCAGGTGGGAGTTTGAGACCAGGTCCCCATGACTCCATTACAGCTTGACATATGTACCTGACACAGGGAGGTGGAGGGCCTTCTCCACAGGGGCTGTCTCATTTCTCTTCCGTGGAGTACAGAGTGATGCTAATCTGCAGCAGGAAGGGTCACGGACCTCATCCCAGGAGGGCAAAGAAACGGTACAGCCAGTCCACCCACGTGGAAGGTGGTAGTGGGGAGGAAACACTGGAAATGGCAATTTAGAAGCCACCCAAAGGCCTCCAAGGAGCAAGTCATGTCATCGGATCAGGGAGAATCAAACCCAAACCAGGGAAGAAAAGAAGAGGAGGCAGGGAGACCCATTAGGAGGCTACAGCATCAGTACCAGAAGGGAGGATGGGATCCCAGGCAGGACACATGCTGTGGACAGGCCAGCAACAGGCACTCCAGGCCACCCCCGCATCAGCCACCCGCCTGCCGGGAAGCCGCGCCCTTCCCCAGGCGGCTGGAAGTGCCCCTCGGACATCTCATTCCAGGACGCCTCCATTTCATCTTAATTTAAGTCTTTCTTTGGCTTCATCAGAGGCTATGAGTGTATTGAAAAGAGAAGCGTTTCTTTCCTCAGGTGAGAGGAAAACATGCCAGAGCTTTCTCTTCTAATATAAAGCAGACAAGGAGATGCAGCCGAACCTGGCAGGAGCCGCGGAGCCGCTAATAGACTCAAGGAGGAGAGAATTATAGGAAGAGACAGCACCAGAGGGTGGGGGGCAGGTAGGGACTGTCAGCCCCTGGTGGCTCAGAGGGCGGATCAGTGTCAGCACATGCAGCCCCAGGAACGGACTGACTCTGCTCATCTGTCTAAAAGCCTCTCCTCCTGGAGCCCAGAGAGATAAGCCCCCCCAGTGTTGAGACCCCTGGCCCCAGCATCCTTCTAGTTGGTTTTTAGTGACCGCGTTCATTATGGAGGCTCCAGGGACTCAGAAAGGAATCCCTGGCGTTTCCTGCAAGGGAGCTCCAGGCAGGGAGGATGGAAGTGACCTAGAAACACTGAGCCAGGGGAAAAAAGAAACAACCCACGCCAGCTTGATGCTCCCCCACTCCGGGAGGCCAGGATGGGGTTCCTGAGTGTCTCTGCCTGTTTTAAAATCTTATTTCGGCCATTAGAGGTCCCAAGCCACCCTGGATTATTGCAGGGGGGTTTCTTTTATGAAATCAGATTATTTTCCTTTTCCCTTTAATCAAAACCAGCGCTGGGTTCTGACTCACGGGCTCAGAACAGCCTTCCCTGGTTCCAGAGGCTGGGATGGCAGGCAGGAGCTGTTCTCAAATAGGAAATCGAAGCTGGGAGACAGGGGAGCGGGGAGGGGAGAGGAGGCAGAGCAAGAAAGAAATGTGGAGTCCATGCCAAGGCAGGGAGCCCCAGAAAGGCAGCTGGGCCCGGGCGCAGGAAGGCAGGGGCCTCGCTCCCCGCCCGCAGCCCATTTGTCCCCTGTCAACTAGCCCTCCCCACCAGGAAGATGTGGCCCAGCTTTCTAGAGAAGCCTCCTCCGAGTCAGAGGCCCCTGAATCTTAAGCAGATGCCCTGTCGTGCCGCCGAGCAAGAGACTGTCAACTCCCCAGGGAGGGCACCATCACTCAGAGCCAATCTGGTGGCTCTAGGTGGCCGATCAGCAAGGTCTGGGGAGGCAGGAGCTGAGATGGGGAGGGAGGCCCCGGGGAGGCCAGAGGTGGCTCCTGGGAGAGCAGGCTCCCCAGTCCGTGGGCCTCCCCCTCTCTTCATCCCCCGTCTCCCTGCCAGCTAGCCCCATTGCTCTCCTTCTTTGTCTCCATCCCTCCTTCTCTGTCAGAATCTCTTTTTACTCTCTTAAGAAAAATGGCCTACCTTGTTAAGCCAGAGATCAAACACCCCTACAGGCCCCGCACGTGAGAAGGGACAGCCACTTCCATACCTGGCGCTCTTTCTTCTTGGACACTCGGCGCCCCGTGGAGAAGAGGGCAGGGAGGAGGTGCAGTGGGTTATACAGTTGATGCCACTGTCCTTCTTGGGGCCAGGTGGTGGGGTCAGAGGGCTGAGGAGGACAGGGAGGGAACTCCGAGGAGGGCCAGACGCTCACTGGCCAGGGCCCTCTCTGCAGCAAAGGCACATCCCGCAGAGGAAGCAGGTGGCTCCCAGGGAGTCAGGCCCTGAGCTCAGCCTGACAGCCCAGCCCGTCTGTCTCCTCCGTGCTTTGCAAGAAGGGAAGCCAAGGACTCATGGGAGTGGAGGGCAAGAACAAAAGACCCTGAACCGGAGGCCTTAGGAATGTCATTTCACTTAATCCTCCCGCATCCCTGTCTTGATGGTATGTGAGGTCCCTGTCCCCAGGCCAGGGAAGGCCCCTGGGCCCAGCTGGGAGGAGGCTGGCTCTGCTCTGTGCTGCCTCTGGTGCTGGGCACTCCTGCAGCGGAGGGGGGCTTGGCCTGCAGCAGGTCCAGGGTCCAGGTGCTCAGGAAAGGAGGCCTGGGTTTGAGGGAAGGCGGTGCACCTGCCTCTGGGGATGCCCTTCAGAGGCCAGCTGGGAGTGTAGCTCCCACCTCAGGTGCCTTGTGAGAGGAAAGGGAAGAGGAGGAGGAGAGAGGCACAGAGACGGGGGAGAGAGGGCCAGGGACAGCAAGCACAGTGGCGCCCTCTCCCTCCTGCCCTCTTCCCAGAATGCTGGTTGGGGGCAGTGGGGAAGGACAGAGGAGAACATCAGGACAGTTACTGAACCCTGGATGAGCCCCTATCTACCGGTACCACAACCCTGTGCCCATTTTACAGAGACGTAAACTGAGGCCAGGAGCACACAAGCAGGGTGCTCAGGACCACACAGAGGGCAAGTGTCCACCAGGGCTCTCACACGACTCCCTCACTGATGCTTCCCACAGCCCCAGCGCTCTCTCTCTCTGTCTGTCAGTCTCTCCCACAGGCATGGATGGGCCACATGATCCCACCTGCAGCCCCAAGGCGGGTTGGGAGCAGTGCAGGCTGAATCTGGCCCTCTGGGCAGTGCCATGTGGGGGGTCAAGGTAGTTTGGACTGATGGCTGCCCCCACCACCTCCTTCCCGCATCCCACACAGCCTGACAGTGGGCCTCTCCTCTGCGGGCCCCCTGCCTCAGGCCCCTGTTTCGGGGAGCACGGGAGGGCCACTGGCACAGCAGTTCTGGAGGCTTCTTTTCCTCTGTGCTGGGATGTGCTTCGGGGCCCCATACTTGCGGGGTTAGAGATGGGAGATGGGGGCTTCTGCTGTGTCTCCTGGTTAGACCTGAGAGGGAAAGGGGTTCCCTGGGAAAGAAGAGCAAGGTGGGAGGAGGAGAGGCTCCAGACAGAGAGCAGGGCACCCCGTCCATCACAAGGACCTGAGAACAGGCATACACAAAGGACTCTGAAAGGCCTAATGTCACCCACAGCTAGTGGCTCCACCTGAGGGCACATCCAACGTACGTATGTGCACCCAGCTCTGCTGAGATCACAAAAACAGGCTGTGGACATGGGCTCCTGACCTGACCGCCGTGCATTCAGCCTGTGACTACTCCTCCACGCCATGGTGGCTTTGAAGTTCCTGCTCCGTGGGACTGATGAGCTGCATCTCACGAACACCTTGAGCTGTGCCTTCCCCGTGGGGTGGCGCTCACCTCACACCAAGGTCAGGCCAAGGCATGAGCCAGGGCAGGCCAGCAGCCTGGTTTCATTGACTTGTGACAGCGGTGAAACTTTCTTCAATGTGCTTTTCAAAATCGGGAGATTCAAATGCCAATTGGGAGGTCTGAGTTTCCTAGGTGCCTATTCCCAGCAGGCTTCATGGGCTGGGGGTGAGTGGGGTACCCTTCCAGCCTGTACAGGGCTCTCCCAGTTCTCCATAAACTCTGCTCCTGCCCAAACCCCTCCTTCCCTCTGCCCACGCGGCCCCGCAACTCTGGGGGTTTGGGGCCTAGTCTGGAACATGCCTGTGGTCCCATGTCTGGCTCTTTCTGGGTCTTAACAAATCCTCAGAAACTTCCCAAATCAGAAAAGGACAGAAAAAGCCTGCTATAAACATGGCCACATACCCAGCGTCTGTGCATCCTTGCCTGCCGGCAGATGACAAATGATGTATTTCTCCAAGGGACTCAGATTGGACATGCAGAGCTGGTCAGTGTAGCAAATGGAGTCCTTCATTATCTGCTTCAGGAAGCCTCTCGGCCTGCCCACCATGCTCAGTGAGTCAGGCCAGGCCACTTTGGGCCCAGGGTCCAGGCTGACCCTTTACAGTGGGTGCCTTTGGAACCAGAGCAGGGATGAGGGGGCCGAGGAGGGCGGAGCCTCCTTGTCCAGTGGTGCTGAGACTGTGAGAACCTGGGATGAGCCTGGCCCCGCCATGGGAGACAGAGCTGAGGGGTAGGATGGAATCCCTCGCCTTCAGAAACCTGATGCTGGGGCGGGGGAGGGGAGATACGAAGACTACCTTCGAGTGACCTCATGTCCTGGCTGGCTTTACATTTCAAGGTCAGGCAGGGAGAGGCCCAGTCAAATGCCCAGGGCTGGAGCCTCCAGTTGAGATGGAATCAGGAAGGCTGCCTGGGGGAGTATGGCTTTGGAGCTGGGCCTTAACAGGCTTCCTAGGGAGACATGGTCAGAGGGGGCTTCCTGCTCACAGGGCATGGGCTGGCGGCGGGGGGGGGGGGGGCAGAGCAGGACTGGGATCCATCTGGTATAGGAGCATTTTCAAAGTGGCTTCCTTGCAGGACATTCACACGGGCTCCTGTTTTCTTCTGTTGTCACACGAGCACAGGAAAGATTAGGTTAATAAAAGTTGAAAAGTTTCTCTGCAGGGTACAGAGCCTTTGCTAATATATATTGTGAATTAATTCCTAAGCAGGCAAGGGGGATACAGAATTTCCCAAATTAATTTATCCACAGGTCCTTCCTCTGCCCTGTTGGTTTTTATTTGCAGCTGGGGGCTGGAGGATTGGGGCTGGGGGAAGGGGGCAGAGCAGTTAGTAGACCAAAGCCTGGGAAGGAGTCAAGGCTGGATGGGGCAGGACTCCAGATGCAGGTAGCGGCCGCTCTATGTTGCAGGAGCAGGGACAGGGAGGGTTTCTAGGCAGAAGGTGACATTGTCAGGTTTGCATTTTGGAAAGATCAGGGGCTGTTTGAAGAAGATGGAGGAAGAGCTAGGAGAGAGGAGGTGAGAAAGGCAGGGTGTGAGAGGGTCAGGGGGCGAGAAGGGGAACCTGCTGGCCTTTCCCATGGAGGGTGGTGATCAGCAGTTCCTTTCCCAGTAATTGGAGGCTCCCAGGTCTGAAAAGTCTTCCCAGCCACGTAGGAGCGTGTCCCTCAGGGGCGGCGACGGCCCTGTGTTCTGCAGGAGCAGAAGCCCGGCAAGGACGGCTCCCTGATTCTGTGCACCTGACTCTGAGGCCTCCATTTCCTGTGAGAATGGAGACGGGCTGGGAGGGACCAAGAAGCCATGGCCTGGCATAGGGGACTCAGGAAAGGTCACGTCCATGCTGCTCAGGCCAGCGCTTTCCTTAGGAGCCAAGGTCCTAGAGCCAGGCTGAGCTGGGGCCAAACCTCGGCTTTGCTTTCTAGCTGTGTGGCCTGGGTCACGTCATCAGGTCCCATGCTAACACAAGGCCGATAATGCAATTCTGCTCCTGGACAAGTAGAAGAGGGCATTCACTTGTGAGTTGCTACAGTGCTCGATGCAGCAAGTGCTCAATAAATATTAGCTATCATTAATTTTAATATTAATGAAATTTTATAGTATTTGTAATAAAAGTCCAGTAAAAGTTGGATTTAGAGTACAGATTCTTTGCATGTGATTTTATTAATTTTAGGTACATATAGTGACCCCTATTGGGCGACTCCAATATTGGCAGGTAGTCTTTGGGGTCCTGTGATAATCACTGGATAACCGTGATTTGTAATTAGTGGCTCATCCCCGTATCTCCACAGGTGCTTCTTGAATGCTTAAAAGAGTTTCTCCTGCTCCTGAATTCCTGTGAGACACCAGAACGTAGACCTGGATGCTTGTTGGCTGACCAAGGCTCTTTATTGAGCCAACGTCCAGGTCTGGATCAAATTATCACCAGCCAGGAATGAAAGACAGGGGAAGGCTGAGGGGAGGCTGGATCCCCAAGAGCACGGTTCAGAGAAAGAGGAGACTGAAGTCAGGGGAGGCCCAAGCTCCTCTCTCTCACAGCTGGTAGCAAAGAACAGAGCTCATGGCTCCCTTCCCCCGGAGATGCAAGCCTGGGGGGCCTGGAGTCAGCCTCCTGCCCGGCATCCTGCCACCCACTGCTCCATGATGGTCACTTGGCAGCTGTCACAGTAGGTCCCTCTGTGGGCTGGCTGTGAATTCCATTCTTGCCTTCCAGGCTGGTGGTAGAATTGAGAGTGGGCACTTGTGCCTAGCTAGACTACATTTCCCAGACTCCTTTGCATCAGGTCAGGCTCTGGAAAATGGGATGTGCCCAGAAGTGGAGTGTGCCTAACCAAGCCAGAGTCTTAAAGATGACCACTGCTTCCTCCATGGACTAGAGCTGGGACACGGCTGAGACCCAGCTTGCCCCATGGAGACCCTGACAACCCCCTAGAAGGAATCTGCATCTCCAAAGGACTGTGGAAAGAACTACCCACCCAATGCTATTATTAAAAAAGAGAGAAAGACAATTTCTTTATTTAAGATACTGGATTTGAGGAAGAGGGTCTCTTGTTATAGCAGCTGAACTTGCCCTGACTAATGCAAAGGATTTCCATCAAATATGACTGGAGACATTAAGAGGAGGCCAAGTGAGTCACTTGGAATCTAGGGGTGTGGATTTCCCCTCCGTGAAACAAGGTGACATGGAGAGTTATCGGTTTGCATCTAGTCTTTTCATAGAACTTCCGCCGTATGCTCAGTACCAAGAGAAAGGCAAGGAAGGTAAAGAGATAGAAAATAACAAAAACGTTCCACCAGCCTGATCCGTCATGGTGGGCTTCAGTGGAGTTCGCCAGCTCATTCGTCCCACACGCCCTGTATCCCAGCATCACCGGGTCTCCACGCCCCCTGGCATACCATGAACTAAAGCTCAAGGGTCTGGATCTAGGCACACCCTGGACTTCGCCGGGAGGGCCTCTCTCCTCCTTCCTCATAGGGAAAAGCCCCTCGTTCTTCTAGACTTTCTCCGAAGCTGAGCTCTTTCTTCCTCCTTAGGTCAGGAAGGCGAAGATGTCTTTGCTTTCTGTTCGGACACTCAGGGGATCTTGTGAAACCGTGCCCAGTACTGACCACAAAGCCCCTCAAAGAACGGGGCCTTCAGAATGTTCCTCCACTCAGGTAAACCAGTAGGGCCTCATTTGTAGAACAAGAGACAAAGCAACCAGGAAGACACACATTTTGCCCTCGGGCAGTTTATAGTCTAGTGGATAAAATGGATATTCAACAAACACGAGGAAATACGTAATTATGCAGTGACGAGTGATCTGAAGGGAGGAATGAGGCAGGTCATGGAGAATCACGTTGACTACTTTAAGAGAGGAGGCCAGGGTGGGCCTCTCTGAGGAAGGCCAGTCAGCAGAGACTTCCAGGGAAGAGGCCTGAGGTGGGGATGGCTCTAGCGGGTCCGGTATGTGCCAACACTTGGAGACAAGGAAGAACCTGGTGGGTGCTTAGGGTTACTAGTGGGGGCAGAGAGACAGGAGGTGGGACTGGGCAGTGATGAGGATTTGGGATATTTATCTTCTGAGCACCAGGCAGCCATGGAAGGCTTTAGGTGGAGTCATGACCTGGTCTGGTTTCCATCACAGGAGAGGAGACTACTGCAATGGTCCGAGCTGTGGTGGAATCTTGGGCCCAGGAGGAGGCCATGGAAAGGAGAGAGGGTCACAGCCATGTGATGTGGAATTAGAAGGATGGAATGGATGTGGGAGCCGAGAGAGATGGAAGAGTCAAGGTGGACTCCTGGAGGTTTCTGGAAGAGGGGAAGGAAGGAAAAAGAGAGAGCAAGGAAGGAAGAAAGAGGGCCCAGCTCTTCAAAAACTCATCTGGAAACTAGTGGGCACTGGAGCAGATGGTGCATCAGGGAGGCCGCATGGCTGAACAGGGGTTGCCAATCATGATGCCATTCATCCCTTTAAACAGGTGCCGTCAGCAGCAGGCTGAGGGGGAGGGGATTGGCTGAACACCTAAAGGACAGAAACAACCTAGGTACCCACCAGTGGGGGATGGAGATAAATGAGGAGCCTCTATCACAGACCAGCAGGCAACCAGAGGGAATAACAAAGTCAGTCCTTAGGGATGAGTAAGAAACCGACTCCAAGAGAAAAGTCAAGGCCGGCTGTGTGCAGCCTCCTGCACTGGAGTGGAGGAAGAGCCAGGAGAACGACAAATGCAGCCCCTGAGGGTTTTTGTTCTTGAATATAAATAGACTCTCTCGGAAAACACGCAAGAGATGGGTGGGTTGGCTGCCTTCAGGAAGGAGCAGGGCAGGCGGAGGCTTCTCACTCTATTGACTTTGGTGCCTTTCGCATTTTCCACCTGAAGATGTGTCAACTAGCCGGGCGCGGTGGCGCACACCTGTAATCCCAGCACTTAGGGAGGCTGAGACAGGAGGATTGCGAGTTCAAAGCCAGCCTCAGCAATGGCGAGGCGCTAAGCAACTCAGTGAGACCCTGTCTCTACATAAAACACAAAATAGGGCTGGGGATGTGGCTCAGTGGTCGAGTGCCCCTGAGTTCAATCCCCAGTACCAAAAAAAAAAAAAAAAAGATGCGCCAACTATTAAATCACAAATAATCACCGTTAACATTGCATTTAACATGAAGAACACGCTGCAGCCTAGAGGGGTGCGTAGAACTGAGGGGCGGTCACGAGGGGCGGCTTCCTCCTGCTCCCATGTGCCCCTCGCGGCCCCTCTCCCTCCAGCCCCAGTCTTGGGGACCCTCGGTTCTTGTGCTCCTGTTCCATAAGCCCAAGGGACAAAGCCGGGCTGCACTGCCAGGTGTAGGTTTCTATGGCTTTGGTTTTTGCCATTAAAATTTATTTATTTTTCCTGAAATCACCTAATATACAGAAAATATATGGGCAGTTCCACAGCAGGGAATAGCCTACCTCTGCCAAGGTCAGAGTCCCAGGCCAGAAGTTCCCACTCCAAACAGTTCCACCTGTCACACGTCATCTGTCTGATACTCTTAGGGGCTGAGCCCAGCCAGTAAGGATGCAGCATCTGGATGGGGGGTGGCATGGGGGAGGGAGAGCCAGGAGGAAGAGATCTGCACACAGCGGGCCCCCGGGTGGTGCCCAGCCTTGGGTGAGGTGGAAGGTGGCAGAGAAAACCCACAGAGGCTGTGCCTCCCTCAGGGAGCCGGATCTGATCCATCCAACCTGGAGAGAAGGCTCCTGTGAAGGAAGCGGGACACAGGGCAACTTAGCAGAGGCGCCGGGATTTGAACCACTAGTTCACCGTTCTTGCCGTGATAATAGCTGACACGGAATGCTTGCTCTAGGTGGGCTCTGGTCTCGGCGTTATTCATCAGCTCACTCAATTCATCAGCTCACTCAATGCACATTCGACTGACAAGTTCTATTACTAGCCCCGTTTTATAGATAAGGAAATAAGCACAGAGAAGTTCAATGGTGTTCTCAAAGTCACACAGCTAGTGAGTGGCAGAATCAGGGTTCAAACCCAGGAAGTCTGATCCCCAAAACCTACTTTCCCACTACATTTTCCTGGGAAGGCGGGAGCCCCCCATGGAAGGTAAAGCCTGTGAGGTGTGTTCAGAGGGCCTAAATCAACCTGGCAACCCAGAGTGGACAGATCAAACCTGGGAGCGGAGGGAAAAGGACTGGCAAGGGCTTTATGTGACCCGTTTCTAGACCTGTTGGGAAGACTCAGGAAGTCCTGCATCACCACCACAGGTTGCCCAGGTGACGCACCCTCTGTGAACCCCTCTGGACAGGCCCTATGTACTCCAGTCATTTCTAGGAACGAAGGCATCAGCGTCTTCGCTGGTGTCCTCCAGCAGATAAAAAATCAGCTCCGGGTTGGAAAAAAATACTGGTGGCATCTGACAGGTTAGGGCGGAAAATGGGCATTTTGTGCCTGAGGCTGACAAAGGAGAGTGCTTTACTGGGAGACGACTGCTTTACTGGGAGATGCTTGGACCCCACAAGGGGAGAATCAGATGGCAGGAAAGCCCGGCTCCTCCTCCTGGGTTCCTGGGCGCCTGTGCTAGGTGCTTCCCCAACCGGCTCCCGCATCCCTGGACAAAGCTGCCTGGAGGGGTGTGTTGTTATGCTCATTTGGTTGACAGGGAAACAGAAGCTCCAGAAACAGTCAGCACCTGGTCCCAGAGCACCCAGGCACCGAGAGGCAGTGCAGGGACTCAGATCTGTGCACCCCCAGAGCCAGAGCGGGGGCTACTGTATCATCCCACCGCTGTGGGTCACCTAGGAGAGTTTCCGTGTCTGCATCTGAAAATGAAGATCACGTCTGGGCCACATAGACCTGTGTTACCCCTAAAATCAGACTCTGACTTTGAGTTCCTAGCACTGCAGAGGGTACATAGTAAATGCTCAAGAAACTCAGGCATGCAAGAGCTGAGAGCGTCATCCGGCTTCTGGGCCCATCAAAACTCCCGTGCTGTGTGTGAAACTGGTTGTACAGGTTGTGTCATTTCCTCTTACCTCAGCTACCCAGCCTGTGGCCCTTCAAGATTCAGCACACAAGTGGATGGAAATGAGATGCAAATCAAGCTGTTCCGGGATAAACCACAAAACCAGATAGCTGCCCCATCCCTTTCTGGAGATGAAAATGTGGGCTGCTCTGAAGAGGGTCCAGAGCTCACCATTGTCCAATTTATTGATCATCACGGGTTCTCCCAGGCAGACAGTGCCATCTCCAAGCACTTTTCCTGGAGGAGGTCCTCCGAGGGCCTTGAACTCCTTCAGAGGTTGATTCTCACGGCCTTGATCCTTAGGTCAGCAAAGATGAATTTCCTCTTGCTTAAGGCTCGGTGACTGAGACCAAGCCAGCTGGGAGCTCCCACACATCAACACGAGTCACAGTTGGGCTGCTGGGACCGAACAGGGGATCTGTGCTTGGTATCTCCTGGTACTGGGCACAGAGTTCTGAAAATCCTGGGGACTTCCTCAGCGGTACGGCTGCTCGAGGTGGCTCTTGTTCTGACAGTAGGTCTCTGACCCCAGTTCTGGACACGGAGCTCCTGATGCTTACGATTACCTGGGTGGTAGGGGTCATTTGTTCTAATGAGGCGACTCTGGGCTCCAGGATGGGGGCTGGTCACCAGAAAGACCTCGCCATAGTCAGAGGCCAGAACTCCAGAACTTTCAGTCCTACTCACATTCTCCAGGCATGGGAGGGGCTGGGGATGGCGGGAGTCATCCATCAGGACCAAGGGAGGGGCTTCCACTCAGTCCCAGAGGATTGCGGGCACAGGGGCAGCGCCTGGGGGCAGGCAGAGGGCCTGGAAGTCACCAGCCCCCTCCCCAGGCCCCATGCTGTGCACAGCATCCATTCCAGTGTTCTGCATCTCTCCACCTTTGCTTTGTAGTTAATGAACCTAAGTGAAGGGCTCCCCTGAGCTCTCTGAGCCACTCCAGCCAATGAACTGAACCCTCGGGGACCCTCAGAAGCCCAGGGCACAACCTGGGGCTTATCACTGGCATTATAGCAGGGGACTAAGCCCTCAACCTGACCCTATCTCTAGTTAGATCTGCCAAGAATGAACTGAATTAGAAGACACACGAGCCGGGCACGGTGGCGCACACCTGTAATCCAGCACTTTGGGAGGCTGAGACAGGAGAATCGCGAGTTCAAAGCCAGCCTCAGCAATGGCAAGGCGCCAAGCAACTCAGTGAGACCCTGTCTCTACATAAAACACAAAATAGGGCTGGGGATGTGGCTCAGTGGTCGAGTGCACCTGAGTTCAATCTCCAGTACCAAAAAAAAAAAAAAAAAAAAAGACACATGGTTGGTGTCCGAAGAACTGGTTGCTGGAGAAGAGAAACTCCCACACTTTTTGGTGCCCAGAGGTGAGGTGCCCTGTTGAGTGAGGAGAGAGACCACCAGAGCAGCTGGGGTCCTTCCTAGCGCTTACAATTACATCAGGAGGAGCCATATGGCCCTGCGTGGCACGGCTACAGGGAGGCTGGGTGCCAATCAAAAGCAAATGCCTCCAGGTGACATCCATGATTGAACCAGGGGCAAGGAAGGAAGCCACAGAACAGACAGTCCCAGGATGGCGGCATGGGCCCCTGGTGTCTGGGCAGCAGGGGGGACCAGGCTGGAGCAAGGCATCTGCCCTGTCTCCAGCTGGCAGCCCCCTCAGTGTGGACCTCGTAGCAGAGCAGGCCGGAGAGTCTGAAGTTTTGAAAGCAGATGAACATCTTGACTTTGAAAGTGACATTCTTGATTGCTGGTCGGATGTGTTGAAATACCAGTGAGCTTAACAAAAGTCGGGGTTTCTGGTTTGTGGGCCTCCTGTTTAGAGAACCTCTACTACATATTAAATTAACCTACGATACAGTATCAGTGAAGGTTCTCAGCCTTTCCTGGGTTGCCATGCTTTGGAAATGCAATGAATACAAACCAAAGGAAAAGACCTGTCTGAGAAGATACCTGCCACTCAGAGCTGCCAACAATTTTGAGGACGTGTTTTTAAGAAACCTGTAGAAATCAATAAATTTTTAAAAACATAACTCAATAGAAAAGTGGGTAATGGACTTGAAATGTATTCTACAGAAAAGCCATCCTGATGGCCAATGAAGACGTAAAAAGTGCTCCATTTGCTAATCATCGGATGCACGAAACCTTCACGATACTAATCCACACACACCCCAGGTTGGCAAGCAGGGACACAGGTGGCAGTGCCCACGCTGCTGAGGGGCTGCCAAGGACCCCGGCCTCCCATGCACAGCTAGTGGAAGCGTATGTGGGAAGGAAGGTTCTGGAAAATGGTTTGATCGCTAACAGCAACCTTGCTGTTTAAACCTTAGGAGAATCATAATCTGGCTGTGCTGTGCCGACTCTTAGTTGGTTAAACTTGTCTGGTAAACTGAGTTTGCACACATCCCAGGACTGGTGGCCCCACTCCCAAATGGCTTTCCAGAGAGCCCTTGCTTGTGTCTAAGAGGATGTCCACAGGACATAAGAACAACGCCTGGAAATAGCCCCAAGTACCCCGAAACCCACGAGCTGTAACTGAGTCGTGTGGTGGAAGACTCTACAGTCAAGAAAAGGGAAAAGCTCCTAGCTTGTCCTGGCAACAGGGATGGATCTGCAAAACAATAGAATGTGGCACTGGAGAAGCCATGTTTCTGGAACAAAGCCATCAGGAGTTCACAAACAGGCACAGCTAAACAATGTATTGGTTCAGCATAGATTTAGAGGTGGGGAAACTGAAGAAAACACCCACTCTGAATGAAAATCAGGATAACGTTGCCTGTGGGGAGGGGACAAGGAGGGAGGCTTCTAAGACACTCACAGTGTTCCCTTTCTCAGCCTAGGTGGGTAGCACACAGGCATTTGTTACGGTGTTCTTTACAGAGGACACAGAGGCTTTACAGATGCTTCTTTATATATATTTCATAATAAAAGAAATGCAAAAAACTTGATGTTCCTTCCTTTTATCATTAAAATGACATCTATAGACTCTACATCTAGAACAGTTAAAAAACATGATGATGTTGCGCTGAAATGCAGAGGGCTCGGAGCTCAGAGAGTGGGCCACATCGCGAGAAGACTCAGCAGCGCTTCTCTGTGGAAATGGGCACATGTGGCCAGGTGGCAGAGCCCCGAGGTGGGCACTGTGACAGTCAGGATCCGAGATGTCCTCCCAAGCCCCTGTGGTTGAGGCCGGCCTCCGCTGCAGCAGTGCTGAGAGGCGGGCTGTGGGAGGTGATGGTCACGAGGGCTCTGCCACCCTGACGCATTCATCCATTGATGGAGTCTCAGCTTACCAGACAAGTGGGGGCTGGTGGGGACTTCAGGACGTGGCACCAGTTATGGTCTAGATAAGAGGTGTCCCCCAAAAGCTCACGCGTGAGACAACGCCAGAACATTCAGAGGAGAAAATGACTGGGTTACGAGAGCTTTAACTGGATCAGCGAATTAATCCCCTGATGGGATTAACTGAGTGGTAACTGAGTTACCACAGGAGGGGTGCGGCTGGAGGAGGGGTGGCATTGGGGGTGTGCCTTGGGGGTACATCAGCTGTCTTTGTTGAGCAGAGCTCTCCTCTGCATTCTGATCATGTCTTGAGCTGCTTCCCTCCACCGTAGTATTCTGCCTCACCTGGAGCCCCAGGAATGGAGCCCGCTGTCTATGGACTGAAACCTCTGAAACCCTGAGCTGAAATGTCGGCCCTCCTTTGAGTTGATATTCTCAGGCACTTTGTCACAGTAACAGAAAAGTGACTGACAGTGGCCACCTTCACCCTACCAGAGCGGCGTTGGGGCCTACGAAGCCGTATGGAGCCAGATAGGTCAGTTCCTGTGGATATGGGATACGACAGCTCCCCTAAAGAGGAGTGGTCCACACTGGCATGAACCCAAGCCAAACTCAGCGCCTCTCTCCCTTCCTGAAGCGTTTCTGGATCCCAGGATTCCAGCACCCTCCCTGTGCACCCAGGCAAGAGCTGTGGCCAGCACCTCCTACTGCCAGACCCTCTGCCACCTAAAGAAATAAAACAGCTCTTTCAGGAAGAAGAAAGCAAGGAAACACCAGACGGTAGCTAATTGCTTGTGTTACGAATAGTAATCTGGCTTTTTAAGCCTTGGGAAGATAATGATCTGTTTTTGGTGTATTAAAGCTTAATTGTGGAAGTGGGGAACCCAAATCAACTTCCCAGCCGTGGAGTCTAGAAGCTGAGGCGCCCTTGGGGAGCAGTGTGGGGTGGCAGCATGGAAACCTCGTGGCTCTGGAGACTGTAGGGCCCCTGGGCTCTGGTTCCAGGTGCTGGGCTTCTAGAAGGAGCCTGCGCCCTCTCCAGCCCTGACATCCGGGGCTCTGGTCCCTGCTTCCTTCCCCTCCCTTCTGGAACGCTGAGACAGGATCGGAGTCCTCCTGGTAGCTTAGCCCTGTGCTTGCCACAGGACCCGTGACCGGTGTGACCCCTCGGCTGGTCCTCAGTACTGCTATGTCATTGATAAAGCAGGGGGAACAGCTACAAGATGGGGAGAACTGTGCGGGGCCAACGTGAGCATGCGCCCCTGAGCACGTCGGCCCTGAGCAACTCAGCGAGACCCTGTCTACATAAAATTCAAGAAAGGGCTGGGGACGCGGCTCAGTGGTGAAGCGCCCCGTATCTAATCCCTGGTACCAAAAAAAAGAGGGGAACAGGGAGAGCAGGACAGAGGAGGAAGGAAAGAAGATAGGAGGGGAAGGGAGAGTTGGGGGGAAGAAGAGCAGGGGTAGAGAGGGCTTGCGCAGGGAAGAGACGTCTCCAGGGACTGCAGGTCCTGGTGCTCTGGAGACGTCTGGACTAGTTCGGAGCTCGCCGTGGCCTCTCCGTGCCCTCTGGTCTGGGTCCAGGAGCCATCGCGGGAAGCCATGCTGAGCTGCCCCGGGCTGACTGGGGCTGTGCTGCCTCTGCCTTTCTCACACTTAAGGTCCCCTTCAGTCCCTTGGGGTGGGCGCAGAGCACCGAGCACCTGCAGCATCCCCGGACCTCCCCACAGGAACAGCTGTCACCGGCTCTGGGACACTGAGGTTTCCCCACATCCCACCCAGACCTGGGTGAATATAGACGCTCCTCGACGTCCAAGGGGTTCATACCCGATAAACCCACCGCGGTTGGAAAGGCGGAACAGCGAGGACGCCTCTGCTCAGCCTGTCCTCCCACGCAGCCTGGCTGGGCGACGGCCCTGAGGGTGTGGGCGGCTTGTCCCTGCCGTCTGGAGGCTGAATATCCATAGCCCAAGAAAAGATCCCGATTTAAAGTTCAAAGTGCAGTTTCTTCTGGATGCGTGTCAAAAACTAAGTCGACCCATCCTAGGTCGGGGGCTGTCTCTAGTCTCTTCATTAAACTCTCCTTGAATTACCAGGTTTGAGTGAGTCGCCTGCTTCCTGCCGGGACCCACGGGAAGCCAGCACATAGCTCATCCCCCTCATGTCAGCCCCATTTCCACATAAGGAAACTGAAGGCCGGAAGATCAGAGAGGGGAAGTAACATGCCTGAGGTAGCACAGCTGGGGTGGAGAGATGGAACTTGAATCCACATCTGTGAGGTCTTCACCCAGCTTGGGTTTCCTAGAAGAGAGAGAGTGGGGTTCAGCAGTGGTGGACTAGCCCCTCCAGAGAGCGCCTGCCCCCTCCCCCAGTCTGGGTTCTCCCTAAGCCGGAGCTCAGAGCCAGAAAGCCAGCCTTCCTCATTCTCCACATCTGTGGGGCCAAACTGTCCGTCAGTCCCTTACCTGGAAATGTCCAGATCAAACCCCCCTCCACCCTCGGTCTCCAGTGCCAGTGCCTTGGGTCAGACGTCCTCCTTTTCTGCCTCGTGAGTCATGGCCAAAGCCTCCTGCCCTCTCAGACTGGCTGTGCTGGGAGGGAACTTTCTAGAACACCTGCCTTCCACTCCAAGCTCCCCAGAGCCTGTGGGATGAAGGGCAAGCCCTGGCCTCAGACCCTTCCCAGCGGGCCTCGGCTGGCCTCCTGCCCCACTCAGCCCCGCAGTGCCCCCTCCCCGTCTCTCTCTCTCTCTCTCCCCACCTCCTGGAGAGGCCCCTGGGCCCCAGACTCCCCACCGGCTCCCACTTGTCTTACACATCCAGCTGAAGTAGGGCCTAGGGGAAGACCTCCATTCCCCCAGCCCCAGCCCCACACCCCAGCTCTTTCCCATGGTCCCCTGCCACTCTAGTCTTGTTCTGGCCTCTGGTACAGCACTTTTCCTGCTGTCTCAGACCCTTCAGAGAATGGGCCATGGCGATAAGCCAAAAATAATCCATGGCTATCCTTCCCGCGTCCATCCCAGGAGTGTCTGAGGGCAGGGCTCTATCCCCAGGACTCAGGGCGAGGCCTGGTCCCCAGCAGCCATAAACATATCCTCTGTGAGGATGTACGATCTCCAACCACATTAACGATGAGCTTTGGACTCGGGGTTGCTGTGTGGCCTTGGACAAGTCCCGGAGCCTCTCTGTGCTCATCTCCCTTCCCTGACTCTGGGCAGTAAGATCTACCACCTGCTCATAAACATTTAACTCTCCCTGTACTCCCCTTCCTCAGAGCCCGGTTCCTCTCCCAATGCCCAAGCACTTTATGTTTTATGTTTATCCAGAGCCTATTCAAAAATTCCTCCCTTTAGGTTCCCCTAAGCCCTCGGCGGTTGATTTATGTACATGAGCGCAGAGCTGGTCGGATCAGGCTGGCAAAGCCTGGGAGACGCTGGCGCATGGCCCTGCGACTTCCCTCATCCACCAGGGACTCCAGCTCCTGAGCAAATCATGCTGGGCGTGAGAACCCGAGTGCACCCTCTGGATGCCCAGCTGGAGGTCCTGGATGGCACCCCCTTCATAGACACATCTGCTTTCCCAGCCCCCACCTCCCTCCATCTCCCAACCCAGCGCCGTCCTGGGGGGCAGAAGTCCCCAGCAGGGAGGCTCTGGGGAGCATCCGGAAGCCCTGGCCTCCCTGTGGCCTCTCACAGCAAGCTTGCCACATGCCGCCCCCTGTGTAGACCCCAGGGAGCCCGGAGCCCGCCACTTACAGTGACATGACCTATGATTTATGGTGATGATTACGACTCCTTTTTTCCCTCTCTCTCTTTTTGCTGAACATCTGACTTCGGAGGGGGAATGCTATCCAGAGGAGCCGCGGCAGGGAAATGCAGGAAATGCAGGAAACAAGATGTGCCAATGGCCTCTGGAGTCCCAGAGCCTCAGCCATCAGCCCTCAGGGTTGGGATGTGGCCTCTCAGGAGCCGGCACAGCCCAGGGAGGTGACCCGAAGTCTGGGCCTCCCTTTGAGACCCACCGTGCCTCCTAGGGAGGACCTCCTAGAGGCAGACTCTGCCCCTCCTGCCTCCTGTCACCTCTGGCCTGCCTGGCTCACATGCTCAGTGACATTGGCCACAGCCCCCTGCCAGGTTCCTCGGCCAAGGGCACTGGCGGCCGCAGCGCAGCCCCAGCCTCCAGCCCTGTCTCTTCCTCCCAGCACAGATGGACAACCTGCTGCCCAGGCATTGCCACCCACTTTGACTTAGGGTGGCTGGGGTCATGAGAGCCTGTTGGTGGGACAGGACCCTGGTGCAGGACTTGCTGGGGTCCCAGGCAAGTCCTTTCCCCTGCGGACTTTCTCCTCATGGTCAGGGGTCGGGGACACAGGCCTTTGGCTTGTCAGTCAGCAGGGCCTGAAGCAAAATGGCTGCTTCCTCTTCATCAGAACAAAACCTCCCAGAGAGCAGGCTGCTGTCTCCCACCCTGGGCCCCGTGGCCCAGGAAGCAGAAAAGCAAACAGACTGTTTCCAGAACTTTTTTAATGAATAGATTCTACAAAGCAACAAACTTGACCTAAGGTGAAGGGGCAGAAGGAACTCAGAGCAACGCCGAGACCCGAGCTCAGGTGAGCTTGTCCAGGGCTCCTCTGTCCCCAGGTCACCCCCCCCACAGAGTAGTCTTCCCCTCTCCTGGCATGTTCCTGGGGCTCACTGCTGTGTCCTCAAGTCACCCCACAGGATAATAGACCCGGATTCTTAAGCCCCACACCTCAAGAGAAGCAGGCCCGGCCCGAGGGCCTTGGTCTCAGGCCCCAGGCGCGGCCGCTCCTGTCTGACGTTTCCAGTTCTCAGACTTCAGGGCCAGCTGCTCCGAGCCCACATATAGATGGGTCTCTCCCAGCTCTGGCCTCCTCGGGAAGCAGGAAAGCAAACAGACTGTTTCCAAAAACCAAATATTTTGCCTTAGGTGGGTGGTAGGTCAGGATGAATAAATAGAGAGTTCTTGGCCAAGGAGGTGGCAAGGGGAGGGGCTGGGTTTGCAGTGGACGGTCAGCATTTAGCGCCCCACTGCGCTAGCCGAGCATGCCAAGACGAGAGAGTGGTATCCAACCCGGGCCCCCGGCCCCTGCTGTCTTCCCGGGGCCCACAGCCATGCCCGCTTCCGCCTTGCCGAGGTCCGCAGGTGGTGACTTCCCATCTCCCTCCAGAGCCCCAGGCCTGGGCCCCTGGTCCTCCCTGCACCATGCTGGAAATTAGACTCAACATCTCCACCCAAACCCGCCCCTCTGTAGGCTCAGGATGAGCTCTGAGGGGCCACCTCAGGCTGCCCTGTCCCCTCACCCCATCCCTGTGGGTTCTGTCTCCGGATCCACTGGCCCGTCCCCTCCTGCCCCGTCTCCCCCAGCCTCTCACCCAGGAGAGTTTTGCCTCTCCCAGCCTGCAGAGCCTCTCTCCTGGGAGCCTCTGGTCCAGGGATCCCTGGGGTCACCTCCTCTCGTCTGGCTGTCTCCACCGTGTGGGTGAGGGACGCCCTCTGGGGAAAGCCTGCTTCGCCACCCTGGGAGAACCCGGTGCAGAGGCTGCGGAGGCTGGCGGGACGGTGCCCAGAGGAGGGGGCAAGGCCAGGAGAGGGGCTTGTTCTTCACTGGGGAGCCCAGAGGGAAGC
Organism: Xerus rutilus; assembly: GCA_028644305.1. Classification (NCBI taxonomy): domain Eukaryota; kingdom Metazoa; phylum Chordata; class Mammalia; order Rodentia; family Sciuridae; genus Xerus; species Xerus rutilus. Next base: position 18,304,003 of record CM053399.1, read on the forward strand.
CACCGGAAAATGATCAGGGGCTGCCCTGCCTCGTGCCCAGCCAGTCCCAGTGGCTCTGGGGGATTCAGGCCGAGCTCCCCGGCCCAGGGCCCAACAGCTTCTGCCTCTGCCTTCATTTGCTCCCGGCAAGAGAGGAGTGGGCTGAACTTTGGGGGCATTTGTAGAGGCCAGTGCTAGGAGGACAAGGAGGCCCAGGGAGGGGGGTTCAAATGAGGTCTCTCTCCCTCCCTCTCTCTCTCTCTCTCCCCGCTTTGTGCCAGCATGTTGGCATGCTAACCTAACAGCTGCCTTGGTTTCTCCTGCTCCCAAATCAGGGAGCAGGATGGTCATTCCACCATCTCAAGGCAGTTACGGGATCAAAGGAGAGGACGTGTGTAATCAAGGTCAAGAGCACAAAAGCAGGATGGTCTGTGGGTCACAGAACACTTCCCTGACGCTAAGCTCCCTGCTCCCAGCCCCACCGTCACTGCTGTCCCCATCCAGCCACAGCAGGAAAATGGGAGAGTTTGAGGAATTGAGATTCCTGCCTCCTGGGCCTTGATGGTCCAGGAAAGTGACAGTTCAGAGGTGGAAACTGAAACCCTGGCTTTCCAGTGAGCCCAAGGAAGGGCTGGTCCAGGACCCTCCTGCACGGGTGGGGCAGGGTTCACCCAGGCCCCGGCAGGGAACTAACTGCACACGGGGCTCAGCCCTGCTCCAGACCATCAGGATCTTCTTCTGCCCTCAGACGGGGAGCTCCGGGGACAGCTGAGGCCAGAGGCCAGTTTGCTATTTTTACAAACCACAGAGTGAGGAAGAGTGCGGCCCAGTGGGGCGCAGCCTCCAAGAGACAATGGGGTCTTTGTAATGACCGTCCTCCCGACTGTCTGAAATCCTACCGTCCACACCATCATTCCAGGTGCTGCCAGAAGGAAAATGCCTCTTCTGGGCTCAGGGAGAGGGCAGCGCGCCAGGGCCACTCCTTCTGGCTGCACCTCTTCGCTTGGTCCACCGTGGGGAAGGAGCAGCGGGGTAAAGCCGCCTGCACGCAGCTCCTCCCACACCCTCTTTAATGTTGCTGCTGAACTGTGATTTTTTTTTTTTGTTCTAATTAGGTAAACACGACAGCAGAATGCATTCTGATTCATGGTACACAAACGCATGTTGTACATGATGTAGAGTCGCACCATGTGCGCAGTCATCCATGAAGCTAGGGCAGTGACGTCCATCTCATTCCACCATCTTTCCTGCCCCCATACCCCCTCCTTCCTCCCTCCCCTTTGATCAAAGTCCCTCCATTCTTCCCATGCCCCCTCCCCCATTATGGATCAGCATCCACTTGTCAGAGAGAACATTCGGCCTTAGGTTTCTTGGGATTGGCTTGCTTTGCTTAGCATGATATTCTCCAACTCCATCCATTTACCTGCAAATGCCATGATTTTATTCTCTTTTATTGCTGAGTAATATTCCATTGTGTATATGTACCACAGTTTCTTTATCCGTTCCTCTGTTGAAGGGCATCTCGGTTGGCTCCACAGCTTAGCTATTGTGAGTTGAGCTGCTGTGAACGCTGAAGTGGCTGCGTCACTGTAGTCTGCTGTTTTTAAGTTTTGAAGTTGTGGTTTGGACCTGCTCGAAGGATAACACCCTTCCCGCCTCCTTTGCAAACTCTGAGTAACTTCTGGGAAGAAGTGGGGATGAGGGACAAAGGGAAGCGTCCAGTAGTTGGGTGAAGAGGACACAGAGCGAGCCATGCACCTCCCGTTTGCACCTGCTGAGCTGGTAGAGTGGCTGTGGTCCCAAAGGAGAGGGTCAGGGCAGGCGACGTCCCTACCTGTGCTGGGCGGGGATTTCCACGAGACCAGCCTTGGGGCCAGCCCTGTCGCTGATGACAGGGGCCCTGTCTAATGGCTTTTAAATCAAAAGTCCTGATTTGCTAAATGCGGAATGAATCTCCTACTGTACCTGCCAAACTATTCCAAAGGCTTGGAGAGAGGAAGACACTCTCCTGCTCAGAGAATGAAGTCACCGCCCCACAGGGGCCTTCAGGATGCTGGGATGAAAGGGTGTAGGGTCTGGCTCAGGAATTCCAGAGCTCTGTCTAGCCTCTCCATGGCCAAGATCTGCCCCTGTGAGAGAGGTTGCGTGGCTCCTCTGTGACCCGATCACTTTAGCTCCTGCAAGTCAGAGAGCCTCTGTAAGCCTCAGAGTCATTCTCTAAAATGGGGCTGCTGGTGCCTGCCCTGTCCATTTCCCAGGATCCTTGTTTTGATGCAACTGGCTGCTCCAGCTCACCAAAAATCAGTGCTTGTGAATCCACACCTGTCAATGGCGCGTGGTTCCTGGTTCCAGCTTGCCCCCCTGTGCTGGGTAGGGGGTACATCCTGGCAGAGGATGCAGGCATCTGTCCTGAGGGGAGATAAACAGAAGCTTTGGAGGGAAGATTTGAATGTCGACCACCACAAATGAACAAGAAATGTCACTTAGGCGATTTGTTTTTCACGTCACACGCTTTACATCTTACCATCCCTATGGTATAGAAACTCTGCATTTTGTAGATGGGGACACCGAGACACAGAGTGGTTAAGTAACTAACAACAGGTCACACAGTGGAGGCCAGGATGGAATTCCAGGGCTGTCTGACTCCGAGGGTCATACCCCCACCACTAGGTAAGCTGCCTCTGTTTGGCCAGCAGGCCTGGTGGCCCACAGGGAAGAGGATGCCAGCCGTGGCTTTCTCTTCCCTTACATGGGTCAATGACGGGGTGGAAGCAACACCCCTTCAGGTCATTGCTGCATAACAAACCTTCCCCAAACCCACCGGCTTCACCCACCACACCTACCACTGCTCACCCTCCGCAGGTGGGCGGGGCGGGTGCAGGCTCCGCTGGGCTGGCTGGGTGCCTTTACTCTGCTCCCTGGGCTCTCAGAGTCCTCCGCAGGCCGTTCTGGGTACGTTCTCATGACAAAGCAGAGGGACAAGAGGACATGGACGTGCACGGGTGCCAGCCGCCTGCCCAGGTGTGCTGCTGTTCCAGGGTGGAAGTGGGCCAGTGTGGGAGGTGCCACCTGCGGCCAAGGGCACCGGGAGGCGCAGAAGGCGGAGACCTGGGGCCCTTATTACCCTCAGGTGGCCCTAGCTCGGTCTGATAGTGCTGTCTCTGCTGGTTCCAGGAGACTTTCCAGCAGGGAGCCGCAAGGGACTCCGCCTGGCCACCATTCATTCTACAAACACATCATCGATGCTCCCTGGGCACCCTGCACAGTGAAATGAGCCATGGGCATGACTAATGGCCGCCTGAGGCCAGGGACCCGAGGACCCCAGGGTGTCCGCTGTGAGAGCCAGAGCCCCCTTGTGGAGAAGCTCTTTGGGCAACCCTGAGCCATTCCAAGGCCCCTCCCATTCATTCCTGCACGCAATTCCCACCCCCACTGGAGGAGGTAGACAGCTCAAGGGGCATTTCCTCCCTTGGACACACTGGGACACTGAGGCGCAGAGACTCACCAACTTGCCTGAGGTCACACAGCAAGCGCACAGCACAGCCCCACTAAACCTGGGTCTTCTGAAACCCATGAGGCTCTTTCCAGAACACCAGCCTCCTGAGTAGCCTTATTCAACAGATTCTAACACCCTCCTGGGCCCCTCAGCCACTCCATTCTCCCGCCTCCTGCCCTGACCTCGCTTCTTGCAGCTCCAGCTCCCCATCAGGAGCCCAGCCAGCAAGAGGGAGCCTCGGTTCAAGTGGTTAAAGCTCCCAGAGTCTCTTATAAATATTTCATATGAAATATCTGCTGAGCTAACCCCAGACTATTGTTTGCACCTGCAGGTTTTAATTGGTCCAAGCAGCCTGGACTGTAATGGGTGCCTGGAAACCGATGTGGACCCAACTTAGCTGTAAAGCCAAGGATTGGGCTCTCCTGGGAATTTGGCATTTGAACCCTGCTGTGGCCAAGGGATGGGAAAGGGTGGGTGACAGTCACATGAGGGACACCACCCACCCACACTGCCTTGTGCCCAGAAGTGAGCCCGAGCCGAGTCCTCTGCTGGGCTCAAGCTCCAAGCTCTCCCTGCAGTGGCCTGGGACCCTTCATCCTGAGCACTTGGAGACAAACTGGTCATGAGCCCAGGCTCGAGCGCTGGGATCTGATGTTTTCTGCACCATGACCCCGAGACGATTTGGTGGCTACGGTGGATCCTCTCTCAGATCCCTGACTTCGCATGCATCAAACATGCACTATTGCAAAGCAAGCCAACTGCATTTCCCAAAAAAACAGCTAACAACGTCAGATCAGGATATTGCAATGTAGGTACTTCTTTATTAATGCATTAAATTACAAGATCTGCCATCAGGTCTGATAACGACTGCAATTTCAAAGTAGCTGTATGCAGAAGTGCTATTCTAAGGTCTCTGCCACGACTGTGGGGTGACGTGAGAATAGCTGTGAGTTCTGTTGGTGACAGCGTCACAGGGGCTGCTGATGTGACTGGTTGGTGACTTACATTCACACTCGAGGACATGCTGCATCTCAGTGAGAGATGAGTGAACGTAAAGTCACATTTGTCTTCCACCGAGTTTGACCCAGGTCCCCCTGGTTGGGGACCCGGCCTGACAAGCCTAGGACTGCCCGCTGAGTGGCCTTGACTTCTTTTGGCCTCAGAGTCTTTATCTGCAAAAATGAGTTTTTGGAGGCAGCCTGATCTGGCTTTGAAAACTGATGTGTCCCTCGAGTGTGTCCTTGGAAAGTGACTGACTTCCCTGGGCCTCAGTTTACCAGCTGGAGAATGGGGCTCCCGATGGCGCCTTCCGCATCGGCTGTTCTGACGAAGCGGCTGAGGAAACGCCCGGCAGAAGAGCCTGCCCGAGGCGCTCCGGGCGCATTAACCCTCTGCAACCCCGGGGACCACTTGGAGACCCCATATCCAGCAGGGGTCACCCCACATGGCAGGCCAACATGACACTCATCTCCCCAACCAAGTGGCCAGTGCTCAACACACGGGCACCTTGTGTCCCGTGCCTGTGCTCTGTGGCTGCCCACCAGCTCCTGGACTCGGGGATGCGTGAACCTCCAGACTGCGGACTTTTCCAATCAGCACCTACAAAGCGGCTGTGAGGGGAAGCGAGACATGTGTCCCGTGGTAAATGGTGTGTCTCTGCCACCATGAGGAGTGGCACCTTGAGGCTCATAAGTCAATTTCCTGCTGTCACACAGGTGTGCAGAGGTGCCCCACCCCCCGCGTCCGCTGAGGGGCCTCCTGTGCAGGCTCCAGAGGGCTCAGAGGTCCCCACCTACCCTAGCGCTGCAGTGGAGCTCAGGACCGTCCTCAGAAGTGACAGCCTCTGTAGGAGGCAGGAGTGAGGCAGAGGCTGGCCTTGCCCGGCTGGTCCTCTCTGGGCCTATCAGGTTCAGGGTGTCTGCACTCTGGAATCGCAGGACAGGTCGCCGGGGCTGCTCCCTGGCCTCCCACCCGCCCGGCCTACCCTGTCCCCCAGAAGCTGCGGCCCTCCCAGCCCTCTGCTCACAAGCGCTGGTCTGGAGGCGGCGACTCCCACCTCAGTCCCAGGGCGCCCTTTGGGTCCCCACAAGGACCTGCTTCTCTGGCACTTGCTGTGAGCCCTGGGGAATTGGCATCTTGTTGTGGGGTGTGCAGGGCCAGAGTGAGCCAGGGTGGCGCCTGGGGAGCCAGGTGTGGGGAGTCGGGGACGTCCTGGGAGCGCGACCCGCAGGCCCAGCATGGTGACTGGGGAGGGAGACGGAAGCCGAGGCCACCACGCCCTGGTCCTCTGGGCCTTCACAGGCTCCCGCTGCCCAGCTTCCTGCAGCCTCTCTGGAAGGAGGGAGAGGAGGAGCCAGTGTCCCCTGGATGTCTGCCATGCCCTGCTGATGGGACACAGCCTCATACTTGTGTCAGTGACTCTCTGAGGTGAGAGTGTGGATACTGTTTGAGCCTCATTCTACCAACAGGAAACTGAGGCTCAGAGAAGTTAAGTGACTTGCTTAAGGCAGCAGGCCAGGAAGTGGCAGCAACCTGAATTGAAAGCCAGGTCCCTAACCCTCGAGGCCTTCCCAAGCCACAGAACTCCCTCCTGCACCAGATCCTTGAAAACCTATCACCAGTGGCTGAGATTGGTCTTTGTGCCAGGCACAGTTCCAGACCCCTAAGCACCCTACCTCCTTATGCCCCAATGATCCTCTGCCGCACAGAGGTTGGAACTGAGGCCCAGAGAGGTTGACTCTAAGTCCAGCATCACACAGCATATCCATCTTCAAAGACAATGATCTTAGTTCAACTCAACAAATAGCTAATGGAGCAGGTGCTGGGGCTGCCGCGCGCAGTGAGCAAGACCAACAAGACACCCACACAGGGTGTGCTTTCTAGGTGGAGAAAAAAGACAGAGCCACGGGTGAAACATGATAGCCCAGCACAGCAGAAAAAAGCAAGCAGGAAAGCAAGCAAGGCTGAGCGAGCCAGGAAGAGGGCACAGAGGAGGGAGGGGGCAGGGGACAGTGTGCAGGGGACATTTTGGCGAGGATTTACAGGGGGCGAGGGAGGGAGCCCGGTGAAGAGCCTACACAGCACATCGAGGTCGTAGCACATGACACTTAAGATATCCTTGCTGAAAGCCCCAGCTAGCGACGGGACCCGCCTGGCGGGCATGAGAGATGCGTCCAGGAGCTACAGTGGCTGTTACGTGTCTGCCCTAAAACGTGCAGGGCTCCTCTTGGCATCTGATGAAACTTACTTCTGTTCCTTGGGGACACATTGGACGCAGGGTGACTGTGGACTTAAAGATTTAGGCTCTACGGCGAGCCTGGTACGGGGCCTGGTAGGAGACGAGCATTCGACACCTGCTCCTCCCCTAAGAAGGCTCGCTTCTCCCCTGAGACCTCTGGCTTTGCTGTAAATGAGAAGCTGATGACCACAGAGATGGACAGGCCAGAGAGTCTGGGGCTGTGGCTTTGTGGATGGGAGCTTACCAAGGGGACAGGCCTCTGGCTCTCAAAAGAAAACTGGGGACTTTTGTCCTGTCCAGCCTGCTCCGGGCATTTCAGCACAGCCTGGATCACTGTCCACCAGGCGATGGATCCTTGAGGTTACTGCCCAGGGAGATGGGGGCGGGGAACTGGGGCAGTGTGGCCTCAGCTTGCCCAGGAAATTCTGACAGTACTGCAAAAGAAATCTGTGCTCTCCTATAATTAGATATATATTTATTTTAAAAGGTTATAATTTTCTACTGGTTTGCAGCTTGATAAATACAGAGTTTATTATTATGATTTTTTTTTTCTTAACTGCAACTCAACAAAAACAAACCCAGGTTGGGACATGAAGGAGGATGTGGTGGCGGCGGCTGGTGGTGGTCTTCTTCCAAAACACCAAATGCAGGAGCCAGATGGGTGGCCCTGGGGGGAGCTGGCCATGCTTGAGATCTGGGCGTGGGCAGGTGAGGAGAGAGGAGATAGCACTGTCCTCCCTGCTGGGCTTGGGCACCCCTGGCTGCCCCAGAGGTCTCCATAGCTGCAGGTCTAAATCCTGTCTATCAGCCTATGGTTGAAAGGCCGCCTCTTCCAGGAAGCCACAGGGAGTCCCCTGCTGGTGAGAGCGCTATTCTGAATTCCCATGGCTCAGGCCCCACCTCTAGGCCGTCACCAGAGTGTGCTGTGGTACTTGGCATTGCGTGTCCTCAGGGCCCCTGAGAAAAACAGGTGGACGTCCTAACCTCGCCCCTGAGAATGGGTTACTTGGAAGTTGGTCTTTTCAGATGTAAGTAGTCAGGCTGAGGTCGCCCTCGATTAGGAGGGGTCCTGCCTCGCCATGACTGCTCTCTTCACAAGAAGAGACACAGACAAGAATGGGGAGAGGGCCACGAGACGCCAGAGGCAGAGACCGACCAGGGCAGCGCAAGCTGGGGAAGGCCAGGATCGCAGCCTCGCTGGGAGCCAAGGAGGAAAAGGACAGTTCTCCCCAGAAGCTCAGGGAGCGCAGCTCTGCCTACACCGTGATCTCAGCATTCCAGTCTCCAGACTGAGAGAATTCCCGTAGCTTACACCCCTAGTTCATGGTACTTCCATAGAGCAGCCCTAGGAAATTGGCACTGGGGTCCAGGCCCTTCCTTCCCTCCTGCAGGAAGCTTACAACTAATGGCTTGGCACAAAGTAGGTGCTCAATAAACTTCACTGCTGAGTAAGTGGCTGGAGGGAGGGTCAGTGCCTGCACAGGATGATCCACAGCTGGCTGGTCTTTGCATCCCCAGATTACCTGTTAGGGACCGAGGCCTTGTCCTTGCTCCTGTCCCTGAGGCCTCCAGTCTGGATCTGCACAGGAGCCTCTGCCTGGGTCTCCCTGCCGCCAGTCTTTCTCCCAGCCACATCCCTGAGCTTCGCTGAGATCCTAGGTTGTTCCAAAC
>CM053399.1:18312886-18342301 GCA_028644305.1 Xerus rutilus
CTAAAGCTTGGATGATCGCACTTTGCCCATTTCTCACGTCCCGTCTTCTCCTCCCAACTGTAATCAATTCTATCTTGGGGCTGTCAATCATTGAAACAAGTTCCAGGTCATTTGCATTTTTCGATTTCCACATAGCTGCCTGTCTGGTTCCCTTCCTCCCATGTTTATTGCCTTTTGATTTTTTTTCACGCCTTTAACATTTGGCCCTCTTCCCCCGCCCCTTCCAATAAGTGAAAATAATGTAAATCTAGAAAAATGTAGGCGGATGTATACTCTTTTTTGCTAAAGTATTCACTCTTCAGCTGTCAGAGTATGTCAACAAGTGAAGAGAAACAGACTTGCACACTCCGCCTGATCTCTCCTCTCCTGCCAGTTATTTGTGATGGCTTGGCATCCGACATAAATCAGTTTTCCCCCAATTACATGTTCTCCTTCCCTTAGGTGGTGGAAGCTCAAGAGGGACATAGCCTGCTCGGTTTCTGGGCATTTATAATTATTATGATTTATTGAGCACTTACTATGTGTCAACCCTTTGCTCTGTGCCTCCATATTTAGACGCATTGAGAAGAAGACAAGTTACACGGCTCCCTTACCATCTCTGGAATGGGTGGTTGATAAGTTGAGGCACTGAATTGAGATCCCCAGCTCAAATCCTGGCTGTGCTGCCCCCAGTTGCAGGACTTGGGCAGGTCACCTTTCTGAACCTTGGTCTCTCCCACTGTAAGATGAGGATTTGGAACAGCCCTCCTGCAGGGGCCGTTCTGAGGATTACACTCAGCATCCAGGGAGCATTTGGAAGGGTGCACAGCCCGTGGTCCCCACTGTGGCTACAGGGGTCATGAGTAGCTGCCAAGCCCACGCCAGCTCATCCAGTGCCAAGAGCCACCCCACTCCCTGCTCCCCACCCGATCTGCGGGGCACTGGAACATTCTTGTGAGGGAGGCTAGAGGGGTCTGCCCGCTCATGTCTACACACAAAATCGGCTCTTGTACAGGGGGTGCGTGAGACCTGGTACCTAGGCGTGGCCTCCTCTGTAACATGGCCCAGCCCCCCAGGGGAAGCCAAATGTGTAGGTGTCGTCCTCACCCCCTCTTCCTCTGCAGCCTGCCACTGTGGCCCACTCATTCCAGGACATCCCTCAGTCCTTCCCCTACAGGGCACCCTCGGCTGGCCACGGCCCGCTGTCCTCATCCTGTGCACCCCGGCCACCCATGTGGACTCCCTGTGCTCCCTGCCTTTTCAAAGTCACCCTGCTTCCTGCAGCACTTAGAATAATCTTCAAATGTAAGTCCCTCCTCCACGCCGCAAACCTTCCCAGGCTTAATAGAACAATTCCAGCCGGCGCGGTGGCCACGCCTGTAATCCCAGCACTTAGGGAGGCTGAGACAGGAGAATCGCGAGTTCAAAGCCAGCCTCAGCAACAGCAAGGTGCTAAGCAACTCAGTGAGACCCTGTCTCTACATAAAACACAAAATAGGGCTGGGGATGTGGCTCAGTGGTCGAGTGCCCCTGAGTTCAATCCCTGGTACCAAAAAATAAATAAAAAATAAATTAAAAAATAAATAAATAAAATAAAACAATTCCATGCTCTCTAAGGGCGCCCTACGGAGTCCGGCCCTGGGCCCGCTGCAGGCGCCTTCGCCACTCTCTTCACCACTCAGCAGGCCCTCGGCCTCTTCCTCACCCTTGACCGTGGTGTTAGGGTATAGATGAGTTGTCCCCAAAGCTCATGTGTGAGACAATGCAAAAAAGCTGAGAGGTGACGTGGCTGGGCTTTGAGACTCTTGCCCCAACCAGTGCATTAATCCCCTGGTAGGGGTTGGCTGGGGGTGACTGTGGGCAGGTGGGGTGTGGCTGGAGGAGGTGGGACACCGAGGGCATGTGGCTGGAGTGTGTATTTTGTCCTGAGTGAGAGGAGAAGTCTCTCTGCTTCCTGGTGGCCATGTCCTGAGCCATTTTCCTCCACCACACTTCCGCCATGATGCTCTGCTCCCCTCCAGCCCAGAGCAATGGCGCCGGCCATCTAAGGACTGAGACCTATGAACCCAGGAGATCCAAATACACTTCTCCTCTAAAATGTTTTTCTCAGGCCTTTTGGTCACAGCAGCAACAACAAAAAAAGCTGACTGAAGCCCTGACCAGCTCCCTTCCTGCCCATGGTCTGTCCTTGCTTCTCCCCCACTCAGCGTCCATCTCTTTCTTGACCTCTTTCTCCATCTTTTTCTTCCTGCCATGCCGGGCACTGAGCCCAGGCCTGGGGCATCGACTCATCCTGAACCCTAGGCTCTGTCAGCCCTTGCTGCCCACCGATCACCAGGAAGAACTTCTTAAATGCATTGTGAAAAACTGAAGCCCTTTTCTCTTTAGGAAAAGAAAAGGTTTTTGAGCTACAAAAAATTGAGTCTGGCCGCCTCAGAGCACGGATTTTATTCTATATCAAAGAGCAGAAAAGAATATTTGATGGTTCCTGCTCAAAAGGAGATAAAAGTTTAGACATGCAAGGTGGCTGGGAGGAGGGGGCAGGACCAAAACCTAGATGCCAGTGGCTTGTGACAGGCCCTGGTGCCCCCTCACCCTCCCTGCCCAGGCAGAGCTGCAGCAGAGTGAGGTCCCCTCTGATGCTGCAGCCAAGAAGGCCAGAGGTGCGTCCCTCCCCAAACTGCAGGGCAGGGAAGAGGATCTGAGCATTGCTGGGACCTCAAGCAGGGACACATATGGCAGAAGACTGTGGAGGAGCCATGGAGAGGACGGGCCATCTGGAAGAGGGAATGAGCAGTGAACGCAGAAGAACTTGATGTTGTGGTTGCTGAGCAGACCAGGGAGGATGCATCAGCCCTGGGTACCCTCTGGGTTGGAATCAGATGAGACCTGGTGCTCCTCACACCACGGATGCTAGGAGGGCAGGCAGAGGGGACAGGGAAGAAGCCCTCATTGACTGACCTTGAGGGGACCTGACCTTGAGTTGGCAGGATTCTGTTTTTTCACTCCCAGTGGAGAGGGTTATGAGTTCACGTCCCTGGGAGAGAAATCAGTGGACCCTGGAACCCGTGCTTGCTGCCAGAGTGGACACATCACCCCTTCATAGACTGTCCACCCACTACAGTGCCAGCAAGTGTGAGGACCTGCCACATGCCAGCGCGGGCCTCTCACTTTGTGGGTGGTTTTGGCCAAGGTCCTTGGTTGCCAACAGCAGAGTCCACATTGGCAAGTTTATTGTATTTATTAAGGACCACATAGTCTAAGGGGACCAAGGAACCAAGCTTGAATGGTGCTTAGACCTCTTCCAGGTAAGTGAGTCAAAAGGGTCCCTAACATGCCCCCACTCACGGCAAGATTGGTCCAGAGGAAGCAGTCTGCCGCTGACCCCTGTCAATGACACCATGAGGTTGGGAACCGAATGTTCAAAATTCCACCCACTTTCCTCAGAAGACCCAATACTTCTGAGGTGTCTTCCAGAAGGTCCAGACTCCCAGGACACAGCCAGCCTGCCTCATTGCCCTCTTCCACCTCTGAGTCCTGAACCAAGTCAACCCATTGGTGGAGACCAGGCTGCGGGTCTGCACCCAGCTGCAGAGGCGCTGAGGACCTTGATGTCAGCGGCTGGTTTCTAAGGTACAGGAAGGCAGTGTGGATGGGGCTGGGCAGGAGCTCACAGAAGCACGTGCACCAAGATTCCCATTCTACAGATGGAGAAAATGAGACCGGTGGGGTCATATCCTTTCCTTCTTGTTGGAGCTGGTTGGCTGGGAAGGGACTTGCTCCTCTTGTTTGAGAGAACTTGGATTCATTTCCCTGGTTTTCCTTAGCACATAAAAGACCTTAGGAACAGAATGTCCGAGGAGCATCCTCCATCAGGAATCCACGTCCAAATCAACAAGAGGTCAAAAGTCAGGGACGTTCCTTTTTCATGGGAGTGTGGCAGCCTGCCATCTCCTTCCTGTGTTTTCTTGCTAAGCCACCATCTGCTGTCTGGATTGAGGGTGCATCTAACCCCATTTATTTTCTTAGATGCCTGGTCTCCGTTGGCGTCCCCCCACTCTGTGACATTTTCCTGCCTGGTCGTAGCTGCAACTGTCTTTTTCCTGCCTGTCTTTCTAGCAACAAGGAGATGGTGATCTCAGATTTAAGTCCTTAAGAAACCACTTTTCAACTCACTTGCAAGTGGCCTGTTTGGTCTTACGCTCTGCCCCTTCTACTAACTGCCCCGCTGTGGCTTCGTTGCAGGGAACGTGTCTGAGTCCTCCAACTTCTTTCAGAGCAACGTAGAACTGAAAAATAACCCCAGAGGTTGCCTCTTTCAGTCTCAAAGGCCAGCAGGATTCGGGTCTAACCTTGCTGGTGAACGATTAATCTCTTGATTCCGCCATGAGCAGGCCCAGGAAAGTCACCTGTCCTCTCCCTGCCACTCCATCTCCTCGCATGTAGAGGTGGAGGTGGGGCCAAAAGGAAGGATTGGCATTGGGACACATCACGCAGCACAGGCCTCAAACCAGGCAAAACTTGGAGAGAGAGCAGATCAGAACATCCTAAGTGAGCCTGGCGCAGTGGCGCACGCCTGTAATCCCGGTGGCTCGGGAGGCTGAGGCAGGAGGATCGTGAGTTCAAAGCCAGCCTCAGCAACTTAGTGAGGCCCTAAGCAACTTAGTAAGACTCTGTCTCAAAACTAAAATAGGGCTGGGGATGTGGCTCAGAGTTTAGGGGCCCCTGAGTTCAATCCCTGACACACATACACACAAAATCCTCAATGTACAAAATTGCTCAGAATACATCCTGAGTTGCAGAGAGAGGATGCAAGTCAAGAACATGTGTCAAAAGAAAGCATTCAGATTTGAAGGGGAGCATGCAACTGGAAACTAGAGATGCCTGCACTACAAGGGATCTTAGTGACTTTGCCTGATGCATGCCCTCTGTCCCCTTTCTTCTCTAATAACAGAAGCCTGTGTGTGTGTGTGTGTGTGTGTGTGTGTATGTGTGTGTGTGTGTAAAATAGCAAGATCTGTTCATCTCAGGAAGGTTTTTTGCAGCCCCTTTGGGCTAAGCTGGTCAGTATCATCCCATCCTAGTGACTGGTCCAAGGTTTACCATGTGACCTAGTTCTGGCCAATAAGATGGAGGAGCTTCTTACCGGGCTTCTGAGAAATTGTTTCTTCCTGGGCAAAATCCGTGCCAGATGAAGTCTTTCCCATGATCCTTCTTTCCTGCTTAGAATGTGGATTGTATGTCAATGTGACTCATGGAACCAAGTGTGCATTTTTGTGATGGGCACTGGAGACCAAGAGCCTGCAGGGATGTTATGCAAGGTCATTAAGTATCTTTACTCTTCAGTCAGGGATCACCAGCAAGTTTTTTTCCATTAAGGGTCAGACAGTAAATATGTTTGGCTTTCCAAGCCACATGGTCTCTGTCACAGTGATTCAACTCTGACATTACAGCAGGGAAATCATCACAGACAACATGGAACAGGGGAGCATGGCTGGATTCCACCACAGCTTTATTTGGAGACACTGAAAATTTGAATTTCATCTAATTTTCATTTCATGAAATATTATGTATTATTTTCATTTTTAAAAAATTATATAAACTGCAAAAACTCATTATTAGCCCATGGTACAAATAGAAGCAGCTGGCAAGCCAGATTTGGTGTGTGAATTGTAACTTGCCAACCCCTAGATTAAGTCACTGTCAGTTGGATTTTCTGTCCCTGGAATCCAAGTGCCTTCTAGGAGCTTCCATTATCCAGAATTTGTTTCACAGATAAGAAAGTGAAGTCCAGAGAGGGGGGTCATAAGTCTAGATTCCAAAGCTCCAACACCGAGTTCAGGATCCTCCAATCCCCAGGATGTAGACCTGATTCCTGATTACTGAAACGTAGCTTATGGTTCACTTTATTCTATGTTGTGACGCTTTCCTTCACATCTACTGCTTTCTGTAGTTTTATTCTGCTAAATTGAATCGCTTTTTACCGGTTTTCCGCAGAGCTAGGAATCAACCAGAGAAACGATGCGTTGCTATTCACTCTCTTTCCACTAGAGGGCAGCAAGAGGCCACGATTCTGCAGCCTCTTGTCACCTCTGCTCCCGGCTCCCTTGAACCCATTCATTCACACGCAGACTTGGAGGAACAATGTGTTTCAGCCTTTATCCAAAATCGAAGACGTAGTTCCAGTGTCTTCAATTTTGTGGTGGGAAAAACGGATTCCCACGGGGGTGAGCTCTCTTCCCCAAGGCCAGACATGAGAATCATTAAATCAACAAATGTGAATTGAATATTAAACCAGTGCATGTCCCAACAGGATTGCTGCAGAGGTGGCAGGTGGCGAAACTCAACAAGAGAAATGTGCTCCCTGCCCCCACGGAGCTTTAGTCTAACAGAGAACATGGACCTGTGATTGTGGGGAGGGGCGTGGAGAGGGTCGGTGCTGTGTGAAAGCCCAATTGTCCCCAAATCTGAAGAAGGAAAGCAGCCAGGTCTTCAAGGGAGCTGGGGAATGAGACTTCCAGGAATAAGCAACCACAGAGGGAGATCTCTAGCCGGGCATGGCGCACGCCTGTAACCCCAGCACTTCGGGAGGCTGAGACAGGAGAATCGCGAGTTCAAAGCCAGCCTCAGCAACGGCAAGGTGCTAAGCAACTCAGTGAGACCCTGTCTCTACATAAAACACAGAATAGGGCTGGGGATGTGGCTCAGAGGTCCAGTACCCCTGAGTTCAGTCCCCCTGGGCCATACCCTCATTGATCATGACCAAATCGATTGCAGTTATGGATGCCAGATTCTGAAACCAGGGTGTCGGCAGGGCCGAGCTCTCTAGCTCCAGCAGAGAACCCCTCCCTGCCTCTTCCAGTTGGTGGCCTGGTGTTCCTCTGGTCTCCTCGTGGCTGCATCACTTCCAGCCATATCCGCAAGGCCGTTTCCTCCACCTGCCTCTTCCTTGTTACCTCTTATAAGGACGCTTGTCACTGGATGTAGGACCTGCCTGGATAACTCAGGATGACCTCAACTCAAGATCTTTATTACAGGCTGGGGTTGTGGCTCAGTGGTGGAGCGCTTGCCTCGCATGCGTGAGGCACTGGGTTCGATTCTCAGCACCACATAAAAGTAAATAAATAAAGATATTGCGTCCATCTACAACCAAAAGAATATTTTTTTTAAAAAAAAGATCTTTATTAAATCTGCAAAACCCCTTTTCCAAAGACTCCCATCCCTCGGTTTCCCTGGGGAGCTGGTTCCGGGACCCCTGTGCATACCCCAGTCCATGGAAGGTTGGATGCCTGAGTCCCTTATATAAAATGGTGTGGTGTTTGCATATAACCTTTATTTATTTTATTTTCTTCTATCTGTTATTATTTTGAGAGATGAGATTTCACTATGCCACCCAGGTTGGTCTTGAACTCCTGGGCTCAACTGACCCTCCAACCTCAACCTCCAGAGTAGCCGAACTGCAGGCATGCGCCACAGCCCCTGGCCTATCCCACAGACTTTAAATCATCTCTAGATTACTGGTAAAACCTAACATGATGTAAATGCTATGCACATAGTTGTTAAACTACATTGTTTAGGGAAATGACAAGAATAAACAATCCGTATGTGTTCAGCTGAGATGTGATTTTTTCTGGATATTTTCCACACGCTGTGGTTGAATCTTTGGACACAGAACCTGTGGATGTGGAGGGCTGACTACAGGCTCATGCCCACTGCTTCTGGGGGTCAGGACATGCACATATCCTCGTAGACTGTTATTCAACTCACTACAGAAGCCAGATGGTGAACCCATGCCAGGGATCACCAGAGAACCAGGCACGGTGTCTGGCTCAGTAGACAGAAGCTATTAGTGGCGTGCACCCTGAGGCTGAGCCCGAGGTCCAGCTGTGGAAACCTGTCCCACACAAGGCCAGAAACCCAAGCGCAGAGAGACGGGTCACCTCTCCCCGGGGCTCCCATGACTGGCACCCGACCCATCAACCTGCGTTCCCAGCTTCTCCATACTCGTTTCAGCTTTGATATTCCCCAGATTCTCTCTTTTCTAAACAGGCTTTTGCAGAAACTGCAATTATTGTAAAGTCTGTATTTTGCTCCACTAATAGCAGGTTCAAGATGATCACTGATCAAAAAGCAAAGAGAGGGCTGGGATTGTAGCTCAGCGGTAGAGCGCTTGCCTCGCATGCGTAAGGCCCTGGGTTCGATCCTCGGCACCACATACAAAGCAATGAAATAAAGACATTGTGTCCATCTATAACTAAAAAAAAAAAATATTAAAAAAAAAAAAAAAAAAAAGCAAAGAGAACAAGTAAGAAGGTGGCCTGGCTGGCAGAGGGGAGGAAGGCCCACAAGGGCACCTCGCTGCAGAACCGTCTTGTCGGATCTCAGGCCAAAGCCAGTGCAGCCACCTTGGTGATGGAGGCATGATTTAAAGGTCAAGGTAGCTTCTCCCTGGAAAGAGAGGAGACTAGCCTCACCTCAAGCAGTCAGTTCTGTGGCTGCGCTCAGGGAGGGGTGGCTGCACAGGTGTCAGGGATATGTCCGGTTGGAAGAGAAATAGACAAAAAGAACAGTTTGGGCCTGAGGAGGAGAGCAAAGAGGTCATGGAGGCCCAAGGAGGCCGAGGAGGCCTAGAGAGGCTAAGGGAGGCTGGGAGGCCCAGGGAGGCCCAGGAGGCCCAGGGAGGCTGAGGAAGCCAAGGGTGACCAGACTGCTATCAAGACTTGGTCATGCTCTGTGGAAAGAGAAAGGACAGTGACAAGAGTTCTGACAGTGACTAACACTGTGACTGCTCAGGGCCTCTGTGTCCACAGCTGCCAGTGGAGAATCACAGAAGGACCTGCCCCTCTGACACTCAGCACTCTGTGGACACAGGCAGAGCTACATGGAACTCACTGCCATCCCCCAGCACCAGGAAGAATCCTAAAGGGCAGTAGTGCTCTGGGGGTGGCGCGTTCTGGTCCAGGGCAGTGGAAGGACTTGAGCTCTGAGCTCCACTTGCCTAAGTCCAGGATGGATGTGCCTAGGAGGTGTGTCCCTATGGTGTGCCAAAAGCAGAGAGTAGGGCCCTGGTGTCGCCTGAGGGGATAGTCCTAATTCCATACAGCACCTTCTGTCCTGGGCCAAGTTGAGAACAGGAAGTCATGCCAGAAGAGTGATATTTTATATCTGTTGTGTCACCTGGTTTTACCACCAAGGAATCACAGGAATAACTGATGGTCAGGTTCCTGCCAGAAGTGCCATTCTGGTGACAATGTTGATAAGGTCTCATTGTCCCTGGGCTAATGAGCTGGGCCGTCACTGTGTCATGGAGAAATTTTACCTGGTATTCTACAGCTATGCACAAGACGGCTACAACAGAAGGGAGAGTCCTTCCCCGCCAGAGGCCATTGTCACACCAGCTTCCAGGATTCACTTGTTGGGGCCAACCTCAGCCAGCTCTGGGCTTTATTTGAAAGGAAACTGTTCTGTCATCTGGCTGAAGGAAAATCCTTGAGTTGAGAAACAAGTACAGTTTTAACAATTCCTCCTTTGGTTCTATGGGTTTGGAATGACTTTGGTGGCTCCCCCCCACCCTTTCTGGAAAAATTCCCATTTGTCCTGGCATAAATATTTATTTTCTTTTGCAATAGTACAAACACCCTGGCAGCCATACTGTGGGATACCAGATGTAAAGAGAACATCTTAAAGCAACCATGGAGGAAAGAAGATTGCTGTAGAGGAATGAGGATTCGACTGACAGCTAACGTTTCCCAAATACTAATGGAAACCAGAGCCAGTAGAAGAGTGTCTCCCACATGCTGAGAGAAAACAACTGTCAACCTAGAGTCATAGAACTAGGAAAGCTGTCATTCAAGCACACAAACCCAAAATAAATGAGGATACTTTACTACTAAAAGACCCTGAGCAAAACTGTAGAGAGTTTTATTTCTTCCTTTTCTGTTTGGATGTCTTTTATTTTTTTTTCTTGCCTTATTGCTTTGGCTATACTTCTAGCACAAAGTTGAAGGACAGTGGCAAAAACAGACCCCTTTTCTGTTCCTGATCTGAGGGGCAAACTTTCTGTCTTCACCATTAAATATCACATTAGCTGTGGGTTTTTCATAAATGCACTTTATTGGGTTCGAGAATTCCCTTCTATTCCTGGTGTTGAGTATTTTTTTTTAATCATGCAAGGGCATTGGATTTTGTTAAATGTTTTTAGAATGAGTTGAGATAATCACATACTTTTATTTCTTAATTTTTCTGTTGTATTACACTAATGGATTATTGGGTATTGAACTACCCTTGCATTCCTGAGATAAATTTCCCTTGACGATGGTGTATATTTCTTTTAATATGCTGCTGGATGTTGTTTGCAGCACATTGTTGAAGGTTTTTGCATGTTTATTCATAAGGGATTGTTTTAGTCAGCTTTTTCACTGCTGTGACTAAAGGATCTGACCAGAACAACTGTAGAGGAGGAAAAATTTATTAAAGGGCTCATGGTTTCAGATGTCTTAGTCCATAGAAGGCCGGCTCCATTCCTCAGGGCTGGAGGTGAGGCAGAACATCATGGCGGAAGAGTGTGGCAGAGGAAGCAGCTCACATCATGGTGGTCAGGAAGCAGAGAGAGCCATTCCACTCACCAGATACAAATGTACACTCAAAGCCACTCCCCAATTCCCACTTCCTCCAGCCACACCCTACCACTTCAGTAACCACTCAGTTAATCCCCATCAGGGCATTGATTCACTGATTGGGTTAAGACTCTCACAACCCAATCATTTCTCCTCTGAACCTTCTTGCATTATATCACCTGTGAGCTTTTGGAGGACACCTCACATCCAAACCACAACAGGGATATTGGTCCATACTTTCCTTTCTTGTGATGTCGGCACCTGGTTTTTAGTAACGCGTGTTGGCTCTGTGGAGTAACAAGTATCCAAACCTGTTCTACTTTTTGGAAGACGCATGCACAGAAAATGACAGTGAAGAGAGGAAGGGGGGGAAGAAGAAGGAGAGAGAGGGGGAACTGCAGGATGAAGTTGCCCCTCTGCTTGAAATGACAAAACATCACTGAAAGATAGTAAAGGAGACTTAAACAAGTAGAAAGACATCCTGCTTTCATGGATCGGAAGACTTGACATTGTTAAGATGTAAACTCCAAGGTGGTCAACAGAGTGGGGGCAATCACTCTCAAAACTCATCTGAGCCAGGCGTGGTGGCACATGCCTATAATCCCAGCAGCTCGGGAGGCTGAGGCAGGAGGATCATGAGTTCAAAGCCAGCCTCAACAACAGCGAGGGGCTAAGCAACTCAGTAAGACCCTGTCTCTACGTAAAATACAAAATAGGGCTGAGGATGTGGCTCAGTGGTTGAGTACCCCTGAGCTCAATCCCTAGTACCTGCCCCCCAAATACACACAAATAAAACCCCAAAACAAACAAACAAAAACTCCATCTGCCTTTTTGCTGAAATAACACTTATCCCAAAATTCAAATGGAATCACAAGGGCCCCCAAATAGCTAAAGTATTTCTGAAACAAAGGACAAAGTTGAGGGACTCATACTTGCCCTAATTCCCAAAGTTGCCACAATATCACAGTGATCCAAAAATCAGAACACCATGATACTCGTGTAAGGATAGACATATGGATCAAAGCGATGGAATCAAGGGCCTACAAATAAACTACTCTGTGTGTGTTATATACAAATTGATTTTCTACAAGGCATCAGGATCATTCAATGTAGAAAAATATTCTCCAATAAATAATTCAGAGACACTGGATATCTACAAACAAAAGGATAACAGCAGGCCCTTACCTCACACCATATGTAAAAGTTCACTCAAATGTATCAACAACCGAAATAAGTAAATACTATAAAACCCTTAGAAGGAAACATGGGGAAAACTTTCATGACCTTGAATTTGGCAACAGTTTCTTAAATATGACACCAAAACACAAGCAACAAACAAACAAAAACCAAACAAATTGGATTTTATCAAAACTAAAAATGTGCATAAAAGGGCACTTTCACCAGAAAGAGAAAAGCCAACCTTCAGAATGGGAAAAATATTTATAAACCATATGTCTGATCGGGTCTAGCATCCAAAATGGGTAAAGAACTTTTACAACTCAACAACAGAGACAATCTGATTTAAAAGATGGGAAAAGAATTTGAATAGATATTATTTCTCCAAAAACGCTATACAAATGGCTGATAAGCACACGAAAAGATAATTCGTGTCATTAGTCATTAGGGAAATGCCAATCAAATCCTCAGTAATCAGGGAAATGCAGATCAAAGCTACATTGAGATTTCTTCTCACTCCAGTTAGAAAGAAAAATCACCAAGAATACAAATAACAGTAATTGCTGGTGAGGACGTGGGGGAAGGGACACTCACACATTGCTGGTACAACCACTTTGGAAAGCAGCACGGAGATTCCTCAACAGACTAGAAATGGACTTACGATCTGACCCAGCTGTCCTACATCTTGGTGTTTATCCAAAAGAACTAAAACCCACATCCTGCAGTGATGGAGCCACATCAGTGCTTACAGTGGGGTAATGCACAATAGCCAGGTTATGGAACAAGTCCAGGTGTCCCTCGATAGATGAATGGATAAAGAAAATGTGCTATACATACACATTTTATATGCCCAGCCATAAAGGAGAATGAAATCATGTCACTTCTGGTAAATGAATGGAGTTGGAGAACATCATTCTAAGTGAAATAAGCCAGGCTCAGACAGTCAAGGGTGGGATGTTTTCTCTTATTGGCAGAAGCTAGAGAGAAATAAGATTTTTTTTTTAAAAAAAGGGGGATCTCATGAAAGTAGAAGGGAGAACAGTGGAGTCCAGGAAGGGGTGAAGGGGAAGAGAGAAGGGAGGAGGAAGAGAGCAAGGGGATGGAGGAGGGGAAGGGGAAGTACTGGAGATTGAAATGGAGTAAACTATGTTGTATGTATTCCCGAATATGTCAAAATGAAGCCTCGAAATATGTAAAACTTTAATTCACTAATAAAAACATAAGTTTAAAAAAACTTTACAAAGCACAAAAGGATATCCTTTCACATTCACTAGGATGGCTAGAATAAAAAAAAAAACAAGACAGAAAATAACAAGTGTTGGCAAAAAATCTGGGGAAATTGGAAAACTCATAGATTCCTAATGGGAATGTAAAATGGTGTGTCGCTGTGGAACCACTGTGGAAGATAGCTGAGTAAGTCTCGGCAAATGAAGCGCAGAGTCACCAATGTGACCCAGAAATCCCAGTCCTAGGAATATAACCAAAACGTGGATAACATACGTTCAAGCAAAGCCTGTATGAGGATAATGCTCTATTTGCAATAGCCAAGGGATGCCAAGAACCCGAACAGCCATTGACCAAGGAATCCATTGAAATATGTGGCTGTCCATGCGGTGGGGAATCAGTTCGCCACAGAAAGAGTACAGTGCTGATTCCAGTTACCAGAGTGAACCTTGAAAACATCATGCTAAGTGGAAGAAGTCTTTCCAAACTGCTCAACAAATTCGCCAGCTCTTCTGCCAGTTTGATACTTTTCTTTTTTTTTGGTACTGGAGATTGAACTCAGGGGCACTCGACCACTGAGCCACATCCCCAGCCCTATTTTGTGTTTTATGTAGAGACAGGGTCTCACTGAGTTGCTTAGCACCTCACCATTGCTGAGGCTGGCTTTGAACTTGCGATTCTCCTGTCTCAGCCTCCCTAAGTGCTAGGATTACAGGTGTGCGCCACCACGTCCAGCCAGTTTGATACTCTTAACATTGAATTCCAAAAAGCATTACATACTTGAATGTATCAATAGCAACAAAGTATTCTTCCTAGTTTGCTTAGGCCCTCACCTGCCCCTACAGCTGCACAACGCTTGAGAAAGGAGGTTACATCTTGGAGTCCAATCTCCTGGATTTTCTCATTTCGACCATCCTGATGGTGCTTCAATCCAAATTTTCTCTTTTCTATTTAGTGACTATATTATGAAGGAGCCCCTCCAGTAGGTTCCTTCCCTCCATGACCTCAGCCACTTCTTAGAAGCCAAGGCCAGACACTTGATAGGAGTGGCAGCTGGACTCTGAATTCCTCCACCCCAAGTTCCGGGGATGCTCTAAACCTCTTTTTCCTAAGCATGTCCCAGAGAAGACCCAGTCTCCTGTGAGAAGAAAACAGCTGGAGAGGAACAGCACCCACGTCCTTCATCCTGAGAAGCAGCAACCACTCCTTGGAGGACGTGGGACTGCAGGACCCTGGGGGATTCAACCCCTTCTCTGCAACCTCGCTCTTAGAAAAGGATGGAGGAGAAGCACCCATGGAGACAGCCTGTGGCGGCAGCGGCCAGAGGCTCCGAGCATCCTCGCCTTGCTGTTGGGTACAGGCTGAGGCCCCCGAGGGCCCGGAGGGGACAAGCACAGCGGCTACTCTTTGCATCCCCCACTCTCCAAGCCTGTCTGTCCTGATGTCTGACCTGCATCCCTACTTGGGTGACTGGGACCCTCCAGGACATGGTGGCTGCAGGCGGGGCTTCTTATTCATCCCTCTCCCCTGCCCAGGGAAGGAGGGGGTTCTGCTGTCACCCACGTCTCAGGTGCCCTCAGAAGAGGCCTTGGGGTGGAGTCCACCTGTGTGATTCCCCCCGGCCAGGAAGACAGCTCTGGCTTCACCCACCTGCTGGCCCAGGGCCCCAGGTCTGCCTCATCTAAGACCACTGTGTGCTGGCCCCTCGGCCATCCGAGCCTGGGCCGAGATGAAGACCTCCTGGGGTGGAGGCTGAGGGAGGCTGCTGACTCCTGGTTTCCAGGTGGTGAAGTGTGCTGGTGAAACAGAAGCCCCCCGCGGGCAGGGGCTCTCCAGGCCTCTTGGAGGTTGCCTATGGGGCCCCAGGAGTCTCTCTTGGGTCCCTCCCTGCCAGGAGCTTAGGTGGGCACTCAATGGAACCTCCTGGTGCCTCAACCCACCCTCCCTAGATTCTTGGTCTTTGGCCTGCAGGGAGGCCCTTTGGTGGGAAGTTCCAGGTAATGTCCTGCCAGATGCTCCCAGATCCCAAGGTCTGGCCCCTTGAGTGTGGAGGACTCTGTTTTGAGGTGAGGCCCCAAGTGCTTCAAGATGCCATCACCCATGAGAAATTCTCCAGGAAGCGTGGGGAGGGGGCTGGTGTGCAGAGCTGGAGGCCAGGCGCGCGGGGGAAGGCTGGGCCCGGAGGACTACGGGTTTGCTGAGCTTGGTCCACCACAGAGGTCCACCCCACAGAGGCTCCAGACTTCTCCCACCAGAACCACTGAGGCTGTCGAGCTGCTGTTAAGGTGAGAGGTGCAGCCTTGTCCTGGACTCCGACGCAGGCCATGGCCAGCCCTGACCCCGGGCGAAGGGAAATGCTGGGGACAGAAGAGAGAGTAGAATGTGGATCCTGGGGGACCAGGGCTGAAGCCAGGGAGACGGGCTGTCACTGGTACAAGGGCTGGGCTGGGTCTTAGCGGGCACAGAGGCTGGGGCGGGGACACTCGAGGCTGAAATTAGACTGGAAAGAATAAAAGAAAATTCTAGTGAGGAACTGCTATCAGAAACTAGGACAGTAGCCACCAGGGGATCTCTGTACAGAAGAAAGAGACCCCAGAAGAGCTGGCTCCTTTCCTGTGAAAATGATGCCCCAGGTCTTGGGGTTGGGGGGCTGCTGAGGACACGTGGCTGCTCTGCTTCACTGTTTGGGCTCCAGGGACTCTGATGTCATCAGCAAGTGACACTAGGGTAGCCCCAGGATCCGGCCTGTGGCCTGGTCTCTGTCGCTTTGGACATGGGTGTGCCTTCTTTTCTTTCATCCCCCACATTTGGAAATTCACTCTGTTGGAGGCTCCATGCCCCCTGAATGGAGGAAAGAGAGACCACCCTCCTCCATGTGCCTGGCCACAGAGGGTCCCCAGGGTGGCTGCTCATGGGTGGGGAGGAAGAGGCCTGTAGGAAGGTGGAGGAGAAGGCATGTGGGGCAGCAATGTGGGTGGGCATTGAAGGTGCACCTGGGGTTTGTTGGAAGCAGGCGTGGTGGGACACAGGTAGAGAGGACCCTCATGAAGGAGAGGGTTTTCCCTTGTAGATCCCTAAAAACAGGGAGAATGGCGCGGGGCCACGTGGCAAGCACCAGGCGGGTCATAAGGCAGGGGACATGAGCAAGGCCCCATGTGAGCTGTTAGTGATGTTGGTGGGAAGGTGTGGGCAAGGCAGGGCACCCGCACCCAGCTCTGTGGGGACCGACCATGCAGAATGCTATCAGTGGGTCTGGGGGCTTGGGCTGAGGCTTGGGCTGGGGCTCGGGCTGTCCTGACTTTTCTGGTCGCTGGCCCTAGGGCGTTGGACAGGGCAACACTGGCTCCACCTAGGAGGGTGGAGGGAAGGAGGGGGTTGGCAGGTGTGGGCTCTGGACAGGTTGGTTGTAGTGGGAAGCACGCTCAGATTCCATTGTGTGCTACCTGTAAGAAGTGGCTGTACCTGGGAGGCACAGTCTCTCCCTCATCAGCAAGGTCCAGATGCCAGAGCCTCCAGAACAGAGGGCAAGAAAGTACAGTGGGTCCTCCCTCCCTCCCTCCCTCCTTCCCTTCCTCCTTTCCTTCCTTCTGCAGGTACAGGCTGTACCTGCCGGACATTGGACCTGAGGTCTAACCAGGAGCCACAGCAATGGTCCAGGTGTGCGTCTCACCTGTGCGCTCCTCCTCACCTCCTCTGCATTCACAGCCTCCCAAGTATGTTGTCCGTCCACTGCAGCAAAGCCAGCTCTTCTTTGGTCTCCGATGGTTCCTTCTGAGCAGGACTCACCTGCCCTGGAAACCCACCCAGAGTTGCTGGGGGAGCGAGATGAAGAGCAAGTGGGTGCCTGACACTCCTCGTCTACACCCAAAGGACTTAGTCAGCACACTACAGTGACACAGTCACATCAGCGTTTATAGTAGCTTCATTCACAATAGCCAAGCTATGGAACCAACCCAGATGCCCCAACAGATGAATGGATAAAGAAAATGTGGTCCATATACGCAATGGAATATTACTTGGCCTCAAAGAAGAATGAAATTAAGGCATTTGCAGGTACGTGGATGGAGCTGGAGACTATCATGAGCCGAATGTTCTCTCTGACCTGCAGATGCTGGCACACAATAAGGGGTGGGGAGAATAGAAGTTATTTGGATCAGACTAAGGGGAATGAAGGGAAGGGAGAGGGGGTGGGAATGGGAAAGATCGTGGAATGAATCAGGAATACTTTTCCTGTGCTCACATATGTACCCATGACCAGTGTGACTAACTCCACATCATACACAGTCAAAGAATGGGAAGTTATACTCCATGCATGGACGATATGTCAAAACACACTCCACTGTCACGTGTAACGAAAAAGAACAAATAAAAAAAAAGTAGGTGACTAGACCACAGAATCCGTCTGTCCAGGCTTTGGCTGAGAATCCATATCCTAGGGTGTCAGAGTAGATCTTTTATTCTGCAAGTCAATACAACTATGACTTATTTAACAATCCAAGTACTCAAAAAAGACGACGTGAAGCTGGGAAGGGACTGAAATCACTGGATGTGAACTCTCAGATGTCTACCTCCCCTGGGGACATGGCACCCGGAGACAGGGCGCCAAACCCCGCTGCTCTTAACTAGCCGTCTCGGGCATCTCTTCATTTCTCTTCCTTGATCTGAGGTGGGGGTGTTGGTAACCTCTTCACAGAGATGGCGGTGAGCTCAACACAGCAGGTGCTTGGACAGCACACGGCGGGCACAAAAGTGAGGGAATTCTTCAAGTTCAACCCCATGGGCATAGCAAAAAAAAAAAAAGTGTAAAGAAGGGGATGAAAAAGTGCTTTCAAATTATCACATCGACAAAAAAATATAATGCAAAAATATAACAGATCAGAATATAACTTCCTTTGAGATAGGGAGGATGATTTTCAAATTCAGATGGAAGAGGAAATATTCAAGCATTGCCAAGAGAAATGTTGGGAAGCAGCAAAGAAGAACGTTCTGTAGCAACTATTCAAACTTGGACTTAAGATACCACCATAAGGGCTGGGGCTGTGGCTCAGCGGTAGAGCGCTTGCCTTGCATGCGTGGGGCACTGAGTTCGATCCTCAGCACCACAAAAATAAACAAAATAAAGGTATTGTGTCCATCTATAAATAAAATTTTTAAAAAAGACATCACAATAAAAAGTAAGTCTGATAAATACATGTAAATACATCATTGCCCCGGAATAGAGAGTCCAAAAATTGACTCAAATATATGTGAGACTGAAATAAATGGCACAGGTGACATTTCAGTTCAGAAGGCTGACTCATTTATTTTCTCAATGTTGTATAATTGATTCTTCTCCAGGACTACCTAAAGTTATATCTTTCCTATGTAGTCTGCACAATCATGATTTTCAGTTGGATTAAATATTTAATAGAATAATTAAAACTTTAAATAGATCAAAAAATATAAAAGAGGGAAATGTCTTATTGGGTAAAGTTTGACACACAAATGCCATTAAGAAAATACGGGCATGCTGGGTGCAGTGGAGCACCCCTGTAATTCCTGCAGCTCGGGAGGCTGGGGCAGGAGGATCGTGAGTTCAAAGCCAGCCTCAGCAACTTATCCAGGCCCTAAGCAATTTAGTCAGATCTTGTATTAAAATAAAATATAAAAAGGGGTGGGTATGTGGCTCAGTGGTTGATTAAGAACCCTTGAATTCAATCCCTGGTGCCAAAAAATAAAAGAAGGTACATTTAATTTCATGAGTATTAAAACTTTCTCTCTTAAAAAGGACAAAATAAACAAGGGCAAAAGACAAAGATTATTCTAGAAGGACACATCATAATACACATGATAGTTCGAAGGGTAAGACCCCTGATAATAAGAGATCTTAACAATATAAAGTGGTATGAAAAAATGACCAACTGCCCCACTGGGGAATGGATAAGAAAAGATTCCCACTTTCACAAGTAGTTTGGAACACATTCTTCAAGAAACTCATTTCAGTACAGAAAGATCTAACAATGCTTGAGAGGATAAGTAAAATATTTTTAAAAGCATGACGGAGCTGGCAGTAGCCAGGGGAATAATCAAAGGGCAGCCGGACGGGAAATGAAAACCAGAGCCAGACAGTTGCTGGAGCTGGGGGCTGCTATGAAGATGTCCTTGCATCCCTGGGGGACAGAGTCCATGTTCTAACAGGGCAGGGAGGTGGAGGACAGGACCCAGGACCCAGGACCCAAGCAGTAGGTCGGCCATCTTAAAAATTCACGAGCAAATCAAAATTCCAAAAGGGAAGATGTGTTCTAGAACATTCTTTAAACACAAGAAGACAGACATTTTGAAAGTAAAAGAATGGAAATGAAACGGTATGCAAATAAGAACCAGATTAAAAAAATGATGTAACTAAACATCAAAGACGGTATTTCAGACAAGGTGGATTTTACAAAGAGGAGTCCTTATGTAAAGGTAAAGGGTAAATACGAGACCAGGAGGACACCACCAGGCTATATCTGTATCCACAGAGATCCTAACTTTAAAATATATCAAGTGTAGTAGGGACAGACGAGGCAGACACCCAAGACAGCAGGAAGCACTTTTATTTGACTGCAGCCGGTGCAGAGGGTAAAGCTTTTGCTGTAATCTATTAATCCCTCTGAAGGCAGAGTTCAGGCAGTTTCTGAACTTTATACCCAGCGAGCAAGGGGCGGGGCTCAGAAGTTCACAGTCTGCAGAAGTTCACACAAAAGTAGCTTTTTTTTTTTCACTGTTCTGGGCAAGTTAACCCTTCAAGGACAGCACCTGAGAAGGGGGGAACTTCTCCCCTTTCATTCCTGCCCCTGCCAGCTGTTGCCATGGAGCCCAATTAGTAACAGCTTCTCTTCTCTTTGAAATAGAAACATCTCTGTGAAGCTCTGGCTCAGGGCCAGAGGCCTTGTTAAGGGCCTGTCGTTCCTACCACACTTTGCATTTGCAAACACACTTCTATAACCTATTATATTGTTACTATACTAGATAGTCCATAAATGTTTGTGAAAAAACTAGTAAAGGGACATTGAGCACCTGGAGTGCTGATCTCTTTCAGGCCAGTGGCCAAGTAAGATAGAGCAACAGGAAATAGGAAGTTTAACTACATTGAACTCTTTGGCAGAGACTCTTTTGCTGATAGTCCTAAAATCAATTATGGTACAGATGCCTGGAGAAGCTTAATTAAGATTTTCTGGAGAGGAGGGGGTGCCACTACCGAAGCACTAATTGATGGCACTTAAAAAGCAAAAGAAATACACAAATCCACAATCATAGTGGAAGACCTTAACATCCCTTGCTCAATTGCTGATAGAACAATCAGATTTAAAAAAAAAAAAAAAAAACTACTAGGAATATAGCTCTGAAAAAATACAGTTACACTTGACCCAAATATGCACATGCGTGACAGTAACTGTACATGAGATAGGAAAAAGAACTTTCTTTTGTACTTTCACACTCAAAAGCCAGAACACTCTGATCACCCCAATGTGTGTGGGGTTTTCCCCGGACACCCTGGAGTTCTTCAGGACACCCTATAATCTACTTCTGAGTCAGATCTCAGTGGGGGAGGGCTCAGTTCCTTCAGAGAGGCTGCCCAGCTTCGGATGACTGTTCCAAGCAGAGAGTCACCACAACTTCTGTCCAACTTAGCTAGGAATCCAAGGCTCCCACGACCTCTTTCTTAGGGTCAATTATTCTGCTAGACTGGCTCGTGAAATTCAGGGAGGGTGTATTGATTTTTAAATGAATGAAGGATGTGATGAGGGTGTAGATGAGCACCCAGGTGGAGAGATGCACAGGGCAAAATCCTGAAGGATCCTGAGCACAGTGTCTCTGTCCCTATGGAACTGGTGCACCAGCCTCCTGCTCTGTGCTGTTCACCAACCTGAAGCTCTCAGAAGCCCGAGGTCTGGGGAATGGCCTGGAAGCTTCCTCACACAGCCATCATGGATTACTCAGTCTGTGTCCAGAGGGTGGACTGGAGCTGGAAGTTCTGAGCTTTTACTCATGGCTTGCTTTTTCTGCTGATTAGCCCCTATGCAGTATCCAACCAAGAGCCACTTCATTAGGACAAACGAGGCTTCCATCACCGAGGAAGTGCCCAGGGTTCAGGAGCGCTGTGTCAAGAACTGGAGTGGAAGATGGAAACTTGGAACACTCAGGAATCCCCAGAGTTCCCAGGGGCTCTATGCCAAGAACCAGGGAGGAAGACCAAAATATACATATTTGTTATTGTAAGTCACAATGTCACAGTGACAAAATCCACACATTTTTCAAATGCACATAGAATATTTACCAAAATGTACCATATGCTGGCTTATTTTAAGAAGCCTCAAAAAATTTGAAAAATTAGAAGCCTCTGGAGTATATGCTCTGACAACCCTGGAATCCTGCAAGCGATCAATAACAAAAAGACAACTAGGAGATTATCAGCCACCTGCGATTCAAGTTCTTCCCAGCACTATCCTTAGACATGTGGAAAGGTGCTCAGCTTTTAATTAGTTATTAAGGAAAGTCAAATGAAAGCAAAATAAACAACCATTACCTTCTAGAAAACCAGCATTTAAAAGATAAGGAAAGAGGCTGGGGTTGTGCCTCAGTGGTAGAGCTCTTGCCTCGCATGTGTGAGGCTCTGGGTTCGATCCTCAGCACCACATAAAATAAATAAATAAAGGTATTGGGTTCATCTACAACTAAAAAAAATATTTAAAATAGAATAAAATAAAATAAAATAAAAAATAAGAAAAGCCCACTGGAGCAACCATAGCCTTGACGTGTGGCTAGTGGGAGAGTAAGCTGGGAGAACTTCTTTGGAACACTTGGTATCTACGAAAGCTGAATATA
This sequence comes from Xerus rutilus, assembly GCA_028644305.1. NCBI lineage: Eukaryota > Metazoa > Chordata > Mammalia > Rodentia > Sciuridae > Xerus > Xerus rutilus. The sequence goes on from CM053399.1 coordinate 18,334,729, forward strand.
TGCTTATTCACCGACCTGCAGTGCCTCTCAAGGGATGTGCATACGTCCCCCCACGAAACTCGCATAAGATTGTCATTAACATCACTGCTAATAACAGCAAATGCTGGAGGCCGGGCATTTCTCACCAAAGGCAGCGTGGACAAGGAAATCATGATATATTTACATACTATGGAATATCCCATCACAGTGAGAATAAATGAATTCTTGCTACACACAACAGCATGGGTAAAATCCTCAACATAATGCTCATTGAATCCAGAAAGAAGGAGGATGAGTGAGACTTCTCTAGACTGAGGAGACCAAAGACACACGCTAGCCAAATACTGCAAGTGAATTTGATGGGAATCCAGAGTTTTAAAAAGCTGTATGTTGTGAGGCCAGCTGGGGAAGTCTGAGTGTGGGACAAAGTTGTTGAATTAATGTTGATGTCCTTAGGTGTGGTAATGGTGGGGCCCTTGTTCCTAGGAGATGCCTGCTGAAGCACTAAAGGCTGGAGACCATGGTTCTGGAGCTTACTCTTGAATGGTTTGGCAAAAGGGAAGTGTGTGTGTCCAGAGGGAGAAGAAACCAGAATGGGACGCCACAAAGGGCAGGTCAGGATGCACATCGGTGTTAATCCCACTATTCCTTCAAATTTGCTAGGACCTTGATGTTTTTCTAAGGAAAATAAAAAGGATGGGAAAATTAAAGGAAATACATAATGCATGCCAATTATGCAAAATGTGTAAAATAAAACAGAAAGAAGGGAAAAAATTTAAAAAGTCTAAATGGTTTTCTCCTCAAAAGAAATTGCATCAGTAAAGAACGTTCTTTATTCAATCTTGAATTGGAAGTCCTAGTCACACAGTAATACAAGAAAAAGAAATAAGTAAGGATTGAACAGAAAGAAACAAAATTATCTACACAGAAAACCCAAGAGAATCTATGAACAGATCTTGGGCACTAAGAGAATAAGGCAGAGTCACTGAATGTAAGATCAATAAACCAGGATAAAATGCATTTCTATATCAAAGCATCACACAGCTAGAAAAAGTCGTTTTTAACATTCCATTTAAATATAGCAATAAAAATAAGTCAACAAGGAATAAATCTAACAAAAGATATGCAGGATCTTCATGTAGCACACAGTAAAACTCTACCGCAAGGCATTAAAGAAGGCCACTGTGGTAATGGGGACATAAACTGTGTTCACAGACGGGAAAGGTTGACCTCGTAAATATGTCAATTTTCCCCAAATTAATTTCTAAATTCAATTTCATTCCAATCAAAAGCACCAAATGGTTTTCCATTGAACTTAAGAAGTAGATTGTACAAATATACACAGAAGAGCAAAACATAGTCAAGACAATTTCGCAGTTAGTGGAGCTCGTCTTGACAGGAAGTGGAACTTAAAACAAGGCCAACATCTTCAATATGGTGTGCTGGGGGAGTGAGGATGGACAGACAGACTGACAGAACAGAGTCCAGAGACAGGAAGACTTCATGTTCTCATGAGAATAAGGAAACGCCATTCATTCCAAAGGTAGCGTTGCAAATCCACGTAAGAAGAGGGTGGACGAGTCAATCGATCACGTACAGAAAATTGATCCTCTTTATGTAAACATAAAATTAGATCCCCACCCCATGCAAACACAGAAAAACATCCTCAGTGGATTAATGACCTGAACGTGAAAAACAGCAGTTCAGAATGAAAGATAGGAGGATATGATTTTGCAGTACGGAGGGATCTCTTAAAACACAAAGTACAGCCTTGAAAAAAGAAGTTTATAGATTTGACTATATTAACATTCAAAATGTTTATGTATTAAAAATGCCGTGGGCTGGGGTTATGGCACAGTGGTAGTGTGCTCGCCTAGCACGCGAGAGGCACTGGGTTCGATCCTCAACACCACATAAAAATAAAATAAAGCTATTGTGTCCACCTACAACTAAAAAATAAAATATTAAAAAAAATAAAATAAAAATGCCGTGAGTTGTCGGGCACAGTGGTGCATACCTATAATCCCAGAGGCTCAGGAGGCTGAGGCTGGAGGATCATGAGTTCAAAGCCAGCCTCAGCAAAAGTGAGGCACTAAACAATTCAGTGAGACCCTGTCTCTAAATAAACTACAAAAAAATAGGTCTGGGGATGTGGCTCAGTGGTCGAGTGCCCCTGAGTTCAATCCCTGGTAACCTTCCCACCCTTCACATAAAAAAAGTATCATAAGCAAAGTAAGGGGCTGAGCTGGTCATGGAGACAGGGAACCTTCCACACAGGTGACAGACTGAGAATTAGGACCAGAGATAGAGAAAATGACAAAGGAGGGCTGGGGTGGGGATCTGCAGCAGAGCCCTTGCCTGGCACGCACAAAGCCAGGTTCCACACCCAGCACCACACACACGAAGGGCAGATGGAGGGCTGGGGATCTAGCTCAGTTGGTAGAGCGCTTGCCTCGCATGCACAAGGCCCTGGGTTCGATCCCCAGCACCACACACACACACACAAATAATAATAATAATAATAAATAATCAAAAGACAGATCACTCAATAGTAAAACGAATGAGGTCTAACCCAAGCCTTCAGGAAGACGCTTCTCACAAGCAGCTGCAGACAGGCCACTATGAAAAGATGATCAGCCTCGTTGGTCATAAGCAAAGTACAAGTTAAACTCATTATGAGTTTTCGGTTACCCTCATGATCCACAAAAAGGAAGTGAGGTGACATCGAGGATGGTGAAGGGGGGGAGCGGTGGCAGGTCACCTTTGGTGCTGAGGGCATCCTCACCCAATGTCATCTCACCATAGCAGAGAGCGCGTACATCTGTCCCAGCTTGTCACACGTGCACATACACCTTGCACACGCCCGTGCAAGAATGCCCAGCTCCATGTTTGTTACAGGAAAAATGAGACACAGCTTCACTGCCCATCAGCAGGAGAATGAATAACTTCTTGCAGTGCCTTTGAATAATAACGTGTTCAACACCAGTGCAAAGAAATGAAACTAAGCTACATGCACAACAGGGATCAAGGTCACCAACTAACACTGGGAGGAAGCCTGAGCTAATGAAATCGAGTTGATTAAAAAATACACGCTACACTTTTTTATAGAACTTTCAAATCTGAAAACAGTACATAAAAATAGACGTATGTAGTAGTATCGTCAAAATGATAACCATCAAGTTCTAGACTTTCCAGAAGGTGGGGCAGTGCAGGGACTTGAAACTAAATCTGTCATGGTTTCTTTTTCATCTCAGTGGTGGGAACCCAGATGCTCATTATATTATCCTCTGAACTATTTTTGGTTATGTCAAAATATTTCATAATTTATGAATTGAGTAACAAAATAAAATACACAGCCTGATAGAAAATGAGCAGAGCTACTTAGAAAAGCCAGCTGGGACCACGATGAAGGGAATGGGGAGGATGTCCCCAGATGGCCAGGCCCACCTGGATGAGAGCTCCAGGAAGGAAGCCAAGTGCACACTGGGCATCTGTGTAACAATGAGAGCTAGGTCCCAGGGACTGTGGGAAATGTCCTACACCGTAGCTCAGACACCTGCCAGAGGTCATGGAGATTTGCAGCTGCTCTCTTCTCCATTGGTCATTTATTCTGTACTGCGACTAACTTTTATTGACTACTCAAGAAACTAGAGAAGCAATGGTTAATAAAATGGGTATAGTTTCTGTTTTCATGGAAATGACAGGCTGGAGGAGGCAGTGGGCCTCAATGTCATGGTCACAGAAATAAGTATGTGTGCCCAGGTTAAGATATAGGCTGTAAAGGAAATCCACAGGGGACACAGGTGAGAAAGTATGTCATTGCCCAGGTCGAGTTGGACACCAGGGAAGTTTACCAAGGGAGGGCTTTAGAGACATATGGTGAAAGTTGGGGACATGGTAACCTAGCAAAGAAAAGGCGAGAGAGGATCCCAGGCAGAGGCCTCCTGCAGCAGAGAGTGTCCTGGAGGCTGGGCCTGGGCACAGGTGGCTGAGCAAGGCTGTGCAGCCTTCTAGAACACGCCAGGATCATTAGCCTGGAGGTGTTGAGTCATTCTGAGATGATGAGTTGACCTCTTTACAAGTGACAATACCAAGCGCTGGCCAGGTGCAGAGCAGCAAGAACCTCCCTCACAGCCAGTAGGGATGCAGAATGGTACCTCACACAGGAAGTAGCTCAGTAGCTCCCTATAAACACATGCCACGTGACCCATGAAAGCTTATGTTCACACAAAACCCTCACGTGACTGTTCGCTTCATAATTGCGAAGAACTGGATGCAGCCCAAATGTCCCTCAACAGGCTAATGGAGGAACAGTCTGTGGTGCTCACACATCCAACAAGATAAATAGACCCAACTACTGTCACACGCCACCACGCAGATGCATGTCACATGCAACCCACTAAGTGAAAAAAGCCAGACATGCAGGCCTCCGTTCTGTGTGATTCCATTCATGTGACCTTCTGGAAAGGGAAAATATAGGGACAGAAAACAGACCTGTGATTGCCAGGGCTTTGAGGGATGGGATGGGGGCATGGGGTGAGGGGACATGTTGGAGATGTTCTCTATTTTGGTTGTGGCGGTGGCTTCGTGACTGTATTCATTTATCAAGACTTAGAGAACTGTACACTAATAAAGGCAAATTTTAACATATGTAAATTATGTCTCTGTTTAAGAAAAAAGAAATTTAAGAGCTCAGCCTGGCCACCTGCAGAAAAGTGATGGGAGGGACTTCCGGTCAACATGGTGGCCTGAACACCCCCCGGGAGCTCCCCTCCCCAGCAGAGGTTCAGGGCGCTAGACAAAGATGGCCTCCTTGTCACCCCAGGGAACAGCAGGGAACAGGACAGGGAAGGCCTGAGGTGTGAGGATGAAAGGGCCTTCCCTGAACCTGGGAGCTGGCAGAGCTGGGGCTCTGGATCTGTCTTGTGGGGACCCCCACAGCCATTCTCACTGTGGCTTCTGGCCCTACAGGAGCTGTTGGTTCAGTGTGAGCCCAGAGATGAGGGTGCTCCCAGTGCCGCCTTGGGAGAGATGCTCGGGGACAGCAAGCCTGCCGGAGTGGCTTCTTGTCTTGGGACAGGGTATCGAGGCAAGACCACATAGACACTTTGGTGAGATGCCATGGGATAGGCTCAGAGTGCGTCACACCTCGGCAGCTGGAGCAGCCACTCACCACTTCCCAAGACCCATGGGACACAGCTTAATGCACTGAATGCACAAAGACAAGAGAAGGTGTTCTGCAAGGCCACCTGCTCGTCGGCAGGTGTCAATGACCCATTGCTCAGCTTAGGTGCGCTCCATCCACCTGACACCACAGCGCCAGCGAAGGAGAGGGCAGAGAACGGGCTCCTTCTCCTCCCTGCTGTTGGCTGCCGCACAGGTGAGGGCCTACAGGGCCTCCAGCCCGAAGGTGCGGTCCACGCAGGTCAGCAGGCCGCGGCCGGCACAGAGCAGGCTCCCAGCAGCCCGTGCCGCTCCAGCCCCTCTCAGGCTCTGCGATGAGGCTCCCCAGAGCCGTGTGGTAGGGACCTTGCTCCTGCAGGGACTTCAGCTTCTGTGGTGCTCCAGGCTCCTTTGTTCTGGCAGAGGCCACAGGCAGGTGCTTTCCCACCTCTGGGGACTTCTCAGGCCTCAGCACTGGGAGAACCTGGGGGTCTCAGGTGGCGCCTCCTCCTCAGTCCCACATGATTCCCGCCTCCCCAGTTACGGTCACTACTAACTAGTACTATCAGTACTAGTGTTGGTGGTACTAGTAGTGCTACCCCAGCCAGGTCACGTGCTGAGGCCTTCCATACATTTGACCCCAACAGCAAGTGAGCAGGTATATTTTCTTCCATTCTGCAAATGAGCAGACCGGGGCTCAGAGACGGCCTCTCACCAGGCTCCCATGGCTAGTCAGAGATGGAGCTGGATGTGGCCTCAGTGTGTGCGACCTCGAAGCCTGTGCGCCCAACCACTCCACCGGGCTGTGGCCACAGCAGTGTGGGACACTGCCTGCACCTCCACCCCGGGGCCCTGGTTTCTCCATCTGAAATGGAGCTAGTCACACATGCACACCAAATGCCCACCTTGGCCAAATGACAGAGCTCTCAAGACCTCAAGGTGATGGGACTGGAACTAAAGAAGCTTCAGAAATTGCTGCTGGCTCAAAATGAGAACCAATCCACCCCAGAGTGGGGCCAGGGGTGCAGCCTGAGCCAGGCCTGGGCCATGGGGGAGGCTTTACCGGGACGGGTGGCTCCCGCTCTCTCCACCCTCAGATGGGCCACTGAGCTTTGTGTGGTGGAGAGAGAGTGGCTGCTCCACTTTGGGCCAGACACATCCAGTTCTTATGGCCACTAGCTCTCTGCACAGAGCTGGGCTCTTTCCTGGGGACCATGTTGCTGCAGATGTGGCTCACTCCGCGGGAGAGCCAGACCTGGGGAGCCCGGGACAGGGGAGCAGATCAGAAAGGGAAGGGAGGGAAAAGCTGCCCAGGAGGCCTCTGCTTTGATGCTGGTTAACAGCCCCCACAGGCTGGGAGGAAGGGGTGTTTCCAGGCTGCTGCAGTGGTTGGCTGATAGTTGGGGGTGCAGGCAGGAAATCAGGTTTTATGGCCCACTAACCATCAATCACAATTAAACCCAGCTGGAGACTCCCCAGCCCACCAGAGGCCCAAAGCACTGAACAAACATTAGGAAAGTAAGACATCCATTCCAGGTGCCTCCAGAGAAGGGCCCCAAACCCTAACTGACCCGTTTCCCCACAGCAGGAGAGAAGGCCCAAATTAGTTCTCTTTTGTTTTCTGAAGAAGCGAAGGTTTAGTGACTTTTGCTCAATTTATCTCTCTATTTAAGTTTTTTTCGGACCAAAGCTAATGTGTCCCTGATGACTCAGAGTTTGTATAGAAGCAACAAGTTTTTCCTATGGCTGCACATAAACTTTCCTCTTTTATGAAAAGTAAGTCAAGTAAAAGGAGGGGCCTTGTAAACATGACTGTGGGAAACGGAAGCAGAAAGGGAGCCGTTAGGAGTAACACCTTGAGCGCGAGGCTGAGTACATGGTGGATTGGCTAACAGAAAGCCGGGGGACTTAAGGCAGAGGCCTTGACCTTGCAAATTCCCCAGAGTTAGGACAGGCTGGCGCCCCCACTTACATTCAGTTTCCTTGGGGTCTTGTATGAGTAGAACTTTCTATAGTGGCATTAACCCCGAAGCCCACATAATAACCAACAGTCCTGAGTAATATTAGGTTTTGTCTGATTAGAGGCGGGGGTTGGATTAACAAAATATGTTGTTTTAGCAGCTCATATCTTATAATATTTTCTTTTTTGGACCCAAACCAGCCTCCATTTTGTGAACTGACCCGATTACACATTTACATTGATTGTATTTTCCCTCTAATTTTAGGAAACTCCTACTGCTGTAAGGAAAAGAGGGTCGACCGCTCTTGCTGCTTCCAGCTGAGAGGGGGCGATGTGCAGTGGGGCAAGCAGTTTGGAGTCCCTTTTTATAAATTGGGTCTGGGGTCCATGATGAAAGTCTGATCCAGGAAGAACAGGTTGTAAATTCACCTGGGGCTGGTGCTTCTATGAGAGAAACAAAAGACTGAGCAC
>CM053399.1:18342801-18372452 GCA_028644305.1 Xerus rutilus
CACTTTTACCACTGAGCCACATCTCCAGCCCTTTTTTATATTTTATTTAGAGGCAGAGTCTCATTGAGTTGCTTAGGGCCTTGCTAAGTTGCTGAGGCTGGTTTGAACTCGTGATCCTCCTGCCTCAGCCTCCCGAGCCTCTGGGATGACAAGTGTGCACCACCGCACCTGGCCCAAGATCAATTTTTCTGTGATTGCCAGTGAGCTGGTGTGTCCATCAGCCATTGCTGGAAGTGCATGGTAAAATTGTCTTTGGGAGGCAGGAATAATAATCAAAGCAATTTACCACACAACTTGAAGATCCTCTCCTGGGTGCTTTATAAAAGCTAGCACTATGTCTTCACAGATATGAACATTGCCTTCCCATTGTAATCAGGTAGCTCTGGACCTGTAACCACCCCTCCAAAACCTAGTGGCGCACGCCTGTAATCCCAGCTCTTTGGGAGGCTGAGACTGGAGGAATGCGAGTTCAAAGCCAGCCTCAGCAACAGCGAGGCGCTAAGCAACTCAGTGAGACCCTGTCTCTACATAAAACACAAAATAGGGCTGGGGATGTGGCTCAGTGGTCGAGTGCCCCTGAGTTTAATCCCTGAGACCAAAAAACCAAAAACAAAAAAACTAGTGGCTTGCGTGACTCGTCATTGAGCGCAGCTCATAGCTCTGTGGGGGATGCCTTGGTTGGATTCTGCAGGGTGGTTCTTTTTGCTTCGCCTGGCCTCAGTCATGTGTCTATGGTGAGCTGCCTGTCAGCTGTGATCTCTGCTTCCGGGAACTGGCCTGCTGTAGGCAAGGGTCATGGGATAACTCACTCAGTGGGTCCCTCATGTCACAAGCATAGAGGGGGCTTCTTCACCAGGTGGCTAGGGAGGATTCTGTGATGGAGCATGGAAGCTCCCAGGGCATCTCGAGACCTGGGCTTAGAACTGGCATATTGTCATTTCTGTCACAGCCAGTTAACCAAGTCAAGTCAGTCCAGATGAAAGGGGAGATCAGTTGGCTCCACCTCCTTGCAAAGCCACATTGCCAAAGGACACAGGAAAGGGAAGAATTATAAACGGACTTCTCCGCCCTTTTTACCATTGAGGAAACTGAAGCTCCAGCCTGCTCGGGGGATTTGCCCACCCAGCATCCCCAGCTAGTTAGCTAGAGAGTGAGGATAACCGCATCTGCAGGGCCTCAATAGCTAACCCCCGGGCTGGGCTGCCTTCTTAAGAAATGAAAGGGGGGCTGGGATTATGGCGCAGTGGTAGCGTGCTCGCCTAGCACGCGGGAGGCACTGGGTTCGATCCTCAGCACCACATAAAAATAAAGATATTGTGTCCACCTACAACTAAAAAATAAATATTTAAAAAAAAAAAAAAAAAAAAAAAAAGAAATGAAAGGGTTTGGAGCAAATGGGGTCCTTTTAATGTTCAAATTAATATTACTTGGGAATCTTCATCACTTATGTGGCACTATTTTTATCCTTATAGCATCACTGTGGAGTGGAGATGGTCGCCCCATTTTACAGATAAGGAAACCAAGGCTGAGAAACATTTACCAATGTATCACACAGTCCAGGACACATAAGGACGAAGGGTCTGAACCCATTTCTTCTTTCTCTCTCTTCCTGTTGAGGAGGGGGTCCCACTTCTGTTCTCAAGGCCCTGTTCTTGCAGGTGTGCTAGACACTCCTAATCTAGGGTCCACAGACTTCTAGAAGGCATCACAGGGCCCTTGAATAATTTAGGGTTACATAGAAAATTATATATTTTGCATTCAGGCATTTTTCCGGAAATGAAATTAGCATTTATTAGATTCTCAAAGGCGTCTTCAAGAAAGTCAAGCACATTTCTGGAAAATTCTTGACTTTCCTCTGAACCCACAGACAAAACCCATGGAACACTGGCGTGATCTCCATCTACACTAAACTTAGAAAAGGGAGACTTCAGTTGCTTCCAGAAGAAATTGAATGAAATCCAAAGCGGAGCCCCTGGAAGTAGAATGCTGTGTCTTCTGTGCTGAGATGCAGTGTGAAAGGACCCTGGGTAGTAGGCAAGGCCCAGCCGCGGTGGCCAATGGCAAGCAGGGGTCCACCTGAGGTGCTACATTTTACTCTGATGTTGGAATATTTTCTACCATTCTCAGACTTAGAGTTATGGATTAGGGGTCTTGGGGACCACTTTCTCCTTCCTGCCTTAAGATGTAGCCCAAGAACTGCTCAGAGTCACGAGCAGGAAGCCTGGAGGCAGCTCCCTCCTGGGCCTGGGCCGAGCTGTCTTTCCTGTTCTCCTCACAGCCAGTGGCTCAGCTCTCTGAGCTCGGCAAGACCCTGTCATGGGACCTGAATCTCACCCCTTACCCCAGGGCAACTTCCTCCTGCACATCCCACCTTTGGTAGGGACCTGAGCTTGGGGAGCTTCTCATTAGCAGGGGTGACCACGAAGTCATCAAATGAGAGCCAACAGCACAGAGCTGAAAACGGTGCCAGAGAAGAGAGGGGACTTGGCCACACTATGTGTGCCCTTTCCTCAGGCCAAGTGTAATTCCAGCCTACCACGTAGCTGCACATGCCCCTGGGGGAAGCTGACCTTCCTCCCAGGATGCCTGCTGGGGTCTCCTCTTACTCCATCAGACCCCAACTGTTCTCAGTTCTGCAGCCTAGGGATCCTCAGAACACACATCAGCTCAAACTCCCCTGTCTAGAAGCATTCCGTAGCTTCTCCTCGTGACCAGCCAGGCTGCTCTCTGGCCCTTGCCTTCCCTGCAGGCCATGACACACCGAGCTTCTGGTGTATGTGGGATCCCGCTCCTCCTTGCCGGCGAGAGCCACTGGCAAATCCAGGGATAGCTGGAGATCAACCATAGTGGGCATATTTTACATCAGAGAAATCAACCAGCGCTAAAAACCAGGTTCTTTTTCTTGGAGAGTGGGTTGACCAGTCCACTGTGGCCCCGTGCTCACTGTACCATGATGTCACTGGGTCCTTGTTATGCTACGGTTCTGTCTGGAGTGAGTTCTCCTCCTTCCTTGCTGAACCAGCTCTGCTCTCGAGACCTCGGCTCAGCTGTCCCTTCTCCTGGGAAGCTTCCCTGATGTCTCGGAATCGGTTGAACCCCTGTCACAAATCCTCTCTTCTCCGCTTATATTGCACTTACAATTTTCCCTGTGGGATGAATGATTATTTTCTATCTTCCCAAAGGGAGTGGCTCTCTCCATGGCTGGAGGGACCAGGCCTGGTCCCGTTCACTACCAGTGCTCTATCTCAGGGCTCACTGGTGTACTAACTCACCACATCTGCTGAGTGAAGGAACGCACCAGGCAAAGAACCCTAAGCTTTGGCTTTGGCAACAGAGACGACTTCTGCTCATCCATGTTCTCCTCCTCATTTCCCAGCCTGTTGGCTGTTACATCCTGTTACCAGATTCTGGCCCATGGAGTGGAGCCCTCTAGAGACTCCATTTCTACCATGGCCTCTAAAATGTCACCATGGTGGTTTTTCTCTTCTCCGTGTGGCTGGAAGCAAAGAAATCCCAGGACTGAAAAATCCTGGATTCCTAAGCCACTGATTGAAGAAGAGTGTCCCAGTGAGTGATCCCAACCTTCCTTGAACTTAGAGAGCAGGGAAATATACTTTTAAATATTAGTTCTTTTTAGTTATACATGAAGAATGACTTTATGACATCTGCAAGTAAATGGATGGATCTGGAGATTATCATGCTAAGTGAAATAAACCAGTCCCCCAAAACCAAAGGTTGAATGCTTTTGTGGATATGTGGATGCTAACCCACAGTGAGTGGAATGGAGGCAGGGAGAGAATAGATGTTCAGTAGATGAGAATAGATTAGACAAAGGGGAATGAAGAGAAGGGAGGATGCTAGGAAAGGGAAAGACAGCAGAATGAATCTGAGATAACACTTTTTTTCTTGTACTGGGGATTGAACTCAGGGGTACTGGACCACTGAGCCACATCCCCAGCCCTATTTTGTGTTTTATGTAGAGACAGGGTCTCACTGAGTTGCTTAGCACCTTGCTGTTGCTGAGGCTGGCTTTGAATCCCAAAGTGCTGGGATTACAGGTGTGCGCCGCTGTGCCCAGCCCTGAGATGACACTTTTAATGAGTTAATTCCTGAGGTTTTGCAGGCTTATTTGTTACTGCAGCGGGCCTAACCTACCCTGACCTAAAACACCTACCCACCTCTCTTATTTTACTTTTTGGGCAAGCTGCAATCTCTCTGGAGCTCAGTTTCCTTATTGGTAAAATAAAAGGAATTCAGAAAGTGATCTCTGAACTCTTTCCAGTGTTAAAACTAAATCGTTCTGTTTGCATGTCTCCCTCTCTCCTGGCACCATATGCAGACTTCGTAGATGTTTGCTACATAAGAGAATCTTCTATATAGCTGTGCACTGCATAACAATGATGTTTTAGTCAATGAAAGTCAGCATGTACAACGCCTATCCCAGAAATTATAACAGAGCCAAAGAATTCCTATCACTTAGTGATGTCGTTAGTTAAGCTGACATTGTCGAGTAATGCCTTCCTCTGTGGAGATGCTGGTACAAATGAACCTACGATGCTGCCAGTCACATTGAAGTACAACACATAAATTGTGTGCAGTACATAACAATTGAAAATTAAAATAAATTGCTGTCATTGCTTTATGTATTTATCATTTTTATGATTATTTGAGAGTGCACCCCTATTTGTTAAAAAGAGCAGTGTGCAGCCTTATGCATCTCCCTGTTACTGTGTTCCTTGGTTGTATGAAGAGGCCCCATCAGGGGGTTGGCCTGTGCCATCTAGATTTATGTCAGTACAGTCTATAGTGTTCCCACAACAAAGGAACTGCTTAATGATGAGTTCTCAGTATGTGTCCCATCCTTACGAGATGCTTAACTATATTTGAAATCTTTTCTCCCACATCAAAGAACTTTAATACCTTAGAAATTCAGTGATCCTTCAGAATATTCAAACATCCAACCAGCACAATATTGATCGAAGTAACAACAGTGACATTTCATCAGGAAGCTGGGGAGCCTCCAGGGATCCACCCCTCAGCCCTGCAGGAGCTCCCCAGCATCTTGCCCTTGCCTGCCCTTGGCAGCCCGGCAGACCCAACATTCCCAATTATCTGCACGCCACATGCTCAGACTCTCAACCTTCCCTGTCAGCTGCCTCTGTCAACTGTCTCTCAGTAGATGTGATCTCATTTTTCAAAGGAACCCACTGACATCTTTTCTTAGAGAGTTGTCACTGAAGGCTCCTGCCCAGAGACAGTAGCAAGAAGCACAAGTCGCTCTTTGCTGAAACAGATGTGCAAGGATGCTGGTTAGATGGCCAAGGCACCTCAGAATCTGCAGGACTCTTTTGGGGTCCAGCTGTCCTGGCTATAATCTGCCATAGATTCGTTGCATGTGAAAAGAGGCAAGCTCTTCTTCCTGGGCTGGGGTCTCTCTTCCTGTTATAAATGAAGGTCACTGCAGCTGCCAGTATCCTGGTAACCATAGTAACCATGGACCACATGGCAGGTGTCTGATCTCTATCAGACATTTTCTGATATTAAGTGCTGTTCATCCTTTCCTCTACCCCTATCCCAAATCCAATTCAGATTTGTGGCATTGAGGGTCTCCCAGGGGAGCAGTCCAGGCCTGGGAGACCTAGAGCTGAAAGCATTAATTAAACTTCTTATTTCCCCAGAACATTTTGCATTTGCCAGGCCTGGCAGCCAAGAACCTCCCAGGGAAGCTCAGATGAGAGAGGATGTTAATTCAGACACCAGGGACTGAGGCACTTCAGTTCTACAATTGGTAACAAATGGGGCTCAGCAGGAAAATATGTCTGGTATACAGCAGGCACATAATCGATACTTGTGAAAGAGTCTATTTAATAAAATGGAACTCACATAGCGAATGGGATTCCTTATAAGCCACTGAAAGTTCTGCCTGAGATGATCATGTGAGTCATTCAATAGTTATTGAGTGCCTGCTGCATGCACCCTGGGAATGGCCATGTTGGGAAATGCATAGAGGAGTCTCCAGGGGTTAGCAGCGACTGCATTCCAAAGTGCTTTGGATCCGAGTTGTCTCTTGGGTTCATCCCTGGAGAACCCAGAAGCTGTAGTGCCTGTGACTGACAGACCAGCTCAGCATCTCAGAAACATCCTTTTGGATGTCCCAAAGGAAAAGGATTAGGTAAAGAGTATTGCTATGGCCAAAGAAATGATGCTCTACAACTTTTGAACCCAGGCCTTAAGCTAACTGGCAGTGTTGGCTGTCTTCCTCTTGGAACCTGCCCACCATGCTATGAGATGCTTCAGCTCCATGGAGAAGCCACATGGAGGATAACAAAAGGGCACCCCTCAAAGAAAGTGCATAACCCAGCTGTGTTTCCTGCCACAGCTGCAGCAATTGCCAGCCACGTGAGTGAGCCCGTGGTCATCGTAGCCCAGCAGGACCACCTGATGACTCAAAAGACATCATGCTGAGCAGGCAAACCACCCAGCTGAGCCCAGTCAACCCACAAAATCATCCTGAGTAGAAGAATAATTGTTCTAAACCACTAAGTCATGAGAGGTCTTTTTTCTGCTGGTGCAGGTAACTGGAACACTGGCAGGATGCGGGCTGGGTATGAGACCAGGCAATGATCACATCCCCAGCTCAGTAGAAAAGGTCTGGAGGGGAGATCACGGACTCTGGTGTCAGCAGCTTCATGGGAACTTGTGGATGGAATCCCCTGTACCCTTTCCCTTCACACGCAGCACTCACTGTACCCTTTCATTCACACTTGCTGGATGAAATACTCCACAAGCTAAAACAACAAAGAAGCTCACGGCTTTCTAAGATCTTCTGCACATGCCTAGGATTCTTTTTTTTTTTTTTTTTGGTACTAGGGATTGAACTCAGGGGTAGTTGACCACTGAGCCACATCCCCAGCCCTATTTTGTGTTTTATGTAGAGACAGGGTCTCATTGAGTCTCATTGAGTTGCTTAGCACCTCGCTGTTGCTGAGGCTGGTTTTGAACTCACGATCCTCCTGTCTCAGCCTCCCAGGTGCTGGGATTACAGGCTTGAGCCACCACGCCCGGCTGCTCAGGATTCTGATTTCCCTCAAAGCCCATTTTTATTCTCCCCATTCAGAATCAAGGGTGTCCCAGCTGCTGTGGCAGATCCTCTTTATCCTCCAAGGACAAGCCCTTCTCTTGAGTGTGGCCTTGGAATCAGGGTTCAGGATGACCATATTCTGTCTCCTCCCAGCCTGGCATCTTCATAAACATTACCGACACAAAAATCCCTGCAGATCAAATTATTTAACAAAGGCAAACTGCGGCTCAGTCCAAGGGGCCTGCGGATCACAGAGGCACTGTGGTCATCTTCAGCAGGACACAGGACATTCTCCAGCCAGAGCAAGTGCCAGCCCTCTTCCTTCTGCCAGAGCTCTCCCCTGTAGGGGACAGGAACATCAGCCCCTCTTGTTTACATGTCAGCAAACCCCGGGGGGCTCCCTATATTGCAGCCTCCCTGACAGCCCCTGGTGGAGAAAGACGGGTGTGCAAAACTTGAGTCGTCTAATAAAGGGACCCTCTAGTCAGGCAGAGTCGCAGGCCTGATCTTGGACTAATGCGGGACGACTTCAGGAAGGTCCAGTCTTTCTTAGGAGCCCAAGTGTCCCCGCGTGCACTTAGAGGATTAAGAACAGCCCGAGGCAATCCGAGCTTCCTTCCACCTGGAAGGCTCCCGCTGCTGTTGGGTGGGGGTCGGGTCACATGCTGGCGGGGAGGGGGGCGGCTGATTGACGCGGCTTGGTGTCAGCCTCCTCTCTGACGTCCTCGCCGCCATCCTCCCTCCCTCGCTCCCTGGCTCCCCGCCCCTCTGGCGGCGGGAGAGCTGCTGTCTCGGGGACCCAGCAGCTGCCTGGCGGCGGGCGGCGGCTCGGCCCGGGGTGGTTCGAGGCAGCGGGACCGAGCCCCGCGCGGGGAGCAGGCACCATGGTGCTGTCGGTGCCTGTGATCGCGCTGGGCGCCACGCTGGGCACCGCCACCAGCATCCTAGCGCTGTGCGGGGTCACCTGCCTGTGCCGGCACATGCACCCCAAGAAGGGGCTGCTGCAGCGGGACCGGGAGCCGGACCCCGAGAAGGCGAGGCCCGGCGTGCTCCAGCCCGCCCAACAGGTGAGCCGGCAGCACCTGGCCCTGCCGCGCGAGGTGGGGTCGCCGGGCTGCAGCTGGGACGTGGCGGCGGGGGAGGGGGCGCCGCCCGCTGCTGCTCTTGGCTACCGCACTTGGTGGGAGGGGGCGGCGGACGTGCCCCAGGGGTCGGGAGGGCCAGGCGGGATCGGGAGGGAGGTGAAGGATAATTGGGGGTGAGGGGTGCAGACGGCCTGGAGAGGGATGGGGTGCCGCTGCCAGGGTTGAAGGGGAGGACTGGGGAAGGGACCTGGGTAGCAATGGGGACCCGAGGAGCGTATGGGGACTTGGGGGACGCGGGGGTTATTGGGGGTAAAGGCGCTCGGAAGGGGATGTGGGAGGAGGCCAGGAGCGGGGGCCGCGGAAAGCGGAGGCTGCGAGGGACAGTGGACAAGAAGGATCGATGGGGACAGGAGTGGGGTCTGCGGAAGGAGGAGGGGATTGTGTGGCTGGTGTAGGGCCAGCGCGGACCTGGCCCAGGAGAAAACCCAAAGGGAGCCGCGCTCCCGCCGGTGCCTCCTCCACCAGCTGGGGCTGGGGGGATGGGACAGGGGCGTCTGGGCCTGGGGCGCAACTGGAGGCGAGGAGCGGCTTGCGTCTGCTCAGCTCCTGCCAGCCCCGGGTTGCCACAGCCCGCCATCCATCTCTGAAGGTCCCCGGAGACAGGAGGGCTTCCATCCCCGCACCTGCTCCTCCCCAGAACTCCTTTGGGCAGGAAATAGGCTGCAGCCCCAGGGTACCCTGCGGCAGCAGGGGCTGCGAGGCCATCTGAAGTCTCCCTAGCAGGCTGTGACCTCCAGGGGCCGCCCTCAGTGGGGGTGCCATGTGTTCCCTGGAGGACCCCAGGAGAAGTGTCTTACCAGAGTGCTTAGAGGAAGGCTGGCCCTGTGCTAGGGAACAGTGACTTCAATGACCTCTCAAGGCCCTCTAGATTCCTTCCAGATCTCACCGGGCTCCTAGTGACACTGAACTTCTGTGCTTCCATCCTGCTTTTTCCAATCACTCAAAAGCCACCAGGTCCAGTTGTGTGGAGCCTGTGTCAGACACCATACAGTGACAGTGGAGAGGAAAGTGGCTTGAGGGTCTGACAATTCAAGAAAAGTGTTGTTGGTACTGAATAGGAGCTGCAGGACAGGGGGACATCAGGCTGGAACGATCTAGAAATGGGAGGAGCGAGATCCCTGCTGGCAGGGGTTCAATGACTTCTTATCCAGAAGTGGTGGAGCCGGGCCACCTCTCAAGCTCCTCTCCTGCCCAGGGCACCTAGAGATGGCCCCTGTGCTGCCTTTCAGAGGTGGCTTTCCAGGCACTGTGTCCTCCTCTTCCCAGAGAGAACCCCTGGGGAAGCCATTGGTTCAGTGACCTTTAGGACTCCTTCCAACGCTTTGTCCTATTGACAGCCAGTAGCCAGCACCAGGGCTGATCATCTGCTAAAGACAAGGCAGGCTGTCTCAGCCCTGCTTAAGATCATCCACGACATCTCATTAGGGTAAGTCACAGCAAACCGTGGCACAAGCTCTGTGCCAGGGACTCTTGCATTATTAATGCATTTAACAACCCGTGAAGGAGCTATGTGATGATTAGATTGAAAGATTGGGAACTTGCTCAAGGTCACACAGAGAAGTTTTAGAGCCTACCTCTCCTGAGCTGGTCTGATTTTGGAGTCCGTGCTCATAGCTGCTCCACCACGCTCCCTCACCTGCCTAGTCTGGAGTGGCTCCCTCTCCAGCAGGGCTCAGGCCTGAGTCCTCTTCTTTTGCAGTCTCTACCTCCCTGGTTTTATGATTATTCTCATAGGACACTGAGCTCTGTCCTCCCTTCTCTTCTGGCTTTTCACACAGGTGGCTTCTTCTGACCCTTTAAGTTTCTTTCTGTTTAAATGTCATCTGGTCAGGGAGGATTATGCCTACTGTCTCGTGAAACAAAGCACCTCCACGGTCCCCCCTCCCATATCATTTCTCCCAGATTCTTCCATAGCACTTGTGACAGTGGAATTGGGGTCTTTGGTTTTAACCTCCTTGCATACTATTTATTCCTCACACAGAATAGGTTCAATGCCTGGAAACTAATTGGTGTCCAATAAGAAACTATTGACAAATAAGGCATCCCAGAACCCAGCTGAGGTCACCGTCTGAGTTAGCTCCCATGTGGGTGTATCCCTCTTTGCCCTCCAGTACCAGTTCTGGAGGGACACGATCAATATTTGTTGATACATGATACCTGCCCATCCACATTCCCCATAGTGGTTGCCTGGGGGACAAGAGATGGGGCCACCTGGGGCTCCATCTGTAGAGTGTGGTGAGGCTGAGGTCTCATGATGGCTTGGTGGCAGCTTTACTCAGCCACTGACCCAGATAAAGTAAACAGAGGAAAGACCACACGGTTGATTTCAAAGAAAGTCAGGCATACAGTGTCTGCAGGGTGGCAGGTGACGTGATTTAAGTGGCATATGTAGACAAAGAAGCCATGGCCTGTGGAGCTCTCTGAAGATGCTCCTTGGAGAGCAAGAGCTTGGGGGCGGGGAACATGCATCCAGATTCCTGCCGTTAGGCAGAGGTTTCTGAGGTTTAATAAGTCCCACTGAGAACGGGGGTGTCTGCAGGACTCAGAGGGGCTGTGTCTGTCTCGCGTCTCACCAGCTGTCCTGCGGGGAATGTTCTTGGACTTGGAGGCCAGGCCTGGGAATCCGATTTCTGGCCCTGAACTGCTACACAAGGGTGAAGTTTCTTGTGATTCTGAAGAGAACTTTGATATTTCCCCAGGGGTTTTGCATCTGCCAAGGGGTCTGTAGACAAAGTTTAAGAGGGTCATGGTCTTGGACAGGGGGAAAAATCACATCTTTCCATTTGCTTCCAACTGAATCTTAGCATTTTCTATAAGAAGAAATCAAAACCACAGTTGTATTACCGATCCCTGTGACTTTGTCCCCAGCGAAAGTCATAGATGGTTCCAGACACATTCTTTCGCCCTCATGCACATTCATGTCTCATTCTGAGTATGGTACTTATCCAGGTTCCTGCTAGGTCCTGTGGTTCAATGCATTCATAAGGAAACACACAGACTGCGTTTCACAGACCCATTTTCTTAGATGTGCCTTTGAACCCTACGTCTTTTATTTTCTGCTTTTTCAAACATTCTTAGGATGTGTCCCTGGGCTTCTCTGGACAGCTCAAGGAATCGTAGAACATAAAAAGTTAGCAATCTGCACTCAGTGGTGGTGGCAGAGGGTGGAAGCGCTTGGCCACTGGTCTCCTGAGGTGTCCCCAGCCAGCCCCAGTTCACAGTTCTTAAACACACTCTCTGGGTCTCTTATCCCTGCCCTCGCTGGTGCCCTCGTTTCAGTCTTCTTACTTGCTTGCTCCTGGTCTGGAAGGACCACCTGGGGCCTTCTTGTCATCAGCTCAGCCTGGGAAGCTTGGTTATTACGGGTGAGCTGGTGGCTTGAGCAAGGTGATGTCAGGGAGGCACCGCAGAGGCAATGACTTCCCTTCCGCTCCTGCTTCTGGATGTGCTTGCTGGTGGCAACCAGATCTGGATTTTCTCTTCCCTCTTGTGTGTGCAGGCTGCCCCTGGGTGACCCTGGGTCTTCTCCGAGGAAATCCTCTGCCCTGCCTATCAACTGGAGAGCCAGCAGACACCTGCCCCTTCCTGCCACTCAGAACCCTGAACCCCACCGGTGGCAAGGGTCCTGTTTTCAGCAAGCTTTTGTTTTAGGGTCCACATGGTGCTTACCTTATTGTGACCTTAAGTGGATTTTCTCAAATGCTGGAGAGGCCCAGGGGAGGGGGCGACCCTGGTGCTGTCCCCTCAAAGCCAATGTGTAGTCAAAGGCTCAGTCAAATCGCTTGGCCTCAGCAGTGGTCTCTTCTGTCCACACCCCGTTTTTCACTATCCAACTAAAAAGTCCATCCTTCCAACGGAGCTGGAGCACCAGAGTGGCTTTCTGTGGAACACTACTAGGTCAATTCCCAGTTTTTATGAAATAGGTGACATATTCATATCAAACAATGTATGTACAATGGGTCTTCCCCCCTCCCCAGGCCAGGAGTGCCCTTCATTTTATTGATTGATTGATTTGGCATCCCCTACGATGTCTGGTGTGAAGTTAGGCGCGCGATAATGCATATTTTGAGCTAAGTCATCCTACTGATCTAATAATCAATAGGAGAGGGAAGTCACCAAGGAGGACACACTATCAAGGAATTACAGGAAATCTGAAGCTGGTCCAATTTACTGATGGGGTCACCCTGGGGATTGGTAATGACTCCGTCCAGTCTTTGGCTCTTGCTCTGCTTGATGACATGTGCTGGTCACATAGTGTGGTCACTCTGAAAACATGCCCAGCTGAATGTGTGTGGTGTGTGTGCGTCTCTCTACATAGTGGAGTTCTATGGCAATTTTTAATATGTCTTATTAAAAACTATCATGGGGTGACATAATGTGTGTTTATATTAATTGAACATTTTTATGACCAGCGGACTTTGGGGCTACATTTGAGAGGAATAAGCGTTCCTCTTTCTGTGGTCTGTTGTGAACTGCCTCTCGAGCCCTGTCTGCTGTTTGTCCTGTGGCACAAGAGACTGCCCCTTGGCATTGGGGCCTCAGCACCATCAGTGGAGCCATGGAGACCCTCCCACCAGGTCTCTGGGTCCCTAGACCTCAGGGCGCCCCTCACAGCCCTCACCTTCCTCATCCTCGCAGGAGCCAGGGGGCCAGGGCCCAGGTGCTGCCTTTCATGTTAATGAGCTCATTCATTAAAGGTCGGTGGGCACTTGTGAGGGGGGATACAGCAGTGAAGAGACAATGCATGCTCGTCCTGATGAGCAGGAGGCAGACAATGGGCAGGCAGTGGCCATGACCATGTTCTAGTGCTGCCTGGTGAGCACCCTTCAGGGAGCCCGGGAAACCCTTAGGAGGGACATTCCCAGCCTCAGCCTCAAATGGAGCTTCCTGCAGCCTCTCCCAGGTCGCCCCTGCCCATCATGATCCCAGGTGGCCCACGAGCTGTTAACCCCACTCCTGGAACTGACTCGACTCCACACTGCTGTGAGGTCTGGCCTCTGAGGGGTCTCTGCCTTTTAGCTTTTATTTATTTATTATTGTTGAGTTTTTGTTTTTGTTGTTGTTTTGTTTTTGTGCATTTGTTTGTTGTGGTGCTGGGAGGAACCCAGGGCTTCCACAGGCTTAGCATGTGCAGAGCTACTCCCCAGCCGGATTCCCAGTCTTTTAAATGATTCATTTCTGAGCTTATTATTAGCTGATCTCCTGACTGATAAACTCTCTCATTCACACAAACAACAACAACAACAAGAGATTCACTTCCGTAGAGCAAGAGCTGGCTTCGATCAGGTTCTTTGCCTATGCCAGTCACTGTTCTAAGCACTTGAACCATGTCAATGTTAACCTTCACAATAACCCTAAGAACTAGGCATAGGTATTATTTCCACTTTGCAGATGGAAAAAGCGAAACAGAAAGCTTAAGTAACTTTTTTCAGTGGTAGAGCTGGGAATGGAATTGAGGAAGTCTGTCTCCGAGCCCACACTTTTGATCACTTGGCTGGAGCTTGGGAGAAAAAAAACCACTCAGGATTTTATTTGAGCCCCTGCATTTCCACGGATCTGTGTGCAAGTGTCTCTACACACGCGTCTTTGCAGGGCAGCCTCGGAGGCCTTCCCCATGCTCTGGAGAGCTTTGCCTCCTGTGCGTCCATTATACTTCAGGGCTGGGTGCAGCTCAGGACCCTCCAGGGAAATTTGACACAGTAAACATGTTTGGGCTGGTTGCTTAGCAACAGGGAAGACAGTATGAATTTTTCACCAAGAAATTAGCATAGATCATTTCAGGGAGATGCGCACACCCACTGGCAACAGCAGATCCTTTGAAACACCCACAAAGGGGACCTCTAGGTCTGTGTCCCTCAGCCCGGTCCCTGTGGCGGGCTACCCCTTCTGTTCCGGTTTCTCCTCTTGGTGCAGCACAGAGGTCACTCAGGGACTGGCTCTTCTCTTGGTGGAGGTGATGGTCCCGGGCACCTTTTGTTCACTCCAGCAGAAAACACTGCTGTGTCCTTTTCCGAGTTTCTGATACTGCCCAGGTGACCATCAACTACCTGAGCTGCAGGAAGAGGGACCGAGAGGGTCGGACACAGTGAAGGGAAAAGCTGGGGGAGCAATCAGACAGGGCCGAAGGCAAACAGGGAAGGAGAGAAGGGACGTGCTGGGTGGGCAAGCATCAGAGCCAGGAAGGAAGAGGAGCCACCACAGACACTGGCCTCCCGGAGTCAGGGCATGGGAGGAATGGGCGTCCACCGAGGGGAGCCCTTTCCTGTCCAATCTCCCCGTGACCAATAGCAGATCACCTCCCAGTTCCGCCTTACTGTACCCAGTGCCCTGAAAACCCTGCTTGGAGGATGGAGGAGGTCAGTCTCATAAGGACAAACTTTACAAACTGTGAATGTGTGCATATCACAGTCAGCACACCTGTACACAGAAAGGCCCCCACAACCAATTTGGTGAGAAATAATGTGTTCACAGAACCCAAAAGGAAAACGAATGAGACATATACCTCCCTCCCTTCGTCTCCCTCTTCCTCTCTCCCTCCTCCCCTTCCTCCCTTGATGATGTTTGTTGAGCACATATTGTGTACTAGATACTGTGCTGGGCGTTGGGAATACGACTATACCTGCTCCCTCCCCAGGGACACAGTGATCTAGTCTCAGTTCCCATGGAACTAAAGATGTAATGGGGGAGACCAGAGTTAAGACAAGAGCCCAAATAAATGAAAGTGTGCCATGGTGGCTGAAGAGAAGGTTCTGGTGCTCTGAGGTGTAAGTTGGAAATGACCCAGTCATGGAGGTCAGGGGAGGCTTTCTTGGAGAGCAATGGCCAAACTGAGTCAGAATTGGAGGATAGGTTAACCAGGGCAATAGGGATGAGTGTTGGGAGTTGTATAAAGAAGAATGAGTCTGTGCAAGGGTCCTGAGGCAGGAGGAAGCCTAGCACTGAGGAGGGCCTGGGAGAAGGCAGTGTTCATGAAGAGCGACGAGCAGTGGACAGCCCGGTGTGTGATGAGGCCGGGAGGCAGGCGGGGCCTTGTAGGCCATGGACAGGTCAACTCACTCATGCAGGCATCAATTATTTACCAGCCTCTGCAGAGCCACTGAGCTATGTACTGATCATATGGAGGTCACAGTTATTTTCAGAGCTTTTGTTTTTTTGTATTGAAGTAGAATCCACATAAAATTAACCATTTAAAAATGTATGAATGAGCGCCGTGTATTACATTCACACTGTTGCAACACCACCCTCACCCGGTTCTAGAACCTTTTCATCACCCTAAAAGCAAACCCTACCCTTAGGCAATCCCTCTGCACCCTGCTACCTCCTCAGCCCCCGGGAACCGCTCACCTGTTCCTGTCTTTATGGATTTGCCTGTCCTGGACATTTCCTAGAACTGGCACAGGCAATATGTGTCCCTCTGTGTCTGGCTTCTTAGGCTCAGCCTTGGGCATTGGGTTGGTTCTGCCCGTAGGGTCCTGTAACTCTCGGCTCTGCACACGCCTCTGTCAGTACTTGTTTGAGTACTGCTGTCGACCCTTTGAGGTCCATCGCCAGGACTCGACTTCCAGATCCTGCTGGATCTCTGCATTAAACTCCACAAGGAACTGCCCAGGTGCCCCCCAGGGCAGCGCCGTCCACCCTCCCACCAGCCACACCCAGGGGTCCAGGTCCTCCCCACCCTCAGGTGTCATTTTCCTTCTTTTTTGGTTATAACCACCCTAGTGCATGCAAAGTGGATCTCATGTGGCATTTTCTAAGCTTTTCATATATATAAAAAAATCCTCCTTTATATATATAAAGACTCCTTTTTAAAAAATTATTATTATTATTATTTTGGGAGGTACCAGAGGTTGAACTCAGGGGCACTCGACCACTGAGCCACATCCCCAGCCCTATTTTGTGTTTTATGTAGAGACAGGGTCTCACTGAGTTGCTTAGCGCCTCGCCATTGCTGAGGCTGGCTTTGAACTTGCGATCCTCCTGCCTCTGCCTCCTGAGCTGCTGGGATTATAGGCATGCACCACCATGCCTGGTCAAAGCCTCCTTTTTAAAAATTATCCTTATACATTTATTCTGATTTATATTCCTGAAATATTTAATAAGTCATTATTGCTAATATATGGCATTCTCTTCAGGAGATAGGAATTTCTTTTTCTTTTTTAACTTTTTTTTTTGGTACCAGGGATGGAACCCAGGAGGACTTATCCACTGAGCCACATCCCCAGCCCTTTTTTATATTTTATTTTGAGACAGGGCCTCACTAAGTTGCTGAGGCTGGCTTTTGAACCTGAGATCCTCCTGCCTCAGCCTCCCAAGCCACTGGGATTCCAGGCGTGCCCCACTGTGCCTGGCCTTTCTTCTTCTTTTTTAAATATTTTTTAGTTATACATGGACACAGTGTCTTTATTTATTTTTATGTGGTGCTGAAGATCAAACCCAGTGCCTCACAGGTGCGAGGCAAGCGCTCTGCCACTGAGCCACAACCTCAGCCCCCTGGCCTTTGTTAACCTTTGACTTGACGCAATAATTGTCTTCAGGTGACTGTTGAGACACGTGCGCGTTCTGGAGTGATCAGAGGGGTCACATGCCGTCTCTCATGCACTCCTTTATTTGTGGTGGGGCATCCACAAACCTCTCTCAAGCTCTTTTGAGATACACACTGTCGTCAGCTCTAGTGGCCTTCCTGTGCCACTGACCACCAGACCCAGCCGACCTCAGCGTTGTCCTTTTGACCAGCCTCTCGTCGTCCCCTCCTCCTCCCCGGCCTCTGTAACCACAGTCCCATGCTGCCCTTCACTTCTGGGAAGGTAGCTTTTCTAGATTCCTGGTGTGAGCGACATCAAGCACTGCTTGTCTTTCGGAGTCTGGGTGATGTCAGGGAATGTCTTCCAGGTCCATCCATCTTGTTGCAAATGACAGGCTGTGCTCTGTTCATGGCCGGGCTGGAGAGGTGCAGGCTGGATCCGTCCCACACTTTCTTTCTTTCTCCCTCAGGAGTCCACATTTTGCTAGCTAGAAGAGCGCCGCAGCCAATGCTGCGGGTCTCCTCAGCATGTCATCTCCTTCCCTGTGGATACATCCCCAGCATTGGGACTGCTAGGTCGTACAGTAGTTCCCCTTTTTATCTTTGGAGGAACTTCAAAAAATAATGGCTGTACCGACTTAAATTCCCACCAGTAGTGTGTAAGGGTTCTCTTCTTGCTACATCCTCACCAATACTTATTATTTTATTTTTTGGTACTGGAGATTGAACCCAGGGGTGCATTACCACTGGGCTACACCCTCAGCCCTTATTTATTTATTTTTGAGATAGGGTCTTACTGAGGCCGGCCTCAAACTTACGATCCTCCCGCCTCAGCCTCCTGAGCCACTGGGATGACAGGCATGGTCCACAGTGTCTGGCTCTGTTCTCTTTCTGATAGTAGCCATTCTAACTGGAGTGAGATGATGCCTCATGGTTTGATGTGCGTTGCTCTGGTGGCTAGCGATGCTGGGCATGTCATTACCTCCCTGTTGGCCATTAATTTGTACGTCTTTTTCTCAACATCTGGGTGTTCTGCCCATTTTCAAATAGGATCATTTGGAGTTTCGCTGTTGAGCTCAACCTCTCACTTTTTAAATATTCATCCATCACGGGTGAGTCTTTTGCTGACTTTTGCTCTCTGTGCTGAGCGCTTCTTGGACTAAGTGGGCACACCTGCACATGCGTCACTGCTCCTGCATAGCAGAGGGCGCGGCATCCCAGCTCCTCCCTTCCAGCCCTTTCCATCTGCCCTGTTCTTCAAATCCATTGCTAGTGATGTCACAGTCACCTTCCCTCCCCCTCCCCTCAAAGCTGTGGACCCTCATGAGTCCCCGCAGGCTTCAGCCAGCAGGTGAGGGGCTACAAGCCCGAGTCCAGCCCGGGTGGCACGCTGGACATTCCAACCTCATTTCTTTCTAATTGATGTCGCCAGGCCAGGCGAGGCAGGAGGAGTCTGGGGCAGGTGCGATGCTTGCCCTTGCCTTCTACCCCAGGAGTGTCTCTCAGTGCTAATTCATTAGGTAAGATGTGTTTTCATTGCTCTATGTAATAGAAAAATCAGTGTCGAAGGTATTGCAATGATACCTTGGGACACTGATGGGTGCTTTGGGTGGCCCTGGAATGCACTATGGTTTTTCCCATTAAAATAATGCAGCAGAACTGCCTGCTCAGCAGCCCGCACATTTCCAGGAAAATGGTAGAGTCCAAAAAGGGGGTTATTGCGAACATGAATGTGAATTTTGAAAGAGGGGAGAAGGACCCTAGGGAAATTCTGTGAACTTGAGTCTTGGTCTATCTGGCAGAGACCTGAGGATGCTGTGACACATGTCATCGAGCCCTCCACCTTCGCCTCCACTCGTTAGCCCTGCGGCACACTGTTCCTTCTCAACCTGAGCAGGCTTAGCAGATAACCAGATGGGGGAGGAGGTGTGCATGGCAGAGGGGCCTGGGAGAGACGGGAAGGTGCAGGAGCGGGGGATGGACCTGGCTGCTGTGACTTGCACCAAAATACAAATGGCAGGCACAGGGCAGCAGGGGCGGGCGCTTGTCTGCTGGAGAACCTCTGAGCCCAGGGTGCATGCCAAGGAATCGAGGAAAGGCTGGGGCGCGGGCAGCGTGCCTCTCCGTGGGCTCCTTCCCCTCAGGTCTCGGTTCTCTTGGTTGACATTGGAGAGAGTTTTCCAGATCATCGGCTGCACAGCTGATGAATCGACACCCACAGAGCCCACATTTCACTTGGAACAGCAGCGGGGACTTGCTGCCGAGAATGGCATCGTGGGGGAGAGGTGGATTTTTGAGGCAAGCCTGCAAAGACTCCGCTGCTCAAATGGAGTTCAGAAGAATGTTCCGGAGGGGCGCTGCTGGAGGAGGAAGCGGGTTAGGGAAAAGCAGTTGGAGGAGGGGGCCGATGGAAACAGCTGCAGGCCCCCACTGCCATGGGGCAGCCCTGGACATTGCTGCCTTCCGATGGCCT
This sequence comes from Xerus rutilus, assembly GCA_028644305.1. Classification (NCBI taxonomy): domain Eukaryota; kingdom Metazoa; phylum Chordata; class Mammalia; order Rodentia; family Sciuridae; genus Xerus; species Xerus rutilus. The sequence goes on from CM053399.1 coordinate 18,362,022, forward strand.
CCTCCTCTGTCATGGTGCTCTGCCCTGCACTGTGCAACCCACCTTCCTTCCCACCACAGTGACTTCACGCAGAAGAAAGGGCAAGGTCACCAGAGAAGGTGTGGTGGCTTTGGGAGAACACACAGCATGATGCGCAGGGCCCTTTGCACAGTCTGCAAGGGCACCATCTAAGGAGCTTGTTACTATGTGAACAGCATGGATCCTACAAGTAGCACCGTGACTGTCACCCTCTGTGCAGGGATCCTGGCCCCGTCTGCTGGAGGGCAGTCTGGCATTCGATTTTGGGGCCCCAGGAATATTAGTTTTAGGTAACAGCCTGCTTGCCACGGTTGGATATGGATCGAGTGTGTCTGCCAAGGGTTCATGTGTGGGAAACTTGGTCCTCAGTGAGGCAATGTCAGGAGGTGTGGGGACCTGGAAGAGGTGCAGCCTAACAGGAAATAACTAGGTCGTTAGGGCACCGCCCACCCCTAAAGGATTAATAGTTTCATGGAACCCCTGGTTAGTTATAAAAAAGTGCGCCTGGCCCCTGAATCACTCTCTGACTTCCTGTCTTTCTATGATCCCTCCCTCTCACACATGCCCCCAACGCCATGGGGCCCTCACCAGAGCTGGCACCGCGCTAGTTGGACTTTCAGCCTCTTTTCTTTATATGTTACCCAGCCTCAGGTATCTCATTACAGTGATGGCAATGGACAAACATGTTACTCAAAAGAGAAAATTGTCTCTCAGAATGAAAATATTCATTTTATGATCGAGATGCTGAGCTATCATAGAAAGCAAATGAGACATACAATCCTGAACTTGAATCTGGACTCTGCCATGACCTTAGCCATGCTGAATCTCACTTTCCTCATGGATGAAACAGAAATAGATGGTAATAAGATTCTCTAAGGCGATGTTCAGGATGGAATGAGACGACTCTCATGCATGTACCCAGCAGCCCCGGTACTGGCCACCACTCAAAGCACATTTCAGGTGTCTCTGAGTCATTTTCTTCTTTTTCCTTTGCCAAAGCAGTGGCTTGTCACCATGCAGCAGGGAGAGACTATATTAAAAGTGTTCCAGGTGTGAAAGATGAAAAGCTCCTGCTAGTGTGGAGAGGGGAGCATGACCCCTCCACTTGGGGGATATTCCTTCATTCCATGCATATTTCTTGACTACCTACTATGTGCAAGGCCCTGACTGAGCAAGCACTGGGGACACCACAGCAACAAGGGGGACCACATCCCTGACAGTGCAGTTCATGTTCCAAAAGGAGAGATGCTTGTCGTGCAGACACATCAGTGGAAGTGGACAGCTGTGGTGGGTGTGGCGAGGGAGCTCAGGGGCTCCCAGGAAGTACTCAGCCCATTGGTGCTCTGACCCGCAACTATTTTGGAGACCCCTTCATTAAAAATATTTGGGGTATATCTGCCTTATATGTGCATATTTAATTCTTTGTGAAGCACTTGTATATGGATGTATTATATGTGCACTATTATACTAATACATATGCACATAATAAAGCACACATGAAAATGGACTTTTTTTTTTTTTTGGTACTGGGGATTGAACTCAGGGGCACCCGACCACTGAGCCACATTCCCAGCCCTATTTTGTGTTTTATGTAGAGACAGGGTCTCACTGAGTTGCTTAGTGCCTCGCCATTGCTGAGGCTGGCTTTGAACTCGCGATTCTCCTGTCTCAGCCTCCCTAAGTGCTGGGATTACAAGCGTGAGCCACCGCGCCCGGCAAAAAATGGACCTTTTTTAAAAGAATGAAAATAAGTTGTAGGCCGGATGCAAGAGATGCACACCGGTAATCCCAGCTACTCCAGAGGTCGAGGCAGGGGAATCGCAAATTTGAGGCCAGTCTCAGCAACTTAGCAAGACCCTATCAAAATAAAATAAAAAGGGCTAGGATATAGCTCAGTGGTAGGGCACCTCTGGGTTCAATTGCCAGCTCCAGAAATCAATTAAAAATACACAAATAATGGCACCAAAATAGACATGTAGACCAATGGTACAGAATAGAAGACACAGAGACAAACCCACATAAATACAGTTATCTCATACTAGACAAAGGCGCCAAAAACACATATTGGAGAAAAGATAGCCTCTTCAACAAATGGTGCTGGGAAAACTGGAAATCCATATGCAGCAAAAGAAACTAAACCCCTATCTCTCACCATGCACAAAACTCAACTCAAAGTGGATCAGGGACCTAGGAATTAGATCAGAGACCCTGCACCTAATAGAGAAAGAAATAGGTCCAAATCATCACAACGGATTAGGCCCCAGCTTCCTTAACAAGACTCCTAAAGCTCAAGAAATAAAAGCAAGAATCAATAAATTGAATGGATTCAAACAAAAAAGCTTCTTCTCAGCAAAAGAAACAATCAATGAGGTGAACAGACAGCCTATATTCTGGGAGAAAGTGTTTGCCAAATGCACATCAGATAGAGCACTAATCTCCAGGATATATAAAGAACTCAAAAAACTTAACAGCAAACAAACAAACAAACAACCCAATCAGTAAATAGGCTAAGGAACTGAACAGACACTTCTCAGAAGAAGATACACAACTGATCAACAAATATATGAAAAAAATGTTCAACATCTCTAGCCGTTAGAGAAATGCAAATGAAAACTACTCTAAGATTTCATCTCACGCCAGTCAGAATGGCAGTTATCAAGAATATAAACAACAAGTGTTGGCGAGGATGTGGAGGAAAAGGCACACTCATACATTGCTGGTGGGACTGCAAATTGGTGCAACCAATCTGGAAAGCAGTATGGAGATTCAGTAGAAAACTTGGAATGGAACCACCATTTGACCCAGCTATCCCACTCCTCAGTCTATATCCAAAGGACTTAAAACCAGCATACTACAGTGACGCAGCCACTTCAATGTTTACAGCAGCTCAATTCACAATAGCTAAACTGTGGAAGCAACCTAGATGCCCTTCAACAGATGAATGGATAAAGAAACTGTGGTATATATACACAATGGAATATTACTCAGCATTAAAAAAAGAATAAAATTATGGCATTTACAGGTAAATGGATGGAGCTGGAGGATACCATGCTAAGTAGGCCAATCCCAGAAAACCAAAGGCTGAATGTTCTCTCTGATAAGTGGATGCTGATCCATAACGGGGGAGGGGGCATGGGAAGAATGGAGGAACTTTGGTCTGGGGGAGACAAAGGAGGGAAGTGGAGGGGACATGGGGGAAGGAAAGATGGTGGAATGAGAAAAAAATACACAAATAAATAAATGCACAAAAAATGTGATTATTTTCCTCCCATACCCCCAGTGGGCTACTCTGCAAGCCTCTGGCACACAGTTAGTGGCATTTTCCAGGTAAAGGCCTGGTGTGTGAGGGGTGACATATCCAAGGGACAGGTCCCACACCAAGGCCTGTGGGAGGAAGTGTGGTCAGGAAGGACTGAGAGAAGGCCATGGAGAGAGCGCAGGGCAGAGCAATGGGAAGTGAGGGCCAGGGCCACCATCAGCACGGGTTCTGTGTCCCAGGAGCAACGGGAAGCACCGAAAGGTCTCTGCAAGGTCTGACCTGGTCGGATTCGGCTGTGCAAAGACCCTTCTGGTGGCTGTGTGGAGGACAGACTGGATGGGAGATTGGAAGTGAGGAGACCCAGGGAGAGCCCTGGGGACAGAGGACGGTGGCCTGCCCAGGGTGGCCACCTGGTTTGGAGAGATGACATCAGGAAGAAAGGCACAAAGGATGACTCCAAGCTTTGGCTCCTCCTGCTGGGTGGCGGCACTGATCACACTCAGTGGATCAGGGAGCACTCAGAAAAGCCGAGGCTGGAATTCCCTGTTGTGCAGGGGACGTGGTTCCCTGAGATGTCTCCAGGAGCTTGCCTGTTGTGCCCGTTGTTCTGGAACTTACTGTCTAGGTCTGGCAGAGATGACACTGGGGGTCTTGTGCAGGGGGTGCCATCACAGCCAGGAGCATGGCTGAGAGCACTTGGGAAGAGGAGTGAGTGAGAAGGAAGAAGCCCAGGAGGGTCCATGAGGCCCCTGATGTTGAAGGACAGGCAGTGAGTGGCTAAGGGACACAGGAGGGGCGGCAAGAGAACTCAGGGACTGGAAAAGAAAAGAAAAGAAAAGAAAAGAAAAGAAAAGAAAAGAAAAGAAAAGAAAAGAAACACACTTTCCAAGGGAAAAGGCATCACCAGCCAGAAGACCACTGCTGGAAGGTCAAGTACAGGAAGACCCATCATCTGCGGGACGTGGACCATGAAGGTCGTCTGTGACCTTGGAGACCAAGAGTGACCTTCAGCAGGCTGATGGGGCCTCTGGGGATGGGCTGTGGAGCCGGTGGAAAGTGAGGAATGAAGACAGCAGCAAGTCCAGACGATTCTTTGGCCTGGGGTGGCGAGGGTTACGGTGGCAGCTGTGCCGGGGAACAGCAGTCAACGGAATTTCAAGCACATTTAAAAGCTGATCAAGGGAACGAGTTAGAGAGAGAGAGAGAGAGATGCTGAAGATGGAGGGAGAGAGATGGAAAATAAGTAGTGTGTGGCTCCCAGAACGCAAGCGGCTGGGGTGCGAGGCTCCCACGAGGGGAGGGACATTCGTGCCTTGCAGCGGGGCGGACAGTGCGCAGACTGCAGACGGGCTGGCGGGCTCACCTGTCTGGTAGGAGGATGCTAGAGAGCCTCCCTTATTTTGGCTTCCTTCTTCTCTATGGAAAAAATCTAGAGGGAGGGAGGAAGAGAGAGAAAGAGAGAGAGAGAGAGAAATGCCAAAATGTGGGTTTGAGGGAGGATTTTGGCAGAGTAGGACTACCAGAAAGAACAGAGCCTTTTTGAGGTTGGTGACTGTGACCCTCTACCCTGGCGAGTGACTGAGTCTCCAGCACAAAGCAGGCATCAGAGTGTCGCCTGACTGTTCCCCGCTGGAGTGCTGCAGAGGGTGTTAGGGTGAGGGCGGGGGCAAGGCGCTCCTTAGACTGAAGCTGGAAAGTGAAGAGGCCTAAGACTTAGTGGTCTTAGTGGTGGGGGCCGTGGCCGGCTGGCTGGAATGAGTGGAGGCTATTGCAGGAGGGCCTGAGGCTCCTGCGCTCTCTGGGTGCCCTGAGAGCAATATGCCCCCCAGGTCAGAAATGCCAGAACCTTTCTTTAGCTCCCTAACAAAGCAGGGAGGGCGGGAGCAGGGCAGGGTTGGAGTGAAATGTACCTACAGTTGATTTTAAGGGAAGGCTGTGAACAGGCCATGAGCCAGCAGCCTGGGAGGCCGCTGTTCAGGTGCCAGGTGGTGCTTCTGGATCATTCTTTTTTTTTTTTTTTTTTTTTTTTTTTTTTTAAATATTTTTTTAGTTGTTGATGGATCTTTATTTTATTCATTTATTATTTATATGTGATGCTGAGGATCGAACCCAGGGCCTCACGCATGCTAGGCAAGCGCTCTACCACTGAGCCACAATCCCAGCCCTGGATCATTCTTTATCTTAGCAAAACACAACATTCCCTCTGAAGAGGGAGCACTTGGTGTCTGTGGCCCCTGACATCTGTAGGAGGATTCGGCAGGGGCACTTGCAACAGGCAGCTGGTCACTGGCTGTACTGGTGGCTCACAGTCTGGAAAAGTGAGCTGAGACCACTGCCCCGGATCCAGGCCACATCCCAGACTCCAGAACGGTCCCTGCGGCACCTCATGTCCTGTGCAGGAAAAAGAAGAGTGGCTCTGGCTGCAGCTGCCATCGTTGGAAACAGCTCTGGGACATCAACGGCCGCCATGGGGAGCTGTCTAATTGCAACAGGGAATGAATGGCAATTGGACTAATAAATAGTATCAGTAATTAGTATTCATAATCAAGCTGTCATTAAAGGACTGGTGTAAAGTGATTTGACTTTATGCTCTACGTGAGCAGAGAAGTGGGGAGGGACCTGGGCTTTGGGACCGCCAGCTAATGACACAACCTCTCCCCCCACACCTCAGTCTGGCCACCTGCTGGCGATGCCACTGTCACTGAACTGTTGTGGGAATTAAATGAGATAATGCACCAAGCATCATACCCAGAGCACAGTGAGTGCCGGGCTTATTCTTTGTGCCTCCAACACCATGCCGAATCCTCCTGCCTCAGCCTCCCCCTGCCCACCCTGTCAGCCCAGTTGTCCAGCCCCAGGTATGTCCTGGCCGCAGAGACCCCTCCTGTCGGCTGCATTGACAGACTCCCTTACCCTTTGGCATCAAGTGGAGCTGGCCCAAGGGAGGTCCCCAGGGAGACCTGCCTATGACAACAAAAAAGAGGTGGGGCATTTACCTCCCTCCCTCCCTGCCAGGTTGCTGGGGGACGGCAGTGTCCCTCCCCTGAAGGGCTTAGTTCCTGCCTCCTTTACCCAGCCACCTTCTTCTGGTTCTGGTGACCTTGTCAGGCCTAGGGATGTGCCCAGCTGCTCCTGGCCCCAGGATACTCACTGATCCTTACTGGCTTCCTTAGGCCTTCACGCCTCTATAAATATGTTTTCTCCTGGGTGCAGTGGTGCACACCTGTGATCCCAGTGGCTCAGGAGGCTGTGGCAGGAGGGTCGTGAGTTCAAAGCCAGCCTTAGCAACTTAGTGAGGCCCTAAGCAACTCAGTGAGACCCTATCTCTAAATAAGACATAAAAATGTCTGTGGATGTGGCTCAGTGGTTAAGTGCCCCTGGGTTCAATTCCAGTACCAAATAAACAAACAAATAAATAAACACCTGCTTTCTGAAGCTCGCCTCCTTCCTCAGGGTCTGCTACCGCCCAAACCCTTATGGACACTGTGTTCGGCCCATTGTGATGGTCATCACCAACCCTAACCATCCACGACAGGAAAGGAAGAGTTTGCGGGAGACAGGGTGCCAACGAGCACTGTCACTCCGTGTGACAAAGATCAGGATCAGCGGTAACAAGACTCTCTGTTTGCACATTTGATCCTTTAGAGGCCCATTTGATCCAGCACCTAGCAGGGAACTGTGCACATTTCACAGCTTCCATAAGTCTTCCCCAGATCCACACCTGGGCTGGGACGTCTGGGGCTGCTGATCTCGGGGAGCTTCCGGTGAGCGAGGAGATGGACTCCGCTGCGTGGCGAGCCGTGTTCTGAAGCCACCCGCCTGCTGTTGATTGAATCTTATTTTTGTGACAGCATTTGGCAGACTGCTCAGGGTTGGCCCATGTGAGGTGGAGGGGAAGCTGGTAGGTTTGCATCTCCTTTAAAAGGAAGAGCAGACCCACCTGATGGCACTGATCCGCCTTGATCTGCCACAGTGGCGGCTGAGAGGAGGTTAGGAGTGGCCTCTTCACTGGCTCTGGCTAAAAGCTCTTCCTTGTTGACTAGACATGAAAGTCACGCAAGGAACCCACCTGCTACCCAAACTTGGCCCTCTTCTCTTTGAAAAGGGAAGCCGAGAAGCCAGCCATACGAAAGTGCTGTGTCCTCGGTGCTGCTCTCGGAATCCTCCCTTTCCCTGCTGCCTGGTCCACCCCTACCCAAGGCATGTGCTCCTTGGAGAAGTCACGGGCACCGCCACCTTCTTTTTTCACCCAGACTCTTGGTAGCCATTCCCCAGCCTGTTCTCTTGCTCCCTCCCCCTGCACTGGCTGCTGACAGTCCCCCAGTTTGAGATGCCTCTGTGTCCCCCCTCAGTCATCCTTGAATCCTGGGCTGAAGCCCCTCCTTTAGGAAGCTTCCTCTGATCACACCGATGATGAGAAGTTCCTCCTCTTCTGTAGCACACAGTCCAGACCTTGGTCTCTTTAGACAGCTCTGGCACTGTGGCTCAGTGGCAGAGCACATATCTAAATTTATGAGGCTCTGGGTTGGGCCCCAGCACAGCAAAAAAAAAAAAAAAAAGACTATTCTTAGTATTTATTTATCTTTCTATAAGTATGCATCAGGAACAACAAATAGCTTCCATCTTGCATGTCAATTCTTATCCACTGACTTTCTGGAGCCATGAGTTGAGCACACTATGTCTGAGCACAGCAGGAAAGAATGCTTTGACTGATTAGCTATGTCTGCCGTGAACACAGGAGAGCTATAGCAAACCTTATGGAGTATCTGGACCCCCACATTGAGCACTATGCTTCCCAAGGGCAGGGACTTCGTGTATCTTCCATGTATCATTCGTGTATCTTCCATGGGATAAAAGCTGGGTAAATATGTAGGTCACGGTCAACAAGTGTGAGCTGGTTTCTGTTTGATTGGATTGCGATAAGACGTTTCACTACAGCTCTCCTGACTGTGCTCATGGCCGACACGACTAATCAAAGTATTCTTTCCTTCTGAGCTCAGACATAGTGTGCTCAACTCATGGCTCCAGAAAGTCATGAATTTGGGTTTAAAGCTGAAATATAAGGAAAATCCAGTGACAGTCCCTGTCTTATTCTGAAGCTACGCTTTACAACTTGGCTTTTTTTCTTTTTTGTTCCTGGGAATTGAACCCAGGGATGCTTAACCACTGAGCCATACCCCCAGCCCTTTTTATTTTTTATTTTGAGACAGGGTCTCACTAAGTTGCTGAGGGCCTCACTAAGTTGCTGAGGCTGACTTTCAACTTGCAATTCTCCTGCCTCAGCCTCCCAAGCTGCTGGGATTACAGGTGTGCCACACCATGTCCAGCACAACTTGGCTATTTTTTAAGCCTCCAGGGTAGAAACTGATGCTCTTTCCCAGCATCTGCACGCAAATGGATAGGTGTCTTCGATTAGTGGTTCTCTGCAGTTGACCACAGTGAATCACCTTTCATAGATGGTATTACATACTTGAAGGGTTCTGAACAATTCACCTCCTTTCTCTCCCATTAAGGAAAGCTTCTGATAATGCAAATGTGTGAAAGAAGTATTGTTACAGGATAACCTTGAATGTACTCTAATCAATTTTTAAATGAGTGAAAAATGACCAAGTTTCAGTACTTTATAATTTGCAATAAATAGGCTTTAAATAAATAACAGGCTTGGGGCTGGGGTTATGGCGCAGTGGTAGCGTGCTCGCCTAGCATGCGTGAAGCACTGGGTTCGATCCTCAGCACCACATAAAAATAAAATAAAGATATTCTGTCCACCTACAACTAAAAAAATTTTTTAAAGTGTGTTTCTTAAAAAATAAATAAATAAATAAATAACAGGCTTTAAAATTGTGTGTCAGTGGCTTCATCCATGACCCAGGGACTAGAGAATCCAAAAATCCTATTGCTGTTCTGGAAGAAGATCCCAAGTTCAATGTCAAGGAACCTGACATCTCATCACATTTTTCAGCCTTTAATATCAAAACAACTTTCTTTGGAAAACAAATATTAAAAACACAGCCAACACAAATGGAAGCCAAGGGGAAAAGTGTCTAAAGGCTGAACAGGAACACTGTCGGGCAGACCCAGAGCTCGTGCTGCGCAGGGGTCCCCATGTCATGGGTGGCAGCGCCAGGCCGTCAGATCCTCCTCCATCCGCCCACGCAATTAGGCGTGGAGACTTTGAGTCCCTCGAAAAGCCAGGTGGTGAGTGGGGGAGGGGTCCTCGTGGGAATTTCAGAAGTGGAAGGCTGGCCAAGAGACCCATCTGGATGGAAATACATTGCCACCAGCCGCTGTGGCCGCTGACGACAGAGAACTGGCGGATGGGGAGGGGACCGTGCCTGAGACCCACATCAGTAACCTGGGACTCTTAGAACATCCCAGCTTGTGATGAGGGTTTACTACGGCCTTGACATTGTCTTTGCTCAGTTACAAATGAAACACCACTGTTCTGCACAAAGAACGTCAAACGCAGACTCGGAACAGAATGGTAACCAAGCCGATGCCCAAACATCCGGGCTGTTCATTCAAACCCCTGCTAATGGTGGGGGGAAGGTGGGCAGGTGTGGAGGAGCCCGGCTCTGCCCAGCTCTGGGGCTGCTTAGTCTAATTATGTGACACCAGCTGGAAAATCAGAAGCAGCAGTTTGGACATTTCTAAGTGTGGCGGTCAGTAACCAGGGACATAGCCCCAGGTAGCCACATAGGGTAGTGCAGTGGTTAGCACTGGCTTCAGGGTGGACTTGGGTTCCAAGCTCAGCACGGTCATAGTAGTTGTGTGACCTTGGGAAATTTTCCATTTTTCTCTCTGAGCTTCAATTTCTTCCTCTGTGGAGAAAACAATGATGATATTTTATTTGTTGATATTGGGATACGGAGCATAGAGACATGTCCCACACTTACCCATCAGGTTGAGTGAAGGTTAATGGATGACCTTGGTGTTGCACGTCTCTGTGTCCTGTGCATGGGAAGTATTGGCCCTTTTGGGCATTGTGACATGGCAGTTCAACTCAATGCAGGAACCACCTGCGAGAGGACCTCCAGGTAGCGTTTCGCTCTTGTGTCTTCGATCCCATGGAGTCTTTTTAAAATCCTATTTTAAATTCTACTTGTTCCAGAAGTATTGGGGTCCTGGAAACACTGGTTGGCCGTCCTTTCCTC
>CM053399.1:18372952-18431868 GCA_028644305.1 Xerus rutilus
CCAATTGCACCAAACAACTTCCCATCCCCTTGATGATGTGCTACTTTCCTCTACATCTGGAGCCACTTTGGAAAGAAAGTTTGAGAAGCACAAACTCAGAGACCAATAGATCCCAGAGACCAATCAGGTCCACAGATTTTGGGCTGACGGTATGCAGGAGTCATTTGGGAAACTTCTGAGCATTCAGATTTTTATGCCTCATCTAGAAAGCCTAGTTTCATGGGTTAGGTAGAGGGGTGTGTGTGTGTGTGTGTCTGTATCTCTCCAAATTTTTACTGAGTACCATTTGTGCACGGTGAACTACATACAGCCTACATTTACAGTCAAATCCATTTTGACAAGTATTTATCCCCCAGGGAGTAGCCCCCACCCCTAACACGTGTCTTGCTGCTCAGTTCTCCCCAGAAGCAACCACCGTGTTGATACCTGTCAACACCGATCAGTTTCACCTGTTCTGGAATGCCATCTAAATCAGGGTTCCTCAACTTGAGCGTGGTTGACCTTTTGGGTGATTCTTTGTTGTAGGGATGTTAGGCACTGAATGTTCCTATGTTGAAATCCTAACCCCCAGTGTGACAGTGGGGGCGGGGTTTGGGATGTTGTTAGGTCATGAGGGTGGGGCCCTCTGCATGGGATTAGCACCCTAATAAGAACAGGCACCAGAGAGATGCTCTCTGTCCTCCATCACCTGAGGACACAGTGAGAGGACAGCTGTCTGCACACCAGGAAGTGGGCATTCGCCAGGCCCTGGACCTGCCAGCTCCTTGACCTTGACTTCCAGCCTCCAGAACTGTGAGAAATCAGCACTGTTTAGACCACCAGCCTGTGGTCATCCGTCACAGCAGCCTGAAGCAAGTCAGGGGGCTTTTCTGTGCATCACAGGATGTTTAGCATCCTTAGCCTCTAACCTGTGACAGCTCTAGCCCTTCATGTGACAATAACCATCACCCCATGACACCAAAAATGTCTCCAGACATGCCAATGTCCCCTGAGGGGCAAAGTCACCCCTGGGCAAGGGCCACTGCTGTGAGTGGGGTACCACTGCCTTTGCTGTGAGTGGGGTACACCTGCCTTCCTTCCCTCAGTGTGCTGTGTGGATGGTGAGTTACCTGGACTCCACGGCGTCCTGCTGTGGAGGACGATTCCATCATAAGAACATCCACAATTTCATTTTCCATCCTTCTGCTGATGGGCCCCTCGGCTGCTTTCAGTTAGGGACAAGTTGCTATCGGTGGTCACATGGAAGTCTCTCTGTGGACTTGTTTCATTTCTCTTGCATAAATACTAGGAAGTAGATCACTGTCCTCAGGCTGGTTCATGCCTAACTCTTAAGAAACTTTCTTGCTGAAGAGTTGGCCACCTCTGCTTCCACCAGCGGGGGACGAGCTCTCTGGGCACTCTGTGTCCCCGCCAATTCTGGTGCGCATCTTCTTGATTTTAGCCATTCTGGTGGATGGATGTGAAGGTATATTTTTATGTGTTACTAAATAATTATCACAAACAACTTTATCAGCTATCTGTTGCTGTGGAATAAATCAAATTTAGTGGCTTAATACAAGTTATATTGTCTCCTAGTTTTGAGGGTCAGGAGCCTGGTCATGGCTGGGTAGAGTCCCTGGCTCGGGGTCTCCCAGGCTGCAGTCAAGCTGCTGCCAGTGGCTGCGGTCATCTCGGAGCTTCCTGGGGAAGGCTGTGCATCTGAGCTCCCTCATGTGCTTGCTGACAAGATCCAGGTCCTCCCTGACTGCCCTCCATCCCTGGCCGTGTGGTGCTCTCGGCATTGTGGCCTGTGTTGGCAGAAGGGACAGGTGACAGGACTCTAGTTTGACAATCTGATCTCAGAAATGACATCGCTCATGTGTGCATATGCTGATGTTGGAAGCAAGGTCCACCTCACGCTCAGGGTGTTGCCCGAAGGTGTGGACACCCAGAGGACCCCGCAGCAGCCCTGCCAACCCCCACAGCTCTGGAGAGAGATGGCCTGGTCTAGACCAGAGTGTCTCAATCCATCTGTGAGATGGCAATCGATTTTGTTCTGTTGTGTTTAATACACACGCTCCATGTCTATATGTATCTCATCAAAATGAGCAAAAAAGGGAGCCTCACCTTGCACAACCCGGTCAACAGGGGCCAACAAACATTGCCAGTGGTGGAGGTTTGCTCTGCCAGCCTCTGTGCCAGAGGCTCTACCTGTGTCGTCTTTATCTAACCCTCAATCCAGCCCTGGAGATGGATGCTGTTGTCAGTATCCCCGATCTTACAGATGAAAAAACCAGGCCCAGAGAGGTTAATTAATCAGACCCTAGATCACACAGCACAGAGTTAGCAGAGTCTAAACTCCAAGCAGGCCATCTCCTTTTACAGCTCCAGTACCTGACCAGCAGGCTATATTTCAAACTCAAACTCTTCACGAGTTTAGTGTGCATCATTTCTAGTATTAGATCCCAGAATGACATCCCTTTCCCCTGGCCCAGTGTCCCCTCTTAGGGGGCTTAGCTGTGCTCCAGACCCAAGCTGCAGCAGCAGGGGCCTGTGTTTAGCACCATGTGAACACTCTCTGCCCAAATCTGTCCCCTCTGCCCTCCCTTCAAGTCCCAGTCCAAGGGTCCAAGCCATGCCCTTTTCCAGCCAGGTCTGCCTCCCCACCTGTATTCCTGGGTGCTGCAGTGTGACTTTAAGAGGCCGTCCCAGCTCAAAACCCCAAATTAATAAATAGTCTTTAGGTGAGAAATTAATCATATCACCAAAGAGGTTACCTAGAGTCTCCGGTAGGGTGAAGGGGTGTCTACAGATCATTAACTACATAATTAATTTCTGCCTTCCTGACATCAGCTCTGCAAGGCGCCGCATCTGTCTGGCTCACTCCCGTTCCTCACGCTCGCCTGGGACCTGCCCGCAGTGAAGCTCCATAAATATTTGCTCGTTAGATGAAGGCTCCGCTTCACCTGCCCTGCCCCCAGGGCCATCTGTCTCACCCTGGATGGCTGAAGCACAGCCTGAGGTTTCTGGGCTGCTGTCCCCAAGGACTCAGGAGCCCGGGGAGGGTGGGGCTGCGGGAGGGAGGGCAGGAAGCATAAGGGCACAGTACTGAGCTTCGCCACCCAGCGGTGGGGGTGGCAGCTGGGTCTCCAGGTGTCCCCTTCTGAAGACACCGGGGAAGAGCCTTACAAGGGGAGAAGAATTCTCATCTGACTTCCTTTCCTGCAGGGATCAAGCTCCTCCCAGGAGTTTTTGAATCAGAAATTATTTTTCCCCAATTTTTTAAATTGTAGTCAAACACACATCACAGAATCTGCCATCCCGGCCCTAAGGGTACAGCTCGGTGGTGCTGAATCCGTTCATAATGCTGTACAAACACACCCACCGTCAATCTCCATGGAGCTCTCGGGTTATAAAACTGAAGCTCTGTGCCCATTAAAAATTAAATTCTCAACCCATTAAACCTCCCATTGGCCCCTTCTTGCAATCCCTGGCAACCACCACACCGTTTCTGGCTCTGCGATTTTGACTACTCGACACATCTCATGGAGGTGGAAGCCCAGTCACTGGCTTCTTTCAGTTAGTGGCAAATCCTCCAGGCTCATCCTGTGTAATATTCCAGTGTATATGCCGCATATTTCTGTCCAGTCATCTGTCCATGGATACCTGGATTGCTTGCACATTTCAGATTTTGTGAATAATCCTGATCCTATGGAGTGGCATCTATTATAGTTTTAAAGAAAAAAAATTTTTAGTGTCAATAGACCTCTATTTTATTTATTTATATGCGGTGCTGAGAATCAAACCCAGTGCCTCACACGTGCTAGGCAAGTGCTCTACCACTGAGCCACAACCCCAGCCCCTTATTAGAGTTTTGACCTGCATTTCCTAATGACGAATGAGCATCTTTTCACGTGCTCAGTGGGCACTTGCACATCCTCTTTGGAGAAAAGTCCATTCAAGTCCTGGACCCATTTTGAGTCAGGTTCTTTGGTTGCTGGCTTCCCCGTGAGGCTCTGGCTCTCTGCACGCCTGGATTGCTTTGGGGTGTACGGTGTTCCTGGTGTCTCTTACCTCAGCAGCCACAGAGAAGCCCTAGGACTTAGAGGCATGACAGGGAGGGGCATGGTGTGGCCCTGGCAGCAGGCACCGTGCTGTGCCCACCTGAAACTGCCCCCTGCAGAGTTGGCCATGGCAGGAGGAGCCAGTGGCCAAAGGTCCCAGAGACAGGACAGGCTGGGAGACTCCAGGGAGGCCTGGGAGGGGCCAACCCACCTGAGGACATGCTTCTGGCTGCCGTGCAGAGCACAGCTGGGCAGCTGCTCCCTGCTTGTTCAATGCCCGTTCCCACGGGAAACCTTCCCTGTGTTTTCCACACCTGCTTCCCCCAGGCTCTCTTCCCTGGGCTCAGGGGACAGGTGGACTGAGGATCCTTGGTCCGAAGCCCTGCCCCTCCTTTACCCACAGCACAGCTTACACACAGCTCTTTCTCCAGGGCCCTGCTCCCTGGGCCCCTTCCCTCCAGATGTCCTGGCCTCCACCTATTGTCCTCTCCCAGGCTCTCTCCCTCGGCTCCTCTGCCTCTTGGATACTGAAGTTCCAACTATTTAAGATACATTTGAAAGATGTGGCAGAATAAGGGTTTTGAAAAGCAATAAATAAGATTGTCCAAGAGAATGAGATAGGTAATCAGCGGGTGCTTTGCTCCTTAAGAAGATTCATGTCACTGAGCAGACTGCGCTCTCGGCCTGGATAGGGGCTATGCATCACCTCAGCTAAAGCCAGCCATAGCCTCAGGAGAAGATAAACAGCAAGTGAGGATGCCTTAGGCTGGAGGCAGAGAGATTCCAGAGGGGACGGAGAACAACCCAGGCTGAATTTACACAGGGTCATGGACTCCGTGATGCTTGTCCAAATGCAATGCATCCTTGGGTGTGGTGGTGGACACCTGGAATTCCAGAAGCTTGGGAGGCTGAGGCAGGAGGATCACAGGTTCAAAGCCAGCCTCAGCAACTAGTGAGGCCCTAAGCAACATAGCAAGACTCTGTCTCTAAATAAAACATAAAAAGGGCTGGGGATGTGGCTCAGGGGTTAATTGCCCCTGGTTCAACTCCCTGGTGGAAAAGCACTGCATGCATCTGGAATGCACTTGACTGCAGAGCGCAGAACTCACACCAGCTCAAACAAGGACACTGTTCATGTGACTTGAAGTGCAGGGTAGGCCAGATTGCTGGGCCCATAGATGTGTGGCTCCGTATTGGGGATGAAGTTATTTCTGTCTCTGCACGCTGCTGGCCACTATGCTGGCTTGTGATAATGCTGACTCACCTTGCAATCCCAAGACAGGGCCACATGATTCCTGCCAGTTCCTCTACTACTGTGGAATGTGTGTCTTTGGTCCTTGTATCCAAGGTGGCTTGGCTTCCCCAGGACAGGTGCCTCCCCATGGGCCAGGAAAAGGCACCAAGATCATACCAAGAACTGATAGGATCAGGCCAAAGAAAACTTACCCTGGGAGCTGGGGGTGGGTGGAGCCAGACCACCCCGTGATGGTGTGTGGGGAAGGTGGTGGGGAGACCCAGTAGACATAGACGGGACACCAAAAAACACCTGTCTTTTGCTCTAGGGCTGCACTTTAAGCACCTGTAGCAGGCTCCTGAGATTATCAGGGGCACACAAATTGAGGACCCCTGATAAGGGAGGAAAGCAGACCCCAGATCTGTAAAGCCTAGAGGCTGTACAGGGTGAACTCTGAATGGAGCCGAACTGAGCCCAGCCAAGAGGGCCCCGCTGAAAACACAAAACCAGTCAAATGGGGTCAAGCTGGGAATGAAGCCCAGCCTTTCCCTAAAACCACCGAGCTAGGATGAAATAAAAAGAAACACAAAAACATTTCCCAGACCACCTGAAGAGCCTTGGTTCTGGTCCCAACAAATGACAGACAGGGTGACTCTGAGTCAGGGGTGCTGTGGCCCAGCAGCCTCTGTGAGCCCTGTCACAGTGGGAGTGGCTGTAGCTGGGCCCCCAGGATGCTGTGAGTGCCACTTAGTTTCCAGCGTTGGAGATCCGCAGGGAAATGACCCGAAATCTGAAGTCTGAGTATCTGGAGGCTCGGCCGTCCACAGCCCTTAGCAGTTGGATGACCCTGGGCCTCAGTCTCTCTCTTGTGAAGTGGTATAATAAATGCAACTCGGACTTTGGCGAGATATCGGAGGTGGATGTGACTTTGTGGAGGATAGAGAACATGGGGCATTTGGCCCAGCTGTTTTCCCCAGGGCCCTGGCTACCTGGTGTCACAGCCCTCCCTACCCCTCCCTCTGCCTTCCACGCTCCCTGTCCTTCAAGGTCTAGCTCTTGCCCTGGCCCCTCCCTGATGCCCCACAGGGAGGTACTCCTGTCCGCCCCGCTGTGGTCGCCTCCACATGCCCCTCTGGCCCGCCGCTGTACTGTGGTCCTCAATGGCCAGACGCACTTGGTATTCACTTCTGTCGTTTGCGATTGTCTCCCTGACTCACCTGTGAGGGTGATGCAGGGCGGGTACTTCCTGCATCTTTCCAACCTAAACAAGTGGCTCAGAAGGTGGGGCAAGATAAGCCAGAAAATCATCAGTCACTTAAGTGACAACCCAGAAAGGCAAAATAACCTGCCCAAAGTGACCCAGCTCCCGTGGAGCGGTCAGGAGCAAGGCAAAGCGTGGTCCTTAGGCTCACGGATCTCACAGGCCGGTGTGAGAGACCAGCCAATCACTAACTGGCCAAAGGGCGAGGGTGGTGCTGGGGAGGGGCGTCGTTTAGATCGGGGGCGTGGTTTTAGACGGGAGTGGGAGTGGTTTATATCGGAGGGGCGTGGTTTTGATCCTAGGACCCCGATTTCAGGTAGGGGATGGAGTCAAACGCACAAAAAAACAGGTGGTGTCCAGGTAGTCAGTTTGGGGAACAAGATTGGGGATGCAAGGCTGACGGGGAGAGTCCGTCCTGCTTGAAGAGCCGGGAGCTCAGTGGCGGGAGCGAGCCAAGGCTGGGTGAGCGCCGGTCCAGGCAAGCTCTTACAGGTCACAGCCAGGAGTCTGGGTTTTGTTCCCGGTGTGGTGGGAGCCAGCACATTCCTGAGCTATGGGGTGGCGAAGGAGAGGCACAGAAGAATAGGGAGTGCGAGATGGAGGCAGAGAGCAGAGAGGCAAGGGCACGGGCGACAGTAGCAGCGGGGGACCCCCAGAACGGGCCGAGAGCATGAGCACAGCCGCGGAGCCGCAGGCCAATGGATAGGGAAGGGCCAGATGATGGGGCTCACATCTCCGTGAGCCCTGGCGTGACACGTGGCGTGTGAGCTCTGGGGGTTTTGATTTTCCAGGCTGTGCTCTTTGCAGGAGAGTGATACCAAACCTCTCCCCTGCTCTTGTAAAAGGTCGGGTCACCACTCCTTTCTTCCATGGGTAGAAACCAGGCGGGAGGTCCCCTGGCTCGCTAACCAGAGTGATCTGTGCTTGTAGTTCAATGTCAAAAAGTCCACGGAGCCCGTCCAGCCTCGAGCTCTTCTCAAGTTCCCGGACATCTATGGCCCCAGGCCAGCGGTGACAGCTCCGGAGGTCATCAACTACGCAGACTACACACTGGGGACCACAGAGGAGCCTGCTGCACCTGCCAGCCCCCCTGCTCCCAGTGACAGTCGCCTCAAGAGGCAGGTCACAGAGGAGCTGTTCATCCTTCCTCAGAATGGTAGGGTCCCCACTGGTCTTTCTGTGGGCAGTAGGCAGGTGGAGCCGGTCAGTGTCCCTGCGGCTGCCATGCATGGCCTGCCTGTGGGCTGTCCAAAAGCCCCAGTGTCACTACACTTGACAGTGGGCATGGAGCCTCTGAGTTAGTCTTTTATTCCTGTTGAATGTCGCTGTGCTATTTTCCCCACGGTTTCCAGCTCTCCACTGGGAAACAGAGCGTCCCTTTCAAGTCACATGTGGGCAACTATGGAGAAGGGATAGAGAATCACAGTTAAAACCACTGGCTTCAAAGTCATGGCTTTAATTCTCTGTCCTTTTATATACTTGCTGTGTGGCATTGATCATGCTGCTAACTTCTCTGGGCCTCAGCTTCCTTGTCTATAAAATGAGATTATATTATTTTCTACCTGTTAGGTTGTTGTAAAGTGTAAATATAATGATGCCTATCAAATGCTTAATTGAAGCCCTCTGCATAAGGACAGTATTGAAACATTGTTTCTGTTCTCCTTTTCATCCTCATCAATATCAAGAACACAATATCTAAAGGTGGACATCGCTGGCTCCTGCCCTAGGGTAACATGTGGAGCAGAGGCAAGTCTCCCTCCTAAAGGAAAGTGGAAGATTTTTAGGGAGGTGAAACTAAAGCCAGGGGCATGGCTGTAACATGTGGCCTAAATTTTGTTCTGTGAGGTCAGTGAGGAGGTGGTAGAAGCAGAAACAGCCTAAAGCCTTTGACATTGACCCCACCCTGAACCATCTCCTGGCTTGGATTCAATTGGACCCACATTGGCCAGTGGACAGGTCCCTTTCCTGCCACACCCAGAAGCACAGTGACAAACTAGCCTGGCATTTCAGGAACAGATTCACATAGTGCCTGCACGTGAACAGGCAAATCCTGGCTGATTTTAAGCCTTCAGGGACTTAAAGCAGATCCTTTGCAGCCTTGAGAGCTCAAGGTGGAGGGAGGGAGTGATTTGCATCAAGACTTTTGCAGGGTGGTCATCATAGCCATGGCCCCCTTTCCTGAGACCCTCAGATTGCTCAAAGCTTGGATGAAGCCAGGACCAGACACTCCACCCAGGACAGAGGGGGAGCCAAGCAGAGCCCAGTTTTGCAGAATTCAGGATTCATTCATTCATCCATTCCACCTCCTCTTGGCTGCCCCAGAAGGCAAAAGCTTAGCTACATTGCACAGAAACCTACTGTGAGTTGAATAATTAGGCAAACATTGACCAGAGGGGAAGGAGCATAGCGGGGCCACCAGATCTTTCAGCCACTGTCCCCATGGTGTGCTGAAGCTTCTCAACTCCACCAGCCACACCACCCACCACTCACTGTGGAGCTCAAAGCCTCGCTTCTTGAAGCCGAGTCCCCATCTGTGTTTCCAGGTGGTGCTGGCCCTGTGGGTCGCTCCTAGAGGGAGGGATGCAGTTATTCTATTTCAACAGGACCCTTCCACCCTCAATGGAGGCTGGTTCTGAGGCCAAGGGCTGAGGCCGTCTAAGAACAGAGCCCTGGATGCTGCTTCTAAGGTGGACACTGCTGTGACTGTCCCCACTATGGCTTTGGAAATGGCATGGGTCCTGCATCACCTGTGTCTCGCTTTACACATTGGTCACACCCTGGTCAATCTGCTCGTCTTAGAAGCACTAGGAAAAAATTTTTATTACTTGCAGGAAACTAATAATGGGCCACTTGGGAAAGTAATAAGACCTCTGTGTCTCTACCCTCTGAGTGAGTTCTGAGAATCAGAAATTAAATTCTGGTTTACTTAAAACAGAGTCCACTGGAGCTACCGGATCCTTTTAATTTTTGTATTATGTTTGACTCATGAGAATTTTCCCATTATTAGGCTCCTGTTTAAGAAAGGGCAGAGAGAGCAGTAGTTGTGGTTTCAGGAACTTCTAAATTAAAGATAAGTGCCTCTCTTCACTCAGCAAATGTCTATTGAACATGCATCAGAGTCAAATCCTCCACCTTGGCCTTGGCCCTGGTGTCCGCTTCTCCTTCGTTCTTCAGAGTCCGTCTCCATCTATGAGCTCCTGGGGAGCAGGCACCCTGCTCTGTGGGACAGGTGAAGCCAGGTGGGCAGGGACGGAGCCAGGTGGGCTGAGGCTGCTCTGCCTCTGATGTGGTCACCAGGTACACAGGCTGTGCCAGGTTTCTTTACCGAAAGCTCACCATGGACCAGACCCCAGGGCTAAGAACTCCTCCTGCTTTATTCCATTTAATGCACATAATTACTACAGGAAAGGGAAGCCTTCCGATCCCCGTTATAAAGATGAGGAAACCGAGGTTCAGAGGAGTCAAGTACCTTCAGCTCACGCCTGCCAGCAAAACCCACATCTTGACTGCTGGACTATGGCGGTCCCTTGAAATGCAAAGCCCAGGATCACTGGGGTTGCCCTGGCGAATCCACCGTTTGGAACCTTAGAAAGCTCTGGGTTGGGGTCTGTGGCTTAGGTGGCAGAGCAGAGAAAGGAGTGATGAGGGAAAGGGTGCCCGGTGTGGGGGACAGTGACGGCTGCCGCTCTCCTGCAGGCGTGGTGGAGGATGTCTGTGTCATGGAGACCTGGAACCCGGAGAAGGCAGCCAGCTGGAACCAGGCCCCCAAACTCCACTACTGCCTGGGCTACGACCGGCAGAAGGCCGAATTGTTTGTGACTCACCTGGAAGGTACTGCTGTCGACTGACTTCCCTGGGCTTTGGTGTGCAGGGCTGCCCTGGAAGAGACCCGCAGGCAGGAGGGCGGGGTCTGCGGCAGGAGGGCACGGTCTGCGGATGGAGGACGGGGTCTGGGGCAGGAAGGTGGGGTCTGTGGCTAGAGGGACCCTGGGGAGCTCTCCAACAGACAGGCCCAGATGCATGAGGCTCCCCGCCAGATGTGTTTCTTCTCCCTCACTCATGTGATGGTCCAAAGTGGGGGCTCCTGGTTGGCAGTTGTCTTTCCTCCAAATGGTGATTCTAGGATCAGGCTCCCTCCCGTGTGGTGCCATGATCTCTTTAGGCCTCCTGGTCATCTGTACCCAGCCCAGGGGAGGAGGAGGAGGAGAACCAGAGAGAGCACAGCTTTACCTGGGACGTGGCATATGCCACTTCTGCTCAGGCCCCGTAGGTGGGAACCCAGCCACACGCCCATCTCACTGCAGAGGAGCCTAGGAAACTGGCCTAGGCTGCTGCCCAGGAAAAACAGAAAATGAGTTTTGGCTGTCTCTGCTGTAGGTGCCTTTGACATTGAACAGGGCTTCGTGCTGGACAGAGGGTCTTCAGGAGGGTGGGAAAAGTTGCTGCAATCCAAGCACCAGTGGTGTCCCTGGGGGCCAGATGTCCTTGGTGTCCCCACCCTTAGAATTTCTTTGTCATCAGCAAAGAAAACTAAGACTTTGCAAAGAGATCAATGGGGCCAGATAAATTGGACCTCTGTGTTTGATTCCCTTTTCTGTTAGCTTTCTGTCACTGAGACAGTCAGTGTCAAAGGAGGAAAGATTTACTTTGGCTCATGGTTTCAGAAGTGTCAGTTCTTGCCCGCTGGCCCTGGTGCCTTGGGCCTGTGGCCAGGCAGAGCACCAGGGCAGGGAGCACACGATGAAGACACTGCTATGACGATGGCAGGAAGGGAGCAAAGAGAGAGAGGAAGAGCCCGGGGTCACAGTATGCCCATAAACAGCACACCCCTAGGCTTCATGTCCTAAAGGCTCCACCACCTCCCAGGATCACCGACAGCCGGGACAATTCTCCACACATGGCCTTTGGGGAACTTTTAAAGTCCAAGCCATAACAGGTTATTTTGTTTTGTTTTTGTTGCTTGACATTAAACCTGGGGCCTCCCATGTGCTCAGAGGGCCCCAAGCTAACCTCTCAGCCCCCACCCCAGTTTCCTTTTTTTGAGCAAGTGTTTTTCCTCTTCACTGTCTTTTAAGATTTCTCAGCACTTTTGTAGACTTTAGTACATCTGGTCTTCATGACAGTCCCATTTTACAGGTTAGGAAACTGAGATCTAGCAACTCCTATGACTTGTCCAGGAACATTTCAACTAGCTGGTGGCAAAGCCAGGCCTAACCCTCCCTTGAAGCTCAGGAGAAAGCTCTACTAGGGTATATCGCCTTTGTTCTTCATGTTTATTGCCTGTGAAATGTGAGCACCCACTTCCAGCACTCTCATTGAAGAGCCAGTTATCAAAGCACCAAAGGCCCATGTGGTAAAGGCTTGCTCCCCAGGGTAGCACTATGGGGAGAGAGTGGAGCATTTAGGAGGCAGGGCCTAGAGGGAGGCTTTTAGGTCTTTGGGGGTAGGTTCTCAAAGGGAATTGTGGGACCCTGGTCCTTCCTCTTGCTCTAGTTGGCTTCCTGGTGACTCGGCCACACGCTTCTGCCATGATGTGCCTCCCCACAGGCCTAAAAGCAATGGGGTCATGGATTGGAACCTCCAAAACTGTGAGCCAGAACAAACCCTTTTTCTTTATAAATTGATTACCTCGGGCATTTGTTATAGTAATGCAAAGCCGACATGATCCACATTGTGCAATGCATTAAAAACACCAAGGTTCAAAATATGAAACATTCATGAGGCAACAGCCAAGTGATTCACACCACAAGCGCTTATGCGGTAAATATTTAAAGTACAGAACAAATGAATCACAGTGTCAGCAGCAGCACTAATAGAGTCATCCCAGGGGCCCTGGCACCTTGGCGATGTCTCAGAATCTTGAGGTCAGAAGGGCCTCAGGAAGCACTGACTCTTGTCGCTGTTGTCCCAGGAAGACTAGCGTGTGCTGCCATCACCTCCTCAGATGACCTCCTTTTCTAGCTACCTTGCTGCAAGACACTGCTGCAGTGTTCCAGGGTGGTCAGCCTTGGGGGTCTTTGAGACACCCAAGGTCATGGCCATTAATCTAGATCCCAAGCCCGAATTAGGGCCACCCTGCCCCCTTCCCCAGTCCCTGGTAAGTCCCAGGTCCATGGTGCTTTGTCCTTGCCTGCAGCTGTGACCAGCGACCATGAGGGAGGCTGTGACTGCTATGTCCAAGGCAGTGTGGCCAACAGCACCGGCTCCGTGGAGGCCCAGACGGCTCTGAAGAAGCGGCAGCAGCTCACCACCTGGGAGGAGGGCCTGGCGCTCCCGCTGGCGGAGGAGGAGCTCCCCACAGCCATGCTGACGCTGACCCTCAGGACCTGCGACCGCTTCTCCCGCCACAGCGTCGCCGGGGAGCTCCGCCTGGGCCTGGATGGGGTGTCCGTGCCTCTGGGGGCCGCCCAGTGGGGCGAACTGAAGACTTCTGCAAAGGTAGGGCCGCCTCTTAGTGGTGACAGGTAGCGCCTGTCAGTGGAGCAGGGGAGCGAGCTTCAGAGACCTTCCCAGCTCTGGGGCAGCCGTCACCGCGGACGCGGACGCGCGGCTTCTCATTTGCCAGGCAGAGACGCCGTTGCCATCGCGGAAAGCATCTTGCGTGTGCGTGGGATCTGATGCTGGGGCGGTGTTACCCCTATTTAAATCCAGACGCTCCTTGAGTACCTACTATGTGCCAAGCACTATGGGCAGAGGAACACAAAGAGAGGTGGGGCAGACTGGCTCAGACCCTTGCCGATGACCAGGATGATATGAGTCAAATCCTTAGACATCTAAGAGGAGCCTAACAGGGGTCTCTGATGGAGAGTTCTGGAAGGGCTGTATGCAGCGGTGTTTGTGCTGTGCCGAGAGGCCAGCTCCTTGGAGAGGGACTCCTCAGAGAGAAAACGGTTATTCCCCACAGGCCAGGACAGCAGGGGGTCAGGGAAGGGCAGAGCTGCAAGGTAGCGGATGGGAACTTAGGGCCCAGGGTCAAGGTCTCCACCAAGGACCTGCCATACTACCTAGAGGCTGTGTGGCCCACGGAGGCCCCAGTGTTCACCATCCAGCCCCTCCCAGCTGGCTTGCCAGTGCAGTCCTAATCTTGGTCTCTGGTCGCTATTTCTGAGCACCCCATGGTCAGTTGTGAGGCCCAGACCATATCTGAGGTCCCCCTCTGACTTCCTAAATCAACCAACTGAGGGAGACAAGATCATCCCTCTTGCAGACAAGGGAACCTGCGAGGGTCACGCAGCCAGGCCAGGTGCAGCCCTGCCTAGAGGACCAGCCTTCCCAGCTCTCAATTCTGCGGATGTCACCAGCCACAGAGGCACCTGACAAGCAGGAGGTGTGACTTGTTCCTAATAGATACTGACTGCAGGGGGGTGGGGGCAGCTGCACTGCCACCCTCTCCCCTGCTGGTGATCATTTTTTCTTTGCCCCACTTTCCTTTCTTTCCTAGGCCGAGGAAATTGATGAAAAATCACAACCACTCTCAAATGGAGCGGGGCTGTTTCAAAGCACACTCTCTAATTAGTGTGTGATTTGAGACTTGTGTGGAATCACAGAGGGGGGCCTAGGGAGGAGGTCTGGCACTTGTATTTATTAAGCTAGTCAACTGGCTTTCTCTGGAGACACAGAGGGTCGCCCGCTGGGCTTGAGGCTTTGACATGACCCTGAAGGACTGAGATTCCGCTGATCTAGGCAGAAGTCTCCAGCCTTGTCCTGGTCCTCTCTTCTCTCCTTTTCCCTAGAAGAGCAGTAGTATTCATTCATTCCACAAATACCCTGCCCAGTGCCATGAGCTGGGGACCAGCCCATACAACAGGGGAGCCTGCTTATACATCCTGGTAATCATCACTGCTGGTAACTGTCGCTGCTCCACAAATATTCTAGAATGTTCTAGAATATTTCTCTTCAGATGTGTGAAGCAGAGCCCCAGGCCAGGACAGCCAGGGAGCCCCACCGCAGGTGCAGGTTTCGGGCTGATTTGAACCAGGTGGCGGGGGCAGGTAGTTGTTCCAACCTGGTTTTACTTTTCTGGGCCAGAATGGGTTAACAGAGGTGCCAACCGTGCTCCAGTTCTGCAGGAAGACACCGGCCCAAAGCAGTAGGTGCGTCATTGAGGACCTCAGTGAGTCTCACTCCAGGGGTGGCCTTGAATGATTCATTGAGAGCCTGAGAGAAAGAGGGGGTGGGGAACCCAGGGAGAAGAAGCAGAAAGAGAGAGGGTTATTTCTGGCCGCAGGTACTTGCGGCAGCCCCGCTAAGGGGGCGGGCACTGCGCTAAGGGGGCGGGCACTGCGGATAAGGGGGCGAGCACTGCGCTAAGGGGGCGGGCACTGCGGTTAAGGGGGCGGACACTGCGCTACGGGGGCGGGCACTGCGGGAGTCTTGGGCTGCCCTGCAGACAGCAGGCGGGTCCAGGCTTCACCCTACGCTCACCGAAAGTAGTGCAGCTTCCCCTGGTCTGGGGGGAGTAGCAGGACCAAGCACAGTCACCTGTGGCTAGCCCAGGCCACCATGGACCTCTGTAAGTGAGTTTCAGTCAGGAGATCTGTTCCCAGCCCCACCCCCCGGCAGCCCCCTGCTGCCGCTGGCTAGGTGCCTGACACCAGTCTGCGGTCCTCGCTTCCTTCTCGGTGCATGAGAGGTGCGGGCAGCCTGTCCAGGAAGGAAGCCAGCACCAGGATTTAGGACTTGGGCTTCTCTTTCTGACCAGGCCTCCCCTGCCTCTCAGTTTCGCTACTTCCTAGCTGTAGGACCCTCAGCCGGCAGCGACTGGCACCTCTGAGGCTCTTCGGCCTAAAGTGGGAACAAGGTCAGCATTCCTTTCAGGTGGTTGTCAAGATGGCCCGCGGTGTCTCGCCTTTAAAGTTTTCTTGTGACATTTGTGTGTCAGGCGCTGGGGATGCATAGTGAACTTAGACAATGCCATTGCATAGAGCACACAGACAGGATTCATAAATGTCTCTGGCCATGATTCAGGTCTTTGCCAAGGTTCCCAAGTCATTTTGTCACATGACTGATCACTGGGGGGTCGTGTTGGGTGAAAGGTGTGACCCAAGGTAGGGGCTCTGAGAGTTCAGGTGAAGGGATCCCCAAAGCCCAGCTGCCTCCTGTTCACCCAGATAATGCCCCCGCCACCTCATCTCTTGCTCTTCCACAAGAACTAATGACCGCAGCCACAGAAGACGGTTCCATGGTGCATGGTGTATTCCAGGCACTGCTATAGACTCTCAAATATGACGAGGTTAAATCTTCACAACCCAGCTGGAGTGGTGCACACATGGAATCCCAGAGGCTTAGGAGGCTGAGGCAGGAGGATTGCAAATTCCAGGTCAGGCTTGTCAATTTAGTGAGACTTGATTTCAAAATGAAAAAGGCAAAAAAATGAAAAATGGCTGGAGATGTAGTTCAGTGGTCAAGTACCCCTGGGTTCAATCCCTAGCACCAAAAGAAAAAAAAAATCTTCCTGACACCATCAGGTAGAAATAATTCTATTTCCATTTTACTGATGAGAAAATAAAGGCCCAGCAAAGTTAAGTAACTTGCCTAAGGCCACACAGTGCATAAGTGGTAGGATTAGAACTCAGACCCAGGCTGGCTCTGGAGTTGTACCCTCAGCGTTACATAGCTTTGCTCTGGGTTGTTAAGAAGAAATGTAGTTTTAACAGCAGTCATTAGAATTATAATTTGTAACCTTTGATGAGGCCTTGCTAAATGTATATTCTCATTTAATTCCCTGGCACCCCTCTTAGCACTTAGTATGGCCCAATGTAACAACTTCATCACTTCCTGTTTCCTGTCTGTGATGCAAGCTCCCTGGAGGCTGACTGCTTTCATCACTGCTTTAACCGTGCCATTGAGGACATAGTAGGTGCTTTACGTGTGCTTGCTAAAATGGACACCCCCGCCTTTTTTCTGGCAAGGAAACCCACGTTTGGAGAAGCTGAATAACTTTCTCAGCATCACACGGGTGGTGAACAGTGGAGCTGCCCTCTTTGACATGAAACACAGGGTGGTGTCACCCACTGATGGCCAGGCCCTGGCTGCAGAGGTTACGGTGTGCAGAGGGGGGCTGATTCCCGCCCTCTGAGCCCATGTCCAGGTGGAGCTGGCAGACATCTCCACACGTGCTGAGTGTGACCAGGGTGAAGCCCAGGGTGCTCTGGCAGCTGTTAACCAGGCCCTGGTCCCTCCCTGAGCTGCCCCAACTGCATGGAGGGGAAAGAAGGGCAAAGCTGGAGGGGAAAGAAGGGCAAAGCTGGAGGCCCAAAGTTGTGCCACCTGGTGGGTGCGTTTGGTGTGCCTGCTCCCTTCCAGAACATTCACCCTCCGCCCCTGTGCCTGGCAGCCGCCCTGGGGATCTTGAGGAAAGGCCATCTGTCTTCTGCTCAAATAGGAGCCTTGGTGCCTTCAGCTGGTCCCTGCCCACCCACGCCCTTCTCCTTCCTACACTCTCAGGGCTGGGATTGTCACCAAACCCCTACCTCTGGGGAGAAGCCTTTCTTGTTTGTTGAAATTCCAAGCAAACCCTCGCAGGCATTTCACTGGAGACTTGGAAAGCTGCATTTGTAGGACAGGTGTATTCAGATGCTTCCTGGAAGCATGTGGGTCTCCTCTGAAGTGCGCCAGTGGCCAGATGTCCCTGGTGTATTTCCTACACCATGTACCTGGCATCGCATTGACCTCTTTTTGACCAAGCAAGCCTCTGCCCAGCACGTTACATCACTTTGTGTCTCTGTCAGGCTGCTTGGTCCGGCTGCAATTATCTTTTCAAATGAAGAAACTGGATCTCAACGCCAACTCCCAGCTGCCCCGCCAGCCTGAGTGGTCAATGTAGTGATTCTCAAATTGTGTTCCCTGGAACACTAAAAACTTCTACAGAGGCACCCCAGGAACCAGAGAGGCAGTGGGAAGTGCTTGTCCCTGTTTTATCTCTGCTCTGTTGTATATGTTGGGCTTGGATATACAACGTGAAGTCACATTTTGTAGGAAGCAATGACTTTATTGACTCACATGCCCCGTCTCTGTCCTCTATGCCCTGCTCCCTTCTGTAAGGGTGGGAGCCCAGCCACGGGTGGATGGTTGTGGGATGCCTGTTGGATTCATGTCTGGAGTGACCCCAGCCTCAGCAGCCATGGCTGGTCAGAAGTCACTGCCAAGAGTGACCCCTTCCTGTATGCCCCTTCTGTTGCAGGAGCCGTCCGCAGGAGCTGGCGAGGTCCTCTTGTCCATCAGCTACCTCCCGGCTGCCAGCCGCCTCCTGGTGGTGCTGATCAAAGCCAAGAACCTCCACTCCAGCCAGTCCAAGGAGCTCCTGGGGAAGGGTAAGTTTAAGAGGGACCTCCAGCCACTGGGT
This sequence comes from Xerus rutilus, assembly GCA_028644305.1. Classification (NCBI taxonomy): domain Eukaryota; kingdom Metazoa; phylum Chordata; class Mammalia; order Rodentia; family Sciuridae; genus Xerus; species Xerus rutilus. Next base: position 18,390,835 of record CM053399.1, read on the forward strand.
GTGTGTGCGAGGGAGCGGGCACCTGTCCGGAAATGGGGAGCGGAGAGCCGGAAGGTAGAATGTGAGCGTGTTTCTCAAGTCTAGGGTGCTGGGGTCATTGTCTCCACCCAGCACAGAATTGAAGAACAGGACACATTTGCCAGGCATGGGGGCACAGCCTGTAACCCCAGCGGCTCAAGAGGCTGAGGCAGGAGGATCACGAGTTCAAAGCCAGCCTCAGCAACGGCGAGGCGCTAAGCAACTCAAGTGAGACCCTGTCTCTACATAAAACACAAAATAGGGCTGGGGATGTGGCTCAGTGGTCGAGTGCCCCTGAGTGCAATCCCTAGTGTCCCCTTCCCCCCAAAAATGACACAGAGATAACAAGCAAGCAGCAGGTTTATTGCAAAAGCCACAGAGACAGACTTCTCTGGAGAGAAGGGGCCCTGGAGCCAGAGTCCTGTGGGGGGTTTTGACCTGTTCTTTTTATGGTCTCTGGAATTTCCTCCTTTCCTTATCTCCTCCCCTGTCCGTGCTCTCCTCTCTACTATTGATTGGTGGCCCCTCTGTCCACATGACTATTTTAGTTTTTCTTTTGGATCCCCACTTAGAGGCATGAGTACAGAAGTGTCTGTCTGATTGGGTCCCTGCTAGAGTCCGTGAGCGCTTTCATCCAGCAGGAAGCTGACCTCATCAGAAGACCCTCTCCGTGCTCCTCTGTTCTGCCCCGCCCCCCCTACTGTCCATCCTGCCCGGGCTGCCTAAGCCCTCCTGCACCTCCCTCCAAGTCACCCTCACATGTGGCTTCCACCTAAAGCTGCAAACTAATTTTGAAGGACACACTTCTTTGAGTTCGCTTCCATTTATTCCTGGGCCCAGATAGGAGGTACCCGGGGCTCCCTGCCTTGGAGATCTACCATGAGAGCTGTCAGCATGGATCCCAGGGAGCCCAGGGGCAGAGACTACTCAGGGAGTGGAGCGCCTGGGCCATTGTGAAACCCAGACCCTGCTGGGCACATGTCTTGGGGAGCTGGTGATGTGGGGAAGCCTGGGCTCCTGCTCCTGTCTGTCAGCCACCGCTGCCCTGCACGCCCTCCCCAGTCTTTTCTCTGTTCTCAGCCTTGGCCAGCTGTCACCCCCACACCCGCTGAGTGTGGGTGATGGCAGAAGGTGTGTGGGTGAGGCTGAGGCCTGAGGCGTAGGGCATCTGTGCCCCACATGCCCACAGAAGCCTCCTTCCATCATTTTGGAAGCCTTGGTTTTCCCTTCTAGATACCCCAGCACAGGTCCCAAGTCTGGGGGACCACTCAGCAGGAGAGCAGCCCAGGTTAGCAGAACAGACTTGGATCCTGAACTGGGATCCAAGTGCTCATAACAAGATATAAATAAGTCTCTACTTATAGAAGAATGCAAATATAGAATTGCCACTGTGTTCTGAATCTTTGAGCAAAAGATTTGGGGCGAACAAAATCAGAAGGGTTGAGCTTGCTGGAAGATTCTGGAGCCCAAGGTCAGAGTTCAGTGCTTTGTCCTTTCCCTTCCAGTCAGTTCACTGCTTCTTTCTCTTTTTTTTATACCTCCATAAGGACAATTACAGCTCAGCACTTTGTCTCTGAAATCTCTTTGCTGAAATAACAAACTAACCACCCGGGGGTGGTAATTATAGCAATAAATACAAAGTAACAATCATTCTCACATTAGCTTCCGGAACCTTGACTAATGAAATAGGAATGCCATCCTGAGCTAAGGAGAGCTGTCTGGTGACCTATGGGTGGGTTACCTGGGGTAACAATGCTACTGGGCAGAGCCTCGGGTGGGGGACAGGCCATCTGCTTTCACTTTCCACATGAAGCTGAGGTCCTCAAAGGAAGGCTTGCAGAAAGTACATGTGAGCACTCCACCAGGCAGCAGATCTGCTCTCTCAATAATGAACGGGTCAGCTTGCATGGAGCCTGGAGGGGACAGGGACCTGGGAACAGCATTGCTTTTCTGATCTGATTTAAAATGTAGCTGAGCCATTATTCTGGACTTGGCTTGATCTAATGATATGAAGTTACATGGAAGGGCTCCTGGCGAGTGACTTCATATCCATCCCATGGTGGCACCTCACCAGGCCCTAATAGAGACTGTTCAATGACCAGCATCCTAAATTACCCCGGATCCCCAAACCTCAAATACCAAGTGCTTCCAAATCTGAAACTTTAAGCACAAGTGGAAAATTCTAACACCATGAAACTTGGTTCCTGCACAAAATTATTTTAAAAATCGCATAAAATTCCCTTCAACCTGTGTGTATAAGGTGCATATGAAACATAAATACATTTCATGTTTAGACTTGGGTCTCATCCCCAAGATATCTCAATATGTATATGCAAATATGACCCTGAAACATTGCTGGGCCCAAATATTTTGAATAAGGAATCTTCAGCCAGGAGAATCAATTTCCCATGCTTCAGAGTAAGTTCTACAGAGGCAGGAATTTTTGCTGGATCCCCACATCTAGACCAGTACTTAATAATTGTTGAATAAACACATGACCCAGAGGAGGTGTTGAGAGGGACCCCGGGAGCTCACTTGGCCTCTCTCTCTGTCTCTCTTTCCTCCCTGCCCCTCCTCAGATGTCTCTGTCAAGGTGACCTTGAAGCACCAGGCTCAGAAGCTGAAGAAAAAGCAGACAAAACGAGCCAAGCACAAGATCAACCCCGTGTGGAATGAGATGATCATGTTCGAACTGCCCGATGACCTGCTTCAGGCGTCCAGTGTGGAGCTGGAGGTGCTGAGCCAGGACGACGCGGGGCAGAGCTGGGCCCTGGGCCGCTGTAGCCTGGGCCTGCACACCTCCGGCTCCCAACGCAGCCACTGGGAGGAGATGCTCAAAAACCCACGCCGGCAGATCGCCATGTGGCACCAGCTGCACCTGTAGCCGCCCAGCCCAGCCTCCTCGGGCACAGCCCCATCCTCCAGCCCCACCATCCTCCGCCATCTCCCCTCTCTACCCCACCCTCCTATGATGCTCAGAAGGCACAGCAGATGTGTTTGCAAAGCCCAGGACCCCATTCCCCTCTCACCACACTCCCGTATTTTTAAAAAAAATAACAAAGCCAGCCGGGCAGTGTGTGGAAATGGGCTGTTCAGGTCACACTGAGCAATGCCATTTTGCCCATCTGTGTCATCAGGTGTGCCTCTCATGCAGGTGTTGCAGGTGAGGTTAGCCAGAGGCGGGGAAGCTCTAGCTAAGGAATTTTGAGTGCAAAGAAGATTTGGCTTTTTAAAACTAAGCATTTTGAAAAATGATAAATAAAATAAAATCATCCTGTATCAACCCATCAATCAGATCGTCTGGGTGAGATGCAATCTTAGCCAGCATTAAATCCAGCTCCCTACTGCAGGCAGTGACCCCGCAGTTCTGCCATTAGTGTGTGAGGAAATCACCAGCAGATCCCTGGCTGCCTGTGGACGTCCCAGATCAGTGTTCCCCGCCAAAGCCCAGACTCCACCCTCAGCCAGCACAGGTGATTCCGTCACAGAGCGGGGAGGACTGTGCTTGGAGAGATCCTTCTACAACATTCCAGCCAGTTCCAGCCAGTCCTCGATGGGCCCCACCACCAGGGGACACCCAGTTCCAATGCTGGACTTCTCAACTGTCATAGTGAATTTAGATCCTGTTTTTATTTTAATTCTTCATTGCGAAATCTGTGCTTTTCAGATTCTGCTCTTGGACAGCATTGTGTGTGGGTTTTTTAAATGGAAGCACTTCATTGTTTTATCTTTAAATCGGCTTATGTGATACTTGGGGAACCCTTCCCCCACAAAGTGTACATGGGATCCCCTGTGCATCCCTGGGCTGGATGTTGACTGAGTCCACCAGCATCACCAAAGTGACCCTGTGAGACAGACCTGCCCCTTCTTAGCCTTCCAGCCACTCCAGGAAGAAGTCAGTTAGGAACGTGGTCTATTGCATCCAGCTACACCAAAATAGAGATAGAAGACACCTTTAAAAAGGAAACGAGGTCTTTTACAAATGCGCCTCCCTCCTTCCCTCTGTTTGGGGACTTCTGCTGTAACGGGTGAATGACCAGCAGCTCGGGGTTGACCTTGTTATTCCCGGTGACATCACCATGGTTCATTCACTCTACAAGATGCACTTGCGGAGTGGCTGGAGCACCCGCTGGGGAACCCAGGCCCCTGGGTATTCTGTGGGCACTGTCCTCAGAGTCTCAGCATGGCTTTCTGTCAAATAGGACCAATATCAGGGGAGCTGTCTGCATGGGATGTGACAGGCCAAATGGTGTCCAAAAGCTGTTGGCTAAGGACAGACTCTAACTGATGACCTTTAAGCTGCATTAGTGTCTTTCACTTCAAGTTGGCAGTGGAGAATGCCCAGAAAGTGCCAGGGCCATGCAGATGTTTCCACCGCCATGGATTCTGCATTTGGATTCCTCTTCAAACTTTGGGCTCCAAACTCTAAAGTCTGGACTTTCAGGTGTCACCCCAGTTCCCTGATGTAAATGAGGATTTCTAGATGGAATCAGGGCATCCTTCCTCCACGAGGCCAGTCATTCTTAACCTCTCCCTGAGAGTCTGAGCAGGGACCTGTAACCTTGGGTCATGATTTGCTCTTTCTATACGGAAACAGAAACACCTTTGAAATAGCTTCTACCCTGGAAAATCGGAAAAGCATCTAATCCTTCCACAGGCAAGTCTTTCGGATAGTTGGAAACCTTGTCCCTTGAGGTGGACCAGCCCTTGCCAAGTGTTTCAAGGTGAAGCATCATCAGTGTTTTCCTAAAGCGTGTTTCTGAGATCCACCCTCCATCTCCCCTTGGTCTCTTTTGCTTGGCTTGGCAGAGACATGAGCATGTTCCCGAGGTCAGCTGAGAGCTGACCTTATGGTGTTCTTGGTAACATCTGCTCCTCCGGTCTATAAAAGTTTGGGTTTGGACTTAATATCAGGGAAACCTGGGTTCTTTTCCCCTATAAACCTATACACCTGCCTTGGAGCCCCATCAAAGGACATGCAAGGGGGGCTGGGCAGGACTCCTGGCCCTCGAATATCCAATTCACCCACAGTCTTCCATGCATTACTCTGGATCCCAAAAGTTTAGTTTTCCAAAATCCAAACTAAAGGTTGCCCCTGATAGGAGCGGCATTCCACCACAGGACATCTCAGTGTCGGCCACAACCTCCTCAGCAGGGATGCACGGAAAGAAGGTCAATTCTGTGGGGGTTTTGTCTGTGCATTCACTGGCACCTGCCAAGTACCTAGGATAGAGCTGTCCACGGAAGCTCCATGTTTGTTGAATGAATTAATAAAGGATGTGTGGATGGATAGTGGAGGAGCCCGGAAGAGACCCTATGAATGGCAGAACAATAGCAATCTAGAGGAACTGTCAACGGGAAAGGCACAAGTTATCTTCGTTGGCCTGCCCTTTCAGGACATTGAGTATTACTGTCCAGTTAATGACAAGCCATAGATCTCCATAGAAATGTAATCAACAAAAGAAGACAATGTCACGGCTATGCTTTTCCACCAAAACTCCCTTTGGGTGAATTTTAAATTATCCACAGACGTCAAACTGCCTAATACAAAGGTAATCTTCCCCTCAGCTGACCTTGAACCAGGCATTTGCAGTTGACCTCTGAACTAGCGATTGAGTCTGCGTGAACACAGCTGATCATTGCTGAAAGGAACACCTTGATCTTTGTGGACACATTTTCCAAGAGAGCTGTGCAGCAGAGTTGAAAATAAAGCGAGACCATTTCAGGCTGAACTGTTACCCAGAACGTGACCCGGTTCTTTCAGAGATATCCTGGGGATTAGACAATTAGGAGTCAGCCTCATGACCTGGGAAGCCATGCTTACCTCCAATCCAGATGGATTTGTGGAGGAGCCGCTCCCCAGGCCCGAGACAGGACTTGGTGCAGGTTGGATGGCCAGTGGCCCTCGTGGAGGTGAAGTAGAGGTGAGTGAGGATCACAGGTCTTCAGGGTCAATTCCTTGGGATTAAAGGAGTCTGGGTTGGAAGGCAGCTGTGGCCTGAGCCACACTGAGGTGGGGGCCGCCCAACAGAGATGCAGTCTGCGTACTGTTAGTTTTACCTTTAGTGTTTCCTGCTGTCAAACGCTCTGTGTGTGTGTGTGTGTGTGTGTGTGTGGCAGTCAGGAACTGAAGCACAAAAAGACGCAGGAGGCATTGTGGTCCTACGTCTGGTGTTACACTTCAGAGCAAAAACCTTGCAGTGGCAAATAAATAATTTCCAACAGGGTGAGCAGCTTCGTGTCCCTCTTTTTGTTCTTTTACTTCATATGTTGGACATAGAGAAAAAAAATGCATGCGGTCAGCCCTCGTAGACCACCGCCAAGTTTAATAAAACTCAACAACTACAGCAAAGTCCCTCAAGTGCCCTTTATGTAGGAGACCAGGACCCTGAACTTGGCTTTGTAATCCCATACATTCCTTTATAATTTTCACTATATGCACCTGTACATCCCAAGCAGTATATAGTACCTTGTTTTTGTAGCTTTTTAAAATCATACCACACAATTTTTGCTCACCACTGAAATTTTGAGCTTCATCTCTGCAGGCACATGTAGTTCTGGTCATTTCTTTTTCACTGCTATATAATATTCCATCATGTAGATATACCACAGCCCATTCTGTTGATGTGCATGTTGAATTTAGACACTTCCCCTTTATTCATTCATTTCCTTCTTTCTCTTTCTTTCCTTTCTTCTTTCTTTCTCCTTCCTTCCTTCCTTCCCTCTTTCCTCTCATTCCCTCACTTTTTTCTTTTCCTTCCTTCTTCCCTTTCTCCCTTCCTCCCTCCATCTTTCCTTTCTCTTTCTCTTACAGGAAATGTTGCTATGAACAGTCCCATGATTTCTCCTATGCACTTGTGCAAGTTCCTTTAAGCTATACACCTAGGAGTAAGTGCAATTGCTTTAACATAGAGTTCTCATTTGGGAGGCTCTCCTTCTTCTTTAACATCCTCTGAAGAAATGCTCCATCAATGGGGTCAATGCAGCAGCCAGGGGTACCCTTGAGCTCCTAGATCCTGCCACCCTGGACCCTCCAGGTGGCCAGTCAGTAGGACATCAGCCCAGGGACTCCCAATTAGAATCTAAGGCTGTTAAATGGGATAGATGGTTCACAGGTGATGAGACGCCCTTGCTCTCCCTACCTGTGCACGTTGCTCCTTAGTTTATATTATATACAGACATGGATCATATCTTAGAACTAGGATCCACACTTTCATGATAAAATAGGGTAAGTGGGTTTTACCTCACCTAGTCAAATATTATATAAACTGTTCCCAGGTAGTTATAAATACAGCCACCTGGGCCCAGAACTGATATTTAGAAGTCTGGATTTGTGTAAAAGAAAACTGGAAGAGGGAGGAAGAGCTTAGCAATCTCACCGTCGTTCCTGAACCCACACACCCGAGCTGCGTGGACAACACAGAGCCCTGTGTAAGACCAAGAACCTGCACCCCTGCCTGGCTCTGTCCCTGGCCACCATCACGCCCTGGGAAAGTCGCTTGCCCCTGGGCCTCAGTTTCTATGTCTATAAAATGAATTTGGACCAAGTGATCAGTAAGGCGCCTTCTGGCTTTGAGCTTTTGTGATTCTGTGATCTAGACTGACCAAAACCCCCTTCCACAGATAACTGGGTCTCCAACCTCATGCAGAAAACACACCAAAGCCATGTCCTGTGTACCTGCCCTGCCCACCCCACATCTGCTATGCCCCCATCCCACAGTTCCTGAGGGCCACCCACTGCTCTAGACAATCCGCCACGCACCTGGGGCTCTGAAGCAGCCTTTTCCTGTTTCCTCATTGCTAATGGGGCCCCAGGTCATTTTCCAGCCAAGAGTCTCCTGTAGCGTCAGGCGGAAGCACCTCCATTTTGAGGGATCTCGAGCGTCTGTTTGGTCTCACTCCTGGGCAGACGCCCAGCAGAGACGAAGCCGTGAGATGTACACGGCCGGGGACGGCTGCCTTAGTGTTGGAAAACTGCCTCACGCTCCCCTTCCTCCTCTCCTCCAGGTGAGCCAGCACAGATGGTCCCTGGCAGGGGCCTGAGCAGCCTTGCCAAGCCAGAGATGGAGGTGCTTGCTTGAGAGGAGGGTGGCGGGAAGCTAGCCTTGACATTGGAGGCCAGACGTTGCCATGGAAACCAGCCTAGCATTGACCACCATGTGTTCAGAGCCCAGTGGTGGCTTGTCCCTGCTGAGATGCTGCTGTGGACATGCTGTGTCAGTCTTCTGTGCACCCGATGCAAGTCTCTCTAAGACACATGCACCTAAGGGTGGGTGGAATCGTGTGACATAGAACGCTGTGCGCACGTGGGCCTGTACCTGGTGTCTGTGCCTGAGCACTGAGCCAAAGGGGCTACACACCATCAGGGATGCCAGGACGGGGCACGGCCTCCTGGGCTCCGACTTCATTCATGAGAAGATCCAATGACATGGAGACTTGTGGATCCTCCTTCTCTGGCATCCCCCAAAGAAATCCTCTGTCAGAGGATGGGACCGCGCAGGGCTGAGGGGTCTGATGAGAAGTTTGTACTGAACCCCAAGAGCAGTGAGAAACCACTGAAGGGTGTGAGGTATGGAGGATGCTGTTGGCTGGATTTGTGCTTTAAAAAGATCATTCTAGAAACTGTCGCATGGAGCCCTCAGGTCTCCAGGCGGCTGGCCAATCTCCTGAGCCTTCTCTCTGGGGTGAACTCAACTCATCTTCTGGACCTTGGAGAGGAGCTGGGGAGACGAGGGAGGGATGGGAATGGAACAGATCTTGGCCCTCACCACATCCTCCAAGGTGCCCTTTGGGGAGACTGACCCCATGACCACGTACAGACGGGGGTCTTTCCTCTTCCCTCGGTTCCCGGTGATGGAATCACAAATACTTCCCAGAAATGGCTGCAAAGGTGGGTCAGACCTGGGTCGCCTGGGGAGGGCAGCAACCCTGGTCCACCTGGGCTCCTTTGCTCCTTTGTCCCCAATCCTGTTTTGGGAAGAAGAGAACTAGAACATTCCATGGGGACCACGGAGCAGCTTTCACAAGAAGCCTCTAAATGACCAACAGGGTAGGGGCAACTTCCGGGGCTGGGAGGAAAACAGCAGACACTAGAAAGGAGAAAGGAGGAGGAAGGAGGCCTCTGACTGGAAGCTAGGTATGGGGGGGAGCAGAGCAGGAGGGCTGGTGGCTCCGAGGAGCAGTTGAAAGCACAGTGTCTATGTCCTTACTGAGTTTACTCCCACCCTCTTCCCAAAAGAATCTGGGTGGAACACCACCTGTCTGTCACCCACCCCCACACCAGCGCCTGAGGAGAGACCCTTCCCCCAGGCCTGTAAGTGGAGAATCACACAAGGCATTAGAGGGCAAAGTGGGTCATGTTTAACTGCAATGGGGTCATGCACATCCTCAGAGTCTCGTGGGATAAATGCACGTGAGGTAAATTTATGTATTTTAAGTGGATTTGGTCCCATGGCCTTTGGCCTCGCTGGTGGGGGAGGCAGGCGGGTGTTACCTGCTAGACGTGAACTCCAGCTTACTGTCCAAAAGGTGCTGAAGAGGCCTCCTCTAGTTCCTTCCAACCTGGAGCAGGCAGGCTTCCTCATGGACACCTGAGCCCTTGGGATGGGGACCGCTCCCAGCTATACAGAAGACTGAAGTGGAGGCAGGGAGGCAGGGATATGACCTTTGCAAGTAAATTTAAATGCTTTTATTAACAATCATCTTACATACGGATAATATGACAAAAGAAAGTTTCTGCGTACATATTATGATAAACCAACATAGCTCTATTTGTATCCAGTGTTCTAGGTCCCGGCACACAGGTACTATAAAGCATAGTCTGCAAAATAATAACATAGAGAGGGTTTTTTTTTTTTAAAGAAAGAAAGTATTAACATATGAATATGTATGTGATAATAGACTCCTAGGTATTTCCCCCCACTCCCACTTTATTTTTCCTTTGTGATTGAAATGAAATCGGTTCAGCAGCGTGGGGGTGGAGAGGAGGAGAGAGACCCGGGGCTGGAATCAGACTGCTGGTTCTTCCCGAGAGACAAAAGTGAAGACCGAGGGGTGCGCCAGGGCAGCCTGGCCTCGGTCTCTTTGTGAGCAGTATTGTAACCGGCTGTCCTCCTCTGTGCGGAGGCTGGTCCCCTTGAGGCCCTGTGGCAACTCTCTCTCTGAGGTACAGTGCATTGTGGGATTGCTACTGGGGATGCCCATCCTCTGGCCATGGGAGGTCCCCCTGGAGAGGGAGGACGGCTGGGGCCAGGCCTGGACTCTCTGGAGCCAGGCACTGGACAGTGTTCTGAGACCCAGCTGGCAGCTAGTGTGGCTCAAGAAGGTGGGCGCTGGCAGAACAGACCCTGGCCCTGACTGTGGTCCAGAGCGGGGCTCTGCTGGAGACTGAGGTATGCTGGTAGGACGGTGAGGGAGAGTGGGCGGGGCCGGAGGAGGTGCTGGATAGGAAGGAGGTGCCTTTGTGGAGCTGAAGGGCAGAGGCAGGTCTGCAGGCCCTGGGTCTCCCAAGGTGCCCAGCCCCAGCAGCCCCTCCCCTCCAACCTCGAGGGGAGAGAAACAACCAAGGAAACTGGAAGCAAATGGGTCTGGGCTCCTGTCGGGGCTGCACAAGCCCTCCGTCGTGCAGCCAGGGGCACCAGGGCCCTTCTGGCTCCCAGATGCCCCTACCCAACTCAGGGTGGGAGCCCAGGACAAGCTGAGAGCGGCACCCTGCCCAACAAAAGTGCATAGACCTGGGGTCCCCACTCAGCCCCTGCCTTGAGTCACAAAATCCGAACAGTGTATGTGAAGGAAACCGGTTACCACGGGCGGGGGAGGGGCGCACTCCGGGCAGGAGGGGGAACAGCGTTGACCTGAGTACAGCCGGCAGCCGCCGCACGCAGAGCGCGCGGGACCAAAGCCCTGCTTCTGAACTTGAGTTGCCATTGCATTTATGAGTGTGTGGGCATGTCTCTCCCGTCGTTCCCTGTTAGCAGATGGCCCCTGCTCTGGCCAGAAAGCCTCTGGGGGAAGGGGAGCGCCGCGTGGAGATGCTCGCGCCGCCCACTGCCCCTCCTGCTCCCTGGCAGACGCTGGCGGAGTGGGCGAGGCACCCTAGACGGCTGCTCTTCAGAGGCTGGGCCTCTAGGGGGCAGCAGAGGCAGCTAAGAGGGAGGGACGCATCTCAGTCCCTGTGCACCTTTCCTATGGCCACCCGCGTTGCCCATGCCCGGTGCGCGCGAGGGTAGTGGGAAGTTTGTGCAATGGTCCCTCCAACAGGGTCAGCCACCACACCCTATGCCAAGCATCAGTGACCACCTCAGCCTAAGCTTGTGGTGGGGGGAGGTAGGGGCACTTCAGCTGGAGCTCAGGGGGTGTCCCCTTCCAACCTCAGACCAAGCCTGTGGAAAAGGAGAGAAAGTGCACCGAGGGCCGGGACCCAGCCACCCTCCTCTCCCATACTCCAGGTCGGAGGCCCCATGGCCAGCAAACGGCCGGCTGAGCTACCCGCCACCCTCCTCCAGGGACCTGCCTCTCCCTTGGCACAACACAGGGAGGGATAGGCTTCCCCGCTGCTTTTCCAGCTCCATAGACTCTATTTTTTATATCTATTTAAAACATAGAAATGTATAAATATATAGGATATTATTTATAGATATATAGACGTGATTTAATCTTACTCTGTGTGAAGCCGTCCTGTATATGTCCATATATACAATATACATGCTGTAACGTCAGTACTGAAAACGCACACGCCCCGCTTCCACGCAGGCCTCCCATGGAGCCTGGATTGCATAGGTATTTCCAGGGCAATACCACCTAAATGGATGGAGGGGAGAGAGTGCCAGCTGGAAGAGGAGGACCGTACCATGTTTCTCCCCAAAGGGCACTTTTTCTCTCTCTGGCTAACATGCAAAGATGACCTCAAAGGCTCCTTGAAATCACAGCTCCATCCACTCAACTGAGGCACCCTGACCAATAGAAGGCAAGAGAAGGGCCTCCTTCCAAGCAGGAAAAGGGCTTTCTACATCTCTTGACAAACCTTCTAGAACCCAGCAGGGTGTCTGGACTCAACTGTCCTGGGCACTGTCCTTTCTTGCCTCTAGAGACCTGGGCTTCCTGCTTTGGCCATCCCAGCCCCACCTGGCAAAGCCTGCTTCTTGGAGGGCCCCAAGGGTATGTGTGAGTGCCAGAGTGACCAGGGCCTTCGGCCAAAATGGGACACATGGACCAAGAAGCACAAGTGCCACTTGGAGATGAACCCATAAGTCCGCAAGCCAAAAGCAGATCTAGATACAGAGCTCCGGGGCCTAGAGCAGGAGGAAAATGGAGGAGGGCGGGTCTCCAGAAGGGAGAAGTTGTACTCCAACCCACTGGGCTACCTCTGGAGCCCCGTCAGGCTCCAGGTGGGCAGCTGACATAGTGTCAACCCAAAGCCAAGTGGAGCCAAATCTGTGTCCATTCCTGTCTCTCCACTATTGTGTTTAGCCTGCCACTTGCCCCCCGCCACCCCCCCCCCGTACTTCTTTCTTGGTGTCGCCTCCAAACAATACTGTTTTTAACTAATTACAAAGTCCTTTCTCCAAATGAAAGGACTCGCACAAGCAAGTCAAGAGGAGGGACCTCAGCAAGACAAGTGGACTTGGAAACATGGAATGGAGCAGAAGGCAGAGACCCTCAAACACCACAGGCTCAAGGACCCAGCACTGAACTTGGCCATCCAGGGCTCAGGACCTGATCCTGCTCTCATTCCCAATGAGACTGGAGAAATAAGGATGTGCCCAGCATCACAAGATGTCACAGGCGGTGATTTTTAAAAAAAAGGGGGAGGGAAACTGCTATTTCCAGTGGACTCCCTGTTCCAACAGGCAGGCAGAACTGCCTGGGGTTCCTGACCAGGCAGGAGTTGCAGACAGGGTGCATTTCACAGACACGACATGGCATTGGGTCTCTCTAAGGAAGAGCAGATCATTTTAATCGTGAGGGCCTGTGGCCCCAGTCTGTGCAACACAACTACTTGGCACAACTGGTCACCAACCTGGACCTCAATCTTGATCTCACGGCCCACCCTCTTCATAAGCCAAAGAAAACCTCCAACTGGCCACCCAGTGAGGACAAGTCTTAGCTCTAGACACATACTTCTTCTAAGTCTATGGAGGTCACTCCTAAGCCAGGGCTGAGTTAAAGGGCTCTGCTCATCTGCAGTGACCACATGTGAGAGGCTGGGACTGCCTGTCCACAGTTTTTATACCTATTCAAGGTATTGCGCTAGTAAAGCATGTGGTTCCCTGGGTCAGACAGAGTGTCCCCTCAACCCGAGCCCTTCAAAAGGAAGGGAGGGGTGGGACAGGCCTGGGACAGAAACCACATATCATCTCAAGCAGAGTTCACAGGACAGAAGCCCTGAGCCTCCCAGGGAGCACCCAGGCGGAGAAAAGGCCTCGTGCAAATTGCAGCGCCATGTCCCATGTTGGTCCCTGGTTACCCCATGTCCCGAGGCACAGTGGCCTACAGAGTGTCTGCCACAGCTTGGGCCTAGCTATTAGCAGAAGCTGCGAGCACCCGAGATTGAGAGGCCCCTGACGGACTTAAGACCACCGATGAGTTCAGCTGCTGGACGCCCCAAGCCACTGCAGGGCGGGGCCTCCTACAGCCAAGTCCTGCTTGCTAGTGGCAGCGTGTGTGTTCTCCCAGGCCCCAGTGCAGGTCACTGGCTCCCGGCTCCCTCGGGAGGCTCAGAGTAGGCACTGGCATAGGCTTGGGGGGTCTTTTCCCCCCAGCTGGAGATTGGAGCTCATTTTGGCCGTGGGCCCTGGGGGAACAGTCACATCCCTGACGAGGTGCTCAGGAGTGGTCTGACCCTCCCAGCAGAGGGTCCCCATGCAGTGGGTCAGAGGAGGCGCAGAGGGGCAGGCGGTGTAAGGCAACTGTTGGCGAGAGGAAAAGAGCCCACCCACTGTTTCTGCCCCACACCTGCGGCCATGTTGCCAACCAGCCCTGCTCTTACCCACCTCGGTCTCTGCAGCGTTCAGAACGCTCCCCAGACAGCAGTCTGTGTGCACTAGGGGACAGGAAGTCCTTAGGCAGGAGCTGGGGGATGCGGGACCTTGTGCCTTGCAACAGAATCCCACTTGATGTTGACCGTGACCCCAGTTAGGCTGTGACCCAGCCAGGAGGAGCTGGGGAGGGAGATTCCAGCTCAGGGCGGGCAAGTGGAACCAGGCTGGGAATTTCAAGCATCTGGAAGGGGGTTTTAGGCCTTTCCTGCCCTCTCTGTGCTCAGAGGAGGGTGGGGAGGCACGGCTGGGGGCGGTGAAGGTCACCAGCAGGGTGCATTGATCGTTGAAGAAGGCAGCATATGAAGCCCGGCAGTGGGACAGTTGGAGGAACCCGGTTTTGTTTTCTGGTGTTTTGTTTTAACATGCTACATCACCACTGAAAACAAACAAAACCATTTCAAAAATAATATATAATATAATATATATATATATTTATAATGAAAAGCTATTGACTAGCAGCAATGATTCTAAAGTTATCTTAGCACCAAGACCATGGGGGTGAGAGGAGGGATCTGTGAGGGGAAGGACCAGCAGGACCAGGAAGGGCAGTGATGTTCAGTGTGATGACATTTCCACGATGGTTCTCATGGTGGCACAAGGCCGCAGAGACAAGATCAACCAAGAAGGAAGGAGGCCACCACAGTTCTAGAATGTCTGAGCCAAGCAGGCCAAGGGCTTGAGGGCCTCGCCTGTGGCCAGATCTTAACACTCTCCACTGATGGGGAGAGACAGGCAAGCGTGCCCACATGGTCCAGAGCCTCCTCCCTCCCCTAACACGACCTGCGTCCACCTTACAGGATCTCTGCATATAAAATATGCACAAATCAGATGTAGAAACATGAACAGAAGTTTCAACAGCTCATGCACATATCTGAAAACTCCCTTGCGAGGTATACTGGTAGTTAAATGACCGAAAGAGCTCGGATGTGACTCCTCTAGCTTACACCACTGCTTGCCCCAGGGATTAGGCAAGTGGCCATTTCTAAAGCTTATATTGTGGTTGTGGGGTGTGTGTGTGTGTGTGTGTGTGTGTGTGTGTGTGTGTGCCTAAGTTGATGCCTTGAGAATCTGGTCCCGCTTCCTGTTTGCTCCTTTTCTTTGGGACATCTCTACCCTGTTCAAAAAAAAGGAAGCCCACAGAAACACTGCCCAGTCTCCCATGACCTTCCTGTCAGGCGTCACCAGCCCGGAAGGCCTCCCTAGGGACTCTCATTTGAGTGACGCATAACCCAGGGCACAACTTGCAGTGACAGCTCCTGCTCCTTAACTATACAGCAGGGGCTTAATTATTAAAGGAAAACAAAAATACCCCAACACAGTATATGATTATAAAGACAGAGTATAAATAATTCATGTCAATCGAATATATATGCTTTTCATTTTCACCTGTTTTTAGCCAAAAATCGCCATCCCGTTGGGGTCTGGATTTGTTGGCTTTTAGTCTCCCCAGCGGCCCTGGATCTGAATGGGATTCTATCATTTTATCCTCCACCACGTATAAACAGGAATGCCAAAAGCCCACCCTTCTCCCTTCCCCTGGATGGCAAGCTCGGTTATAAGGCCATTCTGCCTTTGATAGAACAGGTAATATCTTTAAATCCAGGGGCCTGGAAGGAGGGCATGGGCAACCAGGGATGGGAGGGGGCGACGGGGGTGGAGGGGTGGGGTGGGTTCACAGTTTGACCAACACCTGTGTTTGTGGGACAGTGAAGGAAATGAGTAAAAAAAAAAAGAAATCCGTCAGGCTGAAGTCCAGTTGGGGACGAGGACACCCCAACCCACGCCATGGAAATCAGAAACCCGATTCAGCCGGATCAGAATGTCAATGAAGAAACCAAGAACCCCCCAACCCGCACCCTTACACCCAACAGAAAAAAAGGTGAGAACGTAACCCCAACCCCAACCCGGCCCCCCACCCCCCACCATGGAAACAGAAACAGAACGAGCTACCTAAAGGCGGTGACAGAGACCCGTCATTTCAGCTTATGCTGTCGGTGACTGTCGGGTGGGAACACGCGGGGCCCAGCACATGCTCTGCGAGTGGAAACGAGTCGTCACGTATGTTGAAGCTGCCAAACGCTGTAGACAAGAGTCGTCGGTGTCCGACGGTATTCCTTTCTTGCTCCCAGTAGCTTCTGGTGGACATGTCACCTTGGTTTTTTAAAAATTTTCAGTGTGGGTTTTTTATATATATATATAATATAATATAATATATATTTATATAATATATCAAAGCTTGTGAGTATAGATTAAAAAAATATTCAACAGCTTAGTGAACTGTGCAGCGCGGGCTCCCTACATGTCTGGGTAGAACTCGGACCCGTGGTCTACGGCCTGCAGTGCCGGCTTCTGCTCCAGGGCCGACATCCTGCTGACGACCTCCGCCGACAGTGCGTAGCTGTTGCCAGACTTCTCCTCAAACCAGCTGTCCAGGGCTCGCTTGGCATCGAAGTTGGCGATGGGCGGCCCGTTGACGGCGATGGTCAGCAGGTCGCTGAGCTGCTCCAGGGTCAGGCGGGAGCGGTGGTTTTTGCGGACCCTCTGGAGGGCGTTGCGGCCTTTCTCGCAGCAAGCGGTGGATGTGGGGAGGACTTTAAGGACCTGGATGATCTTGTTCAAGAGCGGGAACCTCTGCTTGTACTTGCAGATGTGGCTGATCAGGTCTTTGAAGCCGTTTTTGGTATAGTAATCAGCCTTGAGCTCTCGCCACTCCACCAGCAGGCTCCCCCGCGGGTCCAGCCCTTCCTTGCAGAGGTCCCGGGAGAAGGTGGGAATGGCCTCCAGGTGGTCGAATATCTGGACCATGTCCTCCTTGCCGTAGCTCACGAGCTCCTCGCTGCTCCTGGGCCAGGCAGCCAGGTCAAACACCTGGCAGGCCTTCACGAAGATCCGGCTGCGGGAGTCGAACCTCTGCGCCAGGATGACCTGGGTCTTCTGGCAGATCTTCTCCCTGATGGACTGGAACTTGGCTTCCGCCACCCTGAGGTTCTTCATGGCGATCCCGTTGAAGCTGTCCCGGAAATTCTCTTCGAATTCCTGCAGGTACTCTCCCGGGGAATCGGCCAGCCGGCTGATCTCCTGGATGGCCTCCTCGATCTTGTCGTCCACCTGGGACACCAGCAGGTACTCACCCTGGAAGACATAGGCCAGGCGGGAGAGGACGGCGATCACGTCTAGCAGGAAGTAGATGAGCTTGATGGACTGGTAGTCCATGAGGAACTGTAGCAAGGCCAGGGCAATGGCCGAGGCGTCCGCCCGCTGCGTCTGGCTGCTGACATCCTTGAGGTGGGCCACCACCTCCAGGTAGTCCTTGATGAGGGCGTTGAGGACGTTCTGCTCACCGATGATCCACCTCACGGCTCGGATGTCCCCCAGGAACTCGGTCTCCTCGCAGAGGGTGGCGGCTGTGGAGCGCAGCTCACACATGAGGCGGGGCGAGTAGCGGTAGAAGCTCAGCAGCTGCTTCAGGTTGTTCTCCAGCTCCTCCAGGCACGGCAGCTCTTTCCCGCTGATGGCATCCAAGATCTCCAGGTGGGGCCGGTGCACCATGAAAGGCAGGCACAGCAGCCAGGGCAGCGTTTTGCGGATGGTCATGAACATGCTAGCCCGCAGGCTGGCCGTGATGTTGGCCCCATCCACGCCCAAGCCAACGGTTGGCTTCTCATCCTGCAGCCGGATGCCCAAGGCGGTGAAGGCCCGGTCGAGCGCCTGCAGGTAGCTCTCTGTGCTGGAGAACCCCAGCTCCTGCAGGGACAGGAACTCCGTGGCAGGGGGACCATCACTGCTGGTGTACTGGACGTACACGGCCACCGTGTCAGCCAGCAGGTCGTCGCTCTGCCCATCCAAGATGATGCTGAGACAGGGGGACTGGCGGATGCGGTCCACCAGGTCCTCCCGCAGCGCCCGGGCGATGTGGTGGATGAGGATCTGGCAGTCCCCCTCGTTCATGTACTGGTCCACCACCTTGAGCTCACACTTCCTCAGCAGCTCAGCCAGGGGCCGGAAGTCCAGGTAGGGCCTGCCCTCGAGGGCCAGGTGGTAGGCGGTGTTGAAGAGCAGGGTCATGTTGCGGCACATCTCCTCCGTCTTCTCGGGGTGCATGCGGAGCTTGTACAGCTGCAGACACTTCTTGTGCAGGTTGCTCTGGCTGTGCAGCTTGATGGTGTGGATCTTGAACTGCTTGGAGCCGATGATGAAAGCCGAGGTGCGCGATGACTGCACAGTGTACTGGCGGCAGACGTGGCACCACATCTCGTTGAGGGTCGGGGAGTACCGCAGGAACCAGAACTTCTTCAGCCACTCCTGCTTGAAGCGCCGGATTCGGCGTCCGGTGGCAGATGACATCTTGGACGGCTCGTCGGTCGTGGTCATCATATCGTTGGAGACGGATTCATCGGCCGAGTCGACCTCCTGATCATCATCCTCCATGATGGCAGGACCCGAGACCATGCTTTCTGAGGCTGGAAAATAAATGGGAAAGAAACGTTTACCCCCTGGGGAAGGAACATAGATTGCCCCCAAACGAACAGGAAACGCTGTCTGAAAGTGGGAGACCGCCGCAGCCCATGATGGATGGCATCCCAGCCTAGAGTTCATTTCCAAGCACTGTGTTCTCCACATGTGACTTCTCCTCTTTGTAGATCGTCCATGGTGGCCTTTGGCCACCGCTCGCCGCTTTAACGGGCTACCTTCCCTCGCCACCCCTCGCGGGTGCTCCAGAGATCGCAACGTTCCACGTCAGCAGGGAAGACAAATTAGAGGAATAGAACTGCTGGAGGCACACCAAACAGCCCCAGGTCACCCATGGAGGGCTGGGGACGCGTGTGCCCTCCACTAATGAGGTCAGAGGAGGCTTGCGGTCCTGGAATGACGGCAGCTTGACTGTGGCCCCATGTGATTTCAGGGTCAGAACGCACTTGAGCTCAGACGCCTGCTGAATACCTGCACCACCTCATTTGGAACTAAGGGGTGTGGCTAAGGGAGGAGGCGCGCTCAACCCGGCTGCAGAGGCGTGCTGATAACCCGCCCATTCTCAACTAGCTCCACCAGATCTGCGCACCAGCGCAGAAGGGCCAAGCCATGCAGCTAGGTGCCCTGGACTCCCGAAGTCTCATCCTCTGAAAACTCCAGGTGGGGGGATCTAGGACCAGGAGGGGAAGAACAGACCTCGGCAGAGGACAAGGCTATGTTCCAGATTGACACTGGGGATCTGTGAGGGCTTCCCAGAAGGACGCCCGCTGGGGCGTGGAGGCAGAGAAGTTGGGCTTTGGGGTGACACCGTGGTAGGACCACCCAAGAAAGGCAACAGGTCAAGAACACAGCACACACCCCTCCTGCGGCAGAACTTCTTTTATTGACAAGGAGGACATGGGGCAGCACGTGAAGCGTCCCTCCAGAGCTTCAAGCCAGCCTGCCATCGGCACCTGAGGACAGGGGCGCCTCGGGTCCCCCAGAAGGTGGCTCTGACAAGCCCATGGGCTGCCCTCCATGTAGCCCCGTGCGCTCTTCCCTCGGCAATAATCGCATCCACACCCACTTACCTGTGGGGTCAGAGAACTCTGGGAGCTCCAGCACCTGTGTTGGCAAAACAGGGGGCTCTGGAAGCTTCCCAGACTTAAGCATGTCTAACTCTGCCTGAAGCTCCCGGACCTTCTTCTTCAGGCGAATACAATTAGGGCAGAAGGAGGTGGTGGGCAGCTCATGAGCGTCGGATGCCAGGGAGGCCTCGGCGGGGCTGTCAGCCTTGAATGACGAAGGCTCCTCTTCTTCATCCTCCAATGGGCCTGTCTCCTTGGCGACCCCTTGGGGGGTCTTCCAGCCCCCTTCCCCCTGGGTCCGGCTGATGTTCTGCATGCCGTGGGTCACAGTTGTTGCACACCGACCGTAGGCATCGTCCTGGTACTTGGGGACTTTCCTGATGACCAGCGAGGTGCTCAGTGCCAGCTGGTGGGCTTCGACCTTGGCAGATTCCAGAGAGGCCTCCAGCACATCCTTGAAAATGAGGTCAATCTTCTTCTTCTTGGCCTGGGGGTGCACATCCCCCTCATCAAAGCCACGCTTGTAGGGACTTTTGCCCTGTCTCAACACAGGGAGCTGAACAGGACCCCTCAGGTCTTCTGGGTTATCCAGAGCCTGTTCACACTTCTCCCTCTGCAACCTCTTCTCTCCTAGGAAGGAAAACCAGGGTGTAAGGAAGTGGGGAAAACCCCCAAGTGGAGGAACCAACAGAAAACAAAGCAGACCTTCTGCAAGGGGTCACCTGGCACAGCCCTCTGGAAGGAGCCTCTGGGGCAGGCATGACGAAAAATGAGTTAGTGAATGGTGGGAATGAGTCCAAGGACACACACAGTGGAAAGCACTTTTTTAAAAAGGCAGTTTCCAACAAGCCTCATGTGTATAAACTCTATACTTACAAGTTGAGAGAAATCTACAGGGGAGGGTGTTTGTGCCTTCTTTCAAAGGGACTTGCCATCCTTGGGAGAGGAAGTCCTGCCCAATCAAACTGGGTGGATGGGAACATCCCTCAGAGCTGGGTAAGTACTGATTCCCCCCAACCCTTGAGGCTTCCCTTCCAATCCTTGCAATTAGAAGATGGCTGCTTTGACTTGGTAAAAGGTTCACAGGCAACAGCCTTCTCTGTGGCTGTTTGGGAGATGGCCCCCTTAGAGAAAAGTCCATCCCCTAGCTACTGTCTCTTCTAATCCTCCCAGCAATCAGAAGACTAGGAACATGTGAGAAAGCATGATCTGGTTCTCACTGATGACTAAGGCTGGAAGAAGAGGGAAGACAGGGATACCCACAGTTGCTGGAGGCCTCCGAAAAGATCAAGGACAAGGTAGTCACAATGACCCAAAGCTGTCTCAAAATACAGCTGTTTCCTTACCTGACACAAGAGGTTTCCTTTTCTATTTCTTTCTATCCTGTGAATTACTTCAGTTCTCTTTTAATTACATTGGGATACCTGCCAAACTTTGATGAGTTCCCCAACAGTAAATTATTTTAGCCTCATTCTTTAAAACAGCCAGCATCGTATCAGAAACCACCACAGAAGTGCTGATCACCCTGAGGGGGAGATGCTAAGGAAACAGAGGAATCTCTGCTGTCCTCAGGAAATTCTGACTGCTGTCTGTGGAGCTTGGAAATCTTAAAGGCTTCTTAGGTCAGGGGCAGGGGCCCTGGCTGATGTGACAGAAATGATTTGACTTGAATATTTACAGAAATCAGGCTTCTCATGGCTGGATTTGCTAGAGGCCAAGGATCTCCATTCAGATGTTCCATGCTGGGGCAGGTGTGCTGGGGCAGGTGCTATGCCCTGCCCCAGGTATAACTCCAGGTTTCCTACAGGTGACACCACGAAACGAGTGGAACTATTCTGGATGCCCCTTGTCATTCTCACATGAATGCTTAGGGAACAGCCTCATCTCCGAGGCTTCTGGAACTGTGATGGCTCCCCACAGCCTGCATTTCTGTATCAGCTGAGCTACAGAAAAGAGGAGAAATGGAGAGCACTTTCTAAAAAAAAGAAAATCCAACATATTTGTCTTATGGATCAGAAAAAAAGCACTTGCCCATTTGGAATCTCTAAAAATCAAGGGCTACCCTTCTACCTTCCCATGGACCAAACAGACAGCCAACATCTGGGGAGGTCAAGGCTACAAACCACCAGGGATTCCTCAGGGCCCTCTATGGGGGGACAAAGCCAAACAAACATGCCAGGGTGAGCAGGAGGCTGTTTTGGACTTAAGGCTCCCATGAAAGACCTTTGGGCCAGAAATAACAGGTAGACATTGTGAATTCGATTCCAAGTTCTCAAGGAAGTATGGGGTCCAAAACCCCAACCAAAACTTCAGAGTAGATCAATCACTCAAAATCAGTCAAAGAAGAACATTTTTGAATACAAGCATGAGATGCATCCTGTCCTTCAAAGATAACCACAAAGGAATAATTTAGGCTCTCTTCAGGTAAGTTCTGGGTTCCAGACAATGTCCCTACCTGATAAGGATTCAAAACTTGTGCTCTGGCCTGATTTGGCACACCAGCCTCCAATGACAAAGAAATCTCCTCCCAGGAAGTGCTCAGCAAGGGGATCTCCTTCAAGAACAGCACTGGCAATGCCAACCTAAGACACCACTGAAGTACCAGGGTCGGCCAAAGCAACAAGCTCCAAAGACACACATCTAAATGCCACCATGCTCCATGACTGCACCCAAGGGCTTTGTTGGGAGCCGAGAACACCCTCAGCTGTGGCACTGTCCCATTGTGGCTTCAGTGTCCTCCCTGCTTCCTATTGCTCAGCCTGGCCAGCCAATGACACTCCTTGCTCCTGTATCTCCACCTGGCTCTGGACATCACCCTGCGAGTCTGTCTGCCACGCCTCCTTTAAGCCACCACTCCTGGGAGCCCACTCCTTCCTGAGCAGTCCCCTTAGGTCTCAGCTCTCTGAAGATGATGCAGCTTGAGGTGCTTTGGAGAAGCCACTGGGAGCAGAAAAAGGACATTATATATCCTGAAGAAGGTCATGGCCAAGGGATGAAACCTGCATCCTCAGTTAGGACTTCTCTTGGTTTCCTTTTCTTCTGGTGGTATGATTCTTTTGGAAACGTCTTGACAGTCTTCATTCACTTCTTCTTTTGTCCATGCAGCAAAGACTGAGGACCTACTAAGTTTCAGACACTTTTACAGGAGGCATCTCCAGAAATCAAGTGGATGCCACAGCAATCTCAGCCTGGGAGCATGCCTTCCCCAGTGAAATCAGCACGGACCGTCCACGATTCCAAAGAAGACAAGAGGTAAGCATGACTGCTGGGTCCCCTCTCACTGCCCACCCATCACCAAATACCTTTTACCAAGCCAGGCAGCAGCTGTGCCCTCAGTTTCCACAATCAGCTTTGTTTTGATTTGTCTTTACAGATAGCTTAACCTCAAGGAGTCACCCCACCCCTTCCCATCTGCTCCAGTCATATTCCAGATGGACAGACTTCAAATACACAGGCTGGTCAGAAACATGATGTGGTGGGGGCTCGGGCATAGCCTGGGCTCCTGGGACCAGATGGACTCTGGACATTTGTATGTGTGGCTATAATATAAGAAGGTCCCCTGGAGAGAAAGACCAGGACTCACTAATTACCCTGGCCAGGCTGAGGGTGGAGTAAGAAGGTGAAGGTCAGGGGCTGGGCAGTAGTTTAAATCACATTCAAATGACTTGTTTATATGGAGCCTGGATGGACGACCAACCCACCAGCCTCCCCAGGCCTGAGTCCCCTTTCCACCCCTCCCAGCCGCCTTCTTCCAAAGCAGCTGCTCTTTCGCATCAGTTCACTAGGCTAATCATGAGACCAGGAGGAAGTGGAAAGAGACTAATTTTTTTTTTTTGGTATTGGAGATTGAACCCAGGGGCACTCGACCACTGAGCCATATCCCCAGCCCTATTTTGTGTTTTATGTAGAGACTGATTTTTTTCTGAGAAGCCACTGTAGGTTAGAACTTAGCACCTGAAGTCACACAGCTGTGGGACAGAAACCAGCACTGCCCTCCTCAGTACCTGACCCAGGGTGAGTCACCCCATGTACTGGATGCTGTTTGTGACAGGGATAATTATCTATGTGGGACTGTTACTATTAATGGTTTGCACTGGGGACTTCACACTGTTATGAACGTGGACCCCATGTGGCTCCACTGAACTCCCACCCCAGGCTTGAGGGGAAGCTGCCACGATTGTGCTGGTTTTCCGAGAGCAAGTGGAAAACCCAATTAGCCCACAGTAAGCATTAAGCAAATGTCCTCTGTCCCTGTGACTGCCAAGGTGTTGGCAGTGTGTGACCTCATCGGTTTGAGCTGGGGGAACAGGCTCAGTGGATTAAGCCTCCTTGCGTGGCTGTGGGGGTTGCCTCTCTTCCCAGTGCTCTGAACTGTGTGGCTGGGGTTTCTGAGACCATCTTGCAGGGGAGAGAACACCCTGGGCTGGTCACTGCCTTGCCTGGAGCGCTACCCAGGTCTGGACCATCTGAGGTCCTGAATGGCCCTGTCTTCCTGCTGCTGAGGCTTGAATCTGTTGCTCCTCTGTGTCCTCTGGAAGCTCCCAGGGGCCCAGCGGAGGCCCACAGGCATGGCCTCCCACGTGACACTCACCTCTGACCAGGTTGCGGTGGATGGTCTCCTGGGACATGCTGTGCAGGCGCTTCATGTAGTCCTGGCTGTACCAGACCCGCAGCCGCTCCCCAGGCAGGATGTCCCTGCATGCCCGGAAGTAGATGCGCTCTCCATGCTGGAAGGCCAGCAGATTCTGCTCCCTCTCCTCCCGGGAGATGACCACATACCTGGGGGCGAGGGGAACAGGTGAGAACTGTAGGCTGCCCCTGGTGGAGGGCTTGCCAGGGCTGGGTGCAGGTGCGAGTGGTTACAAGTCCACAAGTTCACGGGCAAGGCGACGGCAGCTGGCGGAGCAGCTGCCCTGTGCAGGGAAAAGTCTCATCCTGAAGGTGCCATTTCATGGGACTTCAAGCACATCTCTGAACCTCTAATGATCTCTGTTTTCAGAGACTGTCAACAACTCTGCCCTGCCTATATATTTATGGTAAATATAAGATTTAGCAGCCGATGTAAAGGAGCTTGGAAAACAAATCATCTCTTCTACTCTTCACTAACTTTTTTTCCAGTGCAGGAATGGAACCCTGGTGCATCTTAGATCAGCATTGGGTCACTGAGCTACATCCCTAGCTCCTTTACCTGCAGGGGTCCCTGACCCTCATAGGCTTCTTATGGTAAGGGTGGGGTCTTTAGGCTGTTTTCAGTATCTCACAAAACCTAGCAGAAAGAACCCACATGACAAGGGTGCCCAGGAGAGTATTCCATAAATGTTAAAGATCAAAAGTCTTTTCAGAGGGTCCAATGGGAACAGAGGAGGTGGGGGAATAGAGACAAAAAGGTCGGCAAATACTGCTTAATCTAACTAAATAATTTAAGGTACAGAGTGAGGGCTCAGAGATGCTACCTTGTCCAAGGAGACACAGCTAATAACTGGAAGGTTCTTTCCCCACTGTAACTCTTGGCTTTTATGTAGGCGTGTAAAGCACCAACTCAGCTTTAAAATCAAATAATAAAATAAGAACATGCATATTGGTAAAGGTAGCAAGGAAGGCATCTCCCAGAGTGGTCACCCGCACAGCCCTTTGGGTAGCAAATTAGCAACAGAGATCCAGGATAATAAGATGCTCGGTAGGTACGCCGACCTCACAACCCACTAGGCATGTTGCTCCCCTATTTATAAAAGTGCAAAAGCCCAAACACCTGACTGTTGAATACCAGCGTAAATGACGGTCCATTCCACGATGGAATGTTACTCATCCATAGAAAAAATGTTTGCAGAGAATCTTTCGTCACATGGCAAAACAGTGCTGATGTAATTCAGAGCTAGAATAAGCGGGGTGAAGGCTGTCTGTGCTATGGTTCCAAGAATGCTTTAAAAACCAGCCCTGTAAACTGCTTGCAGGATGTAGACCTAACAGTATGATTCATGGTAGTCGGATTTTCTTTGTAATTTCCAGTACTTTACAGATTTCCTCAATGAGGATTTTGTTGTTTTTCCTATTTCTGTCTCCCACGTAGAAAGAAAAGAAATAGACAAATGCTAATCCCGGCAGAGGCTGTAGGCACAGAGGCCAGCGGCACTGAGAATCTACACTAGAGACACCCTAGGGGCAGCACCAGCATCCTCACATTCATCCATCTGACCTCACCTAAGATGCCCTGCAGAATCTATTCCAGTCTGCCTTGGAGAGGGCGTGGCCTTAGAAGGGGTCCACTGGGACCCAGGGAATCGTCTACTCTGGCAACAGAACATAGCCCGGAACACAGAGGAACCAAGAACGAGGTGGAGGGAAGAGAACTTCAGCTCTGCTTCCTCCTTAGAAGAGCCACAAGCTCTGCCCCAGGAACAAGAGCTTGCATCTTGTCCAGGACTTGGCCTCAGAGCATTTGTGTTCTCATCAGAATCAGACACAAGCATAGGTCTCCGTACACTGTGAAAACCATGTGGTTATTTTCACGCACCCAGCCTTGATGGCGTTAGCCGAGAACTTAGAGCAAAGAGCACCCGAGGCCCAGAGACGTCATTCCTGGTTACAGCTTCCCAATCCTAATTCTCCAATGGCAGAGCTGGCCTTTTCTCCACACATGACCAGATTTTGTATATAAAATCATTTGTAGTCCCCAATTTAGTTAGACTCTACAATTTGACATCCAAAAATAATCAGCCTCGTAGTTTGCTTAGGACGCAACTTTAGTAGCTCCAAACGTTTCTGCTCCTGGTTGCATGTGGAAGGCGACCCCACCATTCATCCCTGTTCACAGAGCACGGGGAAAGGAGAACACCGTCCCCTTCACCTCTCCTGTCGGACTCCAAACAACTTCAAGCTCAAAAGGATGCAGTCATTTTCCCATCATTCAACTTTCCAAGGAAAAGACAGTTGAGGAACAGGTAACTATCCGGGATCCATTTATTCAAAAGAGCAACGTCTAGAATGTGTCAAAAGGTTTAGAACCATGTGAGTCAATTTCCCCTTCCATCCCCTGGTGCTTTTCTACCCCAAAAAGAAAGAGTAGCCCAGGTCTTTGTATAGACCGCAAGGTGTTTTCAAAGACAGACCCAAATGTGTTCTGTATCTTCTATTTGGTTGTTTTTAAACTTGGCATTTGAAATAAGAGATAGATGGAAGCTCCTGGAGAATCACAACAGAGTCGCCTGCCAAGATTGTGTTGATGTAATTTTTGAGGTAAAGTGAATCCTCTCATTACATTTCCCTTTTTAAATAGTTTGGGCTAATACCTAGTGGCCTGGTCCCATCTCAGAGTCCTGCTGTCCCATCACAGGGAGGCAGGTAAGCAAGAGCCCTCCCTGCGGAGCACGTGGCTTCCAGGGAGTAAAAGATCTAGAGATCTGAGTCTCCAGGCCAGCCCCTTGTTGGAGTGGAACCCTGACAAGCAGGCAGAAGAGGCCCGGCCAGGGCTGTTGGGCAGAGTGCAGGCCTGCTGGCCAGCAGTCCGGAGCCCACCTGCAGACTCGGGCACCTCTGAAGCAGTCGAGGGGCAGGGGGGACTCTGGATAGAATCTTCCATGGGGATAACGGGTTGTTCTCATGCCTGCCTCCTTGCTGGCCTGGGGTCCTGGACAGATAAGCACAGAGACAATCCCCAGACCTCGCCCACCGTGTCTTATCAAGGGTACCAGCTGGGTCAGGAAATGACTATCCGTTCCAACTTGAGAGAAATAACCCACAAGGCGTCCCCTTCACTGGAGGGGACCTGAGCCCTGGCTCAGCACCGCTGCCTCCCAGTGAAGAGGAAACTCCCCATTGGGGGGCAGGCCTGGGAAGTACTGAGAATGGGCTGAACTCAGTTCCCTGGTCCCTCTGGGCTGGGAGGGACATTGGGTCCTGCACTTGCCCTCCAGGTGGTCACCTGGCCTTGGACAGAACATCTCCCAGCCAGTTTCTGGAGGCTACCTTCTCGGTTTCCCCATTGGAAGTTGGAACCGGCCCCCACTCATGTCCACACACCGGTCCATTTCCTTTTCCTCTTCTTCCGTGCTAGCCTCCCAATCCCCACTGATGCCAAGAAACAGGCATGGCAATCTCTCCCATCCCTAGCTGTCAGGACTTTACTTCCCTGTCCCTTTATTCTGAACCTCCAGTTCAGGTTAACAGCTTCTAACTTGGCCCCTTCCTGAGCCAGGACCAGAGGGAGGAACCAGCCAGTCACACTGACCTTGGGGGTTAAGGGTGACCCCAGGACCACTTCCACAGCATCTCTGCAGCTCCTGGAAGGGAGGTAGCCTTGATTTCCGTGGCCATCCTGCAGAGGATGGTCTAGATTCCAAAGCTGAAGGTAAGTTAGAATCATCCAGAAAGGGGATTCCTGGTCAAGACCTGGGGATTCCTGCCTGGGAGAAGCTCTGTGATCGGCAGCAAGCCAGGGCAATGCCCCGGCCCACGCTGTCCAGGGGGAGGTGTCCAGGGGGAGCCCAAGGAAGCCACTTCGGTCGCTTTGAGAAGCCTCAGATCTGGATGTGCAGGCTCCTACCTGCCACAGACTGACACCAGGATCAGCAGGGACATGTCCCCAAAGGTTCATGTCTCAGGGAGGTCCTTAAAGCACACTGGCAAATGGACAGCCCCTGATGCTTTGGACTCTCCGGCCAGAAGGATGATCCTCCTGGGAATCCTAGGGAGGCCAAATCGTTTAGCACCATCTCACTTGATGTGCGGAGATGAGACATAACAGAAGTTGTGATGGGTGGGTGCTCTGCCTCTCTCTGACCTCGCCTTCCATCCCTGTCCCCTGGGGGCCTAGCACTGTCACCTAAGCTTGTGGGACCAGGGCGAGCAAGGGCCTCTAGAGCCCTCTCACCAGCAGGCTTCTCCCCTATCACCTAACCCCTGCCCTGGGTCCTGGCGGTTTCCACAGGAAGCGAAGAAAGAATACACACCAAAGAAAGATCCTGGAGCCTGGGTGTGTTCAAAGTGTAAGATAGATTTCTTTTTATTGCCATCTTAACAAAAATACTCAGGAAGGCAATCTTGGGATCCAGCATGGGAGGGTGGGGCAATTCCAGGAAATGATCAAGCCCCTGGGCTGTGGGGCATTCCGTATGGGGGGCAGGAACCCCCAAAGAACCACAGGGTGGTGGGATGGGACCAAGGGCACAGGGACGTGGCAGGTGCCCTGCACTCTCCCTGTGTAGGACGAAGCTGGGTCTAGACTCGCAGGCAGCGCTCCAGGAAGGGCCTGGGCAGGTGTTGGTACAGCAAGCCTCCAACCCCTGTGGTGGCTCTGGGGGGCAGGGTGAGAGGTGGCGGGTGGGCAAAAAGATCCACTGGGATCGGGAGATCTCCCTCCCAGGCCAGGAGCAGTGGGAAAGAGACAGCTGGGGCTTACTGGTTCCCGGCCCCCTGCCCCCTCCCTCCCTAACTCTGAGAACCCAGGTCTCCCCCCACCCTAGCGGGAAACACGAGGCCAGAGCTGTGTGTGGCCGGTGAATATGCAGCCCGAGCAAGCAGAGGCAAGGCATGCTGGCACGTGGGGTGGGCTCTGGGTTCTGTTGGAACCGGAGGACGGGCTGCCTTCTGGCTCCCGAGACCTGGGCCCTGCCTCTCCCCAGCTACTGGCCCTGAGCATTAGGGCCAGGGTGCCTGGTAGGTGAGCCTAACACGGCCATGGCGCCCCACTCCACCAGAGGAGACAAGGCAGGGGCAGAGGCCAGGCAAGGAGCAAGCCCCCTGCTGCCCCTACTCCAGATGTGGCCTCTGGACAGAGGAGCTGGAAAAATGCACAGTCCTGGCCTCCCACGAACCAACCGTGTCCCTTGTCCTCTATGAAATGCAGATGATGAAGATAATAGTGTCTGACTAGCTGCCTCTCAGGCTGTCCTGAGAACGCCCTGAGATCACGTATATCTGCAGGTGCAAGAAAAGCATAAAGTGCTCTAAGAACGTAAGATCATCTCCCTGACGTCACCTCCCTCTCCACCCGGCTCCACCGAAGGCAAGCACAGCAGCCGAGCACGCGCACTGCACGAGGGCAAGCCAGGGCCAAGGCAGGGCACCCCCGCTGGGCTCGGAGCCCTCGCAGCTGAGGACACTCACCCAACCTGTCCTCAAGCCACGCCCACTTGGAAAGCAGCAGGATCAGGGACCTGAGGTCCCCAGGTTGAGGCGGAGCCCTGAGGTTGGAAGCGGGGTTCCCTTGAGATGGCCCCCCACTCGCACCCCCTCCCCACCAGGCCGCAGTCACAGGATACAGACCAGGAGGAGGAGGAGCCTCCCGGCCAAGCAAGCAGCAAGCGGGGGCTGTTCTTGCAGGTTGAGCCTGTCAAAGATGAGGGAGGGGCTGGACACAGGCTCTTGGAGCATGGGGAGCTTGCCTGAACTAGGCGAGGGGTGACAGCACCCCAGAGTCCTCTAAGGGTCATTGGTCCTGCTCCTGGACGCAAGAGACTGGCCTGGTATCAAGGCCAGACACCTCCCTCTATCTCTCTTCCTAGCACAGACTGGTCGGGCTAGAAACTGTGCTTTCTCTTCCGAGACCTGGTAGTCCGTGTGGGGGCTGGTGCTGGGGGAGCTTGCGGGGGCTCCAGCGGGGGCTCCCGGGCGGGAAGTGCAGAGCCCGTGGGGGCTGCCCCTTCTGGCCCCTGCCGAGATGCCTGGACCCCATCCCGGATCTCCGCCAGCGTCTGGCACATCTGACCGACGCGGCTGGTCAGTTCGGCCATGGCCCGGCCGATGACATGCATGCTGTTGGCCATGTCCTGGTGCACGGTCACCAGCTCCTGGCAGAACTGTCGGAACACCTCGGTCTGCTGGGCGTGGATGTGCAGGAGCTGCCAGTCGAGGCCCGTGGTGGGCGAGCCGGGGTGCGGCCGCGGGGTCCTGCAGGCAGCCTGTGCCTGGGGCGAGGAGCTGGGCAGGGCCTCCGGCTTGGGGCCCACCATCTCGGACTGGTCTGAGGAGGAGGAGGAGCGCAGCAGGCTGGGCCTGGCCAGGTGGGCCTCTTCCTCCGGAGACCGCTGCAGGGGCAGCCGGAGAGGCTGCTGTGAGGGCCCGGGCACCTCCTCATCTTCATCATCTTGGGGGACAGAAGCAGAGAAGGACAGATGGTTACCACCGGGAGAAAGGGGCTGCGCTGGGTGTGGACTCACCCATGAAAACACCCAGGCACCCCCACCCTGCCACTCCTCAGCCTAGACTGACACCCACCTATGGGAAGGCCCGTTGCCCAAGTCGCTGTGCTGTGGGCCAGGCGCTCCCAGAAGGATGCCACTGCCTCCTGTGGCAATAGCCACCTTCTAAGGAAAGAGTCCAGCCCCAGTGGCAGCACGCCAGCCCACCCTGCTGTGCTCGTGACCTCGGCCAAGTCACTTCACCTCTCTGAGATTCGCCTGCTGCAAAGTAACATTAATGATCTCTCTACCCACCTACTAGCCCCTGGGCCACCCGCTGGCTCCTTGAAGATGCAGGTGCTTTGCAGAGCTGAGAGTGACCTGCCAAGGGCACCATTGTGCTCTCTGTGTCAGCACTGGCCTCCCTGAGGCCATTGCTGAATTGCTTGGGGCCACCTGGTGGCCTTGCTGGAATCTGCAGCTTTAAATCACTGCAGGGGGTGCCCACAGCCTAGAGGATGGAGGGAAGGGAGGCTACTCGCCCTGACATACCCCTTCCCCCCAGGTGAGGCCTATGGCGTCCCCACCCACGGGTGCTTGATCCTGGACCATCAGACAGACTGCTCCCGCTGCCAGATGCAAGGAGGGGACCAGCCCCTTCCCGGCCCCCCCCCCCCGCACATGCAGGTCTCAGCTTTCAGGTGACAAGGGCTGATTCCCACGGCAGAATAAAAATGTGACAGGCCAAACTGACTCTCAGACAAACCCCCCCTGCCTGTACCCAAGGGGCTCCATCCAGAGCCAGCCCTGAGAGATGCCAGGAAGGACAATGGTTAGGTTGATCCTATAGGTTGATCCTGCTCCCAGGGGTCCAAGGGTCTCAATGCATCCAGCACAGTAAGAGACCAGCACCTCTTGGTCCCACCAGGCGGGACAGCAGTCACCTCCTAGGATCCCAGGAGGGGCGAGAAGGCGTGAGACCCACATGGTGAGGCTATTTCCTCCCTTGGGGGCCTCATGCACCGAGCCCCTGGCCAGGAGTAACAGCTGGTCACTGACAGGGGTGGGGGTGCTCCTGCCCATCCAGGTTACTTTAGGTCTAGGGGAGACAGAGCGGTGAGCAGGGCAAGATTCAGGGACTAGGTTTTACTGAATGTTTGGCCCCCCTTTTCTCATAATTGGGTGGAATCACCCAAGACTTGGGGAAAGCCCGATTCTCAGGGCGCTGGCAGACCCAGCGTCCAGTCCTGGTCTGACTCGACCTCGGGGACACCTCTATTTCTGCTTGTTTCCTTGTCTGAGTAACAAGGAGACTAGATAGTCTGCACGTTCCCTCCCAGTCCTGAGAATCTGACTCTGAATCCCCTCCTGTCAGGAGCCCCAGCCAAACAGGAGATGAGCAGATCCCAATGACCAGGGGGCCTGGCAAGGAAGACGAGAGTCTCTGGGACCCACCTTCCGCTGGCTGGCTGGGGCTGTCCTGTTCCGGGCCTCCAGCAGGGACCCACTGGGGGTGGGGGCGGATGTGTGCAGAGACACAGGGAAGGGCGTGCACAGAGGGGCCCCAACTGCTCTCCCTTCTGGAGAGCCCCAACTAGACGGTCCTGGCCTTGAGGTCCATCTGAGGCGTAGGAAGCAGAGGGGCACAGAGGGAGAGGGAGGGCGGGAGGGGGCACAGAGGCAGTGTGGATGGGGTGGGCTGCAGGAGCAAGGACAGGAGAGGACGCTTGGGCAGCCCCAGAGTGAGCAGCAAGACACAGAGCCAGAGGGAAGTGGACGAGGGCAGCCGAGCACAGGAGACGGGAAAGTGCAGAAACAGCGTGACTGGCCCAGGCGACCAGGAAGGAGCTGCTCCTTCCAGGCCTGGGCCTGCTGGCTGGGCCACCCAGGCCCCCGCCCCTGGCCTGCTACGCTGGGTTCCCAGAACGTGCCAAGAGCCTTCCTGATGCGGGGCCTCCGAACATGCTGTTCTCGCTCTCCGCCCCTCCGCCCTCACACGGCCTTGGCCTCGGGCCTCCTTAACCCTTACGTGCCCTCCACGGCTCAGTACCACTGCCACTTCCTTAGGGAGCCTCCCTAGCCCTATGGAGCCAGTTGTCACCACTTGGAACCCTCGCAGGCCAGTACATCATCCGCAGGGCTGCAGGCAAAATCGAATGCAGGGCTCCTGGTGGGAAAAGAATCCCGACTATCAGGGAGCCTCCACGGAGCCCTGGAGCCGGGGCCCCTGCCACTGCACAGATCTTGAGGTTCCCCTGTGCTCGGGACCTCCTGTACGTGACAGCCGTCACCCCTTCGTTATGGTAACTCCTGCAATGACTTGACTCAGGCTGGCTTAGTCCCCCTGTCCAGGAGCTGCCCGGGGCAGGGCTGTGTAGGTGTTAAAGCCCATGGTCGTCCCGGCTCCCGGCACAGCTCCTGCACAGAGTCTCAGCGCATGTTCTTGAACAAATGCACAGGACAAGAGACAGGACCGCAGTGGGAGCAGGAGGGGAGCTGGAAAGAGTGAGCAGACAGACAGGGAGGGAGTTTGCAAGCAGGCCCCCGGCAGGGCAGGCCACCGGGCAGGCGGCGGGAGCGGATACTCACAGCTGGAGGGGCTGTCGGTGCCATCCAGTTCTGCCCTGGGGAAGCTGTGCCCGCAGCGGGCTGTACGCAGCGCCGACTCGATGGCCCTCTCGTGGGCAGTGAGCACGATGGCAGGGGCTCGGCCCCCAGCCCCAGGGCCTGACAGGGACTGCTGCATGAAGGCCAGCTTGTCCTTGGTCCTCCGTTTCATGTCATCCCATCTGTGTTTAATGTCCTTGATGGAGCGGGGGACCTGGCTGACGGAGGTGATTTTCCGAGCTATGCCTTCCCAAATCTTGTCCCTGTCGGCATGGGACAGCCGCATGGTCTCCCTCCCAAAGAGAACTGCTTCATGGTGGGTCACCTCTGTGACCAGAATGTCCAGCTCCTCCTTGGAGAACTTGGGCTTCCTCTTACGCTCGGCCAGGGGCGCCACGTTCCTTGGGTTGAATATCCCACAAAGCACAATTGGGTAAATGACCGTCAAGGCGGGTGGGCCTCCTCCTTCCTAATTGCCGGCCCCAGCTGGGGAGCCAGGAGGCACCTGGGACAACCTGGCCCCCACGCCCTCCTCCTACTGAGACGTCCCTTCTACTACTCGTTGGAGGGGAGGGTGGGAGGAAGAGGCGCAGGTCAGGCAGGTGGGAGCACTGGACCGGGTCCCCGTGTGCAGAGCAGGCCCGGCCTTGCCTCTTGCTAGCAGTGAGTGCTGGGTCGGGCAATTCAAGTTCATGGAACCTTTCCTGCCTCCCTGTCCCCATCCAGAAGGATGGGGTGATTCCAAGGAGGGGAGGGTATAGTGATATAAAAGCATCCCAAAGATCATACAAAGAGTCCTCGGCAGGGTTGGGATTGTACCACTGACCGCAAAGCCAAGTTTAAACAGAGCCATGCATGGAGCACAAATGGCACGCAGGGCCACTCTACAGTGGGCTGCAGTGGCCTGTGGCCTCAGCTGGTGCCACCCGTCCAAGGGCGTCATCACAGAAAGCTGATTCCCTCACGGGTGGCTCAGCACCCCTCCGCCATCTGCCCCTCCCAGTCCCCCTTCTGTGTGTGCAGGACAGTCCCCTCCCACAGCTCCCTGCCAGCATCTCGGGATGGCTGTTGTGGCTTTCTGGTTGGATCTGAGGAGCTCATGAGCATCCACTGGGAGACAAGTTGCACTCTGAGGGACACCAGAAGTGACCTCAGCTTCCGTCTGCACAGAGCAGCAGGGGCACCAGGAAGGGGCACCGTGGAGCTCTGCCGTCTGGCTCGGCACCTGCTCTGGTCTTGAAACTAAGCTTCTCCATGTGTGCTCCTGCTCGCCCTTTACCTGGTGCCACTAGGCTGGGAAGGTCCCGTGAGACAGGACACCAGGGTAACCTGGGGCCCGGTTCACTCCGCAGCCTCCAATGGCATCGGGATCTTCCAGCCCTTGCCCCACTCTACCCACAGAACACCAGGCCTGCAAGCTGGGGAGACGTGGGGCTTTGGTACCCAGGTGAGGATAATGGGCACACACTTGCACTCATGCAGACCTGAGACTAGAGGCCGAGTTTCCTTGACGGCCACAGGGCCTCTGTAGAACTAGGAGCATCATCCCAGGGCCACCTCCCAGGACTGTCAGGAGGATGTGCTATGGTTTTCTTGTTCATGCCACAACGGGCATTTGGGGCTAAGAATATTCTTTGCTGGGGGGAGGGGTGCTGCAATGTAGAATGTCCATCGCCACCTTTGGCTTCTACCGGATGCAAACCAGTGGCATCCACCCATGAAGCTGTGACTGCCAAAATGACTCAGGCACTGCTCAGTGCTCCCAGAGGGCCTGGCAGCGCTTGCTGAGGACCATAGCACATAAGCGTCTGGGGGCCACACCCTCAATGTTCGCACTCTGGGCACCCTTCCCTTCCAGTCCCACCACTTATTCTGTAGACACTGGCTCCGGCCGTCACACCCACGCCCCAGGCCACCAGAGCGCAGTCAAGAGCACCTGCAGACTGGAAGGAGCTGTCCCCTGGAGGCTGCACGCACATTCACCCAACCTGCTCCTTGAGCTGAGGGCCCTCCAGCAGGGACTACCTGGGTGACACCTTGAGTCAGGACAGGGCAGGGAGCAGAAGTGGGACACAACCCCAGCTAGCAAGACACTGGGAACAGAGCCCACCCAGCCAGTGAGCCCATCAGAGCCCAGGGAGCCAGCCTGGCCTGGTCCCTTGTGTCCAGTGCCACAGCTTCCAGTCCTCGCTCTGCTAGGGACTGTGTGAACCTGGGCAAGACCTTGCCCTGCTCCGGGCCTCGGTTTGATCATGTGGCATGAAGACTGACACAGAGCAGTGCTCCTCACCCTGCACACACCAGAATCACCATGAAGAACCTCATAGATGCCAAAGCCCTAGCCCACCCCAGCCAGCTCAGTCAGCAAGCTCTGGAGCGCCAGATGGTGGCTAAGGTGGTTCAGGTGCGAAATCCCCCTCTCCAGGGCTGTGAGAAAGTCTGGTCCCCAGGCAAAAGCTCAGGGGTGAGAGGAAAAGCAACACAAGCTGGGCTCCAGGGGCCAAAGCTCCTGGAACCTTGAAAAGGACAGTAGGAGTCCACTTGGGGCCGGAACCCACTCACCCCCTACCGCATTGCCTGCGGCCCCCCTGGGTGACGGGGTGAAGAGCCCAGTTAGAGGTCTGGCCTGTGCTGTCCATGGACAGCCTGTTTGAATGCCTCATGCCCACTTGCTCGTGATGTCCCCAATGTCCTGGCCACTTTGGAGACCCCTGTCAGAGGCCCCTTCTCTTTCATCTGGGCCCTAGCAGCACAGTGAGATTTCCACGCAACAAGCACAATAGAAAAAGCCACTTCTGTGGCACCAGATGTGGGCCCTGGGAGGGCCCTGAGGACAGGGCCAGGCTGAGCCATTCCAGGTGCCCAGCACAGGGTCTGAGCGGAAGCGGTGTTCCGCGTGCGGCGGGGGAGCACGTGTCCTGACCTGGACCCAGGGATGGGGAGAAGGCGGCAGTTAGAACTGCTGACCCACTTCCTGGGGCCACTTTCCGGGCAATGGCTGACCAGGTCACATGGAAGAGGTGGAGGACTGAGTTTGTCCCCACACGCGCCGTGGGCGTCCGTCTGCCTGTGGTGACCCTGATCCTGCATCTGTTAAGTGGCGGTGGGAGCAGCTTCCCCAACAAGTAAGAGGACGGGCCCCGGGAGCTCTGGAAGGGCAAACCACGGCTCAGCTGCCCAGAAGTCTCAGACAGGAGCACAGGGCCAGCAAGGCCCCAAGTGACTCTCCAGCTCCAACCCAACTCTCATTTGCTTATGAACTGTCACAGTTTAAATGCAGGGAACTCTCTCCACGGAGGTCCCCAACTGCATGGTCCCTCCTCTACCCTCAAGCTGCTGGCACCCATGGCCACCAGACCACACCAACACAGATACAGGGCACCAGATCCACAATGCAGAGGCCCTGGGGTCCAGCCACAGAGGGCCCCCTGCTGGCCCTACCCAGATCCACATCCCCATTCACCACCTCGGGGTCCCAGAGAGAAGCCCCCATGGAGGCGAGGCCAGCCCACTGCCCATGGCAGGGCTCCCACAGGCCAGCGCTGAGCCCCGTGTCCCAGACTTGGCTCAGGCCCCTGGGGTGACTGGGGGCAGTTTCTTGCTCTCTCTGGCTAGCCTTTAAGGACGCTCGGTGTCACACCCTGGCCCAGGGTGAAATCACTTTTGAAATCATTCAAGCCCAGCAGCAAGCAAGGTGGACGGCAGAGCCAAGCCCCTGCCAGAGGCCTCCTCGGCCAGGAGCACCATGGAGTAACTGCCGGGCCAGGCTGGCTTGAGTCCTGTGCCCCTGCAGCAGCAAGCTGCTCCAGGAGACACTGCCACAGTCCCACTGGGGGACATTCTCACCCCCTCCCCAGGAATGTTGCCAGGAGCCTGAGGCCTCTTGGGTCCCTGTGGCCTGCGGGTCTGACCACAGGCCTCCTCCAGAGCCCCCTAAAGGGAGCCTGGGGATTAGGAAGGTCCCCAAAGCTAGATGTCTCCCATACTCTGCACACAGCAGTCCTGGAGGCCTCTGCCTCTGGTGCAACTCACTGTCCTGGCCTCCTTTCCAGAGGCCAGGCAAAGCCCCCAGAAAACAGCAGAGAGAGGACTCACCTCATCCAGTTGGCTTTGGTCTCATCTGACCCATCTATGGACTTATAGCGGCTGTTCTTGTCCACGATCTGGAAGACAGAGAGACAATCTAGAATGGGCCATTCTCGAAGGGCTTCTCGTGTCTCTGGGCTCCTTCCCAGCCCAGGGCCCAGGGCCTGCCCCTCCATTGCCTCACCTCCCTCTGTCTGCCATCCTCCTACAATGTCCCCAAAGCCCACAGGACTGAAACCCAAGCTAGGATCCAGAATCCCTGCCACCTACCTACTCTCCGCCCACTCCCCCCGCCCCACACACACACTTTCAAGGTGCTGTGAATTCTGGGAAGGGATGGATGGAACCATCTCTGTCCTCTGTCTTGATGGAATACCCAGGAACCTGGCCCATGAAACCACTTCCAGTAGCCTCGTGTTACAAAAGCAAGAGCTGAATCAGGCCCGTCTCTCTCTCCAGTTTCTATGGGAGACAGAAACCACCACCGCACAATGGAGCATCTGTGATCTGAGAGGGCTCCTGCTCCCCAACCTCTAAATACTCAAGAGCCCTGGGGGCTGGAATGGGACCACTCCTCTTCAGTAATTTCACCATCACTCTTGAATATCAGAGCTCAGTGCAGCGTGTAGAATTCTATGCTGATTAGGTTTTATTTTCTTCCAATCCTGTGAAGATTAACAAAAAAGACTGCCCTATGGTCACCAGCAACCTTCTGTTAGCCTAATGTTGGTCTTTTATGGATTATCTGTCCATGGTAAATTTAAAGACTTTCTCTTTATTTGTGATTTTATGCCATTTTGCTCTATGGTTTATTTTATAAAATTCTCTTCATTACTGAGAAGCACTTTCAAACAAAGACTTAAATCTCTTTTGATTTTGGAAAATTCTCAGCCATTATACTTTTGAGTACACAGCTTCTCTGTCATTTTTCCAGTCTCTTCTGGTAGAATTTCTACTAAACACACATGGGAGTAGCTCTTTCTATGCTCTGTGTCTTTTAACTACCTTTTCATTTTTTTTTTCTTTTTATCTTTCAGGGAAAATTCCTGAGAACTCTCTTCCAATTCTCTAATTCTCTCTTTGACTGTGTCCAGTCCCA
The DNA here is from genome assembly GCA_028644305.1 of Xerus rutilus. Classification (NCBI taxonomy): domain Eukaryota; kingdom Metazoa; phylum Chordata; class Mammalia; order Rodentia; family Sciuridae; genus Xerus; species Xerus rutilus. Next base: position 18,429,335 of record CM053399.1, read on the forward strand.
AGCTCCTCGAATCTACTTAGGTTTTTTTTTTCTTCCTTTGCTTCTCTTCTTAATGAGTACCTTTCAACCAATAGATATTTTTCATTTACAGGTTTTGTAACTGGTTCTTTTTCAAATCCATCTTTTTCTTTCATCCTGCCTGTTTGGATTTCATGAGGACACGTTCCTTCCTTTTCCAACCTGATGAGCATGGGCACCTGAGCTAGATCAAGGCTGGTTCCATGAGGGCCTTGTGAAGCAGAGCTAACCCACAGGCACCCACTCCTAACTAACCCTGATGCCACTCCTAACCATCCGCTGATTCTCCCCAGAGCACAGGGAAATTGATAATCATTGTAAATCAGATCATGTCCTTTACCAGCTCCTGAGTTTACTCATGGTACTTATGATAAAATTCATACATGGGTCACAGCCTTCAAGGCCTGTATCCCTGCCCAGCCATCTAACTGACCTTGGGATTCTCTGTGACCTTCATTTTTCTGCAGCCATGATGCTCTGGGGGCAAACTTTAACCCAGGTCACTCCCATGCCCAGAAGCTCTTTTCCATACTCATAAAAAACAATAAACATAAAACATTCCAATCACTCAGAAAGGATGAAGAATAATGCAGCTGAGTACCCTGTGTCCATCAGCAAGAGCAACAGAGCCACACCAGTTCTATTCATCTCAGATCTTCAAGAAAATTCTAAGATGCAGCTGAAGATGTTATCTGCCTCCAACTCCTCCTCCTTCCCTTCCCCCTGCAATGGTGACCACCAGTCTAAAGCTGGTGGGGAGCCTTCCCATTTCTAGGACACAAGGATTTTTCTAAGAACAATGTACAGTACTGTTTTGCGTGTTTGGGAAGTTGACAGAAATGGCACCCAAGTGAACACACCCTTATATAAACTTTCTCCCACCAAGCTATCCAAAGCTTGGATAAAAAGATACCAAGTCTCTTTTTATCTCTTGAGTCTCATATTGTGTCACCTCCACAGCATAAGCTTTTCCTGATCTGACCCTCATGTAGGTTTTCCCCTGTGCACCCTATCCCCCTCACCAGCTTTAGCTCCATGACATCTTGTTACTTTTTTAAAGCCCTAATGACAGTGAGCATTTTCATTGATGATGAAATTTATCTCTCCATTGATTTGGTAAAGGACTGTCTTCTTCACCAGACTCAAACCAAAAGAGGAAAAGCTCATGGCTCTCCTGCTCACGTGGTGACACGTGCTGGAATGCTGGTTGAATGAATGAAGAGCTTTTTAAATAAAAAGCAAGTCAAATAAAAAATTATATACTGTTAACATTTTAGTAAAAAAGAAGAGAGCCATACACGGTGGCGCATGCCTGTAATCTCAGCAGCTCGGGAGGCTGAGGCAGGAGGATCATGAGTTCAAAGCCAGCCTCAGCAATGGTGAGGCATTAAGCACTCAGTGAGACCCTGTCTCTACATAAAACACAACCTAGGACTCAGTGGTCAAGTACTCCTGAGTTCAATCCCCAGTACCAAAAAGAAAAAGAAAAGCCTGGTATGCTGAAACCAGCTTCCACTAACCAACAAGGGGGGGCCTTCAGGAATTCTGTGAACCACCTGTTACATGTAACCATTGTTAAAGATTGATTGGTATAAAATTACAGTCCAATAAGTTGTACATTGTAATGTTCAAAACTTACTACTTGCCCATTATTTGGCTACCGTTTACTATTTTCTGTGTCACTACTGTTTCCACCTGGGGTGTGTGAAAGGCTTGGTCCTCAGCTGGGTGCTGTTGGTGGAACTTTTAAGAGGTGGCACCTCATGGGAGGTCTTAAGTCACCTGGGATACACCCTGAGGGGGAATGTGGGACCCGGTCTCTTCCTCTCCGTGTTTCCTGGCCACCATGAAGGCAGCAGCTTGCTCCACCACGTGCTCTGCATCCTGACGTGTTTCCTCACCACAGGCCCAGAAGCGATGGGGCCCAATGACCACAGACTGAAACCTCCAAACTCGCCAGTCAGAACAAACCCTTCCTCTCTGACAGCACTAGCTTACTAGTGTCTTGTCACTTCCGTTAAAGCCCTAACTACAGTGAGCAGTTTCAATGATGTTAGCTGTTGATTTGGAAACAGACTTTCTCCCTCACCCGATAAGTTGATTATCTCAGGTAGTTTGTTACAGTAACAGAAAGCTGACTAACACATATGCTTTTCAGAATGATGCACCCACTGTCTCTGTACAGTGGAAATACGGTCTGTTGGTTCTGCTACATACTCCTTCCTGACTCCGTGTTCAGCAATTTCATGTTGCGTAGCTGGAAATTCACTGCACTGGGAGCATATGCACCACGAAAATTGGCACCTATTTCCCCACTATTACCAGCAGGTTGTCAAACATTTACCAACACACCATAATGTTCGCATATACATGTGCATGCACACACACATGGATCTATTTGCAGTGCTGAGGACTGAACCCAGAGCCTCATGCATGCTAGGCAAGTGCTCTACCACTGAGCTCCACCTCAGCTCAGATCCATGTGTTTACACAAGCACCAACAGTCTGGAAGATAC
>CM053399.1:18432368-18470562 GCA_028644305.1 Xerus rutilus
GCAGCTGGATGTCTGCCACCGTCAAGGAGCCACCATCCAGATCCTCCAAATGGTGCCACAACCAGATGCTGCAGAAATTGGATTTTCAGAAACCTGATTTGCTTGCAACTTTCCAGGAGCCCACAGAATCCATAAAGCATTCTGTGCTCAGCCTGCGCCTCCTCCCCGAGCAAAGCAGTTACACAAATGATTTGTGAAGCCATTCTCAGTTGGCAACGTGCTTTGGCAAACCTCCGAGGCTTCTCCCAAGATCCCCGGGAGGTGGGCGGCATCCTCTCTGTTCTCCAGCCACTCCCCAGAGTGGGCAGACCCAAGACTGGGGAGATAAAGAGGCTGCCCTGAACTTGAACTTGAACTCTGGCTTCTTCTATGCCCAGAAACATAGAGTGAAGAGCACACGAGCTGGACAGGGGCCTCTGAGACTCTCCAGACCCTAGGTTCCTATGCTGTGCGCAGTGTTTTGTGCATATTTGACTTTTTGAGTCACCTAAGAAACTAAGCTCGGCTGTGAACCAGAATTTAACCCATTCATCTGATTTAACAATAAGGAAATTAGCATTTCTTTGTATTGCTCCAAAACTACTTTTTATCAAATTTCTTGTTTAAAAAACCCTTTATTGAGGTCTAATGGAAACACTCAAAGCTGCATATATATAATGTACACAACTGAGGAGTTTGGAGAGAAGTCTACACCTCTGCAGCCATAGGTACATCCATCGCCTCCGGAAGTTTCCTTCCTGCTTTTTAAATGCATTAATTATTACTATTGTCATGGTAACCGCAACACAAGCTCCCCACTCCTGGGAAAGGCTTGGGTGTCCCGCAGTGTCTTCCACTGTAGGCTCCAGGCTGTTCGGCCCAGCTCTGGGACTGACTTTCATTCTGGAACTTTCTACCCTTTGACTAACACCTCCCTTCCTCTCTCCCTGGCCCTGGCACCACCATCCAACTCTTCATTCTGTGAGTTGGACTATCAGATTCTTCATGTAAAGATGCTAGCTAGGCCATGTGTTACTGGCTTGATCCCCAGCCCACGGCCCTTTGGAGGTGGTGAACTTTAGGGTTGGGCCTGGCGGGAGGTCCTTAAGGCTGGCGGTGTACCCTTGAAGGACACCCTGGGACACTGGCTCCTTCTTCACTCTTTTGCTTCCTGGCCACAAGGTGGGCAGTTTGCTCCACCCCAGGCCTCCTGGCATTGCCGTCCAACACGCCCACCAGAAGCCCAAAGCCGTGGGTCTGCCTGATCCTGGACTGGAACTTGCAAAACTGTGAGCCAAAATAACCTTTTCCTCATTACAAGTTAATCGTCTCAGGCTTTTTGTTACAGTGAGCGAAAGCTAACCAATACAAGTGGTAGCAGGGAGAGTTTGTCCCGTGCCTGGGGTATTTCACTTAGCATAATGTTCTCCGGGTCTGCGGGTTTCATGAATGGCAGGATCACCTTCTTTTTTAATGTTTACAGAAGGCCTTGGAGTCCTGGTAAATGAAGCTAGTTTGCTTACAATCCCAAATTCCATATGCAGGTTTCACCTTTTCCACTCTATGCCTAGCCCCAGCCTTCCCTGAGGCCCACGGGAAGGTACTGGGGGTAAGGCTGGCCGCGAGCTGCTCGGCACCAGGCCTGAGCACAGCGTTCCCAGCAACTCCCAGGCGTGGGTTCCATAAGATCGTGCTTCCCTGTTTTATGGACAAAGCCTAGAGCTCAGAGAGAACAGGAGACAGCCCAGAGGCACTTCCAGCAAACAGAGGAGCCAGGATCAGAGCCCAGGGACATGTGAGTCCAGAGCCTGTGACCAACTCAGGTGGCTCTTCACTTTACAAGTCCCTTGGCTCTGCCTGCAAAAAGTGCCTAGGAAACTGGCCTCAGGGCCAACCACCCCTAACCATCCACATATGGCCCCACTGTTCTTGGCAAGGTATGTGGCTCCTGGTGAAGGTTAAGAGCACCCCGAAGTCCTAGAGTGGAACCACAGAGAGCAGCCAGCACAGAGGCTGGCCTGAGGCCTGTCTCCTCATAATGCCTAGCTTGAAGTGTCTGATCAAGGGGGAAGGACCCAGAAGAACCGCCTATCAAGAGACAGCAAAATGTAAACTGGAAGCAGGGCACGGTGGCTCACACCTGTAATCCCAGCCGCTCAGGAGGCTGAGGCAAGAGGATGGCAATTTTGAGGCCAGCCTGTGCAACTCAGTGAGATCCAACTTTAAAATAAGATAAAAAGTGCTAAGAACATAGCTCAGTGGTAGAACTCCCCTGGGTTCAATCCCCATGACGGCCAAAAGAAAAAAAAAATAAAAGTATAACAGAATGGACCTGTGGCCACAGAGAAATCAGATAAAAACTTTAAATTTCATGCTGCAGATTGGAAGGGTCTTCCAAGTGACCATGGAAGTGGGTAGCAGCTATTGTGCAGTACACAACCTGAACATCTATCATGTGCGACTCTTCCCCAGTAAAACAGTGCAATTCCTCAAACGCCTAGCCACGGAGTTTCCATGTGACCCAGCAACTCCACGCTTAGGTATCCCACACAAGAGAAAGGCAAACCTCGATCCACATGAATGTCCGTGGCTGCCACAAGGTAGGAACAACCCAACTGCCCGTCACTGGATGGCAGATGAACAAAACATGGTCTATCCACGCGGTGGAGCGTGGGCCAGCTGTGAAAGGCAATGACCAGGCTACCACAGGAGAACTTGAGAACACCACGCCGAGGGCACATGCTCTATGATCTCATTCATGTTGAAGTTCAGAACAGGAAATCTGCCATCAGAAAGGTGGTGGTGGAAGGTCAGTGGTGACTTAGGGCTGAGGGAGGGAGCAGAGGGGAACGGCGGCTGAAGGATGCAGGACTTTTTAAAGTCACAAAAGTCACCTGCAACGATGGTCACGTTCATGTGAGACCGTGCTGAGAACCAGGGAACAATGCACTTTAGTAAACCGTCTGGCATGTAAATTATGTCTGATCAAGTTCTTTTAGAATTAATGTCTGCCAAAGATCAGCAGTAGTGACCAGACACAGGGAGCGCACCTTGTCTCATATGTTTGGAAAGGATCCCCCAAAGATACAGGAGGCTTCCACTGAGGGGGAAGAGAGCATTGAGATATTCACATTGGGGCCTGGGGCCTTGAACTTGAGCTTTGGTTTGAAGTCCTGACTCCAACATGAGCAGCATATCCCTAGCGTTGGATAGGGAACTTGGCTTCCAAGCCCAAGATTCCCAATCTGTAAAAGGGAGATGAGTCCTACCTATAGGCCTGTGGTGAGATTCAAAGGGCCAAGGCACAGGAATTGTTTACCACACACAGACGGCAGCTGCTGTCCATGCCATGTGTGTTGGTATTTCCGCTGCACAGCAGCCCCAGCAGCATCTGCTGAGGGCCCCTGGGGTCTGAGGTGCTGAAGGAGCTCAGGGGACAGGGGTCCAACCTCCCCTCTGCACAGGAGACTCCATGTGCCCTACTGTCAAGGCCAGGAAATCTCCCAGGAATCAATGTTTCTCAAACCAGAGTCTTTGGATATGTTCTCAAGATCCAAACATTCTCTAAGAGTTTTTAATTCAATGTTTTCATTTAAAAATATCAATAGATAGGAATCATCAGATTTCCACACCCACAGTCAGTGCAGGGCTTATGACTGAGTCAGCCCCAGGTCCTCACCCACCCCCCATCGCTCTCCACCTTGTGACTCTGCTCTAGACTGAGTACAGGTGGCCTGTACTTCTTTGGTCCCTGTCCTGGGGGTCAGCCATGTTTCTGAGCATGTGGCCATATTAACCATGTGGCCAATGGGCTTGGGAGGTGGGAAGGCTTCCCAGGGAGGGGCTGCCTGCCGCGGGGCCTCAGAGCAGTGAGCTCTAGGTCTCTGGTCTCCAGCACGAAGACTCAGCTCACCCTGCAGCTGGGCCAGCCCAACAAGTCAACCACACTGCAGGTGACTGCAGTCCCAAGAGCACAGAGGCGGCACTGCGGCCAGGCAACAGGGACACCCACAAGATTGTTCTGTGCCAGGTGTCAGTAGTGATGTCCTGCTCACCAATTCCAGCTCCCCAACTCACCAATTCCAGCTCCCCAACTGCTTCTGCATGGCCTGATGGCCAAGAATGGCTTGTATAGTTTTTAACCAGTTGGAGATAAACCAGAGGCTGAGGGCACAGCTCAGGGGTAGAGCACATGCCCCATATGCACGAGGCCCTGGGTTCAGTCCAATCCCCAGCACCACAAAAAAAATTTAAAACTAATCAAATTTAATCAAAAGAAGAGCAATATTTCATGAAACAACAATTACATGGAATTCAAATTTCAGTACTAGTGAGTCTGGTTTTTTATTTATTATTATTCTTATTTTTTTCTGTAGCATGCCTTTGTGCTACATGACAGAATGGAGGACAGATGGTTCCAGGCTGGTTTGACTTAGGAGTTTTCTACTTTCTAATGCTTTGAAAGCTCTATACATTCCATAGAAACCATACTTTGGAGGTTGATCTTTTCCCAGGCCAGCCACCTGCAGGAGGAGCCTCTCTAGGATGCCAGGTAGCTCCAGTGGCCACAGCTCCCAGGCAGCCCAGCAACCATGAGGGGAAACAACCAACATTGTGCCACATGCTGTGTGGCTAAGGTAGGACGTTTGGTAGGAAAGTGCAGTTTTGACCTACGATGTTTTCGACACACAATGACTTTCATGGGACACAGCCCCATTGTAAGTACAGGCACACCTGTACTTGCCACAGACGGGTAGAGTCCACAGAGCCCAGACTATCTGACCCTTTACAGGAAGAGCTTGCAGACTGTGATGTGCCACTGAATACCGAGACAGCTGGCTTCACAGTGAGTTGACTCTACGACACCAATTATTACCATGAGCCCAGGAAAAAGAGCAGCAGCAAACTCCATATGTAAATGCTGCATTTGGCAAAAAGAAGGTCAAAGCACAGAACCTTGGGCCAACAGGAGATTTCCCAGTGTTTCAAACAGAGACAAACCATGGGAGATGACCCCACCCCACGGCTTGCAAAATCGCGAGCATTTTAGACACCAAAGAATCTGTGCGAGGAGTCACATTATGTGCTCACCTTACAAATAGCCATTTAGGATGACATAAAATAACACCATCCATCACATTACAATGCCGCCATTACTTTGATTGATGTTGGGTTTTGGGGAGTTCTGGTCATTTTATATTTCTGAATTTTTTATAGTTGTTGAATAAGATTTGTGTGTGTGTTTGCCCAGCTTCATGTTCAGACCTTTGTAAGTAGCATTAAAATAAAATTAACGCAATACTGGGACTTTCCATGAACATTACGTCACCTGAATATCACTCAGGGAGAAACATCGCTAAGGTAAAATATGCTAAGGAGCTAAGGAGCAAAGAAAGTCAGGTTAGTTTTTGATCTATAATGGATATATTGAACCAGTCCAGAATAATTTTTCATGTTCTACTTTTTTTCTCAACAATGGGGATGAAAGCCAGGGTCTCACACATACTAGACCAGCACACTACTGCTGAGCTCCATCTCCAGTCCTTTATTTTTTATTTTGAGACAGGGTCTCACCAAGTTGCCGAGGCTGGCCTTGAACTTGTGATCCTCCTGCCTCAGCCTTCGAAGTAGCTGGGATTACGGGCAAGCGCCATCACATGACATTGTTCCAATATCAGACTAGAGAGTTCTAGATTCTCCTGGTTCCCGGCATATTATATCCTGGTGGGGGGTGGGGAGTCCTGTGCTTTGGTTTGTGAATCAATAACCCAATGACCAGCAATTGCAAAATAGCTGCACAAGCTGTCTCTTCAGTACTTCTGATATAAAGAGGATCCTCAAGATTGAGGGGCACACTTTTACTCCCAGAGATGCTCAGACTGAGTTGAGTGTTTCATAATTCACAGCATCTGAGAACATAAGCAACTTTTTCCCCAGCCTCATCTCCCACTTTTCTTTCTAAATGCAGCCTGTGCTTCCACTGCACCCCAGTACCACCTCCACCTCAGTATCACCCAGTGCTCCTGGGCCTTTGGACATGCTGTGGTCACTGGCTACGACCCTGTGTTCCCTCAGTCTCTAACCTGAAGGCCATTTCAACCTAACCCTCAAATGCCATGCAGGCCTAGAAGCAAGGGTACCCACGGGCACTGCTCACCTGTTCCCTGAGATTATGGCTTCTACCCACCATCTCCTGCTAAAAGAAACCAGAACTCCTAGGAGCCATGGCTGGAGGATCTTTTTGTGCCAGGAAGTGCTAAAATAATGATGAGAATGTGTCAAAAGAGAAAGAGCCAGTCTGAAAGGGCTCCCACTCATCAAATCTAGGGCAATTTACACATCAGAATGAGTAATGAGAGGGATGGACTGGAACACGCGAATAAGAGAGGGATTCATGAGGCCATTCGATACTAAAAAGTCTCTAAAGGGCAGATGGAGGTGGGAGATAAGGGTGAACTTTTTTTTTTAACAAAGGGAATGTCAAGTATTAAATGTAGAAGGAATGGAAGAAAATCCCTTTTACACCATGAATAATAATTGACACAGACAAGAATCATGAACAATCACTAAAACTAGTGACTAAAAGACAAGACAAATGGAGATCCCGTGTCTCCAAGGGCTGACAGTGGACAGACACAGGACTGCCAGGCCACAGTGTGTGACCTGAAGCTGGCGTGAGAAAATAATCGAGGAAATCTCAATGTGGAACCTTCTGCAAACAACCAGCCCGAGCCCTCCAAAAAGTGTCCATATCGTGAATGAGAAAAAGCACACAAAGCGGGGGTAGGGTGGGGTGGGGGTCCTTCCAGAAAGACAGAAGCTAACGAACACAACGGTGTGAGATCTTGAGTGGGCTCCACACGGGGAAGTTGCAAAGGACGTTGCTCAGGGCACCTGGGGAATGTGAGTGTGGACTGCAGATGGGGTAGGACCGGAGCCGTGCTACGAGTCCTGGCAGTAATAGAGGCCAGCCAGTTACCCACGGTTGCCCAGCTCCAGCCCCCCAGGCCCAAACACACCACCTGTGAGCTAAGAATGGTTTCTGCATATTTTTAATGATAGCAAAAAAATTTTTTTCATCCCGTAATTTCATTTATATGATTTCACATTTATATCACAGATTTCAGTATTCATAAATAAAATTTATTGGGACACACTGTGCTCATTTATTCACGTATCCTCTGGGCTGCTTCTGCACCACAGTGGCAACAGAGCAGTAGCTGCGGCAGAGAAAGCTCGGGCCACAAGCCTGAAATGGGTAGCGGTGACCCTTTAAGAAAATGCTTGCCCACCCCTGGCACAGGCGATGCACTGCTCTTAGGAAATAATAAGCTGAAGTATTTAGAGGTAAAACTGTCATTATGTCAATAACTAAATCTGAAACAGTTCAGAAGAAAAGAACGTGTGTGTGTGCGTGCATGCACACACGGGGGTGATATACACGTACAAAGAGATAAAGCACAGGTTAAGTAGTAACAGGTGGATCTAGAAGCAAGGCACATGGGTCCTCGCTAGACTATTATAACTTTCCGCAGAGTATAAAATGTTCAAAATTAAGAGTAAGTAGACATTTCAAAAGCATGAAGTTGTGGCCAGGATTGTAGCTCAGTGGTAGAGCACTGCCTTGCACGTGTGAGGCACTGGGTTTGATCCTCATAAAAATAAATAAAGATACTGTGTCCATCTACAACTAAAAAAAAAAATCTAAAAAAAAAAGCATGAAGTTGGGTGCAGTGGTGCACCCCTAGAATCCCAGTGACTCTGGAGGCTGAGGCAGGAGGATTGCAAGTTGAAGGCCAGCCTTGGCAACTTAAAGTGGCCCTTAAGCAACTTAGTGAGAACTTGCCTCAAAATAAAAAATTGAAAGGGCTGGAGATGTGGCTGTGGCTCAGTGGTAAAGTGCCCAGTACCCATCCCACCCCCCTCAAAAAGGAAGAAGAAACAAAAGAAAGGAATGCACCAAGCCTGAGCCCCCTCACCTGGGCTCACAGCTGCAGGGCTCCTGCCACCCCCTCTTCCTGGACGAGCACGCTGCTCCTTTCTTCTGAGTTCCCCTAAACTTGGCAAACCAGCCTGTTCCTGCCACATCTCACGGCCCGGCATTGGCGCCCCTGTGCTTCTGCCCAGCCCGGTACTCGACCTCTCTGACTCTCTTCTGGGAGGTGCGTCACGAGCTCTCCCACATCAAGTTCAAGTCTTAAAAGAAATCCCCATTTTATGACAGCTGAGATGGGAAGCACGGAGACACCACTCCACTCCTGCGGCTGCTGGAACAGTGGGAGCCTGGCGGGCCGGAGGCCAGGAGAGCCGAGCCCCCAGTGTCCTCCTCACAAGGGCCGCTGGTCGATCCATCCAGCATCAGTGCCTGGAGGTGCGGACCTGCTCCCCAGCTCCCTGACACGTTTCACATCGTGGACAGGATGCACCAGGGGCTCCCCTTTGCCCATGGCTGCCAGATGTGGACCCCAGACACCAAAATAACATACCCAGGGCCATTATGGTATGCATTTTTAGCCTCGCTCTTGGCTCCATTCAGGGTCTCCACCCTTCTTCTCTCTTCCTTCCACTTGAAATGTGCTGTCATAGTGTATTTTATGTACCCTGCCAGGCTGCTCAAATCCTTTCTGGAACAAGGTGGGGTCTGAATGAAAAGCTTCAACAGGAACCCTGTGCTGCCTGCTCTTTCTCCTGCCTCTTCAGCAGGCCACGTGGCTGCACGGCCGCCCCCGACACCTCGCCCTGTAGCCCTGTCCTTTGCCTGCGGTGCCTGAGGGTACCCTGTGCAGCCTTGGCAATGATTTACGGTGTTTATAAATTCCAGTGGCATGAGGAGGCAGAGGAAGGTGCATTTCTTTCCTAAATAGTCAGAAGCAAGCACAGAACTCCTGGTCCAGGAGGCCAGGCCACCAAGGACGGATGCAGCGTGGAAAGGGCCTGCTGGTCCATGGAAACCCAGACCCTCCTTGGCACTCTGGACACAGTGGGACCAGCTCTTACAGGTTGAGTGGAGCCAGAGCTTGTGCTGTATAGGAAGAAGTAAAGTCCACAAGACCAGGAGGCAGGAAGAGGCAGGCTGAGGAAGAGACTGAAAGGCCAGGGAGGCCTGAAGCCCAGCCCAGCTACTCACCAGCTGGTCGGCTTTGTGCAGAATGTCCCAGGCCCACCAGGCCTCCGTTTCCTCTCCCGTGCATTGGATAGAATAAGCAATGTTGCAGGAGCACCATTAGGTCAAAAGAGATGATGCGCAGCCCAAATGTGTAGTAAGTGCTCAATAAACATCAACGCCAAGGTTCCCATGGCCACTGTCACTGTTCCCACCAGAGTGAGGTGAGCATGCACTGCTGAGGGGTTGTGCCTAGGAAAGTGTTCTGTTCGATGGCACCAGGGCTTCTGAAGCCAAGCAAAGGTCAAGAAAAGGCAACAGCAAGGACGGCTTAGGGACAGGATGTGACCGATGAATGCAGTATATGTGGGATGTGCGATTTCCAGAAACTTTTTTTTTCCCCAAAGCACGCCATGGCGCAGCCTCTTCTCCGTCCTCTCCTGCCCATCAGTGGCAGGAAGAGCTGCTCCTGAGGCTGCTGTTCCCCAGCTGAGGCTGGACTCTGGCTCCCAACAGACGGGCACACACGTGCACGCACTTGGCCTCCGCCTTCTTGGGTCATTTTGAGCATCTGTTCTCTGCAGGCATTCAGTGTCTCTTGCCTCTCAGAGTCACAAAGGCTGAAGTCTCCTTATGCTCCTGCCTGTCCCTCCACCAAGAAGTCCCCCCACCACCCGTGAGCTTGCTGCATTCGAGCTCTACTGTTGCTGTAACAAACTGCCACCCACAGTGGCCAAAAGCAACACCAAATCTTTCTCCTAGCCGGGCGCAGTGGTGCACGCCTGTAATCCCAGCACTTAGGGAGGCTGAGACAGGAGAATCGCGAGTTCAAAGCCAGCCTCAGCAATGGCGAGGCGCTAAGCAACTCAGTGAGACCCTGTCTCTACATAAAACACAAAATAGGGCTGGGGATGTGGCTCAGTGGTCGAGTGCCCTGAGTTCAATCCCCAGTACCAAAAAAAGAAAAAAGAAAAAAATCATTCTCCTTCAGTTCTGGAGGTCAGGTGTCTCAAAAGCAAGGCGCAAGCAGGGCTGGCTGTACCCTTTCTGGAAGTGCCAGGGAAGAAACCATCTGTCTCCTCGCCTTCTCCAGCCGCTAGAGGCCTCTTGCCTCCCTGACTCCTGCCTCCCTCCTCCACCTTCGAGGCCAGCAGGGAACCATCTTCTAATCCCAGTCTGTGTGCCTTCATCTTCCTGCCTCACTCATGGGAAGATTCTTGTAATAACACTGCTGCCCACCGGACAGGCCAGGAGAACAGCCCCATCTCAAGATGCTCCACCCAGTCACGTCTGCGAACACCTTCTTACCATATTTAAGTTGACATATTCACAGGTTCTGGGGATGAGGTCATGGACGTCTTTGCGGGGTTATTATCTGGCCTACTACTTCCCTCTCCCTCCCTCCCTCCACCTGCTCCAGTCCTCTGGGCTGTCCCTCCAGGGGCAGGAAAATGCTGAAGGAAGAGATGCCTTCCCTTGTCCGGCATCTCTGCTGGAACTTTCTGCAGTGATGTAAAACCCCATGGGGTGTCTTCCCTCTCTTCTGCATCTTCTGCAGAGCTCCCCCACTCCCCACCCGCTGGCTTCTGAAGGACAGCGACCTCTCTCCAGGTCACACTCCCCTGGCCCAGCCATCTTTCCCTCTCATATCTCTCTCCTCCAGTTCTGATCTCATCTGTACCAGACTTCTGAGAAGAGATGATGCCGGTCCCCTCCACATTCTTCAGGGTCCAGCCCCATGGCTCCCCTGCTGGGTTTCTGCAGGTAACTCCACTGGAGGACACTGTCCCACCCCTAGCAAACTGTTTAGCAGTGACCTGGCCTCCACCTTCTAGGAGCCAGTGGCCAGACAACTGCCAGGGACCCCAGGTTGAGATCGCTCCCCACCCTTGCTAAGGTCACCCGTGGCCTCCGCACTGAAGCCAGTGGATGCTCCAACCTCCTCACTCAGCTTCCAAGCGGAACTTGACACCATTGGCCACTGGGGTCCTCGTGACCCTCGCTTCTCCCTGGACTTCCAGGACACCGCTCTCCTGGTCTCCTCCTCCCTCTCAGGCCACTCTGTCTCTTTCCAGAATCTCGCTCCCCTTCCGCAATGTTAATGTCGGAGTTCCCCAAAGTGGAGCCCAGGCCCCCTCCACCTCTGCTCAGCCCCTTGGTGCGGCCTCACTGCCCCGCCGCATAGACCACCTGTGCACAGGTGACTCACAGGTGACATCCCCAACCTCCTCTCCAAGCTCCAGACCCACAGACCCACCTGCCTATTGGACAGCAGCACGTGGACGTCTCGATAAGACTCCAAACCCAAGTCCAAGACCAAACCACGATCTTTCCCAGCCCCACCTCCTCTGGCATTCTCCATTTTGCACCATCAGCGACCTGTTGGAGGGGGGACCTCGCCCTGCATTGCCCTTGGCCCTCCCCACTCCCTCACCAAGGCCTTCCTCCATCGCAAGTCAGAGCTCTCGTCTCTGAAAGAGTTCACAGTCCGGTTCACTTGTCTTCACATCTCCACCCACGCTTCCTCCATCACAGATGGTACCGGTACCAGTACCAGGAATTGAACCCAGGGGCGCTTAACCTCTGAGCCACATCCCCCAGTCCTTTTGATTTTTGACTTTGAAATAGGGTCTTGCGAAGTTGATTAGGGCCTTGCTAAGTTGCTGAGGCTGGCCTCAAACTTGATCCTCCTGCCTCAGCCTCCCAAGAAGACCTCCATTCTTGACCATTGCTCCACCCTCTGCACCTAGTCAGTTCTTGAGACTGCAGCCACAGGTGCCTTTTCAAACATAAAGGTGCTCAGGACATTCCTCTTACCCCCAGCTTCAAACAAAATGAAGGCTTTTCACTGTCCTTAAAGAGCAAGCACACTCATTTGGTCCACTGGGCCCCACTTGGTCAACTTCCCTCCCTCCTCTAGGTCTCTGTCTGCTGCTCTCCAGGAACCATTTGCCAGCTGCTTGGCTATACTGCGCTCTCTCCTCCTGCCCAGGGCCTTCGCTTACGCCATTACGGCCATCTGATGACCCTCCGCAGTCCTCACTTGGAGACCATTCTCTTCCTCCACTCACAGCTCAGCATCAGGAAGCTTGGTCTGGTCTCTGGCCATGCTGATTCCCCAGGCTGCTCACTTTCTCTGGGCCTCACTATCTCACCATTAACTATAGGTTTGGAATTGTATGTGTATTTATCTTATTCTTCAATTCATTCCATCTCCTGCACGGTAAGCTCCACGAGGACAGGATTTACGTCTGATCTGGCCTCCCAGTGTGTTCACAGGGCCAGCCAGTGCCTGGCACACAGGAGATGCTCAGAAGAGAGGCATGCACATGGTGAGTGATGACCTTGCTGTCCCCTCGCCGGCCTTCCTCCCTGCTCCCGCCTTCTCCCATCGCTGTTCAGTGGCTCAAGCTTGACTCCTATCTTTGGAAACCCCTCTTCCTCATTTCACATCCCACCCACCAACAAATCCCAGGAATTCTCCCTCCTAATTCTCTTTCAAATACACCCACCTATAGCCCCCGAGCTGAAGGTACAAGTTATTTTTTAATGTAAGCCCTGTCCCCAGCCTCCTAGCTGCAGCCTGGAGTTCCACACCCAGGTCACCTCTCTGCTTGGCCACACACTGAATCCCCTGGTCCTCAAGATGAAGGACATGCTCACTGGCCTTCCTTGCCTGCTGACTTTTTGGCCCCCTGGGTCTAAGGCCACTGCGGCAGCTGCACAGGCAGCCCTCACCGCCTCCCTCAGCATCTCTGCTCACACGGAGCATTTCCCCACCCCCCTCTGAGACCAACTGCCACTCATTCTTCAAGTTCTAGGCTAGAGGAACCCCCCCCCTCCGCCCAGCAACTAGGTCAAGAACAACAATAACAATAGCTGGTACTCAGCACGTGTCACTAAGGCAAGCATAGCTCACCGAGCTCACATGACCGACCCACCGACCAACCCACTGACCCGTTTCATCTTCACCCATGGCTATAATTAACCTCAGATTACAAAACAGGCTCTCAGAAGCAAAGGACTCGTCCAAGGTCACACTGGGTAGTAAAGAGCGAAGCCAGCTGACATGACGAACTGGGGCTCCAGGGCCCAAGGTCTTGGGCACTATGAACATGCATGGCCTGCAGAGCATGCTGCACCCGCCCTCTGGTCTCAGTGATCACATATACACACGCTGGCTCAATGCGCGTCTCCCCAGGACCGCCAGCTCCCTGAGGGCAGGGCCCGTCTGTCTCGCAGAAGGCTCCCTTCTAGTGCTGGCCCTGCACCTCACGTGACTGCCTTCTAAGGTGGACATCGTGTTCTGCATCCCCACAGTCCCTAGGTCTGTGTGGAGGAGGGGTGGCTGAGCCTTTTGTAAATGCCACCAAATGGCCTGACAGGCACACAGGTGAAGATTCACGGGAACACTGCCCTCGGCTCTGGCTGGTGACTTCCTGCTCTGCTTATGACTGTCAGGTGGGCTCTCCCAGCATGGCCCTTGGACAGTAAGGATCACAGCCACTCAGTTGGGGATGGGGGCAGCATCCATCAACCGCATGTCCAGAGACACATGCAGAAAAGCCCTTGGGCCAGCATATGGCGCCCCCTGCTGGTTTCCTTCCTTGTCCTCCGGCAACCTCTCCCAAGGAACAGCCTAGGGGACACTCACCAGCCACGAAAAGAAGCCAGCTGATTTGTCCTGGGTGGAGATCTGTCCCTCATAAGGGCCAAAGATGTGGCCCTTGGGTATGACCTCGCTTATGCACCGCACGTCGCTCTCTCCACTGGCTTCCTTGACCACCTCCATACCCTGCGGGATGGTGAGGGCGGCCCGGTCTGGGATGCCCACGGGCACCGGTGTGTCCGACACAAATACAGGGGGACCATGGTTCGGGCACTCGTCCACAAAGTACTCCTGGCAGGACTCGCAGACTGCAGGGACGGAAAGAGGAGGAAGGGTCTCAGTTGTTATGGCGAGAAAGGACCCATAGGGAGGAGGCAGAGGGCTGAGGAGGCTACCCCAGGACGGTGCGGGCACACAGAGCACGCTGCATGCTACTCCCAGCCTCAGGCTCCTGGGTCTGCAGCACAATCACTTAATGCGATAACCGGTCGCCCTCCCCGAGGCCTCAAAGACCAAGAGGCCAACTCAAGGAAGCCACTAGTTCCCTTTGTCTTAAGTTTGAAAAAGGAGATGAGAGAGCGTGGCTTTGGAGCCTGATGGGTCTGGGCTGAGCTGCAACTGTCCCTCTGTGAGCCGTGGCACTGGGTACTTAGCTCTCACCAAGCCTCAGTGTCTTCACCTGGAAGATGGGGCCAACCGCAGCCACCTCTGTGGCTAAGCAGGAGGCCCACCAGAGCGAGGGCCCTTGCCTGGCCCATCACGGGGAGTACCCTCATTAGCACTCTTTCTTGCTGCAGGTTCCCAGCCAGGAGAGGGGTGGGGCGGAGGGAGGTGCAGGCCAGAGCGGCAGGCTCCACTTACACCAGAAGTCAACTTGCTGGAAGCTCTTGGGCACGATGAGCTCACGCTTTCCCTTCAGTTTCTTGGGCTCAACTTCCATGGCCGAAGGCTCTGGTCTCCTAGAGCTGCCCAGGGCAAGGGTCAGCAAAGAAAGCAAAGCAGCCATCAGAGTGACAGCCCGATGGGGAGAGCAGCTGGGGACCCGGCCAGGAGGCCGAGGGGACGTGGGTGGGCACAGAAGCCCCAGATGGCCTGCTGTTCCTGGGCCACTGCTCAAGTTCTTCTAGAGCCTGTGCTCACCTCTGGCCCTGGAAGCTGCCCCAAGCAGGGTTAAGCCAGGTGGGCAGGGAATGGGAACTTTACCCCGGGTCCCCAACCCAGCCCGTCCAGCCACCCTCCTCTCCCCTCTTGGTCCCCACATAGGCCTCACCAGGGCTGGCCATACTCCTGGTCGCGGAGTGGCGAGCAGACCTCTGTCTTCACCACTGTCACCATGTCCCCCACAGCCGCCTTGGTCTGGGCCAAGCACTCCTTCATGTTCTCAGTCATTCTGTCCTGGGATGCAGGAGGCAGGAGCAGGGCAGGAAGAGGATCAAAGAGACAGGGGAAGAGGGGTGAGCGGAGGAGAGGGCAAGCAGGGGTCCCTCGGAGTCTGGTTACCCTCCCTGCCATCCCCAGAGGAAGCGCTTGAGAACACAGGCAACAAAAACAGCTGTGGCCCAGCCAAGAGGAAATGCCATTTCTATCCTGGGCTGGTCCTGGGGACGACTGGAGCCACCAGCCCCATGGGGTCAGGGACCAGGGGCAGCTCAGGCCAGCAGGCAGGGCTGGGAAGCACAGCCCGGACCCCAAGACCAAAAGGGCAAAGGGCACGAGGAGCCCACATGAGCTTGGGGACAACTCTGCACAAGGGCTCGGGGAGGGAACGGCCCAGGTCCCACTGTGGCCAAGGGGGTGGGCGGATGAACTAGGCCCTCAGTGCCTGGCGGCGCAGCCCGCGCGGAGGGGCTGCCAGGAAGCGGCCAGGCCGCGTGCCAGCTCCGGCAGGTACAGGCGGCCGGGCGCCGGGGAGGGCTGGCCAGGGCGAGCCCGTCGCCGAGCCCCACCCCCAGGGGCGGCCCCGTCCAGTGCTTACCGCCCTGCACCACCGCGCCGGGCGTCCCTTGGCACCCCGGGGTCCTCATGCCAAGCCCGGGGACACTCTTCGGCCGAGACGGCGCGCGGCGCGGGGGCCCGGGGCTGGGCGAGCGGCGGTGTGACTCACTACCCGGGGCCCCGCTGGCCACACCCCTGCTCCGCGGCTAATCAGCCCCGCTCCCCGCCGGGGCCCCAAAGCCGCGGGCGGCGCGGAGGGCGTGGGGAGCGGGGCGGCCTCCCCTCCTGCCGCCGCGGGGCCGGGGGCGCGCGGAGGGGACCCGGGCTGCGGCCGCCCCGCCCCGCCCGGGCACCGGCCCCCGGCCCGCGTGCGCGGCGGCCCCGGGTGGGCGCGCGGGGCGGGCGGCGGGCGGGCGGCGGGCGGCTCACCAACCTTCCCGGCGGGCGCTCCCGGCCCGGCCCGCCCTGCCCAGCGCCGCCCCTCGCCGCCCGGCGCCCGGCATTCCTTGCGGGGGCATGTGGCTTCTTGCCGGCCCCGGGGGCACGCAGTTGGCTGGCGGCCGGCAGGGGGGCGGCGGGGAGCGCAGGCGGCGGGGGAAGGGTGCCCGCGCCTCCGCGGCCTCGGCCCGCTCGGGCCGGGGTGGCAGCGCCCGAGAGGCCCAGCAGCCTCTGAGCCCACCCGGCCTGGCCGCCGCGACCCTGCGGGCGCTGCCCTCCCCACCTGCGCCGCCCAGGGTGGGAGCCCGCCGCCTCCACGCTAGGCACCGGGCCGGCCCCACAGCCCGTGGATGCCCGGCCACCGTGAAAGGGCAGAGTTGCTGTCAGCCACGAAGGAACCTGGGCTGCAAGATGTCAAGCGACTTGCCCAAGGTCGAGCAGCCTTCCTGACGGAGTCCGCCCTGGAGGCTGGGACGCAGCCTGAGTCCATGGGAAAGAGGCGCACCCCTCCTTCTGTGCTCCTGCTCCAGGCCTGGTTGTTTTCAGGCCATGCCTTCAGCTCGGCCCTTTGCGGAATCATCACTGGGATCCCCCTGTGGTGGTCATGGGCCGGCGCAAGGTGGGGGCAAGGCGCTGTGGTTTTGTAAAACCCCAGGAGTAGGTCTCACTGGGAGGGGCAATAGTCACACACAAGCCATCACGAGGCAGTGGAGCCTACTAATTAGCAACCTGGGCTCTGGAGAGGAACAGCCTGAGTTCTGGTCCAGTGGAGGGGCTGTGGTCCCAGGGCAGGTGTTAGAGACGGAATGTTTGACTCACTCCCACTGCACCGCCCCCAATTCCCATGTTGAAACCCTAAGCCCCACTGGGACTGTATCTGGAGTAGCTCTGTAGGAAGGGGATGAAGATGTAGTGAAGTCTTGAGGGTCAGAGGTCCGTGCTGTCCCCATGGTGCGATACATAGCCTCAAGATGGCCCTCTGCTGGGTGGAGAGCATTACCTGGAGCTGAATAGCCTGGCCCTTGACTTTGGACTTCCCAGTTCCAGTACTGTGAGAAATAATGCGTGTTGTTTAAGCCCCTCGTCTGTGACGTTTTGCTATGGCAGCCTGAGCTGACTGATCCAGCAAGTTATCTAACCTCTCTGCTCCCATTTCTTGATCTGGAAAATGTGGCTTATAATAGATTCCATCACAGAAGTGGCTGTATGACATGGACAGACACGAGTTTGGGGGGTGGGCACAGTCTGCACATCCCACTGCAGAAAGGCAATAAAGAAGATGGAGATGGGCAACATCAGTAAGGGGTAGCTTTGAACCTGGGCACTTTATTAGAACTGCTGCTTGGGAATAATTTGCATGGGGGCCCCTTGCGCTGGCCCCTGTGCCTCCAGCAGCCCCACCTGCACGCCACGCTCCATCCCACCACGAGGCCTGCGACCTGGCTGGGTCCTCATCCACCCTTCAGCCCTCACCATCCCCCTCCCCTAATAGTACCCACTACTAGTCCCATGTCACACTTCCTGGCACTTGTCACATTTATAAAAGTCCTTTGCTAGCACATTATTTGATTCATATGTTTCCTGTAACAGACGGAGCTCTGCGAGGACGGAGGCAGGCTCTTCCCTCCGCTGGCTTCTCAGCACCTGTTACAAGGCCTGGCCCCAGGGGAGGCTAGGACAGGGGAGCAAGTGCTAGGGCTAGGGCACCAACCGCAAGGGCCCTCACTGTTGGGGCCACACACTTGCAGGACCAACCTGTGACAATGAAGGCCATCTTAAATGTGCACCCCAAGTGTCTTACCCAGCACGGAGCCCATTTCTCAATTAATATTTGCCAAATGAATTAACGATCAAATGACCTAGTCATAAGACTGTCCCTTTCTAATATGTCCCATGGGTGCAGTAGAGAAATCTCAACTCCACAAGAGACCTTGGAAGGAAACAAGGTGGGTGGTTATGGTTTTGGTACTGGGGATTGAACCAGGGCACTTAACCACTTTACCATCCCAGCCTTTAGTTTTTCCTTTCTGAGGCAGGTTCTTGCCCATTTTCCCAGACTAGCCTTCAACGTTTGATCCTTCTGCCTCAGCCTCCCAAGATGCTGGGATTGCAGATGTACAGACTCATGTCACCAAGAGCAGCTGGGTTACGGCTTTGAATCCTCTTCCCCGTGCGCTCTCTCCTGGTGATCTCTGCCTGGCCAGGTGGGCACTGGGGACAAGGTGTGATGGGGGGCAGGATGGACTCAGGAGGCCTGGGGCTTGATTCTGATAACCTGCTGTAGTGTGTGAGGATGTGACAAATCACTGTGATTCGCTAGGCCTTGGAGTCATCAGTAGTAAATGGAAATACACCTGCCAGGTTATTCCCACAAGGAACAAATGAGATAAAAGCTGGGGAGGGGCTTAGGAAGAGCCCAGGGCTGCGGGTTTATGGGGAATATTAATATCGCCATGCCGCTCAGAGGAAAGGGAGGGGAGGAAAGAGAGGGAAAAGGGAAGAAAGTCAGGAAGGGGAGAATGGAAAGAGGAAGAAGGAGCAATGGTGAGAGAATAAGGGAGAGAGGAAGAGAGGAAAGAAAAGGGGGAGAAAAGGAAATAGGGGGCTGGGGCTGGGGCTCAGTGGTAGAGCACTTGCCCAGCATGTGTGAGGCACTGGGTTCGATTCTCAGCACCACAGATAAATGAATAAAATAAATAAAGATCCATCAACATCTAAACAAAATATTTTAAAAAAAAGAAATAGGGAGAGGGAGACGGAGGACTGAGGGAAAGAGGCATATAAATGTTGTAAGTCTCAAATGGCCCCCAGGACACAGTCCCTTTGATGAAAGCACTTGTCTGTCTCCAAGCAGAGACCCTTGGGGTCTTATCCCTCATCCACATCCCCAACCTCACCCCACCATCTTTCTTGTAATGAAGGAAGGACCAAGCCTTACTTTTGTGGCCGATGTGCAGTGTTTTGTAACACAAGCACATGCAGGTTGAGTGTCCCTTATCCAGAGTGCTTGAGACAAGAAGAGTTTCAGATTTGGGGCTTTTCCAGATTTTGGAATACTTGCATAGCCTTTACTGGTTGATAAATGTAAAAATCCACAAGGCTTGGGCTGGGGATATAGCTCAGGTGGTAGAGTGCTTGCCTTGCATGCACAAGGCCCTGGGTTCGATCCCCAGCACAAAAAAACAAAAAAGAAAACAAAATCCACAGTGCTCCAAAATTTGAAAGTTCTGGAATCAACATCAATGCGCGAAACGTTTCAGAATTTGAAGCACTTTGGATTTGGGATTTTTAGGTTAGGGATGCTTGATCTGTAATAACTAGAACAGTTAAGAAACAGCTAGAGAGCAGGAGGGGAGGGGAGGGAAAGGCACCAGGGAATAAGGTTGATCAAATTATGTTACATGCGTGTATAAATATGACAAAACGAATCCCAGTATTATGTATGATTATAAGCACCAATGATTTTTTTTTTAAAAAAAGAAACAATCATAGGGTGTCAGAGGCCTCACAGAGAAAGAATGGAACCAATGATACCAAGAATCTGTTGCAAAATAGTTGTTGAACTTTGCATTCAGTTCTGGGCCTCCTGACAGCCAAAGCAAAAAGGGAAATAAGATGAGTTCTAGCATTCTCATTATTCAACACTTATTTATTGACAGTATGCACAATTAAGTTCCCTCCATTCTTGGAAGAATCCAGCCGCCTGGAGTACAAGGGCCACCCCTCACTTTTATGACTGATGGGCACAACTCTGAAGGGCACCACAGGCTCAGATACCTCCACCTGGCAATAGAGATAGACTCCTTGTGTCTGCATCTGTATGGAAGGCTGCAGAGCCAGGGAAGGGGAGGTTGGGATGTGGTGACCAAATGCACTTCCACTTGGGGCGAGAGAGAACACAGTCCGGCACTATGCGGCCTGGGCCAGGTGAAGCCCCAGCAGCCTTTTCTGCAGACAGCTCTGGCCCTGCTTGCCCAGCAAGAGCCTGGGGGAGGGGTGGTCGGCAGCCTCCTGCAGGAGACCAGGCTGCTGGCAGTGCTCCCTCCCAGCTG
Source organism: Xerus rutilus (assembly GCA_028644305.1). Taxonomy (NCBI): domain Eukaryota; kingdom Metazoa; phylum Chordata; class Mammalia; order Rodentia; family Sciuridae; genus Xerus; species Xerus rutilus. Next base: position 18,452,485 of record CM053399.1, read on the forward strand.
GCTCCTCAGAGTCTGCACACGCAGAGATTAAGCTTGTTGCAAACCCAGCAATGAGACGCAAACCCGAGCGCGGGGGCCAGAACGAGCCCAGGAGCCTGAAGCTCGCTTTTCACCTCTGGCAGGGCGCCAGGACCCTGGAGTGCCCAGTGCCATGCAGCCTGGGGCCCTCAAGTCTCTGCCCATTTGGTTTCCCTGAAGCTTAGCACCATGAGCCTCTGGAGCATCTCTCCTTATACCCACCCCAGCATCCTTTATCATCCATTCAAATGCCAAAGGGACATAAAGATGGGGGTTGGTCCACATCCCACACAGACCTGGGCTGGGTACAGGAGCCTGGGTCTCAGTCCTGTTTGTGACAAAGCACCTGCAAAAATTTGTGCCTGGCTTTAAGCCTTAGTTTCCTCTTCCTGAAAAATTAAAGATCCAACTAATAGTTCTTAGCTGTAAACCACAGCTATGGGGATGGGGAGGGCTTGGAATTATTCAAGGGAGTAGTTGAATTTACAGACTCAGCCAGCATTGCCTACAGAGAGAATAGATTATATGCCTTGAAATTATATATAAGACAGATTTGCAAATGCCTGTAGAGACCTTTGTGATATGCAAAAGACAAATTTATCCAAAAATGCTATTGAATTCATGGAAGCCCCATGCCACTTATTTCGCCCATCAAGATTCTCACACCACTGTGCCACACACAAGCTGGGTGAAACTTAGCTCTTACCTCAGTTTCTGCATGTGTAGGGTTGTGTTATACAGCATCATGCCTGGCCTAGAAGAAGCACTCTATAGATACTAGTTAATTATTATCATTCATTTTATTAGTGTTTAAAAGTGTAATAGACATTGGATGTAGTTGGTGAAAATTTGTTGATTTGAAAAGATTGGGCCAGATGGGGAGTGTAGCTCAGTGGTAAGGAACTTGCCTAGTAGAGAGAAGGCGTGGTGTTCTGTCGCCAGCACCATATAAGAAAAGAGAGAGAGAAAAAAATAGCATCTTCACAAGCACTTATTACCCCCAATAAATAGACACTTTCTATCAATACAGCATGGTGGCACACGCCTGCAATCCCCGTGGCTGGGGAGGCAGAGGCGGGAGGATCACAAGCTCAAAGCCAGCCTCAGCAACTTAGCGAGGCCCTAAGTAACTTAGTGAGACCTTGTCCCAAAATAAAAAATAAAAAAGGATGGGATGTGGCTTAGTGGGTAAGGGTTCCTGGGTTCCATCCCTGGTACCAAACAAACAAAAAAACAAAAAACACTTTTTATCATTTTATACTAAACAATGCCCACCCCAATAGAAACAAACAACCAAAAACACAAACAAGCATTGCAAAAAGAGAGATGAGTGGTCAGTGGGTTTTATAGGACAACTTCCTAATACTCAAATAAATGTAAATTAAAACAAATAAGTATCCTGCCTGCTGTTGAATTGGCCAAATCTGAAAATCCCAGGGGTACTGAGAGATGGCAAGGACTCGAGGGAGCTCCCTCCCAGCTGCTCCTTCAGACCCTACCTTGTGCTGATAACCTGGCGCGCCGTTTCAGGAGGGCCGTTCGGCCTCTAATAGCAAAAGCCCAGCCCTTTGCAGGAGCAACTGCACATCCGGGAATTCCTCCCGAGGATGCTATGAAGTTAAGGTGGAAGATTTACCCGCACAGCGGTCCTCCCCAGCATGACTGGTAGTAGTAAAACATGGGAACGAATTAAACTTCCCAAACAAGAGAGAGTTCACATATTGCGTGCAATGAAATATCAGCAATCCACAATGCTGCAGGTTATTAAATGCTGAACATATTTATTAAATGAAAATGGAAGTTATGACTGAGTGGAAGAAACGGATCAGAGAAGGCTACATACCATGTGACACTCTGGGGAAAGCCACACTAGGGAAACAGAAAGATCAGCAGGGCCAAGCAGGACAAAGGGGCAGGACAGAGGATTGGGAGGAGAGTGAAACCGCTCTGTGAGGTGGTAGAGTGGTCGACAGATGTCATCACACCTGTCCGAAGCCTTAGAACTTCGGTACTAACGATGCAACCTAATGTAAAGGATGGACGTCGGTTGTAACAATGTATCACTAAAGGCTGATCGATTGTAACCAGTGTGTGCCACGCTGGTGGGCGGGATGCAGGCCTGCTGTCAATCTAAAGGGACTCTAAAGAAATGGGCGTGGTGGTGAATGCCCGTAATCCCAGCGGTTGAGGAGGCTGTGGCAGGAGGATGGCAAGTTCAAAGCCAGCCTCAGCAAAAGCGAGGTGCTGAGCAGCTCAGTGAGACTCTGTCTCTAAATAAAAAAATATAAAATAGGGCTGAGGATGTGGCTCGATGGTCAAGTGCCCCTGAGTTCAATCCCCGATATCCACCCCCGCCCCCCCCAAAAATAAAGTCTAGCCCCGCGCAGTGGCGCAGGTCAGTAATCCTAGCAGCTTGGGAGGCTGAGGCAGGAGGATTGTGAGTTCAAAGCCAGCCTCAGCAACTCAGCAAGACCCTGTCTCAAAATAAGAATTATATATATATACACACATATATAAAAGGGCTGAGGATGTGGCTCAGTGGTTAAGTGTCCCTTGGTTAGATCCCCAGTACAAAGACAAAAAAAAAAAAATCTATTTTCTAAAAGTGAAAACTATGGAAAGAGAGATACAAACTAATCTCATTTAAAATCTATACATAATAAAGCCGGGCGCGGTGGCACAGGCTTATAATCCCAGCACTTTGGGAGGCTGAGACAGGAGAATCGCCAGTTCAAAGCCAGCCTCAGCAACGGCGAGGCACTAAGCAACTCAGTGAGACCCTGTCTCTACATAAAACACAAAATAGGACTGGGTATGTGGCTCAGTGGTCGAGTGCCCCTGAGTTCAATCCCCAGTACCCCCCCAAAAAAATTCATAAAATTTATATATAATGATAAAGATTTGCAGGTATGGGAGGATATATTTGGGGTAGTTAGTTTGGGGTGAGGGTTGTATGTTTCTGACTTCTTTTTCCTTACGAGGAAAAAGTGTCACCTAAAAAATACTGGGCATAGCTCAGTGGGAGAGCACTTGCCTAGCATGTGGGGGCCCTGGGTTTCATCCCCAGAACTGAAAAAAAGCAATCTTTAAAGAGCTCTTCATACACATTTAGCTTAGAAATTGCTGGAGAAAATAATTTCAAAGGTGCTTCCACCTTCACCCACTTGTCAGGAGATGCAAATCCAACAACTGAGTGGAGGAAGGAGGAATCCACATCAGAGACGGGGAGGGGCCCAGCTGGCCCTCCACACGTACCTGGTAAGTGAATCCAGGGAGCAGTGAGGCCCCGCTATTTCCACCAGGAAGCATTCCTGTTTTTATTTTTTTGGTACTAGGGATTGAACTCAGGGGCCCTCAACCACTGAGCCACCTCCCCAGCCCTAATTTGTATTTTATTTAGAAACAGAGTCTCGCTGAGTTGCTTAGCACCTCGCTTTTGCTGAGGCTGGCTTTGAACTCGTGAGCCTGTTGCCTCAGCCTCCCAAGCTGCTGAGATTATAGGCATATGCCACGGCGCCTGGCTGTATCCCTGTTTTTATTTTTCTTTATCATTCTGTTTTGAGATTTTGCCTACTACAAAGATGGTGTGCATTAGGTGAAGTTCATTCATCTCCCTGGGTTTCTGTCCTCGGAACACAGAGGTTATGTAATTATAAGGGTCACGGTTAGCTGCTGTCATCCTAAGCCAAAGCAAAGAAACTGTGCATGTCCTGCATGATCACGGGACACTGTACAATAGTCACTAAGCTCCTTTATGTTTAAAAAGCAGCTCGATGGGTAGAATACTATGTCAGAATGAGAATAAACAAACTGCGACCACATGTATGATATGGCCAAGTCATAATGCTAGAAAAGAAACAAGACCCCAATCATAACTAGTGTATGATTGTTTACATAGTTAAAAAATTAAACAATCAGGCACAACTATGGTGTTAGAGGTCAAGTTCAAGGTTAGCCTGGGGACTAACCAGAAAGGGGCAGGAAGAGTCCTGGGGTGCTTGCCACGTTCTATTTCTCCATCTGGGTGCTGGTCCCGGGTGTGCTGGGTTTGTGAGATTATCCTTGCTCTTATAAGACGTGCTTTCCCTTGTACATATTTATCATGTTAATAAACACACACAAAAATATGTGCCAGAGTCCTGAGGGCTAGGAACTCCCCTGTCCAGTCCTGACTCTGCAGCTGAAGGAAGTGGGGCCCAGCCAGCAGAGCCTCCTGCCAGGGCCATGGCAGATGGGGTTCGGGTCTTCCTCTGCAGAGCAGTTCCACCGAGCCTCAGCAGTGGCGCTGGCCAGGGCAGTGGGACAGTTTCCCACACCCTTCCCTCCTGCAGGACTTTCAACACGCCATCTGAAGACTCCCTCGTCAACAAGGCTCAGATAAAGAGGGGTTAGAGGAAGCCAGGTAAAGGCTCTTGAGCTGGGCAGGTGGTCCAGGGTGGGCCAGTTTTCTTGTGTTGGCTTCCCACAGTGGCCCCCCTGGTGGCTTCCTCGGCCTTTACTCCCTGTTCGGCCCCACTGCCTCTCGGGATGGCCTGAGGTTCAGGAGAAGCCAGGCCTAGCCCTGGTTCAGGAGGAGGCTCAGAGTAAACCAATCTCCTTCTCCAGCGACTGGATCAGGAACCTGGCCTTCAACCAGTCACCACAAGACATTCCCCTCTAAGGGCAGACACACAACCTACTTTGACCCAGTCAAAGGGAGGGAAGGGGCTTTTATATCATGACTTAACGGAGAAAGCACCCAGCAGCCAATCCCACAGAGGCCCTCAGCAGCAGGCACCCTTAAGATGACGCTAGGCCATCAGAGCAGAGGGACTTGGGAGCAGCAAAGACAGCAAACATATCTGGTCTCCATCCCTGGTTCTAGGCACAGGGCTCCCAACCCCCTGGGCCTTTGCCAGCTGTACAAGTGTATTGCTCATGAGGAGCCTCTTGGAGCACACCTGAGTTTATGCTAATGAGTGACTGAGGCTGGGGGCTCCTGATAGCTCCAGGATGAGACTGGTCACCAGAAAGACTGAGTAATTGAAAGGCACAGGATTCCAGCCCCACCCACTGACCTCTGGGAAGGTGAAGAGGGGCTGGAGGTGAAGTTCCATAAAAACTCAAGGAAGGCTTCTGAGACCTGCTGGAGGGTGAGGTGCTGGCAGGTGGCTGGCCTGTGCACCTTTTCTGTTTGGTTTCTCCTGAGCTGTATCCTTCCTATATACCAGGAACACTAAAGCATGGCCATCCTTCTGGGGATCATCCCAGTGAGGAGGGGTCGTGGGAACCTGGTATGTACCAGTGAGAAGTGCAGGTGACCCGGGGTTTGCAACTAGCATCTGGAGAGGGGACACTCTTGTACCACTGAGCCCTTAACCTGTGGGGTCTGTGCTGACTCTGGTGGGTCCGAGTCAAAACTGAACTCAATTTGCTGGACACAACTGGGGACTGAGGATCAGTGATTCTGTGGGTTCTGGGAACATCTCTGAGGCCAGATTTATCCACAGGGCAGCGGCAGAACCACAGGTCTTAAGGTTGCTCTTCCTCTGCGCTTCCTGTGACTCTTTCCTCCCCAGCGTGTCTGGAACAGGCATTCAGCTACTGCACCATAAGCCACAGGTTCCAGCTCCACCCAAGGGGGGAGCTCCATCTCCCCCAGGCCCATCCAGCTAGCCCGGTGCTACCTCTACAAAGCGCCAGACTCTGTGGTACCTCCAAGGTGACAGGCTGGGTGTGGCATCAGCACTCAGACCAGCCACCCCCACCAAGGACGGGAACAGGAGTAAGGCTCTGACACTCTGAGTGTAACCTGCGACCTCCAGGGAGAACAATTTGGCATTGGGGTCTTTCTAAAAACTGCTCCTCACCTTCGATCCTGCCATCTTGCTTCTAGAACTTTCTCCATGGCCTCTGTGCAAGAGTGGTCCTTCCAACATCCACTGGGATGGCAGGAAGGGAAGCGACCAATGTGTCCATTGGAGTGTGGGGTTTTTTTTGTTTTTGTTTTTTGTGGGTTTTTTTGGTACCGGGGATTGAACTCAGGGACACTCGACCACTGAGCCACATCCCCAGCCCTATTTTGTGTTTTATGTAGAGACAGGGTCTCACTGAGTTGCTTAGTGCCTCGCCGTTGCTGAGGCTGGCTTTGAACTGGCGATTCTCCTGTCTCAGCCTCCCTAAGTGCTGGGATTACAGGCTTAAGCCACCGCGCCCGGCTTAGAGTGCGGAGTTTTTAAAGGCAGCTGTGTCAAAGAAGGGACTGTGGGACACACTCAAGCCCCTCCCGCATGCCCCCCCCCCGCCCCAGCTGCCCCGTCCTCTCCCTTGCTCAGGGCGACTGACCCACTCCACTGTCCACTCCTTGCCGCTCCCCCATCAGGGTGAATCTGAACCTGTTACAGCATAAGACAGATCAAGCCACCTCCCACCTGCACAAAACCCCCGAGGTACGTCCTCCCCACAGCAAACGTCAAAACTCTACAGTGGCGTGCCAGTGGAGGCCTCTCCCTGCCCCCACCCTGCACACCGCCCCACAGCCACAGGGGCTGCTCGGCTTATCTCCGGCATAAACCTTGGACCTTCCCTCCACCTGGAATGCCCCCTTTTTTCCAGAGCGCGCATTACCATCAGTTTTACACAGCATTTATTTATATTATTAGCTGCTGGTGTCCCCAGTTAGGATGTCAGCTCCTCTGGTGTTGCATGGATCGTTGCATGGATCGTCGCATGGATTATGCTAGTGGTGGCAAAGACAAAATCAAAGTCAGGAATTGATGCCTAATTTGAGAGGCAGCAGACCCCGGTGCTGAATAGCATGGATTCTGGAGCTGAGCTGCCTGGGTTCGACTTCCAGCTTGATACAGCCGTGTGATGCTGGGGGAGTTGCTTGACCTCTCTGTGCCTGGGGGCATTAACAGCACCTACAGGTATGATTGGATTATGAGAAATAAATGAAATATTTATAATATACTTAGAACTGTGTCTAGCATGAAGCGGGTGAGCTCTGTGTGTTATAGAAAGCCAACAGATCCTGGCTGCATAAAATTTAAAAGGACAGGGCAGAGAGTGTGGCATGGTGGTAGAGTGCTTGGTCTAATAAGCATGTGGCCCTGGGCTCCATCCCCAGCACCACAAAAATAAAAGACATGCACATTTATAGGTGCTCATATATGCTCCAAGTACCTCCAGGCAGTGACATTAGCTGCTCATGCCCAGGAAGGAGAGTAGCTTCCCATCAGACACTTTTGACTTTAAAAATATACTCGTGATGCCCAGGAGTTATTAATTATTGAGGATGGGTGACAGGTACGTGGAAGTTGACTATCCATTCTATCTTTTTTGCATAATAAAATACCTATTAGTGCTAATAGTTTTAAAAACAAGTCCCAGGCTGCCCCCCGCCCCTGGCCCTGCCATGCCAACAGAGGGGAGGGCTTCTCCCAACCTCCTGCTGTTCCTGTGAGGGGGCCCTGACATCCACCTGACCCCAGAACCTAAACCAGATCAGCCACAACCGGCTCACAATCAGGAGCAGGTGTGGCCTGTGGAGGGCCAGAGGCAGGCCGCAGACTGTAGAGTGTCTGGGCCAAGGCTGCCTGGGACCTGGGGCGGCCACGTTTGCAGATGACAAAGCCGGAGAGTGGGAGGGTCACAACTGAACAGGTCTGAACACATGGGTTCATTCGAGGATCGTCCCAGCTGTCTCCTGTCCACTCCTGGCCTTGTGCAGGCAGGAGCTAAAGCCCAGCATGTCCTGGGGTGCTCCAGCTCCTTACCCTGTACTGCTAAGGAGGGAGCAGAGCTCCAGCCACCTGCAGGCTCCAGGTCACACCTGGGCTCCTAGCGGGCAGGGCGGGCTTGGTGCTGGAGGAAACCTGTGCTCTCACCCCTTGCTTCTCAAAGTGTGGTCCGCGGACCAGCAGCGCTGGCGCTGCAGGGAGAGTGCTGGGGACGCAGCATCCTGAGCTGCACCAGGTCCCCCGAATCAGAGTCTGCCCAAAGTGGCTTGCCTCGGGTTCACAGGCACATGAGAGTTTGGGAAGCTGGTCTAAGTGACAAGCTGCTGGAGGCCACATCCTCGAGCACATCCAGACCTGAAAGGACAGGAGCCCACTGTCAGGTGCGCAGCCCAACACCATCTTCAGAGAAGTCAAGCACGTGCCCAGCGTGTGTGCTGAGAGCGCAGAGGGCAGTCTGCCCTGCGTCCTGAGCAGCACGGCGCGTCCTCACGGGGCATGTCCAACTGTGAGGCCTCTCCAGCCTCTGAGCCACTCCTGCTGGTCATCTGCTGGTAATCGAGCAGGTCAAGGTGACTGTAGAGGGAACATCACAGCTGCTAAATTCCCGGAGGAGGGGCACTGGTTTGTTTATTGCCTGCTACAAAAGGCCTGGGGCCCTTACCCCTTTGTTCTGTGCAGTGCACCCCACTGTGCACAGCACTGAGGGGTCCCATTGCGTCCTTGCTCCATGGGACTTGGGGATGCGGTAAGCAGTATTTCCATGCTAATGGCCCCTGCAGGTGATAAACTGTCTTGCCAATCCTTTGAATGTTAACCGTTTCTAGCACCCACCCTGTGATTCTCCGTGGCTCCGTGTGTGCATGCACACAGTCATTCGTTAAGAATTTGTCAGGCGCCCTTCCACGTATTCATGGACAGGCTCGCACACGCGGTGCAGTCCAGACCTTGACTTGAAGGGGTTCAGAGACACCCTGAACCTGTTCTTTCTGCTGTTCTCTCACTCACCCCGTGACCCTTTCTGCCGCTGAAGGAACTGGAGCTCTGCCTGAAGCTCAGTCTCACAAGCCTAAGAAGCAGCATGAATCATGGGGCCTCAGGCAACGAAGGAGTGAGCAGAACAGGAGGCTGCCGAGGAGTCCTGTGAGCACACGGTGGTTTGGTCACTGACGATGATAACCACCAAACGTCACATCTGGGAACACAGCTCTGGGGCCTCTTTTGGCAGAGCTGACAATCCCAAGGCGGAGGAGGCTCGGCAGAGTGGCGACACTCACGAGGAGGTGATCCTCTGGGGGCAGAAGACCTCCACCGAAGGGGTGGGCGGGGCTTGGCGGGGCGGGGCTTGGAGGGGCGGGGCCTGGCGGGGCGGGGCTGCGGCCACACCAGGCTGTGCGGCATCTTCCACACAGCTAACAGCTGTTTGCTCTCCACGTGTCCCAGTTCTATGAGTGCCAGCCTCAGTGCTGGGCACTCCAGGTGGCGAAGGTCCCTGCTCTCCTGGGGCTTGCAGCCGTGGTAGATTGTCTCTGGGTTTGTCTGCCGGCACCCGTTGACCTTTCTGGCACCAAGGCCCCTTTGTCCTTGGGGAGCCCGCATGTCCAAATGCTCCACCCCAAAGTGGGAGTGTGGCTGAAGACCAGCCCATCAGAGCTTGTATCCGCCGACAGGCCATAGTGACTGGTGCAGGGAAGGGTGCCAGGCTCCACTGATGAAATACAGTTTTGGGAATCTACTGGGAAGGAAAAACCCCTTTACTACAGGGACCGCTGAAAGAATAGAATATGAGGGTGGATGTGCTTGCAGCCAGCCACAACCTACAGCAGACTGCCAACGAAGGGGCCGGTGCAGTGGAAAGCAGAGTAGGATGGATAGATTGAGTCCTGGTGACAGTATGTGAGCCCCTGGATCCAACCGTGCCTGAAGCTCTCAAGACCCATCCCTCCCTCCCTCCTTCCCTTCCTTCCTTCCTTCCTTCTTTCCTTCTTTCCTTCCTTCCTTCCTTCCTCTCTCTCCCGCTTCTCTCCCTCTCCCCTCTTCTTCCTTCCTTCCTTTCTCTTTTTCTTTCTTTCTTCCTAATCTTGCTTGTCCTGAGTTTCTGTTAAATTGCATTTAATCCTATAAACAACCTAGGAAGTACAGTTTATTTTTCAGATAGGAAATGGAGGCTCAGAGAGGCTAAGTGAGTTTAACAAGGCTACACAGCAGCTATCTGGAACCTGCCCAACTCAGAGCCTACACCCCTGCCAGTACTGGCAACCTAGTGTGGTGGGTGACGAACTGCAAAGGGACGGAGAAGTACTTTAGGGCAGGAGTGTGGGGGTTTCCTGTGAGGGGACCCCTGAGGGACAATCACAAGGAAAAACTGCTCCCGCTTGAGACGTGCCTGTTGAGAGGCACAGAAGACAGGAAGCGCAGGTGGCAGATAGGCGGCTGTTCTTTTCTTCAATTTTTATTTTTGCCAATTTTGAAGAAACAGAAGATTTCATGTGAAAATGTGCATGTTTGGCTTTTCTGGAAAACTGGAAGGGGTGGCAGCTCCTCATGGGCACCAAAGCAGGGTGACAGTTGGCTGGGTGGCCCTGCTCAGACAGGCAAGGTGCTCACTCTCCAGGTCTCCAGGAGCCTGTCACCCCTGTGTCCCCTGCCTGGGCTGGGCATTGGCACTGGCAACCAAGTGGCAGAGACCAAAGTGCTGCACAAGTGCTGTTCCCTGAGAGGCTGGCTGCAGGTGACATGGCGGTGACAGCTGGGGACCCACCCTCCTCCCAGCCTGTCTCCACTCTGCTGCTCTCCAGCCCCCGGAACCTGGCTCAGTACATATGGGATGAAGAACCACCAAGGTATGGGTTGGAGGCTTCCAGGTGGCTCAGCAGCAGCCCTAGAGACCCACTCCCCCAGGGAATGGGAGAGGCGGTGAGGGCAGGAGCAAAGGCAGCCCCGGGGTCCACAGCCAGACGCAGCTCTGCGTGAAGGTTGGGACTGCAGGCTGTGGGGGTGGAGGGCCTCTTGGGTGCAAACCCAGCTCTACTGCTTCTGACTGCAATACAGGATAGTTTTTGCTTCCTGTGCTTTCAGTTGCCCCTCCACAAAATGGAGATAATGTGAATCAGATTGGTTGTCATAAGTAAAGAGTAAACTGTCAGCAAATGAATATCAAGTCTGACCTCTTCCACTAATGCACTGACCTTGTAAATCCTTTTCTCTCTGAGCCTCAGTTTACCTATCTGTCCAATGGGGTGTCAGGCTTGGGTTTCCATTAGGACCTGCTGGCCCTGGTGTTCTTTGACTATGAACTATAACCTTCATGCAAACTCTTGGGGCTGGGCCAGAGGGGCCCGGGGCTTCTCTGCCAAACCTTTCCACACTGAGGTCAAAACAGACCCTAAGGACCATCGTGGAGTCATTGATCCCCACTTCCTTTAGATTCAGCCCAGGCACCAGCCCTCGGATCTGCAGTGGCTCATTATGCCAAGTCATGCTAACCCAAAGGCACAGGACATGGCTGGAAGGAGCCAGCCCTCGGGGCCTCTGTGGCCCTTGGGTGCCCTGTCCTGCAGAGAGCCCTGCGGAAAGCCCTCCAGCAGGGCCGGGCGTGGGCTCGGGCATCCCACTGCAGCTGCGCCAGGGCGTCCAGCTGGCAGAGCCGCGCCTATTGCTCTACACGCCCCCGATGGGAAATGATTCATGAAAACCAAGAAGGTGAAATTAGCCCGAAGGCTGCCGAGTGATCATGCAGACAGCATCCTGGGGGGGAGGGAGGGGCGCTGCGAGCTCGGTGTGGCCTCCCAGGGCTGGCGAGGCAGCCTGGCCATCTGGAGCCTCTGTCTCCCAGGCCTTCTATTTCTGGACTCAGCTTCCAGGCTGGTGGCCAGGCTCCTGGGCCTTCCCTGGCCCACCAACCTGCCTAGGCCATGCGGTGAGCATCACGCCGTGGAGACCCGGTCCACCACCCATTTCCTCCTCATCCTGACCTTGGGAGGAAGTTTCCATTCGCCCCTTTCACAGGTGAGGAAACTGAGGCTCCGAGAGGCCAAGTGCACAGCCAAAGGAAGCGGCAGAGCCAGATTCAAACCCAGACCCCTGGCCTGGGAGCCGTGCTCCCCAAGCTGCTGCCTGCTCCGTCCCAGGGACCCAGATGGCACCACAGGAGCAGACCCTGCAGCCCCCACACTCTGTGATGTGCTTCTCAGTCTCAGGACCATCAATACCAGAGCCCAGCTCTTGACTCCACGCCCAAATATCCCAGCCGGTGAGGTGGAGGGTCCCCAACACCCCAGTGTCTTCAAAAGGCGCTGAGAAATTGTCCATCTGGATCCTCAGACCTAATTCCAACCCGCACAGGAGGGACAGAATGGCAGGGGCTTCCATTACAAGGGGGTACACCAAGGCCCAGAGAAGGGGAGGGACTTACCCAAAGCCACACAGCAAACACATGGCTGAGCCTAGGCTGGAACCAAGTCCCAGTGCAGAGCTCCTGCTGTTGGGGCTGTTTATAGAGACAGCAAACCTAGGTGGGGATGGGGGGGTCCCCTGCATGCAGGGGCAGCGGAGGTAGGTCACTCCCTGAGACCAACAGGTCCCCCCTCAACTGATGCTGTCCCAGACACCTGCCCCCAGTTTGGAATCCTCAGGAGACATGTGAGCCACTATGGAGGGGGCAGGGCACCCCTGCTAAAGATGGGCTCATGAAATCGATGGGAAGAGTGCACGGCATGCAGGCATGTGCGCCACTGAAGGGCTCCCACCTGCCCCCGGCTTCCCCCAGAGCAAGCCCAAGACCGGCCAGTGCAGGGGACACACCACACCACCCATGCAGAAAGCACCTGACCTCACCCCAGGGCCAGCAGCCAAGTGCCTGTGTGGACAGCAGGGAGCAGCACTGGCCTCTCCCAGGACATGGCCAGGGCAGCTCAGGAGTGTCTCCCAGAGTGACCTCAGCGGCCGCCGCCAAGCATCTTCAAATAGCACCACGCTGAACCCTCCCATCCAAGCCCACATCCAGAGGGACGGCGACACAGGCCCAGAGTCCCCCGCTCACCAGTTCCTCGTGGGTGACTATAGTAACAGCACCCACCATGGGGCAGACTCCACACCAGGAGTGAGAGGCGCACGGCCACCCTCAGGCCTCTGGTGGAGCGGAGCAGCTACACGTAAGCTCAGAGCCACGTCGCCATGATCAGTGTCCCCACTCCATCCTGCCTGACCCTGGGAGGTCACTTAGCCTTCCCAGGCCTCAGTTTCTCTGGCTCTAAGATGAATGTTGATAATGACATCTGCCTCCTCAGGTTACTCTGAGGATTAAGTGAAACACCACAGGACACGGGATGGCCCCTGGCACGGAGTAAGTGCTCAGTAAACGTGAAAGGTTGTTATGCAGCCGGACCCAAGGGCACAGCCCTCTGACAGCTGGGCCAGGCCGAGGTCTTCCCTGCAAGCCGGCAGCAAGGCAGGTGAGCCCTCCGGACAGAGGGCCACCCACCAGCACAGACAGCCCCTGGCCTTGGGAGACTTGTTTTCTCAGTTTAAACTGGCTCCCATGATGGCTGCTGTCCTGCCTTGCCGGGAAAGGCCACGGAGTCCCCTGGGTGGCTGCAACCCTCTTCCCATGCCAGAGGAAGGGCTCAGACAGAGAGTGCTCTCCCAGCAGGCCAGACGGGCCTTGGCTGAAGCAGGCCCTGTCTGCCGGCCACCTCAGCTACCAAGAGGGTTTGTGGCTGGTGCTGGGAAAGTGCCGGGCCCTGGCCAACTAGGCACTTCTCGCCTCTTAGGAACTAATCCCAACCCTCCATGCTCCCTGACCACATGCGCCACTGCCCAAGAGCAAGAGGCCAGGCAGGGCTGCCCAGCCAGCCACCTCCTGCCAAGACCAGCATGTCGGGTGGCCTTGTGAGAAACAAGTGGACGGGGAGCCAGATGGCCAGGGTTCCTTTCCCCGCCTGCCAGCAGCTACCTGTGTGGCCTGGGGAAAGTCTCTCCGCCTCCTGGAGCCTCAGATTTTGCCTCTGGAAAACATCCATGGCCGGGTTCCTGTCTCACAGGGGCTCTCAGGAGCTCCTTGGACCGTGGCTGAAGGTGTCCTGGGACCTGGAGGGAGGAGCGTGATGGTTTGGATATGCGGTGTCCCCCAAAAGCTCCTGTGTGAGTACAGGTGTGTCCAGAGGTGAAGTGACTGGATTAGCAGAGCTGTACCCTACTTGTTCCATCCTAGTTTGAACCGACTGCCTGGGTGGTAGATGTAGGTAGGTGGGGCGTGGCTGGAGGAGGTGGGTCACCAGCGGTGTGACCAGGAAGGGTGCACCTTCCCTGTGGCCTCCTCTCCTGAACCTCGCTCTGTTTCCTGACCCCACTGGTTTCACCCCCAGGCCCTTCTGCCATGACGCTCTGCCTCATCTGAGGCTCAGAGCCATGGACTGGCCGTCTATGGACTGAGACCTCTGAAACCGTGAGCCCCAAACAAACTTTCCCTGCTGTCAGTGGCTCTTGTCGGGTATTTTGGTCACAACAGCAAAAAAAAGCTGACTAAAACAGGGTGTAAGGACAAGAGCAAAAAGATCTTTATTTGCAGCTTTAAGTAAATAACCGGCTGCAGCATTGCCCTGTGGGGCTGAGCAGCAAGCCCTCACTGGGCCAGCCAGAGTGGCCCAGAGCACCCCGGGCTCCCAGGACAGAGGCTGAGCCCTTCTCCCGCCCACCGTGCAGGCCAAGGGAGATCAAACCTGCAGCCACAAGCGGCCCCATTGAGAGCCGGTCAGTCTTCCCCAGGGTGTGGGTTATGTTACCAGGCTCCTGGCCACCGCGCCTGAGCAAATGGTCAGAATGACCTCTTTCCCTCTGCGTAGGCCCCAGTCCAGACCCGTCAGGGCCAAGCAGGGTAGAAATCTGATCGCCCACTGCATTCCAGGCAGCAGCCTCCTCTGGGATGCCAGCAGACGGCAGGACGAAGCTGTCACAGAGGCCAGGGCCAAGGGGGCTGCCCAGTCGGAGCGCAAGCCCTGTCCCTGTGAGGTGGGGACTGGGTAGTGCAGAGAAGAGACCCTGGGAGGGGGCGCTGCTGAGCCTTTGCCACATGCCTGGCCCGGCACTGGGTACTCTGTGGGTGCTGGCTCCCACAGCAGCCCTGGGACATGGGCTCTAAGCCACAGAAAGGTTGTGTCACTTTCGCAGAAACACACAGTTGGGGAGGGGCTGAGCTGGGATTTGAACCAAGATGTTTTGATTCCAAGGTCCACCTGCTTCGTGAGCCGCCCCAGGCTCACCTGGAATGGTGGCTTTAAGCAAGGACAGAAAAGCCCCAGTGTGAAGGAGAGAGGGCTCCAGGGGCCAGGGCCACCTTTTCACCCCAAGGAGCAGGAGGCGGGTGCAAGGGGCCAGGACAGCAGAGCTTCTCTCTGCTCTAAAGAGGCCTCCAGGAGTCATGGAGCACCCACGGGAAGACACTGGGTTCTGGGGAAACTCTCAGCTGACAAATTTTAAATATTGCACAATAATTTTTAAAAATGTAACCGGCTCCCAAACCCACACAGCAACAACTCCAGACATGCCCAAGGAGGCACTCGGAAAAAATCAGAACTAACCTACGTGTCCAGCAGGAGGAGACGGCTGAATAAATGATGGGCTTCTCCAAAAAGCAAGGTGAAACAGTAAAGAAAAATAATTATGGTAGCTCTATATGTAAAACCATAGTTAGATTTTCTAGCCATGGAAATGGAATGCTAAGTAAGAAAAGCAATTTTCAGAATAATCTGGACAACATGAAACCATTTGTTCAAACACACACACACAAATAGTAGAACATACTCCTATAGGTTATGTGTGCACAGAAAACGATCCAGAGGGCTATACCAAAATAATAAGGTTTAACTTTGTGGGGTCATCTAAATGTCGTGGGTGCCAAGGATGACTTTGTTAAAATTTTATTTATTTATTTTGGCACTGGGGATTGAACTCAGGGGCACTCGACCACTGAGCCACATCCCCAGCCCTATTTTGTGTTTTATGTAGAGACAGGGTCTCACTGAGTTGTTTAGTGCCTCGCCGTTGCTGAGGCTGGCTTTGAACTCGTGATTCTCCTGTCTCAGCCTCCCTAAGTGCTGGGATTACAGGTGTGCACCACCATGCCCAGCTTAAAATTTTATTTTTTTTTAATGCCCCAAATATACCTGTATAGAGCTGGGGATGTGGCTCAGTAGCCGAGTGCTTGCCCAGCATGCAGTAGGCCGGGTCCCATTCTTGGCACAGCGGGTAATAGTATGAATACATATACACATATGTGTGTGCATACATGTACACGTACACACGTTTTTTCTTTATATAATTAAAACTTAGTACAACAAAATTAAAAAGACACAGAGCTGCCCGGGGAGGCAAATCTCTATACTGTTGTGGGGGGATCAGAGAAAATTCGGACACTGCAGGGACCAATGGACTTAATGGCGTCACTGGGGAGACAGGAGCCAAGGTCCTCCTTCTGCCCCATGGAGAGCCGTGGAGGAACCAGCAGGCCAGGCCCTGGAGAAGGGGGAGCAGGACACAGTCCTCCACGTGCTCAGAAGGAGTGTCTTGGGCAGCCAGAGGGACACCAGCAGCCCTCCTGTCTAGCTTACACAGAGACCCCAGCCTCTCTGTCCCAGCACCCCCATTGTCCCCGAATGAACAGCCAGCTTCAGGGGTGCTCCTGAACCAAGGCTGTGTCTCCAGGAAGACTCTGCACAGAGGGAGGAGGCGGAGGAGAGGGGACAGGGACAGGAAATATTCCAGGGCTGTAGCCCCACAAGGGCCCAGTGGTGACAAGCCCAGACCCCAACACAGGCAGGACCTATAAGCCCCACAGACCTGGCCTCAGTTGGGAACTGGCCCCGACATGCCATGAGCAGAGGTCAGTGATGTCACTACTTTCCAGACAGCTACAGAGTCAGGAGCCCCAGCCCTGCCCCTGACTACTCACAAGACCTTGACAAGGTCACAGTGCTCATCTGCCCACTGGTGAGGACACAGCAAGCTGACCCCCATGTGGCCTCCTGCGGACCGTGCAGCTCTCCCTGCACGAGAGGACTGCCATCCTTTGCACCCGGGCACTGAGGCAAGGAGGAGGCAGGGGCTGAGCCCCAGACTGGCTGCACGTCCAGGGCCCGGGGCAGCTGGGAAGAAGCCCGCTCTGGCCCAGGCAGCAGGCCAAGGAGCACTCAGGGCAGAGGCACAGGCCCTGGGAGACAGGACTGGTCCAAGGGCAGCACAGACTTTCTGGGCCTGCTGGCCTGGGCCCAGGGCAGGCACTCAGGGAGGGTAAGGGAACCACTGGCAGGTGCCACCAAACAGTCTGGTTTCTACCTTAAACTGGGGGAAGGGACCCCTGGAAGCCAGCCAGCCAGGGATCTGGGGCAGGAGGGGGCTCAGAACTGGGAAGGTGCTGGAGGCGCAGGAGGACTCAGTCACGGGGAGAAGCAGACAGGCTGTGAGGCTGGACTGTGCCCTTGAACTCTGGACACAGCCTGGGGGGATTTGATCTGGGACTCGTCACTAAGAAGGGAGACTGGGCCATGCAAACAGGCTCATGGTGTCCCCTGAGGAGAGGAGCCACCAAGAAGCAAGAAGGTCCTTCTAGAACTTGTGCCAGTCTGGGGGGCGGGTGGGGCCCTGACTCACAGCAAGTCCTGAGTCCTGTGTGGGACCTGCCGAGCAGAGAGGGTGGAGGACTCAAGCCGCCAATCTCCAAGCATGACCAGGGCCACCGTCAAAACCCAGGCATCTCGGTGACTGCTACCTTGCCGGCCATGAAACCAGAGCCAGGACAGGCAGGGAACGGCTGCCAGCCCTATTATGCAGGACCTCGAGCAGCCAGAGCCCCTGCTAAACAGCAGCCAGCACCGCCTGCTTGGCTGGAGCTGCAGGGAGGGACGGAGGCTGGCCACCCTGGACGGGCCCCAGAGGAGGAGGGCGCAGGTGGGCCGGCAGGAGAGGTGCTCCCCCAGCTCCCCCACAGGTCCCACTCCCTGTGGACTTGTGGCCACACGCAGGCCCAGCTGCACCTTGGTCTGTTCCCAGGAGCCCTGGGACAGGATGAGTCGGCTCCTCTGGGGACGGAGCCAAGGGCCATGGCGGCAGCTCCTGGACACTGCCCTGCTGCTCCATGGTGGCCCAGGCTGGACACGAACTGTCCTCACTGCCACACCAGGGGCGTGCTGACGTCAGAGGCCACTCGTGCAGACCCCAGCCAGAGGGACCTGCAGGAAGCACACTCGGGTCACCAGCCATCGCCACCTCCCACACAAACCCCATGCCATTGGAGACCAGGCCCCAGCGCTTGGCCAGGCCCCTGACCTCAGCCTCCAGCTTCGCCCCC
>CM053399.1:18471062-18493893 GCA_028644305.1 Xerus rutilus
CCAGGCAGCTGGCCCCATGAAAGGGTCTCTCCCTGCCAGGGACGGGGGTCTGGCGGGCTGCTCCTCCCGCCCCTTGGCTGTCCTGGAGTCTCCCGAGCTGGCCATCTCCACTCCCCAGGGCAGCAGGCTGCCGGATCCTGCCGGGCTCTCACTCTTTCCCCTGAGAAAGTGCGAGATGGTGGGCGAAGTCACCCTGGGAGGGCGGGCACTGTGGGGGTGGCTCCATATTTACTTGCTCAGTGACGTCCACACCAGCCCAGCACGAGGCCCGAGTCCATCGGATCCTCCTGCCCGCTGGCCCCACTCTGACCTCCAACCCTGCCTCGAGTGTGGGACAAGTGGCCTCCTGGTCACTCCCGTCCTTCTCAGGCTCCTTCCAGCCACACTGCGGGGGCTGCTGCCACCATCTCTCAGCACGGCCGAGCTCCAGCCAGGCAGATTTTCAGGCGGCAGCCAGATGCCCTCTCTGTCTGAAGACAGGGCAGACACAAGGCCAAACACCCTCCCAGGTCCCCACACGACTCTGCTTCCAGGAGGAACTAGACTGGGGTACAGAGGAAGGGACGCTGGACATGGGGTTAAAAGTTTAGCGGGTGCACACTCTGAGCATGTTTCCTCCAGCAAGTCACTTCCAGTCTCTGGGCCTCCGTTTTCTCAGCTGTACAATGGGGTCATAGCAGCTGCCTGCCTGCCTCCAGGGTTCAGGATACAGGTTCTGGCAGAAGCTGGGAGGACGGTCCTAAAATGCCACTATGGGTAAGCTGGGGCTGGGAGGGAAAAGTGGAAAGGGAAGGCATGGACGCCTCCGGAGGCCCCGCCGTGCCTCACTGCAGAGCACCCAGGCCTCTGCAGCCAGCTCTGCTCAGAGGCTGATGCTGGGCAACAAGTGGCCTGCAGCCTCCACCCCCACCGCCGCTCCCCTCCCCTGGCCCCAATCTACTGGAGGCTCCTGGTCTGTCCAACTGTGCCTCCAAGTTCTGACCCCTCAGCTTCAGGGTGTGGAGTGTCTTGAAATCCTCTGTGTAAATTAAGACTCAATAAATCACATGCCATTTTCAAAGCACCTATGAAACCTGTTAACTACGTAACACAAGGTGTCCCCCAAGGCTGCTTTTATAAATGTGGCTTTCCAGTGTGACCACAAAGATTAGGATATGGCTGTGTGACCTTGACTGGTCACCTAACCTCTCTGAACCCTAAGTTTCCTTTTCCATAAAATGATACAGAAGCAACCTGTGGGGCAGTTGTCAAGGACCCTGGTGCTCAATTCCTGCTCCTTACAGCTTTCCCCCATCCCTGAGATAACAGTGTCTTAAACGTGGTCCTGAAAACATGGAGGAAAACCTTTTCTTTCACGAATGTGGAGCAGGGTGGACATTACTGTCGCCATTTACAGAAGAGGAAAGTGAGGCCCAGAGAGGTTGAATGGTTGGCCTTGAACTCAAGCCAGTGGAGTGGGATGAGGGTGTCACCTCTAAGAAAAGGGACCACTAAGATGTGGTCACTCCCACTTCCAGGCACTGCTGTCCTCAGCAAGGGACACAGATGCTCTTCCTGCCCTGCTCTTCCTCCCCTGTGCCCACTACCTTACACCTGAGTAGTGGCCCTGGGTTGGCCACAGAGCTGGGGGTTTTGGGGGCCACCGTGCAGCCCTGAGCCAGCACTGTCATCGCAAGCTCTGCAGGTGAGGAGCAGGCACCAGGGGGGCAGCCTCTCATCCAAGCACCAGGGAGACAAGCAGCAGAGGCTGGTGCAGCCTCAGGCCCAGCCCCTCTGCAAGGCACAGCGCTGACCCCTCCAGCCCGCTCCCTGGCTCCTTCTGAGTTCCACGTCCCCACCAGAGGACCAGCCCAAGGCACTCTGCCAGACCTCACCTGGGGTTCTCCGGCCACTCAGAAACAGAAGCCAGTCACACTCTAGGAAATCTGTGGTCCCCAAGACTGAGCCCCAGCTATTCACTCTGTCCCTCAGCGTGGACAGCTAAGTCCTCCTCCACCTTGTTCCCTGTTAAAGAGGCCACCCCCAGATTCTCACTCTCACATTGTATCTCTACTATTGCATTAGCCTCCTAACCGGCCTCTCTGCCTCCAGCCTCACTGAAGCGCTACTGCAGCTTTCTGGAACGTGAATCTGTTTGCTACATCTGCTCCCTTATAAACCCTCTGAGGTTCAAGTAGTTTATTTGGCTGGAGAGTGTGTGGAGGAGGAGATGGAGGGGGAGGGGCTTGGGAAGAGCATAGTAGAATAATAATGCTGGGTATCACATTCATCCTGGCCCTACCCCAGGGCCTTTGCACTGGTCCCTCCCTGCCCCTAGAACACTCATTCGGTTACCTGCATGGCCCTTCTTATGGGCCCTCCCCGTTCAGAATGGCAGCCCACCCCAGGTCCCCCTCCTTGCTTCCCGCCTCTCTCTCTTCAGTGTGGAGCACATATAATGGGCCTGTGTTTTACGTACGTATTTTGGATTTTCTGTGCCTCCCACTGTTATGCCTTCCAAATATCCCAGAGTGCTGGGATATTTGTCAGTTTTGTTCACTTGTCTGTGAAGAGTGCACAGGACCAAGCCAGCAGAGCCTCCAACATGTGCGGAATACAGGAGCCACCCGAGAGCTCCCGGGGGTGAAGCCCTTCACCTGTGTGCACCTTTAACCTTCACGGTAGTGCCGGGATGGTCACTGCCATTCGCTCATTCTCTAGTTTAGGAAACTGAGGCTCAGGGAGGTGGAACAACTTGGCTGGACTCAGTGGGTCTCCCTGTACCCCCTGGACCTGTGCCTGCCTGAATAAGCACCATGTCGCCTCCCACGGTGGCCCATAAGCAAGGATTGCGTTGCATCGCCCCCAGCCCTGCATGGGGCCTGACACTGATTGCACAGGTGCATGGCCACCTGGTGAGTGAGTGAAGGACAGGATGATACCAGCCACCCCCAGCCTCCCCTCCCACAGAGCCTCTGTCCTGGGTGCCTGGGGGCCCTCTCGAGCTGCTGCACCAGGCCATGGACCCTCTCAACCAGATACACATCTGCAATAGGAAAGAGGAGCTTTAAAACTAACAGCACATATTCTTTTTTCTTTATTGCTTTTTTTTTTTCTTTCTGCACAGCTTGTTTTTCCGGTATGGCCCCTGGGCCAGCTGCCGGGAAAACCCTCTCGGGCCCCACTCTGAGAACAGGGCTCTGAGGCCTCTGGAAGCTCTCAGGCTCCAGCAGGGAGTGGAGATGCACCCGCTGGCTTTGCACCAGCCCTGCCACCAGAGACCTGGGACACCTGGGAGCCAGGAGCCCCTCTGCTGAAAGCTCAGTGTTGGGGTGCCGCTGAGGGCTTCCAGCCCCACATCACACCGAAGGACCAGAGGGTCTGGTGTTCTGCCCTTGCTCCAGGAGGGCCGCCCTCAGGAGGCCACAGCAGCCAGCCAGGGTTCCAGTGCTGACCAGGCCGGTGGCCCTAGGTCCCTCGCCTCACCTCCTGCAGCCTCAGTGTCCCCACGTGGGACGTGGAAAGCACATCTGCCTCCCTGCACAGCTGTTGTCCACAGAGGGCGTGTGCTGGGGCTTGGCTCTGTTTGAATGTGTCCCCCACAGGTCCACGTGTTGAAAGCCTGGTTGCCGTGGGGTAGTGACTTGAAGAGGTGGGAGGCCACTGGGGCACTGTCCCTGGAAGAGACTGATGTGATTCTCACGGGACCCTGAGAGGGTTGTGACAAGAGCAAACCTGGCCCCTTCATGCTCTGACTTCCTGTCTTGCTGTGTGACCTCCCGCTCTCATGCAGTCTTGCCAGGTTGCCATCAGCCATGAGATGATGAGCCAAGGAAGCCCTCACCACAGGGTATGCTGTTTGGACTCTTAGCCTCCCAAACTGTGAACTAAATAAACCTCTTTTCTCTATAAAGCACCCAGCCTCCAGTGTTTTGTTATAAGATGATTCATACAGTATGTGACGGGCTTAGTACCAGATCTAACCACATAAGCCCTCCAGAAACAGGAACTGCCATTACCATCATCTCCATCACCCCTGGGTCTCCTGCTCTGCAGACCTTCACTGAATCCTGTAATCTACAGGTCAGCAGAGACCTTAAGGGCCTATTAAATCTCACCCTGTCACTCTCCTGGAACTTCCTCATACGTGGTCCCCGTAGGGCATAGACACCTGCAAGGAGGGGGAGCTTATCATCCTCACTCTACAAGCCAGTGATTTTGCCTGGCTTGTCTGCCACCAGCCCACAGCGGAGGGAAGTGGCTTTCATTCTTCCAGCCTAAGCCCTAGCACACGGTAGGCACTCCATCCACCGAGGTATTTACTGAGGCACTGTCAAATCAGAACTCTGGATCGCTCAAGCCAACTCTCACAGAGCTAGGATCTGATGTAAAAATGGGACTGTAACCAAATAATCTCACCAAGAAAGGGAAAATGCCTCAGAGATAGGTATTCAAAGGAGAGGAGGGTGAGCCCGGCAGAGGGTCCTGGGAGGGTCCGGCCATCAGGGAGCTTCCCTGAAGAGTGGAGAGGGAAGGAGAAGAGGAGGCCTCATCAGGACAAGGACAGAATGTGACAGGGCAGAGGGGACCGCAGGAGGAAAGCAGCATGTAGGCTGAGCATGGCAAAGAGGAGGCTTACATGACAGTGTCCCTGCAGGGCCTGGAGGGCGATGCGAGGACTCTGTCCTCCTCCTCATGGCAGCTGGCGAGTCTTTTTAGGTTTTGTGGGCAGGAATTGATAGGCTCAGTTTTCCACATTAAAAAGGTCCCACGAACTACTTCCAGAATCACGGTCCTTCCTTCTGTGCATGAACGGCATGGGTACTACCTGTCACTCTGCCTAGACCACTAGCTAGTCCCCACAGCTGTCAGGATGGGCGAGGTTATGCTACAATAACAAAAAACCCATATCTCAGTGGTTCAAAATAACAAAGGTCTCTTGTCACTCATATATGGGTCCACTGTGGGCCATCGAGGGCACTGCTCAGGGCCAATGCCAGGACTTGGGCTGGCAGAAGCAGACACATCCCGCCTACTACCAGGTGCCATGCCCAGGGAAAGAGCATCCCAGAGGTTCTCACGCCAGCAGTTAAATGCTTTAACCCAGAAGTCACACGTATCGATCGCCATATCTTATGGTCCCACTGGCCAGCCACTTGGTCCTACCAGCTAGGAGAACCTTGACTCAACCTTCTTATATATCTGGAAAAAGTAGAAATATCTAGAGGAGAACATGAGGGGCCTCCAGACACCACTCTCTGGCCCCAGCTCGCCGCTCCCTGGCCCCCAATCATTCACGGATGGCAGCTATGCCAGGATTCCAGGTGGTGGACCAGCCAGGGCAGGAGCAATCTTGGTATGATCAGGGGGTCCAGGAAGGGTAGGGAAGGATGAGGCTGGGAAAAGGTGGGGGGCCATACCACTTGAGGCTTTTAGGTCATGGGGATATTTTGGTTTTTTATTGCACACGTACTAGGAAGACTTCAGTTGTTTTAAGCAGAAACCGGGAGGCCTGGCATGATCTTACTTGGAACTCACTGCCGGCTGCAGGACTGAGGGGCCGGGGGTGGGGGGAGGTTGCAGGTGGCCTCAGCAGGCTCTTGCTGTTGTCTTGCAGAGAGACAGCTGTGGCTATGGAGGAGGAGTTGGCGAGATGGATGGATTCGCTTGAGAGGACAAAGTTTTCTGCTCTTGCAGCTAGCATGGATTGGGGTGAGGGACAGAGACACTGGGGTTTCTGCTGGAAGGACCAGGAGGATGACATGCCCTTGGCCAAGATTAGCACCCTGGAGGAGGTCAGCAAGGAAGATTAAGGGCAGCTAGAACTCTGTGGTTGTCTCCACCCTGAAACAGCTAAGAGGGCAGGCCAGGTAGGTAGCTAAAGAAACAGGTGACTTCTGACCCCTTGCCCAGTGCCCCTAACCTCCTTCACACTTGCCAACCACTCAGAACCAGGGAAGTGCAAGAGAAGAAAGATCTAGAGGGTAGAATCTTACTAGACACCAAGCAGAGCAAATTTTTAAAACTTCTCAAACTGAGAGGTCCAGTAACTCAGGTCAAAATCACATGTAAGCAGAGGTGATAGCTGCGATGGCTGATCAGGGCTCCTGGGACAAGTGATAGGAGCCCCGCATCTTCGAGAATGTCACCAGAGAAGGGAACTAGATGCTGCCACCAGCTGCTCCTTGAGGGCCCTGTCAATGAGGAACTGGATGGAGCACAGTGGGGCTGTCAGGCGAGTCGGATATTCCCAGGGTAGCACATTCTGCAATGCCCACGGTCAGAGAGCAACTCTTCTTAAACCATGAACCAGAACTGCGGCTGTCTCAGGTACTTGATCTCTGCTATCTCATTTAATCTCCCAATTGCCTTGCTAGTCAAGTTTTGGCGGCCCCACTTTAGGGAAAGAGAAGCGGTTCAGAGAGGTCAAAAGAACAGAACAAAGCCCAAAGTCACACAGCTGTTGAGAAAGGGTTCTGATGGAGAAACCCTTTCCATCAAGCTAAATAAAGCAAGGGGCCTGGGCTGTGTTCCCAGAGGGAAGGTCTGCAGACACAGCCCACCTTTCAGATGCCATGCCCCACTGCCAAGGGAAGGAAGCCACAGCTTGTTACTTTTGGCCCACAAACCCCACACCCCCAACCACCACCCCAGGAAAGTCCCACTCTGAAGGGGACATGTGGGCAAAGGCCAGCTTGGATGCCACAGGCATCCTGCTCCAACTCAGAAGAATGGAAAATTCTTTTGCTCCAGCTCGGACAAAACCCCCAAAGTTTATAGGGTTTGCAGGCATTAAGAGCGCTCTGGCCTCACTGCCTCCTGTCCCCACACACAAACAACTGGGCGTGTTTCCTTTCCGCCACCCTAAATTATATACCGCGGCTTTTCTCCCTACGAAGGAACCGTCTAAGAAAGAAAGGAGGCTGGACATTGTCCTCCCCTAAGTCCCAGCCCCTCCTGGGCGTCTGACCCCGCTCTGCCACCCGGGTCAAGACTCCAGCAACTTTTCGCCAGCATCGCCCATCGCCCACGACAGCTACGGTCTCCCTGCAGCGACTCGCCTAGGGCACGCTGGCCTTGACGGAGGACGGTCATTGGCCACCAAGTTTCTGCAGTTTCTGCATCGGAGAGTACCTTGGGGACTGCGAGAGGGGGGTGGAGGCTGCCCGGAGAGTCTCCACGGCAACTGTGATTCACAGTGCATTACAGAGACGCCCTCCGGCTCGGCCGCGCTTGGCGGGAAGCCGAGCACCGCGTTGCGGGACGCCCCCGCCTCGAGCCCCGCACCTCGCCGCCCCGCAGAACCAGGCCGGCGGCCGCCGCGAACCCTCCGGCACTCCGCGCCCCGCCCCTCCCGTGTCAATGCGTTCTCATTCCCCACGCTCGGCCCAGGCGGCCGCTCCCATTGGTCGGCGGCCACGTCCGTCAGCGGGCGGAACGAACGCGGAGAGAAAAGGCTACATTGTAACAAGGCGAGCGAGCGAGCGAGCGAGCCGGGAGGAAGGAGGCGGAGGGCGGCCCGAGTCCCGCGGCGGCGGCGGCTACCTGCCGAGGGTTAACCCACCTCGGGGCCGCGCCGCCCTCCGCCCGCGCCCCCGGGCCCCTGCCCCGGCCGCCCCGGGCCCCCCGCCGCCCCTGCCCCGCCGCCCCGCGCTCGCTGGCCAACTGCCGAGCGCTCTCCGAAGCCATTTTCAATGGCCACAGTGGCCACCGGGCTGACTCACCTTCCCGGGAGCGCGGCGGCGGCCGCGGGGCCGGGCGGCGCGGGCGGCCCGGAGGGCGGCTCGGCGGAGGCGGCGCGGCCCGGGCGGCGGCCCCGCGGCGGGAGCGGGCGCGCGGGTCCCCGGCCGGGCAAAGTTTCAGCGCCCGCGTCGGCGCGGCGGCGGCGGCGACTCGCTGCTGCTCTCCTCCCCTGCTTTGACCACCATCTTATTAGTACAGGAAATGACATGGAAAACGGAAGAAAGCGGCGTTTGGGGCAGACGCGGACCCCCCAATTCAGGGGCCGGAGCCGGGACTCGGCAGCCGCGTCCCCGCCCGGCCCCGCGCACGACTCCCGGGGCCCGCGCCCCCGCCCCGCGCCCGGGGCCCCGCGGCTCCGCGCCCCGCGAGCGGAGGGCCCGGGTGGGGATCCAGCCCGCGCAGAAACCCAGAAAAATAAATGAGCGGGAGAAGGTCGAGCCAACTTTGCAACTGCGATACTTTTGGGGGGTCGGAAGTGGAAGTTGGAGGCTCGGAAGGGTTCCTTCCCAGGGGCTCCCCGCCTCCCCCGGCCCCGCGCAGCCCATTTGGAAGCCGAGAGTCGGGGGCCAGAAATGCGTTTCTATTTTTAACCCTTTCGGGGCTCCGAAGCCGCTCCGCGCACGGTCCCCCTTAACCCTTCGCGTGCCCGGTGGCTGGGAGGTGCACACTCCAGTGGTGGCACCCGGGCGTCCCGTGCAAGGCTGAGGGCGAGGGGTCGGGGGCTCGTTCCAAATATGAACTATTTCCGACGGGCTGCGGTTTTGCAAGTCTGGAGCTGCACGTGTTCAGCTCAAAATAGGTTTGAGATGGAGAAGAGGAAAAAGGGCCAGGCAGGTCCTTGGCAGGCTCGGAAGAGATGGCTAAGCCACACTCTGTTGCCCGGGCCCTCAGTTGCTGCGTCTGTGAAATGGTATTCAGCATCACAGAGGGAGGGAAGACGGGGAGGGACTTTCGTAAAGACAAAGCGCTTGAAAGGCTGACATGCCACCCTTGGTGCCTGGAAAGCTGACAGGTTTCCATGAGGCTGGGACCTTTGGAGGAGGCCCCGCCACCGCGGGGTGGCGTCACCAGGACAACCGTGCTCCAAACAAACCCTTTTTCCTTGCGTTGTCTGCGAGGCGTGTGACCAGTTCTGTCCTTCCGGACAGGTGTGCCCCACTGGCTCCGAGACGGCTGGTAAAACCCAGCTGGAGAGTGCCAGAGGGATTCCACCCTAGGAAGGCTCAGGGCAGGGCTCTTCCCCCAGAGGTCCAAGGAAGCCTGCAAGAACTGGCCCAGGCAGCCCCAGAAAGTACCCCCTCAGGGAGGCCACCTCCTGAAAAGGGGAAAGGAGTTGCTGCTGGCCACCCAGGGCACACTCATGGCTCCTGGAGTCTGGGGGTGGGGCTGGGGGAGGAGGGAGGCACCCTGGGTCCCACATCATGCTTCCCGACCTCTGGGAAGGAATGCCATTCCTGCTACATTCTGTGTGATCTGAGGTCAGTGACCACCTCCCAGAGCCTCAGTTTCCTCATCTGTGAAGTAGGGCACAGTCGCCCCTTCATTGCTGGCTCTGGTGAGGAGCAGTAGGGCTGTGTTTAAAGAGCCGGGCGGTCTGCTGCTCACAGTCAATGCCAAAGAAACAGCGGCAGCGCCATCGTTGTTGGAGTAGAGCGATAGGTTCCCTGAGAGCGCGGGCTGTGTGCCAGGCAGAGCACTGGGCCCAAGAAGACCATGATGCGTGTCCTCAAGGAGGCCTCAGTCTGGCCTGGAGACAGGCTCTGGAGGCCGCCTCAGGTTCCCAGAGTAGCTGTGCACATCCTGCCACACCGAGCATCATATTGGAGCCTTGGGCAGGGGAAGGGGACTGAGGATCAGCCCCTGTGCCTTTGGAGGGGAGGAGTTCGCCAAGGAAGTGACATCAGGTGGGCCTGGAGTTTTCACCATGGGAAAGGTGGCATTCCAGGAAGGCAAACAGCAGGAGCAAAGACATGGAGATGTCAGATACCCAGGATGTTTGTGGCTCCAGGGACTTGGGTGGAGGGGTGAGATGGTGTCAGAAAGAGGAGAAGATAAGAAAGGGTGTGGGGTCCTTAGGAGATACCTGAGTGGCAGTGAGGCGGGGCTCTGTCAAGACCCAGCCACTTGCCCCCTCCTCCCCCCCGTGGGATTTCCCTCTGCCAGGAATAATCAGCTGGGTCCGGGGACATTGCCATGTGCGTGGAGCATGTATGTGGCTCTCACCTCCTAGGCACCAGGTGCATCCTGCATGACATAGGGCATTGCCACCAGGGGGTCCTACTCTGCCCTCAAGGAGCTGTCCCTTCAGCCCCAGAGTCTGATGCAAGGCACAGGAAGGACTCTGGGACATGGCCGGGAGGGCGGCCGGACCATCTTAGCAGGGAAGCGCAGGCCAGCTGGAGGACTGGCCCAGGTGCCATGGAAGGCAGACAAGCAGTCTGGACTAGGTAAATCTCCCTGAGCTGGGCCTCAGCTTCCTTCTGTGGGCTAAGTTGGTCCTGAAACCCAGAAGTGGGGGTGTCGTGGGAGCTCTGCTCAAATTCCCTAAGAACTAGGGGGCCTGAGAAGGAGAAGGGAATCGAAGTGAAATTCCCTTTGAAGGCCATTTACCTTTGACCTCTCAACAATCCAAGGAAGATCTCATCATCATCATTTTTACAGACAGAGGAAGCATACCCAGAGAGGTTAAGAGATTTCCCAGAAGTCACACAGCTAGTCAGAGGTAGGGTGAGATTCAAACCCAGGACTGCCTGACTGGGTTGCTTGGTGTCTTCCACTCTGTCATCTCTGATTCATTGTCCTTTTCCAAAGTGCAGACAAGTGGTGGGTGAAATGTTTCCCTGATTTTCTCCCTCAGGCATATCACACAAAAGGAGCTGACCAGAACTTTGTGAGGTATTTTATGATCTCCCCTTGAAAAAAAAGTGTATTAGTAATCCCAGCCACCTTCCAGTTCCTCTGAGGACATTGAATGTGAATGGAGCTCCGCTAAGTGAATGGAGCTCGGCTCTTTGGAAGGAAAAGTCACCCTGCAGCTTCCCCCGCCCCAGTGCTAATGATAATAGCCAAGCAAATATACATCCAGCAAGCTACAAGTTGAGTGCCCCTGGGCTCTGGAAGGGGCAGTCACAGGAGAGTCACTTCCACATTTACCAAACAGCAAGGATTTTTATTCCATCAATTAATAACCCCTCCTAAAGCCTCAAGGGAGAAATCTCATTCAGGTTTTATTTACTGCCTGGGAAACAAAACTAAAACTGAAATAAACTACATCTCCCTGGAGAAAGCGGAAAGCATCTTTCTTACTAATAAGAGGAGCTCTGTAACTGATCAGCCTTCCCTTTTTGCACAGGCTGCCAGGAAGCTCAGAGCCAAATTCCACCCTCATTTCCAGCAACTTTGGCAGTTGCTTCCTTCTCATTCCTACTGTCCCACTTCTAATCCTACTGGCTCAGCCTTGTTTTTGCTGCCTTTTATTAATGATGCCCCCCCTTTTGATGGCAAGAAAAAATCCTTCAAATAAATCCACATTTAAAAGAGTTGTTGAAGGGACCTGGATTCCAGCAGCCTTGTGTTAAGCCAGGCATGGTTCTGTTCTGGTCTTGTCCACTTGCCCAACAGCTGAGGGATCCCTCCCTTGGAAGGAAGGAGGGACTGGCTTAAGACCAAGCTTTTGCTCACCCAGCTGTCAACAATGGCTAAGATCAAAATGCCCTGGGGCCAGTTCATCCTCGCTGTTTCTTGCTCTACTGACAAGCATCCTACCTCTCTCCTGTCAGCTCCCCAGGCATAAACCACCACCCTACCCTTCCGCTACTGAAAAAAAAAAATCCCCCATGAGTCCCTCCTGTGGGGGCGTGGCAGGGAACTGGACCCTCTTCCGGAAGAAGCCACAGCCCCTTCCTGACCGCCTGTCCTGTGTGAGGCAAGGTGAGGTCATGAACAGGGGAGGAGAGCCAAAGACACATGGAAGCGTGGCCAGGCAAGTCCTTCCTGGTGAGTGGATGCTGTGCCGTGAGTTCTCTGGGGCATTGATCTAGGCTGGTCCCACAGAGCTGGGGAGAGTGGAGCAGGGCTAGGGGCTGGGAGCCTGCTGGGTGGTGCTGGGAGCAACGTCCTCACTGCCCCAGGTCTCCAGAATGGTCTTGGCTGCGTGCACCCAGCACCTGCATCTCCAGCCTTCCAGAAGATGTGAACTACCTGGAAGCCTTTTGCTGTGTTCCTCTTCTGCTTAAGTCAGTGCAATAGTTATCTCTTGCTGCATAACAAAGGGCCCCAATACTTCACAGTGAAGGCAAGAAACTTCTATTATCTCACCATTTGTGAGAGTCCAAGAAAGACATCACCTTTTATAAATGAACCTCAGAAGTGACACACCATCAGTTACCCTATTTGTCATACTGACCAACCCGGGTGCAGTGTGGGAAGGGACAAACAAGGTGTGATGCCAGGAGGAGGGATCATTGATTGGTGGTCACCTTGGAGGCAATTCCTGTTATGCCAGGTTGAAACCTCAGAAACTGCTCCAGAAGTCCTCAAGTGTGTGTCTCCAGGGGACTGACAACAGAAAGCCCCTGACTTCAGATGGGTCAGTTGGAGGACTTGCCCTGCCAGCTGCCCTCTGTGATAGACAGGGCGGAGGCAGATTGGCAATCAGGGAAGTGGCAAACATCAGCCTGAGGGCTGAGGTCCAGCATGGCTTCTCCCTCTGTCCTGAGGTCCTTGGTGCTGTTGAAATCGATGGCTTCTGCGGCACCTTTTCTGAGTCTCAATCTCCTCCTCTGCAAGTTGGCTGGCAAGGTTGGATTCGGTTGTCATTCAAAGGATGACGTGATCCTGAGCCTCGCTCATCCCCTCTTTACCATGAAGGATGAGGAAAGGAGGGGCAGGTGAGTGGGGCTGTTTCCCAGTCCCTGGAGCCTCTGGGATCACTCCTGCATGCCACACGTGCCTCAACCCCAAGGAGCCTCACCCCCACGGGAGAGCAGACTTTGGACCTCAGGGTGGAGCCACATGGAGATAGAGTTCAGCTCCAGGGAAAAAAAAGAACTGCCAAAGAAGGGGGGCCACCTGATCACAGAAGGGACTTCCGCTGTAAGCACTGAACTTCCTGGTACTGGGGGTGCAAGTCGGGGTTTGGGGCTCTTCCAGAGGGTACATGCTCCCTGCTCTTTGGTTATTTTGGAATTGATATCCGTAAAAAACTAAGAACTAGGGGAATCCCTGGACTAAATGATTCCAAATAATCTCCAACTTTGTTTCTCTTTCTTCAACTCACACATCCATCATTTCTGCAGCATTTACTGGTACACCTCACTCTGGAATCACTGAGCTGGGGACACACCTGCAGTCCCTTCCTGTGTGAGGCCAGCAGTGTCCAGGGAACACCAAGGGGAGGTCTCACTCACCACAACAGGTTAGGGCACGTGTCTCCATCACAAAACGCTGCTGTAGATGACCTTGCATGTATCTTTCATGTGCTTCTCTGATTATTCCCTTAGGATAAGTTCTACAAGTGGAATTGCAGGGTCAAAAGATATGTCCAGCTTTATATCCTAAAACATTTTGCCAAATTGCCCTGTAAAATGGTCTCCACATCAGTTCTCGTTGACTTCATATGAGGATGCGTGTCTCCCCACACTCTCACGCTGAGCACCGGTCTCTTCAACACTGGTAGACACATATCTCAGGGTTGTTTTAAATTATGCAACACCATTAGCAAGACAAGCACATTTTCATATATTTACCCATCTTTTGCAGAGTGCTTGATTGTGTGTTTTGTTCATTTCCAATTGGAGGCTTTGTGTTTTTCTCATTGATTTGCAAATGTAGTTTACATATTAAGGATACCAAAAGGCTTTGTTTGAAATACAAAATGCAACTTCTCAATACAGCAATTTCTGTGACTTTATTTATGATGTCTGTCACTATATATATTCTATTTTCCCCTGAGGTTTGTGATCAGAGGTAGAAAGGCCTCCTTCAGAAAATTATAAAAACATTCTCTTGGATTTTGTTTCACTTTTCCTTTTTTAATTTCATTTTTTGATCTATCTGGAATTTATTTTGGTGCAGAGTGTAGCACAGGAACCTGTTCCCCCCACCCCCTTAGTGGATTGCTGTCCCCACACCAATTATAGAA
The DNA here is from genome assembly GCA_028644305.1 of Xerus rutilus. Taxonomy (NCBI): domain Eukaryota; kingdom Metazoa; phylum Chordata; class Mammalia; order Rodentia; family Sciuridae; genus Xerus; species Xerus rutilus. Next base: position 18,484,927 of record CM053399.1, read on the forward strand.
TAATCTATGTCTTTGACATTGCTGTGTGACGCCATCAGTGGCAGGTGGAAGTTCCCTTATTTTCCGTACATAGGCCTGTTTTCTTAGTCTGATGGCTTCTCTGCGTGTGCAATACCAGTTTAAATTACTGTGGGCTTACTGTATGTTTTACTATTAAGCAGGACATCCCCCCCACCTTTTCCCTTATCTTCTTATGTTAACTCAATTGGTCCGCTTCCCAGAGGCAGCAGTTTTAACTCTTTCTGGCCCTGGGTTCCATATTTTCAATTGCATGCTTGTGTTTCTAGCTTTGCACTGATGAGCTGCTGTGACCTGATGATTTCCCGACAGGGTAAATTAGTTTTTAATGCACATGGATTGTCTCTTCCAGGGCCCTCCTTTGGCTTAACCTCGTCCTTTATAGGGTAAGGTCCCAAGAGTGCTCCCTGACATCACCCATAGAAATGTTGTGAGCTGCTGAGCCAAAGATACCCTGACACTCACGTTCCCTTAATTGATGCCTTTTTTGGTTTTCCCAGAGTTCATAATAGATGCATCCTTTACATTTGCTTAACTGTATTTTTTTTAACATCTAACATTTTCTGTACCCCCACCACTCTGTGAAACACCCCTCACCCCTGTTTCAGCACCCCTCCAGCCTGCTGGGTGTATATCAGAATCACTTCCCCCTGCAGACATTTTCCTACAGCAGAGATTTGCAAACTTTCTGTGAAGAGTCAAATAGGAAATCACAGGGGGGTCCCTTCCTCCCCCTCTTCCTCCTCCACCCCTTTTCCCTCGTCTCCCTCCTCCTCCTCCTCCTCTTGGGTTTATTGCTATTTTGTCTCTTCTTTTAAATATATATAATGCTTTTGCTTAGCGTGTTTTGAGATTTATTCATGTTGTCACTTGAAGCAGCAGGTCTGTTCATTTTTAGCACCAGGTCGCATTCCTTTCTGTAGATAGGACATCATCTCTGCCTTTTTTTAGACTTCATGGGAGATTTCCATGACCTTATCTTTCAATTTTAAATGTTTCAATATTCAAAAATATTTTTTTTCATTTCTCATATTTTAAGTTTCCGTTAAGACACAAGATTCTCCCTTCCCCTGCTCTGAGATCTGGTCTCACTTTGTTGCCCAAACTATTCTCAAACTCCCAGGGCTCAAGTGACTTTCCTGCCTCAGCCTTCAGGGGGGCTGAGACTACAGGCAGGTGCCACCAAACCTTACTTCTCACTATTTTGCGGGGGGAGGGGAGGTACTCAACCACTGAGCCACACCCCCAGCCCTATTTTGTGTTTTATGTAGAGACAGGGTCTCACTGAGTTGCTTAGCACCCACTTTTGCTGAGGCTGCCTTTGAACTCACAATCCTCCTGCCTCAGCCTCCCAAGCCACTGGGTGTGTGCCACAAGTGTGCACCACCGCACCTGGGTTCACTGTTTCTTTGAGTTTTCTTATTTAATGGATGCAATATCTCCTTTTGTCCTCTGTATGGCTATCTTCCTTCAAGTTCTTTTCCCCATTTATTGTGCTCTTTCAGGTGTGCCTCTCTTCAAATGTCTCTGCGGAGCAAGGCCCTGATCAGGGCATGAGCCTGGGGGCGGGTGCAGGGCTGCAGACAAGTGTCCCTGTAGGATACAGCTGGACCTCCCTCTGTGGCCAGGATCCTTCTTTGTCTCACAAAGACAGATCCTCCCTCTCCTGGCGGATGCTAAGGTGCAAGGGGTTGGGAGCTGGGAATAACAGGTCTGGTGTCAAAGTGGCCAGATCAGAAGGGGCCTCTAACTCGGACCCAAGCAGGAAGGGCACAAGGGCTCAGCTGCTCCTTCTCCTCCTGTTTTCAGCTCAGCTCTTCCTCACTCTCCTCAGTGACTGAGGGGAACCACTGTAGAACATGCTCAGTGTCCGTTTCTCCAGGAAGGCTTCTCCGGTGTTCTGCAGGGACAAAAGAGGAACATGCCTGCTGCCATGGAGGGGTGGGGGCAATCTGAGGTCTCACAGCCTCTGGGAAAGATCCTCCTATTTTCAGCCACAGGCCTTAAGCCAACCTTCCCTGGCCTTGGTCCCTCCCATCCCTGGGCCTTCCCTGTGGTTCCAGGGGAGGAAGTGGCTTTCCCTTTTCCCATGGCCTCCTGGGATGCTCAGGTTTCTTCTTCCAACAGCCTTCCAACTCTTAAGCTGGTGTTATAGTTGCCGCCTCATTTTATCCAAGGTGGATGTCTTAAGGTGTCTTTTGATCTTGTTTGAGAGCAATTTTTCAAGAGGATAAGGGGATGTGGGAACCTCTTTGCTTCACCTTAATTTTGCAGGTACCATTAATAGACAACTGAAAATTTTGATGGTGACCTAGTATCCTTCGGGTTAAAATTTAGAATACTGTACAAAAGATTCCCTTTCTTCCCTCACTTTCCACCATAAGAAAATAATTTCAATGGTATTTTTAAAAAAAAAAAAACAAAACCAGACTTTATTGTTGTTTTAAATCATTTCTTAACGACTTTACAGAAAAATGGTGAAGGTACTACAGAGTCCCCACATAGCCCCAAGCTAGTGTCCCTTTTTAACATTTTACGTTAGTATGGTACATCGGCTACAATTAATGAGCCACTAATTCTACATTATTATCAACCTAAGTTCATAGTTCATTCAGATTTCCTTCCTTTTTATCTAAAGTCCCTTTTCTGGTTTGGGATTCCGCATTCCGTTTAGTCCCAGTGTTTCGTTGGGTTCCCTTGGCGATGGCAATGTCTGTGACTTCCCTTATTCCTTCCTCACCCTGGAGAAGAGGTGGCCAGGTACTTTGCAGAATGTCCTTCTGCTGTACCCTATCTGATGCTTTCTCGTGGTTAGACTGGGGGTGTGGGTTTTGTGGAAGACGTCTTTGGGATTTTGATGGGAATGCCATTAAATCCACGGGATAATCTGAGGGAAACTGAGATTTCCACACTATCAAGTTTTTCTTCTGAGACTTGCTGTATTTCTCCATGTATTCAATCTTCGATGATCTTCAGTAGGATTTTATATCTAGTTTGCTTCTTATAGACTAATACATTTATTTCTAGGTATCTTATAGCTCTCGCTGTTGAAGGATCTTTCTCAATTGCACTTATGTTCTGAATTGTCCTTCCTGTTATATTGGAAAACAGTCTTTATCAAGATCAATATCTTGTTTTGGTACCAGGGATTGATACCAAACTCAGGGATGCTCAACCACTGAGCCACATCCCCAGCCCTATTTTGTGTTTTATGTAGAGACAGGGTCTCACTGAGTTGCTTAGCGCCTCGCCGTTGCTGAGGCTGGCTTTGAACTCGCGATTCTCCTGTCTCAGCCTCCCAAAGTGCTGGGATTACAGGCGTGTGCCACTGTGCCCGGCTAAAATCAATACCTTTACTAGTTTATATTCTGACTGTCTTTCTTACTAAATTCACACATGATTTCCATTGGTTCTGAGTTGATTCCCTTGACCTTTTTGGGTAGATGAGAGTGTCTTCTGCAGATAATGATGTCTCGTCCTTTTGAATATTGATGAATCTCAGTTAATTTTCTTATATTATTGCATTAATTAGAAGCTCCAAAACAGCGACAACTGTAAGTGGAGACAGCAGGCATTCTTGTTTGTTCCTGGCTCAGCTTTTCCCCTGTTTTTATAACGATAGCCGTGGGGTTCTGATAATCTTTTTATTACGTTTCAGAAACCTCCTTCTAGTTCTATTTTTGTGGGCATTTATACATTTAAGAATTAAAATTGAGTTTTATTACTGCTGTTTTTGGTCTCTGTCAGCATCAGCACCTATTATTCCACATTAAGCTTTAAATGCAACAATTATTATTGCTCCGCCATCATTTGCCAAAAAGTAGTGCGTTGATAATTATTCAGCCATCTTTGAATTCCTAGAATAATATATGTCAAGGCAAGTTCTTCTGTAATGTCCAGCTGCATTCAGATTGCTGATGCAGTCGCTGCTTTATGTTAGTCTCAGTAACTTTGCGTTTCCCCTGTAACAGCCTGAGATTGGCCTGTCAGTGCAGGATGCTCGTGGCCGTCCAGGAGCTGGGCAGCCAGGCAAGAGGAACTTTCCTTCTGTTTCCTGCATCAGCTCTATGTTAGCGAGTACTATTTGGTCTGACTATGAGTCAGGCTACTGGCTGTCCTCACGGATCCTGAGAGTGCCGCTCCCGTGTCTTAACAAGGACCATCAGCAGCCAACGTGAGCTTTCTCAGCCATTTTGCGGGTGACTCAGTGCTTGCTTCCCCCATGCATGCCTGGACCTCTAGGGGTGGATACAGAGGTAGGTAGACCTAGGTGACTTGTTCCCTCACTGCAGAGGTCAAAAGCTGGCAGAGAGATGTCCTTCTCTACACTGTGCCCCTCACAGAAAGCAGACTGGCCTACAGAAGCCCATTGTAAGCTGGTGCTGGTGGCTGTAGGGTGGTTAGGCAGAGATCTCTCTGGCTTAGCGTCCTGTCCATGCACAACGAGACCCAAGAGTTGGGGTGTGCTGAGGCCAGCTGCTCTGTGGTGACCTTGGTGTACATTCCAAACCTTATAGGTTGAACGAAGTCATTAAGATGGTCATCTGGGCATTCCTGTCACAGCCACCGACACAACTGTTTCATAACCGGCATTTGACATGCCAGTAGTTTTTGAGAAAGCCCTGGGGTCTTTCATGGCCCACCTCCGTCTCACTCAGCACATAAAGCCTCCTCCTCCTGCCACCGTGGTGGGGATCCACCTGTCTTCCTGCCCAAGACACACATGCTTCTATCCCTAAGTCCCAGATTGCACTCTTGCGATCCTGGATGTGTCCTTTTTCTTCTTTCCCTTAGTTCTTAGGTGGCTGGTTTTCATTCACTGGGTTTTACCCAAACGAAAAGAAATTCCAGTGGCAAATTGGGGAGGATGGCAGATTGGAATGAGTCAGGGAAAAACGGGAGGCGAGGAATTAGAAAAAGGGAGTGTAGATTTCTTTTGCACTAGTTAGACGAAGAGATGGGGAGAGAAGGCAGGTGAAGGGTTTTAGTTGTTTAAAGGATGGGAGGAAATCGGGCACATTTCCAGCCCATGAGGATGGAGCCAGGGAAGGAGCAAGGTCAGCGGCAGAGAGGTGGCGTTAGAGAGGGGACGTCTGCTTTAATTTGGAGGAGGGGGTTCAGGGTATGTGACATTCCTGCACTGGTTGCTCCTCTGCTATGGACTGAACATTTGTGACATCTCCTTCCCTCAAATTTACAGGTTGAGACCTAATTGCAATGTGACGGTGTTGGAGATGGGGCCTCTGGGAGGCGAGTAGATCCTGCCCGGTGGGGCTCCCGTGATTGGGATTAGTGCCCTTACAAGAGAGGTCAGAGAGAGCTTGGGTGCCCCCATCTGCCCTACAAGGACACGGTGACAATACACATATCATGAACCAGAGAGAGAGTCCTCCCCAGACATCTCGGACTTCTCAGCCTCTAGGACTGTAAGAAATCCATTTTTGTGGACGTAAGCCACCCAGTGTATGGCGTTTTGTTACAGCAGCCCAGGCGGGTTAAAGCATCCTCTCTCCCCAGCGACACCACCAAGCCAGTGGTATTTACCTGGCTCCTGCCCAGCCTGGGAGGCCTCTGGGGCGGCTCTGGAACTGCACAGAAGTGTGTTCCTTGGAGGATTTCCAAAACACCCGTCTGTCCTGGGTTCAGGTGCTTGTCCCTAATTAGTAGAGTGTTCTTGAGTAAGATGCTGTCCTGGGATCCCCCGGGAGGTTGACCACAATGTCCTTAGAAGTCTCAGACGTCCAAGTGTGCCTTTGAGCCGCCCAAGGGCAGAGTGCGAGAATGATGGGACACGACAGAAGTACCAGTAGGAGGAAGGAGATGATGTGGCTTCACAAACGCCACTCTGCCCGTTAGGAACACGTCTTTTCCATCTGCAGAGCTGCAGGAATACACTTGGCCTCGAGGTCCCTTTTGTTTAAAAATCATTAAAGTTGCACTTGAGACTATTTTTATCACAAGGATGACATATATATACACAGAGAGATATATGCAATGAAGAAAGCTAAGAAGAAAACACTGAAATAAAAAGATGTTAGTTTTACCACCCAGAGGCAAGGCCGTGCCGAGCTGAGGCTACCTAGCGATGCCCGTCTCTCCCCATCCCCCATTCCTTCCTGGTGGGCCAGTGGCTGGTTTGGTGTGGGTATTTGACCTCCACGTTGCCAAGGGCTCCAGGGGATCCAGTTGTCATTGGTCAAAGGAATGACAGGGTCCTGCCTCCCTCTTCTGGATTGGCTCAGACACCGACGGGTGAGGTGCACGGGACTCCTCGGGGAAAAGTTTTCCTCACTGGTGGGGGATCCACAGGTCCTCCTGGGCCTCTTTCTGCCACTTGTCCTGGCTGTGTGGGTGGGAGATCAGGCAGGCGCTGCTGGCACCCACCAAGCAAGGAAGGACAGGCTGAAATGAGATCCAACACCAAGGAAGGAAAGCAGGTCCTGGGTCACACCGTCGAGCCACTTACCTAAGCCACCGGAACTGCCCTACTTTTGGTCTCTCCTGCGATTTGAGATAATAACCTGCCCTATTGCTGGGTCTGCTGTTAGGTGGGAGTTTTGTTATTTGCAGCTCAAAGCGTTCTAGCCATTGCAAATAGGATCCCATGGAGCCCACCCTTCTATTTCCCAGTATACCTGAGATATTTTTACAAGTCTTTTTTACAAGAACTTTTTAAAAAGTCCATTGGATTTTTAATGGCTGCATTGCATAGAACATGTTATGAGACATTTAAGTGTTGCCGGTATAAACAAAGGTGCAGTGGCGTGGTGGCGACCCTGTACACACACACACCTTGTCTCGTTTATCCACGTCTAGGGATAATTTTCTAAGAATGGAACTATTCCGTACATCGTATGTATATTACTGACTTTTCCTTATCTCCAAGACTTCACATCAGTTTGTCATTTTATTGGCAGAGTATGTGTATGTCCATTTCTTCCTGTCCTTGTCACCAGTTTTCTTGATTAGCACTCGATTTTTCAAATTTTCACTGAAGTATAATATATATAACAGACAACTGCACACCTGGTATCTCAGGCTCACAAAAGGAACACCTTATCTAACCCACACTGGAATCGGGGGACATGTGAAGTCCCAGAAGGATGTCCACACTGCCCCAGGAGGACAGTGCTCCCAGAGGAAAGCTCTGCTCAGATTCCATAGCCTCAGATGGCCCGAGCCGCTCCTTGAACTTCACACAGGAAAGCCCGCGGCTTGCAGAGTTCTCTCTTCAGTCCTTTTGCTCGTCGCTACATCGGTGTGATTCCACTATGTGAGTGAGATTGGTGGAAGCGTGTCCCTTTCCTGCTGTGGGGTGTCCCACAGTGCAAATCAGTGATCCGCTTCACCCTGACCGACTCGAGAGTTCTTGAACAAAGAATGCCTGGCTCTTTTGAACACAGCTGTGGTACACATTTTGTGCGTGTTTTTGATGGACGTGTGTATAATACTATCTCTTGGATAGTCCCCTAGAATTCACATCATTTCTTGATCGGGTAGGTGAATGGTCAACTTCATACACAATATCTGAACAGGATTTTTATAAATAGTTATATCAATCTACGCTATCCAAAACACTATAGGAGAAAGTTCCGGGTGTTCCATTTCCTTGACAACACTTAGTATTCTCAGCGTTTTCATTTGTTTATTTTTGCTTTTTAAATTTGGTACTGGGTATCGAACCTAGAAGCACTTTATCACCAAGTTTCATCAGAAGCCCTTTGTATATTTTATTTTGAGACAAGATCTCACTAAGTTGTGCAGGCTGGCCTTGAACTTGTGATTCTCCTGTCTCAGGCTCCTGAGTCGCTGGAATTACAACCATGTGTGACCAAGCCTGGCTCTGTTTATTTTATTTTATTTTTATTCTCTCTGGAGAGTGTGCAGTGAGATCTCACTGTGGCTTCTCCTGATGAGTGCTGACAAGCACCTTCTCGCCTGTTGATCGGCCATTTGGACACCCTCTCCTATGACATACTAAAGCTTTTTGCCCAATAGCGTCTCCCAGTAGGTGGCTTGTCTTTTCATCCCCTGAAGTGCAGAGAACAGAAGTTCTACCTTTTAATGACATCAGTCTTACGGGTAGTGGTTTCGGGATTGTAACGAGTCGTTGCCTATCCCAAGGCCTTTCAGTTCGTTTTCTGTTGCTATAACAAATACCTGGGGGCTGAGTAACTTACAGAGTAAAGAGGTTTGTTTGGCTCACAATTCTGGTGGCCCGAGAGTCCAGATAGCATGGTGTTATACTGGTGAGGGGCCCCTGGTTGCACCCCAATAAGAAAGCATAGACCCTGGGGAGGGGCCAGGCTTGCTCTTTGCCCAGCAACTCTTTCTCCAAGGAACTGATGCATTCCTACCAGACCTGAGCGATTCACAGGGGGACAGAATTGTTCCATTCATGAGGGTGAGCCCCGTGACCTAATTATCTTTCATTAGCCCCCTCCCCTTGAAAGTGCCATCTCTTCAGTACCATCCCACTCTAGATCAAGCTTCCAGCACATGAAACTTTGGGAGACACATTGAGATCATATCCAAACCATAGAACGAGGTCATAAAGATATCTTTTAATGATGTCAGCAGAGTACAAGCACGCCCATTTCTTCTTGCCCTTGTTACCAACTTGCTTCGTTAGCATAGTATTTTTAAATATTTTATTTCTAAATGTTTGCTTCCAGAAATTTCATTGTTTTGTCTGTCACACCAAGATCTAGGATCCATTTCAAATTATTTTTTGTATATGGTATGAGGTGGGGATCGAGGATCATTCTTCCCTATATAGATAGATGACTGATCTGAGAACATTACAATATTTATTTGAAAGGTGACCTTTCTCCTGGATCGCAGTGGTACCCCGTCAATCAAGTGGGGCTGTTGCTGGACTCCGTGGACTGCATTGTTATGTGTATATCCTCACCCCCACCCACAGTCTTCCCATCACTGCAGCTTTAG